>JACYXH010000205.1:1227500-1827500 GCA_026745465.1 Lota lota
GCAAACTGAATTCATCCATAAAACCATGGCGTTTCAGTGGTATCCTCGGGCCTAATTGCTTGGGACAGTTAACATCAAAGAAGCCGGGCTTTATATGTAATCGGTTCATGCCACTGCCACATTTTAATGCAGAGTTAAAAATGTGTTCAAACATTTTAATGGAGGCCATTCTCCATCAATTCACTTTGATCTGAAATGACAAAACTTAGCATTTTAATAAAATTCCTTTATTGCCCTAACATAGTTTGATCTCTCACGTTGCCTCTCTCTCTCTCTCTCTCTCTCTCTCTCTCTCTCTCTCTCTCCCTCTCTCTCTCGCTCTCTCTCAAGCCTACTCTGTTCTGCTCTCTCTCCTTTCTTCTTCTTCTTCTTCTTCTTCTTCTTCTTCTTCTTCTTCTTCTTCTTCTTCTTCTTCTTCTTCTTCTTCTTCTTCTTCTTCTTCTCCTCCTGGAAAAACAACTTATACAGGAGATGTTGTAAATAAGTCCATTTACAAAAACCTCACCACGTTGTAAAGGTAAAATTTTACCTTTAGACATGCGCCGACAACTGCAGGAGATAAATAGCAAAATAGTGGAAACTGATGATTTAGAAAACATGTGCAATCGTTTTATAGGGGAGCATATAGTCATTATTATCATTATCTCTGAATTAGAAAACACATTTCAAAGTAAAAGGTTTGAAAGAAATAAACGCTTCTGGAAATTCCCGCATAGCAGGCTAAATATTATCATTACCTTCTGAATGAGAGGTGGCTCGTTACATTTGTCTATTGCAAAGCCAACCCAAGCCGGGGGGGGGGAGAACAGAACAACCTGTAATGTTTCTTGGAATTCCATCGAATGGCACGCTTCGGCATTGCTAACCTTGCAATCGTAGTAGGTGTGAGGTCTCCGGCCTAGACAAAGACCAGGTGCCCCATCATGTACTGCAGTAGTAGCAGCAGCAGCAGCAGCAGCTGTGCATTTCCATCAATTGCTTATTATAGGAAATCACTGTCTCCAGATCAGAACGCTGAAACGCAGCATAATAACGAGCCATGAGCGCTAATGCAGCGGATCAGTTGCTCTGGATGAGGCGGCTTTATGCCGTTATTAGGCTAATGTAATGGAGCTGTCCTAATCCAAAACTCACCAAACCCTTCCACCGTAGGGGGGCACAATGCTCAGACAAGGCCGAACCCCCGGCACAAAGCTGACTCCTCTGCTAATGTGCTGCGGCAGGATGCAGAGACTCGTGGCCTGTTCTAACAAGTCCTTCACAGTGTCTCCCCCATAAAATGATTTTCTCCTCTTCTTTTCTCCTCTTTCTTCTCTCTTTTCCTTGCTAACTCACTCATTCATAACATAACGCCAGCACACTTTCTACACACACACAGACAAACACGCAGGCCGAAGCCAAATTAACCCCCCCCCCCCTTCAACTCTTTTATTTTAAATGAGAAGAGGCAATGGAGAGCTACTGAACCATCTTGATAACCCACCCCCCCCCCCTTTTTCTCCCCCACAAAAACGGGAAAAAAGACGAGAAGAGAAGGAAAATTTAACGGTATTAAAAAATACTGAACATTACAGTAATACCATCTGCCACAATTGGCGCTAATTGTCAGATAATCCGGGGGGCTGTGGGCTGTGAAGAGCAGGACCGGATAGAGGAGCGCCTCACCGGGCCTCGCGCCCTCTCTCCCTCCCTCTCTTGCGCCAGTCAGCCCTATGCACCACAGTGGCACTGGGGTCAGGTTGCGGTGGAGGGGGAGGGATTAGCATCACCATTGTGGGCCTTCGTCATTGAAACGTGACCTTGACAAGAGTTTTCTGCTCACATTCTTGCCAATATTTCAGCAACATGAACTTTTAATTGGACCAAAATGGGAGGCTTGAAGAGTGCCAAATCACGCACGCACGTGGGTGGACACACTCGCCCACACGCAAGGGTGCACGCAGATGCGCGTACGCACACACATACATGCACACGTCTGACACGCACACAGACGCACACTCACACACAACAGACAGCCATTCCAAGTCCTGCATGACATTCCCACATCTAAAACTTGATGTTTTAATAGCGTTAGCTAAAACCTAGTCTCAGAAACTTATTTTAGCTCGTCTGCCATCAGAATTTAGAATAATTATCTATTACTAATCTTAAGTCTGATGGCGAACGAGCTAAAATATAGGTGAACGGGGTGTTTCGCTTCTTTCACTTCATATTTGTCTCGATCAATCATATTGCTGGATTGTGTATCTGTAAGTGCATAATTGGCACAAACTTGGCCAGCTAAACTTAACAGTAAAAAAGTGTCTGTAAAGGTTTCAAGTCAACACCATGTAGACTGACAACTGTACAAATACAATCCCCTTCTTAAAGCTTTGTCGATTTACGCACATCAGTTTCTCTCCGGTAGAATATCTCCAGAACGAAACAGGAAACAAGGCGTAACTCCGCCCTTTCTGTTTTTGGTTTCCGGCCCAGGCCCTGAACCGTCTCCCCCCAAAGGTTCTGCTATAACAAAGTAGGACTGCCGGATCTGACATTAGCGAAAACCAAACACATGGGTGGGAAAACAATCTTCAATCCATCTTCAGTGTAACAATGGCTCAACAAAGGTTTAAGACAACCCCCCCCCCCCCCCCCCCCCCCCCCACACACACACACACACACACACACACCGAAATAAAACAAAAAACCCAAGGCCGGCTGAACCGCTGTGGGAAAATGGGTCCATGTTATGTGTTTTGAAAATGTTTCCGATAATCTTTATCCTAATCCGTTAATTGGGAGTCAACGTGGCCTCCAGTGAACGCACAAAGGCAGCGGCTTGCGGGCGCAGAGAAAGCCCCTTACAGAAGAACATCTACACCTGCGAGCCCCGCATGTCTTTCACTCTCCTGAGAGCACTTTCCAGCAAAGTCCTCGGCTGTGAACCTTCCCATGCTAACAGCGCTAGCGATTAAGGTACATCTCAAAGAGAACGCATTTCCACAAAGCGTTTGAAGATTTCGTTGTTGTTTTTTTTTTTGCTTGAAAAAAGGGGGGAGGGGGGTTTTCGTTTTTGTGTGTGCAAAACTGTAACTTGTGAACTGATCAAAAGGCCGGGGCCGTTCTCAAGTCCAATGGCTTTCCCCCTTTGACACGAAAGAGCCTCTCTCAAGGCGCCTTCTCGGCGGTGGCCTTGCAGGCTGTATAAATGTAGCCCCTCAGACCATACGGACCCCTATTCTCCTGGGCCCGGACAACACTTGAGTCTGCTGCGGGAGAATGGAGGCCCGGTCGCGGCTGTGGATCAGCACTTCAACAGCCCTCACTAACATTCCATAAGAGGCCTTTTACTATGCTGTTGTATGGCCTTTCATCTCCAGAGAAGGGTTGCTTGTGTACGTGCGTGCGTGTGTGTGTGTGTGTGTGTGTGTGTGTGTGTGTGTGTGTGTGTGTGTGTGTGTGTGTGTTATTGTGTGTGTGTCCATGCATGCATGCATGTGTGTGTGTATATGCTTGTGTGGATGTGTGTGTGTGTGTGTGTATACTACGTGTCTGCATTCTATTTGTGGGTGTTTTGTGTATGCATATTTCTGTGTGTGTGTACTGTATGTGAATTATATTTGTGGGTTTTATTCGTATCTACGTATATTTCTGTGTCTGTGTGTGTGTATGTGTGTGTGTTGTGTTTGTATGTATATTTCTGTGTGTTTGTGTGTATATTTCTATATTTACATGGTCATTCATATAAAAGGTAGTCTACATAGAATAGCAACTATCACTGAATTTAACAATATTATCCCCAGCATTTACAATTTACTCAATTTACCAGAGGAATTTATATCCATCTAACTGATTCAGACAATCATTTTAAAGAGCAGCTTAATGGAATAACGACAACAAAACCCCATGTAAAGAGTTTTTAAACAGAAGAAAGTATAGCTATACAAAGAAAAATAAACACTTTAATGGAGGTGCTGGGGGTCACACACATACACACATACACACACACGCACACACACACACACACACACACACACACACACACACACACACACACACACACACACACGCACACACACACACACACACACACACTTTTTCTTTAGGTTGAATTGGCCCAATTTTCTCCAGCAAACATCTTTAAAGTGGAAAGCGCGCGATAAGACACGGGGCCATTTGTTATTCTTTCCAGGTCTGTTGAGTGTGCTTTGACGAGATGCCTTGCTTGCAGCGGCCAGCGGTCGGGCTCCTCAGCACCGCGACGGGGCAGGCAGAGAGAGAGAGGAGAGCGCGGCAGCCAACAACACACAGCCCCAGACGGGTCAGTGTATGCCAAGCTCACGGATTGCCCTGGGACTCCGTCCACCATGCTGCACAGCACCCCTCTCTGTCTCACTCTCTCTCTCACTCCCCTCACTCTCCCTCTCTCTTATGCTCTCCCTTTCCCTCTCGCCCTGTTCTGTGACTCAGCTGGTCTCACTTAGAGGACACGATGAGGAGGAGGGTGGGGGGGTGGGGGGGGGTCATGGGGTCACACCATGACCTCATCAAATTAGCCCCAACCGAGTGAGGTGTTTAGCACGACTTAAAACAAGTAATCTGAAGGGCATTAAATGCAAATGCAACGCGGCCATATGCCCACTTCAAACACACACAAGCGCGCACACGTTCGCGCACACACACACACACACACACATACATACACACAGCGGAACCATTCACATGTCTCCTGGTGTGATGGGGGGGATGTTAAGATGACAATGGGTTCCTGTCATGCCGGCCGGCCAGGTGCAACACATTTCAACTAGTGCTCACGTCCAACTCAGTTTGATAGCTGTTGGACGCAAGTGGAAGCTCCAGCAACTGAATTACCCTTAAATAAAAATATGAAACATATATCTCTTTTTCAACCTGACCTTGAACTTCAATTCCCGGGGAATATTAAAGACAAGATACTCCAATATAAATGTCCAAATCCAGAAGTAAAGACGAAAAACTTAAATAACATCAACACAAGTAAACAGAGGGAGGGTGGGTGCCGGGGGGAGGGGGGGGGGGGGGGGGGGGGGGGGGGGGGGGGGGGGGGGGGGGGACAAACGGTGTGTGTGCTGGGCTTTGTAAATGCTCCGCCATGTGTGTGTGTCTCTGTTAGCGCGGACTGAGTGGGCCCCGTCAGGTTGTTAAAATTACGGGCGAAGACTGATTTTGCACCCTCAGGCTATGGCCGCCCGAGAACATGTGGCTGCTCCTATGTGCTAATAAGCACCTGTGGAGAAGGGAAGGGAGGATGAGGTGGGGGGGGGGGGGGGGGGGGGGGGGGGGGGGGGGGGGGGGGGGTGAGAAGACCCCCCGCGGGGCCCAACAGCCATGCCACCTGCACAGACCACCACTGTGCCTCTGATTTTGCAGATTTGGTCAGGCCGGTCACGTAGCACATGCGTGTGAGGAGGGCGGACGAAACACAAGCTCTGCTTTCTAACGTAGTATTTATATGCCGATGCCTGACTGATGTACTGCTTGGTCGAATGTAGGCCAACAACGCCGGTAAGAAGAGAAATAGAATGGGATTGAATGAGATGAATGCATTCTGTAAAACTTGATCCTATGGTTTATGCTTAACAATCATAGCATGTGTGTGCTGCTGCTGGGTGCTGGGTGAGGGTGTTGTTGACTTAATTACGATGTTTCACTGTACACACAATTAAATGGGCCTGGCTAATGACGCCGGGTTAGAACTCATGAGAGGCACATTGAGCTAGCATGGAGCAGAAGAAAAGTCTCACTTGTTTGGGAGTCGATAGTGTGTGTGTGTACGTGTGTGTGTGTGTGTGTGTGTGTGTGTGTGTGTGTGTGTGTGTCCGCCGTGCAGGTTTCCACCTTGGTCTCATTGAAAACGGCACACAGCTGCTGACAAGGAATGTGAGAGCAAAAAGAAGACATTGTGGGAGAGTGAACTCCTGTCAATCAAAGGGTCTCATTAAATGTGTTTAAGCTGTAAAAGCATATTGAGGAGAACCAAACAATTTTCCTCATGTGTTATGCTTGCACACTGATTTGGTTTGCAGACTTCAAATCCAATCTTTTTCTTTTTCTTACAAAAAAAAATCAAGGTGGAAAGATTAAATGATGTAGTAAACTAAAACATGTATGTATGCGTGCACATATATATGAAAACAGACATTCATGCACGCACTCACACACACACACACACACACACACAGACACACGCACACATGTACGCACGCACACACATACACACACACAGATACATGCACGCACGCATGTACGCACGCACACACACACACACGCACGTGTCTTTGTTACACATGTGAGTACGTGTGAAAGATGCATCTATCCAGTTTAGTAAAATCACTGGATGGTCCTTTTCTGTGCAATCGGTAACCCACAAGAAAACGGAAATACAATGAATTCAAATATATGCATCATTACGTCCCACTGTATGCTGTACCTTCAGTGATTCATAAGATAGTCTTTAGTTTCGCACCTGCGCTCCATAAATAGGGACATATTTTATATACCACTTCACAATTCTCTGCATACTTACTGTGGAAGGCGGTGGAGGTATACATGAAGTTTATTTTCTCTCGAAGGCCCTTTTTCTGTAAAAATAGTTATTCAGTCCCAGTGAACCAGAATGTCGAGGCACTTCGAAAAAGCCATGGATATGGACACTGAATAATCAGCAAGACTTATTCACGCCCCTTAACACTTATTAAAAGAGTCAAACACAAATTCAAGACATCTGATGCACATTTGTATTTCAATCTAAAAGCGTGGTTCATATTATTTTTATAGAAAATGACAACTCAAACTTTTTTTCTTGATTAGCTAAAACTAAGGGCCACAATTAAAAGTATAATCTTTGAATTTTAATTGATCTGATGCAAGGGAAATTCCAGTCTTAGTACAGCATGTATTAAGTTTGAGGAAATTTACTTATGTCAGCATAATTATTATCTGCTATTTGACTTTGTTTCTGTGCCCTTATTTTCTGTCAGAAACGTTTATTCACATCATCTGCCAATTACATATTGTAATTTATAGTTTGGTCCAATTAATCCCAATATTTATGTGTTTCATTAAAGGAAAACACACAAAACCAATTTGATATTTTTCCTTTGTTTGATACCAAATGTATTGGTATTACGTCATACCACTATTAAAACCTGGAACAGTGGATATTTTTGTTCTTGCTGCACAAAATGTTGTAAGGCTATTACCATAAAAGAAAAAAAGGCCATAGGCTACATTTTATTAATTGTATTGGTAATCTTTATACCTTTAATTGTGATTTCTGTTTCCCTTTTGGGCAATCATTTTCAAAGTCATAATTTCATCCATTCAAAGAATATAAAAAGTATTTACTTTATTTAATGAAGGCACCTTTTACGCATTTTTCTTTTCTTCTTCACAGACCTGTTGAGATTCACTGTGATACCAATGCTTGGCATTATAGCACACCACTTCTCACAACCCCCTCTCCCTTACGCTCCTTAAAGCCGTTCTCCCCTTTCTAGCAGAAAACGTCTTTGATAGGTACTACAAGTTTTACAATAGTGTGCCCTCCACACACACACACACACACACACACACACACACACACACACACACACACACACACACACACACACAGAAACATCTAATAAATACTCCTAAATGTAAAGGATCCGGCTCAGCTCTTTAAGCTCGGAGAAGGAGGAGGCATTGCCGGAGCATGAGATCAAACTGTGGGATTATTCGACCCCTGTGCTGAAAAGCGGCCCCACTTCAGCTCTTACCCCTGCGTATAATACTCCTTGCTCGCGGCGAACCAAACACTGTTTGGGCCAAGTGGTGCCCCTTTCACATGTCCAGCGAGTGACAAAGGAAGAGATTGGCCAACTAACCTGCTGTTTAGATAAATAACGGTACTCAATCAGTTCTAATAATTGCCGAGCCTCTCTCTTCTCCTACGTCTATTGTCCGTTGGCAAGACCTGCTCAGGCCGTCTCTGTCTAATTGCTGACAGATCCGATTTTTCACTAATGGCAAAGAGGCTGTTTAAGGCCTTTATATGAAACGACTGTGCTCACCCCCCCCCCCCCCCCCCCCCCCCCCCCCCCACCCCCAGCCCCCACTCCATTTGAATGATCATTCTCTTTCTGAAGCAAAACCTTCCTGTGGCCCCCTGTGTATTCAAACCTATTTAGTAGCCTCTTCTCTTCTGCCAAATAGGAATATCATGGTTTGAGTCAAATCTTTGCAATGTTAAGAAATAACATTATTGCCATGTATGAATTCCGTGAGTCTGTACAAAAATGTTGTTGGATACATGAGAGGAGAGTTACATTTTACCATAGCACAGCAAATTCAAAATATGCAACATTTAATGTTTGAACTGAAACCAAATGTTGTATGACTACTTGGAAATAAAACAATGTACAGCTCTTTTAGAGGTAGTCTCTGTGCAGGAGGTAGACACACACATGGCCAGCGTTAAGTGTGGTTTGTGAAGTCAGTTTAATCAACACTTCCACCTCAACAGAGAGCTGGAGGAGACCCCGCAGCACAACTGAATCCCAGCAGTCTCTACGACATTAAAAAAACGAATTATCCCAGCAACAAATTTGAATTTGTTTATTTTCACTTAACAAAATTAGTCATAAACAGTGTTTTAGAGTTCTAAATGTACGATGCCCCCCTTTCTCTGTCAATTATTCATAGTTTCGTCTTCAAATCACATTCAGAGTTTCAAAGCCAACCTATTTTCTGTGGTTTCAGTGCTAATCATGCCACCCACGCATTTCATGGATTAGACATTCATGCGCCGTGAAATATGAGCCATAGTGCAGCTTGGCTAACTCCACACATATATCCAAAATACATATGTATAATATTACTTCTACAGGATAGTGGGACCTATAGTATATATTTGTATATAAAAGAGAGAGAGAGAGAGAGAGAGAGTAAAAGAGAGAGTAAAAGAGAGAGCGGGTGTGATGGAGGGGTGAATGAGAGCGAGAGCGAGAGAGGGAGAGAGTAGAAGAGAGGGTGGGGTTGAGAGAGAGAGAGAGAAGAAGAGGGAGTAGAAGAGAGTGTGATTCCTAATCCATTCTACAAGCGGGAGATATAATTATGCATTTCATAAATGATTAGCAAAATACAGGAATATTTAATCCCATTTCTCATTGATGTTCCTTAAACAGCTCTTAGGTACACCAGGGCACACGATGAGCATCAAATTGGCCTTTCTGCAGGAAAATAGACGATTTCCTGGCAAAGGCCATGTTTTCATGCGAGATTTTGAAAGCATTAGAATAATATTAAAATGTCTCCGTAATTGAAAATGGAGAACTATTTACAAGGAAATGGGAAACCGTGCAGAGCTATGACTCCTGTAGCAGTAATAATGAATTTCAATTGAAAGTATTACTTGTCAGGTATGCCATTAGAATATATTGAGTTGTTTTTGTAATCAAATTAGATATTAGTCATAGTAGAATCTCACCAGCACGTAAAATAGTAACTTTTTTTGGAACATGGCTGTCTATAAAGAAACTGTTTTCCACTTCCGGTTTTTCCATTGCTGTGTTTGGTTGATTTCTCAACACTTATATTTGCCCTTGTGAATGTATGATTGTGTGGGTGTGTGGGTGTGTACGTGCTACACTTCTGACAATCAGTAGTGTAGCTTGTGAATTGTACATCACACTCAGATAAAACATGGAACAAAATAAAACTGATAAAACATAACAATTAATGTTTGACAAACCTTAACTACAGGGACAGCACCAAACACAGATGTCGGCTATTTCTCTTATTTTATTGACTCAATCAGTCTCTATGGCAACTGGCCTGCCCGGATTAATTTAATCCAATCAGAACGAAAATGACAATAACCTGTGCTTCATCTGAGATGCGTCTGTTTGGTGACTCTTTTTGTCACTAGTAAATCCAAGGTTTCCGTGTCTCTCACACACACACACACACACACACACACACGCACACGCGCGCGGGCACACACGCACTCACGTGCACACACACACACACACACACACATTCATATACATGCACACAAACACACACACACACACACACACACACACACACACACACATATATCAATGTTTGCATGCAGAGGTTGGAGTGGGAGTATAGTAGCAAAATGATCACTCAAAAGGTCATAAGCTTCTATTATCAATCAGAGATGTCAGCTTTGCTTAATGTCATCTGAGCAACCTTTTGTGCTTGATGTCACTCAAAAATTGGCCCAAAACTCCACCAATTCTCTATCATTGCGTGAATCCTGATCGACCTTTGTCACCACGGTAACAAATTGAAAATGATTTCCCCAAAATATCAATATGTCATCTCTTCGAATGTGACCCACAATTATGGGCTCTGAAGTCACTTGAAATGTTCCCTGGGAGTATAAATAAAGTTATGTTCTGATCCAACAGCGAGCGGTGGGTGAGGAGGACACTGTCTGAGAGGAAGTGCATTAAAAGCTAAACGTTGACATGATCACAACATCTGGAAGACACATTACTCCTTGGCAAAGATATACTGCGGGGAGATTAGGACAAGGGACATTGATGTGTCCCAGAGAGGGAGAGAGAGAGTGATGATGACAGAGAAGTGGGACGCAGGTTCTGTGACCCGTGCAAAGAACCACCCATGGGACCAATGACCAATGGCTTTTGTGCAGAGAACTAGTGTGGATGTAAAACCACAACAAAAGGGTCAGCTTTATTCTTACTGGTATTATGTTTCTGTCACCAAAAATTGTAGATACACTTACAATAGATATAATAATAATTAGAATAATAATAAGACATATATTAATAAACATGAAAATGTATACAATAATTTATAAAATAATTACTGTAATAAAATATTTAATAGTAGTAATAATAATGATAACAATACAAATAACAATAATACAAATAATAATATAATCAATAATAAACTGGTATTACTGTTAGTAATATTGTTTCAAAAGTATAAACTAAAATGCACAAAATGCTAGAAAAACATTTACTACTAGTACTATATTGTTGCACGCTAACTACCTTTGTTAGCTAGAATCATGAGCTGCTTGTTTCGGTGATGTTCTACTGTACTTTCTTGTAATCCACCAAAATAGGTTCTCCAGAAAAAACTTGATTCCCTAGGGGCACTGACACTGAAAACGGCGTCCTGACAACCCATCATGTAATGCATGGTGTTATCTGTGACACATATCATTCCAGGGTGAAGACTTGCACATTTCCATGCCCTTTAGCACTGCACCTAAAAAGGTCACGGTTCTCTCTCCTGCATTACCCGTGGAGGAAGGAGTATTATCTTAAAGTGCGTGACCTTGTGGACACCATGTCTCAACACCGTCATTTGAGGACCATATTTCCTTTATGTGTTATCACTGTTGCTGTTGCACTGTGACTACTATGTGCATACACTCTCTCCCTCACTCTCTCTCTCTCGCTCTCTCTCTCTCGCACACACACACACATGTATGCACACATAAACACACACACGCATGCACACATACACAGTTACATGTACACACACACGCACATGCACACGCATGCTTACAAATACACACACAGACACACACCACACACACACACACATACACAGATAAACACACACAATACGTAACTGTAACTTTTCTGAAGAATTAAAATGGATAAAACAAGCAGTGTCATTATCGTCTTCTTTTGTAGACTCAGATGCTGCTATAACATGTTGGTTAATGTTATACAATTTTATTGGTGGGTGTTGCATAAGACTCCCACTTTCAATGCATGTTTGCTTTTTTACCCCGTCTTTGTATGCACAGTACTGTCCAGCTGCTGCTTTGTTTTCAGGCCACAAATTGATTAACTTTGAAAAAACAGATGACAACACTTTATATAAATCTAACGGAGGACCCTGCTTTTGTAGAAATAAGCAGAGGTTTGTGTGGGATGTTGTTCCCTGTCGAAGCTGTTGATGAGCTGTCTGTGCCTATACTGATGGATGAATGACGATGCCGCCTACCGTCCCGTTTATAATGACCTTGTTTACATCACAAAGCTATGCTACATATGTTAGCCCACATTAGGCATCTCTTTAGCAGGTTAATCAGGAATATGCCTATGTGTAGAAGTGTCTTTTGTAGATATTAAAATGTATACATTAAAGACAAATTCAAATCAGTACATATACTATTTTATATTCTCAAGCTAAATGTTTGTGTAATGCGTTAAGTAGTTAACTGAAGGTATCAAACTTTAGTAAGTGAACAATACAAATGCATGCATCCCAAAAATGTGATCACACAGTATTACGATCACCATTACAATCGCCACAAAAACCGAACAACCAGAAAAGTCTTTGCTATTTCCACGATTTCTTTTCAAACAGTCAATAGTTGTGCTCTTTCCTCCTCCAAACATGCTCTTTTTATTAGTGTGGCTGTGAAGCCCACATCACAACTCCTCTTGATAAATTATTTCATCCTGTAAGGCGCTGAAGGAGTCCACAGGGCACACACATGTGGGTGCTTCCTCTAGGCCTGGGTATCTGTTGTGTCTGTGTGTATGTGTGTGTGTGTGTGGGGGGGGGGGGGGGGGGGGGGCACACCTGTTGTTCCCCTGGCCCCTGCATGCATGACCCCTGAGTGGGTCTCTTAGGTTAACCTCTGTTCACGAACCAAACGCAGAAGAAAAAAATATCTCATCACTTTTGTTTTCAGGGTCAGGATTTTATTGGCATTCAAGTGGCATCAACCTGGTGTTTATTTGCATGCAATCAGCATTATTGGGTTGCAAGAGCAATTGCCTTTGCTTAAATGCTGCTGGCCTGTAGCATAACCCAGAAGGACACAAGAGCCAAACATTGGAACTATGAGAGTATCATTATACTCCATTGTAATTTTGAAGACCATTAAGTCGTTAATGTTTATGTCTGTTTCCGAAACCGCATATAATTAAATTCTAAAATGTTAAAAATCATCATTCATCATGCAAACAAGGACTCATGATATCTTCCTATGCATGGGCCAAGTACATAAAAAATCAAGATCAAAAGAGACTCTGCTCTTAGGGTCCCACCGTTTTAAAATAATCCATTCAACAATCAGGTCAAGGTATTGTACATCCTGCTGTCTATACAGATGGTGATCTTTACATTTTGTTCTGAGTTACATGCATGCATTTCTGGCTAAGATCGCTGAGGTATTGCCTTTCGGGAGCCGCAGAGACTGACAAGTTTGCTGGACTTAGCGGCCCTCTGTTTTTTTTACCTTGCTCATCATGCGCCCAGTCGCACATCTGCACCTATATATCAAAGCTTTGCACACAAAAAAAACATTCCTGCGAGTAAAGCAGGGGTGATTTGTGAGCCTCTCTCCTTCTTTTTTTATTAAATTTCATCTATGATCTAAATGTTCGCTCGGCTAAAAGCGAGGCCTTTTAAATCCGTCATCCGTCCCGAACGGAGACCTGCACCACATTAAGAGCAGCAGTGACATCACAACTGTTACCCCCCCCCCATTCCCCCCACACCTCCTCTGCCCCCCTCCCCCCTTGTGCTCAATGCTTTCTTCATATATTATATGCTGTCCCCGACAGATGGACAATCTTGCAGCCAGAGGTTTTTCAAAAGTGTTTAATAAATGTAATACAACCTATATAGTGTTGAATAGAGAGGCCCAAACCAGAGCCATCTGCCTCACTGTGGCCAAAGACCTGGAGGACACGTCGGCCATTAAAGGAAAATGCCTCCTATTGGCTAAACATGTGGTCCTGGCTGCCATGTAAGGTCAGACATAATTATGTGGAAAATGTCAAGACTATATGTATAGATATATACATAAATGTACAAAATGAACATATGTGTGTGTACTTGTGCTTACATATACATATATTATACATGTATTTACAAGAAATACTAGGGTTAAATTAATAAATCTGCTAGTCTGCTGTTTTATTGAACTCATTCATTTTCCTGATACATCACTGCTTAGTGGAAACAGGGTATGGACGTGTTTGACTCGTTGCCAATACAAAGATCTGTGTAATGACTGCTAACCACAAGCGATAGGCCTAATCAAATATTTTTATGCAAAAGGAATGTGAACACTGATAGGGCAAAAATAAATCTTACAGCGCTGGGAGTAGCCTATACCAGGTGCTGTGCGTTACAACATACTCATGAAACTGTGTTTATTACTGACATGTGAGTTACGTGCCAAATCTGGATTGCCTTCTGGATACCCCGTTTTTTAAAAGCCCAATATTTTACAAAGCCGTAGCATTTCATTTAGAGATGTTCTCTAGATAAGAACAGTAATCTCCCTTTGATGGATGGCCTCACATCAACCTAAGGCTTGTGGTATGTACATACTGCAGTGTTTGTAGCACAGTGATAAAACCAACATAGGCAGGTGTGTTTGGTTACCATGTACTTGTCAAGTGGGGTGACATGCAGTTCTCTATTCATTCAAGTGGGCCCTTTATCAGCACCTCCATCGTGTTTGTATGATTAACCCCTCTCAGGTGAAGTGCCCTTCCATCTTACTTTCCCGACACCCTGCCTCACCGCAGCCCCGCAAACACACACACACACACACACACACACACACACACACACACACACACACACACACACACACACACACACACAAACATGAAAGTACACACACAGTGCACATATTTTAAAGAGGACAGAATAATACAAAAGTTAAATTATTCTATCTATTCTATTCTAATTATTCATAGATATATGTAATGAGTTCTGCTTCAGAGACTACAGAATTGAAGTGGCTTATTGATTCTGTATCACTGTATTGATCTATGAATATGTGTTAAATTAGATAGATATAAATTGCTTCCTTTAATAGTGTTTTTTTTCTTCCGTTTTTCATTTGTCTATTGTTGGTATTTAGTAGTCATGTTTTTTTTTTTCAAAACCTGTTCTCTGTCTGTCGCGTTGTTTGCGGGTGTGTTGGACAGACGTTCCACGCTGCAAGAGGAAATGACGTCACATCAGGAAGTAAAGCAAGCCCCTGGCCGAGTGGATTCCAATGACTAGAATCCTTAAGATTTATAACATTGTTTTCGGCTAATAAACATCGGATAATAAAATATTAGTGTCCGGCAGTCCATCTTATGCAGAAGGCACGCGCGGCTTATTTTATCGGAGGGAAACGGCATTTATGTAAGTAACTATATAATCAATGGCATGTCTGTATAGGAATTGTAAGTTATTGGCTGCTAACTGGATACAGCTAACAATACTTACAGCCATGAATACAGCAGCATAGCTTCCTTTACCAGCACTATACAATACCAATGACGTTCTACTTTTAATGCTCAGACCAGTATAAATCGGTCTTTCTAACGTGTTTCTTACCTTTGACGTAATGACAGTAAGTTACATTGAACATATCTTATTAATTGCATGTGCAGTTGTAACTGTTAAAGCCTAAAGTCATAGTCTGTCACTGCAGTTAAACACAATCATCATCATCATCATCGTCATCATGATTTCTATACTCCGTTTTTCGTATTTGCAGGTGATCTGTCAGTGGCTTGGACATGATGTGTTAAAAATGGGGCTAGCTCAGATTTACGACCTGTTTTGGCTTTTTCCTTTCGATGACGAGTCATAGTAACACTATTCTATGCAACAACATGTCAACCTACCCACACCCATAACAAATCATGCTTCATGCATACAACACTGACTAAAAAGCATTTATAATTAATTTAATGTAACTTACCAATTCAATGCCCCACCACTACAAATAAAAACGAGCTAACCATGTCACTGTTGGAACAGTCTCAGAAGTGGTTCCCAACGCATGTCCAAGCCACTGTTCTGCAAGCAACCGGTTTGCAAGCCAAAGGCAAGAATGGAACCAATGATGCTTACACTATCATCCAGCTGGGAAAGGAAAAGTACTCCACATCCGTGGCAGAGAAAACACTTGAGCCCATCTGGAGGGAAGAAGCCTCCTTTGAACTGCCGGGGCTCCTGTTGGAGGGCAACCCGGAGGTGTATGAGCTCTGCTTCATCGTGATGCACCGGTCCTTGGTCGGGATGGACAAGTTCCTGGGCCAGAGGTTCATCAACCTCAATGAAATTTTCGACAACAAGCAACGACGGAAAACAGAGTAAGTGTCTGAAAAACATCTTTTTTTCTTCTTTTTTTTTCAAAAGCGGTCTCTTAATATATTGCAGCTGTGGTACCTAACTATACCAGACTAAGTCCACAATACCCTTTTAGGTTTGGCTTCTACCACACCAGATCCAAAAGGATGACTAAGTAAAAAGGCGAACTAACACCATGATAATAGTCATTTCTTCAATGCATCCCTTTTAGAATAGTTGATTATTTTCTCATGTAACGTGGATGGCCCCTGTAGGAATCAAACCCCTAACCCTGTGTTAATGATGCTCTCAAACAGATTAGCAAGACTGCACAACTCTTTCAACTTAAAACATTTTGAATGCAAATCATGGTACTGCTGAAAAAGCATAGTGTAGGTTTAAGTTGTACAGTGATCTACCATTGTGGAACCGAATATGCACTTGGGACCCTTCCCTAGGGAATCCATTATTGCTCTGTAAAAATAATAGCACTAGATTTGCTCCTTCCAGTTGGGATTTTGCCTTTTTAATACTGTACACACAAGAAGCTTAGCCATTAAATACCCCACATAGTTGTGAGATTATCTGGACATGGATTTCAGTGTTTTCAGTCCAGATTTCGGGACAAGCAGCCAGCTAAATTGAATGTGGTGGAGCTGGACAAACATGTCTGATTAGTTGTTAGTAGTGCTGCTCAGGCTCTGCATAATGTTTTTAAAAACCTAAAGGGAGTAAATGGTAATCCAGAGACTCTCATGTGTCACGGGGTGGTGTTAGAACTAAGTACATTGTGTGGGTGTTGGCCAACTAAGCCCGGCACACCCATGTGCAATTGTCTTCATACTATGGGCCCAGAATAACCGAATCAAGCCAAAGAGGTTTGACCAGGTAAATATTTCCTCTTCCTCTATCAGTTGCAGTGAATCACAATGTTTCATTATCGGCATGGTTACTGGAAAGGTTTAGTTCATCTGCTGTGCTAATCAAGATTTCACATCAGGCACGATGTAATGGATATTTCGCCATTGCACTCTTTGACCTAATCCCGAACTGCATGCACCCTGACAATCAGGCCCACACTGTAGATACTGTACAGTATCTGTGTCCCACCTCGCTTGTGGTTCACAGTGTTGTTTTGAACCACCGTCTCGGGGAGGAACGGCCGTCCTGATATTCGAGCAGGCCTCCCCCTTAATTATCGAGCACCTGTGTGTGTTTGTTGAATGTGTGGCGGTTCCCACCAGCGGCGTGGTAGGGTGGGAGTATTGCGGTTCCGAGGGGTGGGAGGTTTAGCTTGGCCTTGACGCGCACGTGAAGCGCCGGCCCAGCACCACCTCAGCACCAGCAGACTGCTGCTGCTCGTTCCACTGGGAACGGAGCGCCAGCGGAGCCCTTTGCGGAGACCCTCGAAGCAGACCGTTTCTTGACATGTTCTTGTGTTTTCTCGTTTTGTCTTATGGTTGTATTAATATGAAAACTGACATGGCAGGTGTGTATATAATCTTCACGCTTTCTTTAGTCCGTATGAACGGCAGGGCTGTCCTGTAACGGGTTGCTGCAACAGCCCGCCGCAGCACTGACTAAAGGCCAGATTTGTGCAAATGTCAAATTCTTCCGTCATGGTTAAGTCATAAATCCCATTACTTTTGCTCGAAAAAGCAAAGAGGGTTAAACAAATAGATACCAAAAGCAGCATGAAATGGCGCACCATCATTATTCAATGTTAGGCTATTTCTTAACATTTCGTTTGCAGGAAATAATGTTTATCCTTTGAATAATAAATTCCCTCCTGAAATTCTAATAAAATTCGGGCAAGTAAAAAGAAATCGATAAAGCTGTTGTATTTGCATAACTGTTGAATGACATTCGGATCACAGCTGTTAGAATAAACATGCTTACTGGTTATCCACAAAGAGCTGAAGAGCATAATAAAACACAAAAAAATACATCCAGCTACATTTAGTTGGCTAGGGTAGGTCAAATGATCAAAATAATGGATTTATTTTTGTATATAAACAAATGTCAATAACCGACTCGGAAATGAATGGAATTAGGCCTTTACCATAACCTGCAATAGAGAACGTGATGTGCACCTACATCACCAAGACAAATTCCTTGTATGTTTAAAAAACGTACTTGGCAATAAAGCTTTTCTGATTCTGATTCTGATTCTGACCATGTTCTGTCAATCAAAGTCAATGGCAGAATGTGCTATGACAATTTGAGAGACTGTCCACTTCGCTTCCTCTAGTGTTTCAGCTACCTGCCTCAGTGACTGAATCATTTGAATCATTTACGCTTGTTGTATATATTTATTTCATAATTAACTGTGTTGACTATTGCTTTGATAACTGCTTTAGCCTTTTTTATAAATATCGAGCGTTTGGTCTCGGATGTGCTGGTCTAAACTGGTCTCTGCCTGTGCTGGTCTAAGCTGGTACGCGCTGGAGTCCAAGCCGGGGAAGAAGAGGAAGGAGCGGGGCCGCATCCAGGTCAGCATCCAGTTCATGAGGAACAACATGACGGCCAGCATGTTCGACCTGTCCTCCATGAAGGACAAGCCCCGCTCGCCCTTCTCCAAGCTCAAGAGCAAGATGAAGGGCCGCAAGCACGACAGCTCCTCGGACACCTCCTCGGCCATCCTGCCGCGCTCCGCCCTGTGCGACCCGGAGCAGCAGCAGCAGCAGCAGCCTCTGCGTGGCCCGGAGGCCCAGCCTCCGCCTGAGGCCAAGGCCAAGAGGAAGCTGCTGGCTGGTTCCCACAAGCTCTCCGCCGCTCACTCCATGTCGGACCTCATCGGGACACACGTCCGGCCCAAGCTGGACTCCATGAACTCCATAGATGAAAGTGGTGAGGAGAGATACATTTTTTTGCCTGCAAGACACGATCCCAATTGGGCTGCTCTGTATATTTGTAATTTACCGTTTTGATATGCATTTCCGTGATACACACTCCCATCAAAAATGTGTAAAATGTATCTGCTTTGTCACGTCATATCGTATGATTTTACAATGTATTGGAGATATGAGTGATCACACATCCTACTGCCCCAATGCCCGGCATGTTTAGTGAGAGCTAAACAGCATATCTTTAATGTTGTCTTACTTTGATAAGCCAAAAATATTAGGTCATGCTTGTATAGTGCCTGTTGAAAACACCTGCAGAGAGATACAGCGACTGAATTTTAGCTTCTCAAACTAACGGAACACTTTAAAACACCACAACCACAGCAAAAACAAATGTACAAACCTTGGACAAATATCTTAAATATATACGATGGACATTTTGAAGTTTCTGTGTTGTTGATGTTCCCAGGTGGCCCCCACCGGCGTTCGCAGAGCGACGTGCCCGACTACGCGGCTGGCGAGGCCCACGGCGACCCCTTCGGGGACATCAGCGACGGCCTGCCGCAGAAGTACGCCACGCTGCCCCGCAACCACAACCCCAACCCCTTCCAGGGGGAGGCGCCGGCGTGGGAACGGGGGGGCGAGCGGCGGGAGAAGAAGGAGAAGGTGAGCCTGCTGGAGCGCGTGACGGGCAAGAAGGACGCACGCAAGGCCGCCAACGGCGCCCGCACGGGCAGCACCAGCGACCTCCGCATATCCAACCCCTTCAGCGGCGACGTACAGTTCACCAACCCTTTCAACTCCGGGTTCAAAACCAGGTATCTGATCCTAACCCCTGATTTAAACCATGCAGTAATGACTCAACACCAGGTATCTGACCCTAACCCTGATTTAAACCATGCAGTAATGACTCAACACCAGGTATCTGACCCTAACCCTGATTTAAACCATGCAGTAATGACTCAACACCAGGTATCTGACCCTAACCCTGATTTAAACCATGCAGTAATGACTCAACACCAGGTATCTGACCCTAACCCTGATTTAAACCATGCAGTAATGACTCAACACCAGGTATCTGACCCTAACCCTGATTTAAACCATGCAGTAATGACTCAACACCAGGTATCTGACCCTAACCCTGATTTAAACCATGCTGTAGTGTACATGGGGCCAGTGAGTAGGACATTTGATATCTAATTTTGTGCAGTCCTTCTAAGGCCTGCGCCTGTCAAGGAGACTTTACATAAAAAGGAACCATGGGCAAACAGTTGAGAAAGAGGAAATTTAGTTTTCCTAACACAGAGTTTGTGACTCATGGCTTTGTCCAGCCTCGGTTTTATCACAATACTTCTTTTTTTCTGTCTCTCGAAACTAGTTGTTTCAAAATACTTCTTTCAACACTATTTTAAACACTATTACATGTATTTCATTGCACCTATCATATGTATTTCCTTTCCTGCACACAGAGGCCAGGTATTGGTACTGTGTGGGTGAGCACTGTGTTTAAGTCCTGGCTAATCAGGCTGGAAGGTGTCATTAGTGACTCTTTAGCGAGCCCGGGCTTGATAACAGAGCCCTCTGAGCTACAGTAATGAGATCTTTCAGAGCGATAGACCAACCAATTAACCACTTATCTCTCTGTAGACAGCAGCCCATCATCCATACCGCTGCCTCTGTAATAGCAGATGAATAAAAGCAACCGTGGTTTCGACCATAACATTTGTGTATCTCCTTGCACACAAAATATATGAAAACCTCATATGATTGATATTGATCCCACCCAACCCATTTCTTCAGGCTAATGTTTTAGATTTTTCATTGAAGATTGTCTTGCTGTTTGTTTATTTTCCAGTGATACAAACCCTACAGGAAAAGGAGACCTCAAGTTTGGCCAGAAAACCAGAGATGGCAAGAAAAATGTAAGAGGCTAACCAGTCACTCATACAATGCTGGTAAATTGTTGCTTATGGGAGGTCAAAATAACCCTGCTGTCATTGGGACAGCAGGGTAAAAGGAAATATAACAATAAAATGTAAAATTTCAGTTTTGTGAGATTTAGATTGCCGCATGATCATTCTTTAAAATAATACTTATTTTTACTATATATGCATTTGTTTTTACTCAATGTAATGTGTAATCCAGAGACGGTTATTGGTAACATAAAATGGAAAACTAGGCCCAGTAACATAAGTGCAGAGTGGCCATGTGATTTGTGCCTTGCAGACTTTTAATTGAGAACTTTCAGTCTCGTCTGACATTGCAGCTGGTGACGATGATCTCTGAGGCCTTTTGAAAAATCCAGAGTTGCCATTCAACTAATTAGCAGATGCAGACACTGTTTGTCATCTCTGATCCCGTCATTATATGAAGCAGTGTGAAAATGTGGTCTCCAAGGTCAGGTGAAGTAGTTTGTTAAACTCGCTCTGTAATTGGAGGAGTTTATTTTCTCCTTCCCTTTTCTTTCTGTTTAGCAAACGGGTAGTTAGTATTTAAGGTACTGTCATCAAATGCTTTTTTAGTTTTTTTGTGTGTGTGCTTATTTTCCGAAACAAACCTTAGCGTTTCAGAGAAAGAAGGAAGGCATTTCTATGTTAGCGATAGGGGTGGACAAAGTGCCGGCTAAATGTGAAAGTGAATGCTGATAATGGCTTTCCTCACCTTCCTCTGTGGGTGTTGAGGGCTGTCGGTAGCCACACATGTGCCCCTGTGCAAAGCAGCGGCACCCGGGCAGACATGGCAGTTCCCATTTCCTCTGCTTCCACTGGCTAATTAACCACATGAGGGGAGGGAGTGGGGGTAGTGGTGGAGGGGGGGAGGTTGTGGCGGTTGTGGCGGTGGTGGTGGTGTGGACAGTGAGCGATTTCAAAGGACTGAGCTTTTAGAGGCTGAGCTCATTAGAAATAGTAATGAGACAAGTGGAGAATGCCAAGTGTGCGCCTTATCTTCTTCTCACTGCTGATCGCAGGAAAATGGTCATCATTACTGTGCCAGTTCATGGTCATTTCCAGGCCTTTGTCACTAGCCGTTATAGCGCTTGATTACATAGTGTGTGTGTGCGGACAGTGGAGAGAGGCTGGTATGTGGAAAGCAGCCCTAATTTCCTTGGGGTTGACTGGCTCCTATTGCTTTTAAAAGCCCCAGCGTAGTATTTCCCCGTAAGATCCCTTTGTGTTGTCTGTAAGGAATTGGTGACTCAGACTGTTTTCCAAGCGTTCCCTATGCTTGTAAGCCTCACAGTAGCCTGTGTGTTGTTAAAACTGATAAGATATGCAGGGAGCCGACCCAATCTGAGCTCTCTTCTTTTTTTTCTTCTTTTTTGCATTGTCTTTTATATATAGCAAGAGCAGGCTGACTAGTGCATGGGAGTGGGAGCTGATAAGCGTGGTATTTAAAACAGGGTTAAGACTTAGCTGCTCTCTCTGTATGGGGGAGGATGCCCAGCACTGGACTGATAAAGTGGTCCCTCATTAAAAATTATTACAGCTCCTCTTGCGCCCTTGCGGTATGGTCTGCACGTACTGTACCTCGGCACTACCTCCCACACCACCACCACCTCCACCAACAAAGACACGGCTTAGACTTGGATTGGATTCAGGGTCTGACCTTTTTATTGGTTAGATAGGCCGGCACATTGTCCCACAGAATGTAAGAAAAAACCTAATATGGGTCTTCAAGGAGCTGATAGGTTGGCAATACCCTTTTACCTGCCGTTGAATGTTATTTATGTCTTTTATTCTTTCATTGGAGCTAATTTATTTTGCTCAATTGTAATTTAAGTTATCTTTGCGTGAATCAATTGTCTAGTATTTGTTCACCCGACACACTGAAAAATACCTGCCAATTCCGCTGTCATAAAGTCCCTCAAGGGAAAACGTTTATTTATTTATTCATTTAGATCTAAAGATAAAATCACATTTAATGTTTGTGTGGCAGTTCATGTATTAGAGAAGATACACCAGTTTTATTTATAAAAGAAAAAAATCCACCCGTTTTATTGCACGGTCCTTTTTTAACGTGCAATAAAACAACTCAACCAGCATACATCCTCATATTTTTAGGTAACTCCCCAGGAAACAGTGGCTGCCTACAGCAACCTGTCGTTTGAGGAGGTGGTGCGGGAGCTCATCAAGCAGAAGGAGTTGGTGAGGAAGAAGGACTCCCACATACGGGAGCTGGAAGACTACATCGACAACCTGCTGGTGCGCGTCATGGAGGAGACCCCAAGCATCCTGCGGACGCCCTATGAGCCAAAGAGAAAGGCGGGTAAAATCTCTAAAAAGTGAGGATCAAAGAACAATGCCTTTTTCAGACTTGATAAGGTGAAGTAGCAAAGTGAGCTGGTTAACTGGTACTATAGTCAGGAAGAAAGTACTTTCTGGAAAGTAAGAACATACTTTCTGGAAAGTAAGAACATACTTTCTGGAAAGTAAGAACATACAAAGGAGTTTGACTAATGCCAAATTTATGATATATTTGTTATTTCTTTTCAGATCTTTTTTTAAATCATTTATTTTTACTCTGCTCGGAGTAATTGAATGTAATTATATATGTTTTAAGTATTAGTTCCTTAAGGGGAAATTCAGTGGTTTCTTCTTCGGGATAAATGATATATCAGGTTAGGTTGAGTTTTTCTTTGGTCGTTGATTTGGATTCTTTCATTTTCTTTCAATTACTAAAGGAATCAATGGTGCACCATCTTGCCGAACAATCAAACACTTTTCACACGCTCACCCAGGAAATCTTTATCCTTAGCTAATACAGATTGTTAACAAGGCATTTGGGGGCTAAACATGGCTAACGAGATCAATCATTTCCACAACACCACCCCTACTCTGTGCCCAATGATGCTTCAAGGTTGTTGGGGAGTACACACAATTTTGATGAAGTAACCCAAACCAGACAAGTGAAGTTTCTAATTAAATAAATAGCCTTGGCTATTAAAAGAAAGCTAAGTTCAGGCATATCAGATGCATGAAGTTACACAGTCTTCCTTGTGTGTTTCACTGCCTTGTCCTATGGATGCCAGCAGCCCATGGTATGACTGTAGCTCAATTTGTGATGACCAGATGTCCCAGTAGCAGTGGTGTGCAGTCTGCTGAAAGATGTGGGTGTCAAGTTGTTGATCATATGGCACTCTTAATTGCTCTGTTTACACTTGGGCACAAGACCCAACCGCGCTACCCGAACTACTGTCCACTACAGGCCACACTTAGCCCGAAAGCGACCATAGCCAACACTGCGTATTTATTGTAGATACTTACTTGCTTAACAACCTTTATTTATGAATGTAATACTGTTCAATTATTAATCATTTCATTTTGAATTAAGTAACTCAACTGAAGGGAAAGCCCTAAACCACCATCATCACTCAGAAAAGTATGCATCTGCTTTAACAATGCAAGTAGACTGGTGCCGAAATGATGACACTATTACAGTTTTCAGTACATTATTACATTTTCCAAGTGTAGTCCAAAATTATCTGTTCACTACCCAAGGCCCCTTTCCCCCCCACGTTTATTTAAAAAACGAATGTTTACTTTACATACATGTTTACATTATTTTCATGGATACAAAATCCAGAACAATTTGTAGTTGGTATTAACCGAGAGGCAGAATAATCAATACTTTAAGAACATGTTCACTGGTTCACCTGTTTATGTTTTTCGTTAATCGTAGCTTGCCCTCTTGTTTCTGCTTCTGTTCTACAAGTTGCTCCGTTACAGTGTCTTGTGGAAGTTACAGTACATTTTACTCGATTCCTCTCCGACCTGTCCCCTGGAGATGTTCTAATGGGGTCAAGGTCAGGTGACTGTGGAGGAGAAGGAGCAATGTCAGCACAGCACATGTCAACCCCAGTGTCAGCCCCGCCTTCATGCATGTGCAGGATCATTGTCCTGGTGGAAATATATCCTCCTAAGTGCAACAGAAGGAATGGCGGGGTTCTGTAGAATGGATTAGGGATTCTCTATGGTCATTGTGTGATTTTAATCCTGTAAATTTAAAGTCAGTATTGATGGTATTGGCAGACATTGCCAAAAGTTTGTCTACTAGCAGCTAAACAAACGTCCATCCAATGCTGAAAATACCAAATTGACCTTATTCTACTTGGTTAAAGTCTTCAGAGGTACAAACCACACAGATATTCGAGCATTACAATAGCAAAGTAATAGGGCCCTACTTATTATGTCAGTATTTATTAGTTGATATAAAAAACTACATTCTCGGTGGAGCATACTAAATAACTTAAATAGATCATTTTGAGGAAACTAGTGAACATGATATTTCATTTTTACACAAGCACGTAATCCTGGTGTCAGTTAGAATTGCATAAAATTGCCTTCATTGTTTATTAATTTTAACCACCATTATCACCATAATTAATACTGGTCAGTTATGTGTTGTCGTTTTACTAATATGCATTTTGATGTCCAAGTCCAGAAGCATGCATTTCTGACACACATTATGGGATACAGTTACATAAACCAGGCACAGTATACTGTTACATGACACATCTTCTGGATGGACTGCATTGTACTTTGGGTAAAATAATATTTCTCTGTTTGCAATTACTTGCACCAGAAAGGTTGGTTTTGGGGCATGAGAACAATGGTGAAAGCAATTGGATGTTGAGGTTAAGTGCTTTTAAACTCATGAAGATGGCCATGCTGGGAATAAAAAGTATGTTACGAAGTAAAATGTCACTTTTTGCAAGGACACGTGCATTTGTTACAGTGGATATCGGCTTATATTGAAGGTTCCCTTTGCGTTGTTTTGTTTCCATATTTAGCACTACTGTCATAAGTTCTTTCGGCCAAGAAAATTATATTTTGTCTTTTATTATTTTCAATTGCATTCATCTTATGCTATGTGCTTGCCAAGATAATGTGCTACTAAATGTTACTAGTAGTTTTAACTAGTGTTAAAGAAATCTATATACATGATTATATTTGGTAATGGTACTTAAAGTTTTTTTTTTTCTTTTCTGGAATGGGCAAGGCTGATCCTTATTTTATTTTGATACTCTGGTTTATTTACTAATTTAAAGGTTTACATTTATGTTCAAGCCAATTGAATGGAAATGAAAAGGTGTACAGTGTTAAACCATGCTTTGTCTTCTGCTAAATCTACACATTTACTCAGAATCTTACATTGTGTTTGGATGCATGTATATATCACACTCGCTCTGAGGATCTGAGTTTACTTGACCTTACCCTTCTGCTGACGTGGGCACATTTGTCTCAGATGTGTTAATCTGAGGTAGTTTTTATATTTGACCTTTACACTGTATTACACTAACTTACATGTGTGACAAAGTGATATACTGGATATATTTGGAATTTTACGAGTTCAAACAGAGCAAAAAAAAGTTGCAACTACAAAACACTTTTTCCCCCCTCACCAAGTGTTAACCTGCTATACGTAAAAAAAAAGTCTGCTGCTAAGTAGGTCTGTCTGAGGTAAATACACTTAATCACTTTTGTGAGTCCTAGCTAATTCTGAGCCAACATTTCCCTAAACTGAATGTATGGTGGTTGGCTTTGGAATGCATCATTGTCTTAATACTTTAATTCATGAAGCTTTACACTAATGAGTTTATTGAACCTTTTGCTGCCTTTTTAAGTTTTAGGCATTCTCAAAGTATAGACTATTTCAATTGTTCTTTCTTACCCCTGTGTTGTTAGACACATAACTGTTTACTTAAATCTGGACCATATTTATTCTGTAATGTTACCTCATGTGACACAAATTTGTTTTAACTGCACACATTTTTACAGTCAATCAAGTACTACATTCCCTGTATACAGTAGATATTAAAATAAATATTTATAAAATGAATAAGTCTGTATATTGTTTTATTGTCACTTACACCCTTTGTGTAATTTCAAGAAAACGTGCTAAAAATAGTGGACAAATGTAAGGTCAAAATTATGATAGGTCATTATTTCACACGATTTGCACTTTTGCATAATGACTTGCCAACAAACGTTATTACCTGGACATTTGCATTTTATTTTGAAACAAATGGGTGTATTATTTGTTCTGCTTTGCTATTAAGTGCTTAACATAAATGCTTAAAAAATCTGTTGAATTATTTGTTTAACAAATATAAGGCTATATAACAAAGTATTGCCCTTTGTTAATTTTTACATTTACAATACAAGCACTATTCACATAACTACTACATTTGATAACAATTTTATCCAGCAGAGTCTTAAACTAGTAGTAGTTGAAGGGAGACTGTAACCTCTAGCTCATCACCTAGACCAAAACAATAACTGGCTATTTTGATGAAAATGAAACAAAGCTTAAATAGGAATCAAAAAATAGGATTCAACAATCTTCCATCAACTTTTTTTGAGTTGAGTGCTGATAATATGATTAGTGACTGTATGAACAACAATCACAACATATGAAAGGTTTCTTTGGATTCTATGTAACTATGATTATATTAAAGTTATTAGTTAGGTTTTTAGTCCTTATAATTCACATTATATAAAAGACTGGTACGTATTGCGTTTACGAACAAAAACAACCTGACACAATACCGAGCAAGAATGTTGCACTGTACACTTGGCAAGTCTCGATGTGCATTAAAATACTTTATATCATTGTTACATGTATATAATTTTTGTGCCACAACCATATGCAATTTTATATTTATATTTACGTATACATTTAATCACATTGAATTCCTATTCAAAATAGCCGGTTTACAGGACTTAAATCTGTGCATCAATTAAGGGAATGAAAGGTTTTGATGGTCCCCACGCTATTCATAAACATATTGAGTTTTAAATGTAATGCAAAATAACATGATGAATAGCAACAGCTGTATTTAGTACTAAATCAAGCACTGCATTAAAGGCTTTCTGTGATGCACTTCCCATAAATGTATTGTCATTTGATGCAATTCACTGGATGTTTCTTGAAGGCACAAGCACAATTGTATTGCTCTTTTCAATAAATACACAGTACAAAAAGAATATACTGAGGCTTTTTTCAAATAATATGCAGAGCTCCTAAATACTACATTATGATGTATATGTAGTATGTACATGATTTAGCAAGTTCTGTCTTTATTCTTTAGTATTTGACATTTAATAAATTGATCAATGGTGTATATATCACAGGGAATAAATTGACCACCTGTCGTATCATTATTGTGACAGATAATATTAGATTCATTTATTAGAAAATCTCTCCTGTAAGTGGCGGTTAAACTGCCATTTAGAGTTGCTAATTTGTGCTCTTTTGTGTCCAGCTTCTATTTTCTCCTTGCTCTTAGTGGCTCTTTTGTTCTTGAAAAATTCCCATGCTTTTTCATCTTGCAAAACAAAGAGAGAAGAGGCATGGTTTGTCAACTGAGTAGCGAGGTTGCTAATTAAAACACCCATCTAATTTGCAAGAAGTGTATGTGAAACCTTTTGAGATGTGGCATTCTTTTACTTTCTTTTTTTCTTCTTCTGTGATACCTCTTCGCATAGCAAGTTAAAACATGACCTCTCCTCGAAAAACCAGTTGAGCTCAAAACAAAAGCAAATGGCCACCGCAGACCAGGACAGACGTACAGTGTGTTGAGGATTGACAGCATTGCTACTCAAGGGTTTCAGGATATGAAACAACCACATCGCCTGATATTTATTCAGTGACTTCATTGCTGCCATTTACTTGGAACAACGTTGTGATGTTTAAAATCTTCACCTGTTCTGTCAGTTCCTAATGCGTATGTAATTTTGCAATGGTGAGAAAGTTACTGGGTAAATTCACTGGGCAAGTAGCTTTTTTAGACCATTTATAAATTGAAGATTGTTCAAGTCTCGCTGCATCATGATCCTCCTTGAGAAAGATCCAGTGTCACGAGCCGAACTCAAGGGGAACTAAGTAGTTCACTGGCTTGCTTAAGCCCCGCAATGGCAGCATGCTTTCGTAATTAATTTTTAATCTTGGTGTATTAAGTTATATTCCATTTTTTTTAAACACCGAACACAAATAAGTGTGTAATTGGGCTTTATGTAGGTGTCACCTGTTGTATTCATAAGCTAATTGAAAAACTCTTTGTCACCCTCACACCTTCATCAGAGGATTGGATTTCACAGAACCCAGCTATTGTATGGCAGTGGCACGCGTCACCTGAATACACTAAATGAGCGGCCATTAGTGCGCTGTTCATTATATCATATGGCTGTAATTTGAGGAAATATCTTGCAAACATGTTTTATGTAAGAAACCATGGGCGGGTTTGGTCAATGTAACAGGTGAGCATCTTGAGAGAGAGAGCACACACGTGTGGACATGTGTGCCAGAGAGGGCCACGCGTGGGGTAACCTGCGCTACCCTTTAAAAATGGATGGGCGTCATTGCCAGGATCAGTGTCACAACACACACGTCTGAATGGATACGCCTGCGGCAATCATAAGAGGAGCCGATATGAGGGGAAATATACCAGATGGATGAGGTGTTTTTAAGGAGAAAACTAGACCTTTCTCTTGGACAGCTGGCCTGAACTTGTCTGATGATCGGAGGCCAGATGTCAAGTCCAGCTCTTCAAAACCCCCCCCAGGGTACCGGACCCCACCCACTTAGCTAGTTTGGCCATTCTGAATGGGTGCTTGAGATAAATCAAATGTCGCACACGCCGCCGAGACCAGCATTGTTCATTGTGTCTCTATTGTCCACTTTTGATTGGTACCACGCGTCTGGTGTTGTATGAACAAAGCCAGGTGACAACCAGAAACACAGTCTGCTTACACTGTCCCCTTGGAGATACGCTTGACTTCTACATTAAAAAGTATATTTTGTCTAATGAGGCCATGATATGATTGCAGCTCTCACAAATTGTCGAGTCACTCAAAACCAGATATCTTGAGGTAGTCAAGATAGTATCTTCAATCCAATAAATCTTTTTTATAACGTACATCAAATGTAACACGATTCCTGACACATTTATGTTCTAATAAGTACCGGGAATCAGTGTTTTCTAAGACCAACGCGTTGTAAAACCATCCTTGGAAATACCCAAATAACATGTGATGCAGCCACATGTTATTAATATTTCACACCATTTTCATTTTTCCATCCACCACAAAATGTCATGTTCCCTTCACACACAAAAGCAAACATATTCTCGTCCACCCTTTTACGGCATTGCAATTGAAATATATATGACTGTAGCCTCTCTCCAAAACGTACTCGTCTCCAAAAAGAAAACCATGAGACTACTGTATGTTTTGTTTGGCATGTGTGGAGGAGACCCAGCGCATTGTGTCTGCTGCTTAGTGGTGGAGGGGGGTGGGGGCTTGGAGGTTGAGCCCCTGGGAGCATGCGGTTCCATGCTGGACCCAGCAGAAGGGACCGCTGTAATGGCAGGCTGCAGGGCGCCCGCTCTCATTATCGCTGTCTGACCAGCACACGGCGATGAGTTATCGCCTTCAAAAAAGGGCCCAGGATATACGAGCTGTCAGCACACCGCCGGTTCGTGTTTGCATATGTCATATTTTGTCTCTCTGTAATTGGCATTACAAAAATCATGTAACGAAGACGACAAGTAGTAAGAGGTGTGAAAATGGGAAGAACACATGTCAAACCCGCAGGTTGAACTTCAAAAACAAAGTGCAATAACCTAACTTGTCACTATCAACACAAGATAATTAAAGGTGACCTCTGTCACTCATCAAGCAAGTCTGACACTAAGCCGTCACAAGTTAGTTTGTAGATATGAATCTCCTCACAGTTCATACTTGTTTTTCCCGCTTCCTCTAATGTTCCACTGTTTGTGTGTAGTCTATATTATTACCGTTATTATCGTTTTTTGTTGAATTTGATTGAATGATTAATCAATTGAGTTTCTCATCAGTGAGTGTTGGCTGCCTCCATTATGCATCGCTGTAGCTTGCATTAGGTAGATCACATTAGAACTTCACTGTTCGAGTAAACTAAAGCCATGCTTAAAGCTACAGTAATACAATCAATCAATCAATCAGTCATCTCCTGACTTCACAGCACAGGAGAGCCCTGCTGGAATGCTGCTAAGCTGCAGATGTACCAGCCAAATTACTCCAATGGGGAATTACCAGGCCATAAATCCAGATGTCATGAGAATGTCTGTAGCCTATTTCACGGTATAACATTCATGCAACTTGTTTCCATTACCGGCATAAAGAATGTCTAGCTCCCGCTGGGCTCAAAGTCCCATCGCTGTTGGCGAATCTAAACATGTTTGCATCCAAACATGTCCTCCAAACCACCGGGATCCATGACGACACACAGTGGGATACGCCCTGCGACGCTGCGCCGTGTCCTGACAGGTCCTCAGAAATGAACGATCTGGGAAATGTCAAACTGTGAGAGCAACTAATCATTGTCTCCAGCTCGTTCGTATGCTTGTGTAAATGTGAGGCATGTCACAGCTTGCAGAGTTTGCCCTCTGTAAGATTTAAAACCAGTGTGCAGTACGAGATCCATTGTCTGTTGTCGTTCAATCGACAAGGATTTGACCGCAGACTTTTAGTTGTTGTTTTTTTTACGGTATTTATGCAGTGTTCATGTAAATAGCAGGCAAACATAATTTCTGGTGTTTGCCCCTCGAAACACTACACAGTGCCCACTGGCATCAGTCAGTTGGCTGGCACCGTGCATCATTATTGCTAATTAAGATGTATAAATATACTGTCTGGCGCTTGACTTGTTGTTTGCAATGCATCAAACTTGAACGTGCCAGGGTAGACGGGGGGGGGGGGGGGGGGGGGGGGGGGGCTTTGTTGCTGCCGCAGCACTGTCACAGCATCACATCTCGGCTGAAATCCATTCTAATGAGGATGTTGGGTGCCAGCGTCTGAACAAGCCCAGGTCTGAGAGGAGAGAGGGTTTTCTGTTTGGGATCATGCTCCACCCAAAATGGTTGACTGCCAATGTGGAGTGAAGTGGCTGGTCGTCAGGGTCTCTCTTACAGAGCTCCTTTTTAAACCGCACCCTATGGTCATTAGAGCTTGGCTGTAAAGAATGGGTTCGTCTGGTGGTTGTAGTCATGGTCTTGGGGGTAAAAGGCCCAACAAGCTATGACGTCAAAGAACAGTGTCATCCTGTCTGAGTCCGACTTCAGCTTCAGTTATTGGGTCGGATTTACAGTCACATTCTGCCAAATGCACTTTTTTTTTTCTTCCACCACCTATAATTTAGGTAATAAGGCATCAGGCATCAATTTTGTTAACCTTTCATCACCCTGTATTGGGAAAGGTTTGTGGAACGTCCCCACCCCTTTCAAACCACCCCTTCAAAAGTGCTCGATCAAGGACAGCCAGACATGGATGGGAATTTCTCTCATTAACTTTCTCTCTCTATGATTTCTACCTGGGTAATAAATCTGCTTTGCTCCACCCTGGTTGGCTGAGGGCTGTCAAGAATACTGAACAAATATCACCAACATTTATCACTGAAAATGTGTCTAATGTCATTGAAATATCAAAATGTTGTGCTTCATAGTTCTTCATTGTGCCAGAGGCTAGCAGTAGGATTATTACATATGTAAAACGATGTCATGGCACTACACCCCTATGACAGGCCCCCCACTGTAAATTATGAAAGGCAACTCCTCCGTTGTGCCTCATTAGAAAATAGAACAATATTACGGTTGACCAATTAAATACAATTCTCTAATCTTCCAAAAAGTGTCTCGTCTGCTCCAATGGTTGGTGTTACTCCCTTTATTAAACTAAATGCTCTGTAGGCATTCTCCCACGGACAAGATTTAATTGGCCTTAAATCGAATGGATCTAAGATAAATAATGGTTTGTGCTGTTAAGAAATGAGTGATTGCTGACTAATTCAAATGGTGAATGTCATAAACAGGGCAAATATATAAGTACTGAGCCTGTGATGGTTGAATTGAATCAAGCTATTGTAAATAAGCGTCATTTAAGAGTACCAACATAACCAAGAACTCATAACACATGGTCCAACCACAAGCCCATAGACACCCTAGTGGTTTATTTTTTTAAATACAAGTCACAGCAAATAGTTGGGAAGCACTTCTCCAAACAGCTGTGTGTGTGTGTGGGTGTGACTGGCCATATGGACCATCATCATTAGGGCCATACACACTCCTTTCCCACCCGTCGCCCAGTGTGTTTAAATGAACATGGCTACACGGGGGCTAGCTAGCCTGCTATCGAGTAAGTTGCAAGTGAGGTGCCTTTGTATAGATGTGCAGGAGACTCAATTTATCTCGCTGTTGTTTTCCCATCGAAGCCATTGAGTTTTGGCACACAAGTGTCTGTGAAGCAGTACAAGGCCCTGTGAGTTGTGTGAGTGCTGCCTGCAATTAATTATGTCGCCCAAGTTTTGACACACATTATGCTGTCAGTCCCTCGGAGGGATCAAGTTGATGTCTCTATCCCTCTGGGGCTATTGCTGGCTGTCAGTTACTCTAAACACGCAGGGAGAGCAAGGAAGGATACTGAAACGACTGTGATAACACCAAGTTGGAGCTAGGGCAAGATATATAACTATTGAAATGCATTTTAAAAGCTTAAAGAGGTATTCTGGAAATGTATTGTTTATTTTTTTATTTGGAATCAACATAAAGTTTTACATTTCTATTAGCTTCACAATTTACCTTGAATGTGAGTTTAGCCCTCCAGTCAAAAGTCAAACCAGTACATATAGCCTAAAACCAGTTTCCACTTGAAAGGATACATAAAAACATGTAAACAACATAAATAAATAAATAAATATGAATGATGTAATGTAGGGCATACAGAATGCTTCTGGTTAAGGTAATGACACAAAAACTAAAAATGAAAGAAAATCTACAAATCTTCTAACATGACACTGACTATTTTAACTCAATAATCTGCAAATATGCTTCTTTAACATACCCTTTCATAAGTACAAAAAAACAGATTGTGTTCAAGATAATTGTATCTCCCAGAAGACATTTTGATCGTGTCGATGACAAACATCAAACCTGAACTCTTTTTTCGGACAGTAAGCAGAATGTGCTCATCGTATACAGCAAAGCAATAAAAATGCATTGGTTTTAATGGACTGTTCCTAGGATTGCTTTGTCCTAGGAACAGCCCATTGGTTTGATGGACTGTTCCTAGGACTGCTGTGTCCTAGGATCAGTCCATTGGTTTAATGGACTGTTCCTAGAATTGCTGTGTCCTAGGAACAGTCCATTGGTTTAATGGACTGTTCCTAGGATAGCTGTGTAGGCCTACATGACGTGTCTACTAGGTAAGAGAAAGGGAGGCAGGGAGGCGAGAATACAGTAGCCGGGGAGTAGCATGCTGGATAGGTGGTACCATTCTGGAACATGCAGTCCTCTCTCCCGCAGCGCTGAACCAGAACCAAGTGGAGCATGGCTGGCGGGCCACAAGGGACCCATTGTTCTTCACATTAATCAACCCAGGGAAGGCCAGGTAGCATTTCCCCGGCCCACCCCACACACTCACACACACACATATACACACACCCTGCCAACTGCCATGAATGGACTGCTTTTTTAGCTGGCAGCGATTGGCCATTGGAGCTCCGAGAGGATGTGTGTCTGTTTAATTAGTGTGATGAGCTCAGCGGACACCAGGTATTAACCCCTCGAGTTTGACCCCACCAGGGAGGGAGCCGACCTCAATCTTGACATCTCTGCCTTTCACCCCATTCTCTGTTTACTTGTGTTTACCAGGAAAAACACTGGCCGTGTAGGAAAATACCACTAAAACTGTGTCCACTTTTGTTTAACACTCACCTTAGCCACTGTGAAGGCATCCATCTGGTTAGAGGCATAATGACTAGGCTACATGGGCACTTTAGGTTACAATGTTATTTGGATCGAGGGTGTTCATCTGGTGCCACCATCACCAGTAGTAATTGTATTTCATATGTTGTTATACAGTATTTTAATTGGTCGCCTATTTGGCTACTAGATTGTAGTATTTGGATTGTTCTCCGCCTCACTCGAAAGTTGCTCTGAATAAATAAAAATCCTCTTCCTAAATACGTGCAACTTTGGTCCTACGTAATGTAAACGCTCGCGCGCTGCACAGGGCCCACTGCTGTCACAGGCGATGTGGTCGCTAGACGACGTTGTTGAACGGTATGTATGCTAACGGATTAGCATGTAACAGAACAATCTAATCAAAATGTTTGCTTTCAATACATTCTACAGAAAAACACGTTTCATTTTAGTAATGACTTAGATGGACATTGACAGATAGAACCCCGTCTGTAGCGTCAACATACACAATACAATGCCATCTCTGCCGCGAAGGGTTCAGCGTGCGCGAAACACCCAGGGCGCTGTTAGCTAATTCATTTAACCACAACAATGTTTTCCCAAAAGCTTCTGCAGGCCATTTAAAACCATGACAAGATACGAAAACATTCTTACCATGCTAGACGCACTTTCCACAAAGGTAAGACAACCACTTCAGGCACAATCAAAGCTTACAGAGATTCTCCTTTATCGGATTATGCACTTTATTACGTCAGTAGAACAAACACAAACACTTTGGGGGCATCTACTTTAAGATTATAACACATGTGTTTTTTCCTCTATCCCTATACATGTGGTTAGTTTAAGCAGAGGCAATTCATTAGCGTGTGTGTTCCCTTTCTAATAATGTCCCGCGTAGACTCAGAAAATTACATGGTTAGCATAGGCAGCATACTTATAAGTTAGAGGGCACTTAAAGGGCAATGCAGCATATGAGCCAGTAATGATTTAGGAAAGCAGTTTGGATTAATTCCATAAATGGCTCATTTGACAACCCATCTGGTCACCATTTAAAGGCTTTTTAGGTCAATGTAGCCCAGTCCTCCATATAAAGTCTTTGATGGGATTAAAATGTAAGGTCATCCTATAAGCACATTATGTGAGCGAATGCATTGGGCCCAATGCAAAAATAGGTATGGATGGAGTTTGAAAGGAATTTTCAAACCCAACACTTATAACGAATGCATTTTGCAAGTCGTAATTAATGTCAGTCATTTTGATAAACCACCTAGGGGTTGACAAATGAAACTCCTTCAAAAGAAGAAAAAAATCAATGGATTTGTTTATCTAATGAGATGAAACAACAGCACCATAGTGTTTCTCTAAACAGGGCTGCAGGCTACAGCAAGCTACATCACACTAAAGCAGCGACAAACAAAAGGAGAGAAGTCACAGTGTGTCAGCGCTCTAAAAAAGCTAATGTTTGATCCAACCCCCACTCAAATCACTTTATTAATTGGATTTAGATATTTCCAAAAATGATCTATTTAATAGGATTACCACTCGTATAATGATCTTATTTATGAGTGGAGCAATCCAAGTTTTCTTTTGGTGGGAAGGGAGGGCTGATAATGCATTTCCAGCTCTTTGGCAGTTAATGTTGTGTTACGAGGAGGGCAGATAAAGTTGAAGTCCCATTGTGAGCCAGTAGGTGAGTTAGCCCCGCGGTGAAATAGAGCCGGGGGTGCTGGCGGGTCAGACGAGCTTGAGTGGCCACACTCCGCATTCCTGAGCCCCCCCAAGTCTGGACCGTAGGCACGGATCCGCTGAACTCCCCATACAAGTTCAAGGCAGACGCAAAGAAGGTGATAGAGGAGGAGGTGGTGCTGGTGGTGGTGATGGTGGATGGAGAGGGAGATAGAGTCCGCAACCTGCCAGCATAATGGCCCTTTCTTACGGTCTTTATCCCCCCTCTGTATCTCGCTGAAGCAATTTTTTTTATTTAATAGGCCCCTGTTTCCACCTAAATACCTGGAGGTAATGTCCTACCGACTACCCATCCACCCCACCGTCTCCCCACCCGCCCAGCCCTCCTTCCCCCCTCCTTTGGAAATCTCCACCTTTTTTACCTGTCAAGTGCATTATTGGTAAGGTGAGAAGTAGTGCTATCCGAAACGGGGGGGGGGGGGGGGGGGGGGGGGGGGGGGGGGGGGATATGTACCATGCACAGAATAACACAAGGGACAAAATAACACCAATTATTTTTAGTTGTATATTGTGGTTTGACTAAGTGGATTTTTTTTGCCTTCGATGTGTAACATATTTAAACTGTTGGATGTTTTCCCTCTTGGAGGTTTAGCTCTGGTTTTTGTATCCCCTCATGTTGTGTGGAACCACTAAAGCATTAAAAAAGTGTGTATGTAAATGCACTGCGGTTTCACCCAGCACACCGACTTTAAAACATTAACATTTCAATATAGCATTTGATTTATATGTGTTTAAAAAAAAATGTTATAATCTTTTACTTTAAAAGGATGTATTCTCAAATGAGATTATGCTAATAGCCTTCCATTTGCATAAAATGGGTGGAAATATTAAACCAGATTAAAAATCCAGAATATTTAAGAGTTTTATCCATGCTGTTAGTCAACAAATATATTCATTCTCCCGGAGAATATTAGAGGCTAAATGTGGCATTGTGAAAGTAAAAAAAATTACAAAAATAAATGAATGAAATAAAAAGCTGTATTATGTGTGCAATGAACCACCATAAACTGGCCCACCTAATTCATTTATGTTTATCATGATCAGATATCTATGTAACGACCTTAGATTAAATGCATCCAAAGTATTAAATCCTGTCTCTGTTACTTGGAAAAGCTGCATTCTGTATATTTATTTATTTAATTTCTGGGCATTAGTCTCCGGTGGGCACTGAGGCCATTGACAAAGAGCGCCCTCACAAGCCTCTATTCAGGACATTAATCTGCAAACAAGTGTTTTTTGTGTCTCAGAGTCTTATTTTCATCGCCATCAATTTAGTACACAGATTGAAAGTGACTCGAGTTGTGCTCTCAGGTTCCATAGCCCTGGAGACCAGCCCCCCTTCCCATGGCCTTCTCTTCTCTCTCTCTCTCTCTCTCTCTCTCTCTCTCTCTCTCTCTCTCTCTCTCTCTCTCTCTCTCTCTCTCTCTCTCTCTCTCTCTCTCTCTCTCTCTCTCTCTCTCTCTCTCTCTCTCTGTCTCTCTTTCCATATCTCCCTCCTTTTTGTGGAAACATTACAATCTCTTTTTTTCGGCATTGGTAAAGACTTAGTTTTTTTGAGCTTTCGCTCTCTCCATGTTAAATGTAACATTGTACTTTGTCCTATACTCACCATGATTCACAAACACCAGACAAACACCATACCTTCGGAGACTACCATCCAAAACCATTACATTGTGATGGGGGGGGGGGGGGGGGGGGGGGGGGGGGCAAGACTATGGTAATAAAGCCCATCCCCTAAGAAGCTATTAATTGCACATATAAAATATTCAGCATTGCTCCCAGACAATTCAAATTGGCATATTGACAATACTTAGTGTATAGTTTAGGAATTAATATTGCACATTTTTGGTCAAAATTAAATTAAGCTACTACTGCATTTTAAAGACAGGTTCGATTTTAAAAACATCTTTAATATTATCTTCATGGTATTCATTTTTGCATCTGCAAATTCATAGCACCTTCCCTTGACATTAATTTAAGACAGTGTGGACACTCACATGAAAAGTTTACACAATTGCTGTATACAATTGGTTTCTAATTCTAATGTAGGCTGTAATCCTACATTTGAATTAAAATCCTGCGATTTAGGAATCAGAGACATGAAATGAAGGTGCAGGATAGGGCAACACCCTATTACACTATCCTTTATTGTTTCTTGTGAGCTGTATACTGCCCCTTGTGGTCCGCAACAGCATCAAATTCAGTCAGGGCAGAGCTCCTGCCTCTTCCAAGAGGCAGACACGTTTATGCTCACATTTATTAATTGGTGTATTTTCAATAGCTTTACCATTGTATACATTGGATGCATTCTTGTTTGTATTAATATTTGTGTTTTCTTTTGTTACAATAAAGGGGCTTATTTTATTTGGAGACGGTCTGCTTCCAGTGACACCCCAGTGCTGCTCCACATGTAGAGGTAAACCGAACTGAACCTTCATATCCAACACAAAGCGCTCCTTTCCAGTGCAGCCGGGTCAGGAAGAGTCTATATTAAATTAGTGTGAAAACTTGACATCCCTCGTCCTCCTCATTGTAAATTTGTGAGGCTTTAATCGGCTGCAGATGTCCTCATGTCCTTTCTTCTTCATCACAGGAGTTATTGCCTCCAAAATGATTGCCTAACGGGTTCGCCTTTTTAATGTATTCGCGAACCCCTGCCTATTTGACCTTCAATCTTTTCTTTTAATTGAAGCAAACATATTAGGCGTAATTGCTATATTATGTGTTTTTTGAAGTTCCAATTTTGCTGATATAGATTTATGAGGTGCCGGAGACTTAGGTCATTGCCCTATAAGAGATTTATGAAATGGCCATGAAGCACTATTATTCAAGCTTTATCAATCATGCCAGCCACTTGTATTGTGGCACTGTGCATCATAAGCCTGATCCAATGCATCCCGCATATGGAGACTCTTACAAAGGTAGGAGTTAAAAATGCAGTATTCAATGCAAGAGTTTTGTTTTTAATGCATGAAACCACCACTTATCCCAAGACAAGTAAACGTGCATTGTACACGCTTTTTGATGTCTGGTTTGTATATTGATGTTATTTTTTTCTGTTTATGTGCAGTTCATAATTTGTTGTGTATCTTATGGTAATATTATGGTTTATAACCCAAACTGATTAATAGCTAACATAAAACAATGACACTAGTATGACCAATTCAACCAACCAGTGCGTCAAGAAACACAATCCGAATAGTATTCGTTCTATATTGTCCCTCACAGAGTGAAGGAAAATAATTTATTACAGTCGGTACACACAACACTTATCATGACAAGAAAAATACCCCAAAATCAACAAACATAACAACATGTATGCATATGATGTATATCTTATGCACCACGTGATTGGCCCAGATTCTACAGACAAGTATTGGTGTATAGCCAAGGTGACTGTGAGTTGTATCTCAAAGTGTAGACTAGAGCTCCAGAGTACTAACATGGCCAGGACATATACTCTTATTATTTGCAGGAGCTTACATTGTAAACCTCCCCCTTTTTTTCCCCTTTCTCATATGGTGGGCGTGAGTGCTGTGTTCTGGTGGGCAGATACACTTAATGTCCCAGATCTACAGTATGAATAAAGTCATATTGTGAAGTGTGTGGGCTGATTTCCTTGGCAGTCAACCCTGACAAGTAGATTAGCTCTTTACTGGGCCACCTCGTGAATGGCGCGCACACGACTCGAGCGATTTCTCCGTCTCAATGCTACGTATCAAACATCTAGCGGCAACCAGCAACCCAGATGAAAGCGCATCAAAAACAGAAAATATATACAAAAAATACAAATCTGCTATATGATATGTGGCTTCTACACAGCGGCATTGGTTAACTGGAGTCAAAAATTGGCATGTCTAAAAAGTGGGATAATGATTATAAATGTGACAGGCTGAAAACTAATTACAATTGTCTCACTGTGTTTTCCAATAATGCCTCGAACATTTCTATAAAACTCATTTAAATCTTGTACAAGTCCAAAATTCAGTCTTCCTCTAAAGCCATTTGGCACATTTTGCTGCTCAGTTTTACGTTTAGAGAGGATTAGCTATAGAGCTGGAAATAATCACTCCAGATGTCTTCCAAAACAAGAAAATGATTCCCCAGTGGGCATTTTATTTTATATTCCGTTTTTATTTTCATTTTATTTGTATCAATTTTAAGCGAATACACTTATGGATCTATAAAACACGTGTCCTCAAGTTTTGAAGACGTCATATTTTTGTTTAAATGTCTTGAATATTTGACATTTTGCCTCGTAGACTTTTATACACTTGTTTTCAGGATAAATGTAGCAGCAATATTGGGATCATTTAATTACCCTGTTAAATAGACAACACACACTGCAACTTAACAGGGTAGACTGGTGGAACAAACACCATAATAAATAAACCCAATTCAGTGGCAGGTTTAAATGCTAAACCACATCTGTAGACTTTGTAAAGAAAATACTAAAAACAAAACAATCATGGTTATTGTTCCTCTCTTAAAGATGTGTCTGGCTGTCACAGCAATGATAAAGGATATTAAGATAGCCATTAAGCGGGTTAGACAAATATTTTTAGATTTATCCTTTTTCTTTTCTTTTTTTCCAAAGCGTTGTTATTTAACTAACAAAAATAGCAGCGCTGCATGACATGATTTGTCCTCCATATTCCCCAGTCCTCTTTCGGACAGTGTTGGATTGAATTTGTTTTGTAGCTTTAATGAGCCTCCACTGGAATGCAGTGTCTCCCACATGTCTTGTGAAGGGCGGCTTCCCCGCGCCGCTGCTCCCCTCTTATTGCTGCCACATGTGAGTTTCCTAGTGGCTCTTCCAGGCCTGTGTGGTCAGCCAGTTCAAAGACACGGGCCTCATTTGTTATACAACTTTGTGTAACAACAAGCCAATGCTTCAGCGTGTCTGAAGAGGCAACAAAGGAATGCAGCCATTCTTTTTATCGCCCTAACTAGGTCCTTGCCCACGGAGGCTCCATAGCCATCATCTGTTTCTCTAATTAGCATGTTTGGTGGACAATATCCTGGCCGAGGCTTTTGTGCTTCCAGAGTGGGCAGATAGATCCTCTATTTTTAGGTCCCCCCCCCCCCCCAGGATTACACTCTGGGACTAATATTTGCCGTACGGCGGGGCTGAACAGTAGTAGTCGATCACTGTCACCGCAGAGAGCGGTGCGCCGTGCCACATATGGCAACGATCTGACATGCTAATCCACCCTGGAGGTTATGAGTGACTAGGTATGGGCTCCTTGGGGCACAGGCTGCCATCAGTTCTCCTGGATGAGCTTTCTCTAAAGCGCCAGCAACCCCGGCCACTCGTTGTAGCAGGCACACACACACACACACACACACACACACACACACACACACACACACACACACACACACACACACACACACACACACACACACACACACACACACAAACATCTTAGGATGAGCATACACTCTGGCCTTGTGTAGTTCTGCAGGGTAGAAAAGAGGTAGATAGTTGTATGGATTATATTTTACTATGTGCAATTGAAACAATTCTATACTGTTTCGGTATGTATGTAGTTAAAACGCATCTCAGTCCATTGTTTATCTTTAGTCACATTAGTTATTTTAATGTATTTTCAAGAGCCTCAGATCATCTGTTTATAATCTGCCTATTCAGTTTATTTTCAAAAATTTACTTGAATTAATTATTGGGTGAGCTCGAGCCCCAAGTCACAATTAACATGATCTTAAGTGTTATTCAGCAATTTTTGACAGTGATGGGGCTGGCAATTGAACACAAATCACAAAAAACACCATCAAATTAGCTAGCTACTTGTAATGATGTGTAATTAGACAGCTATTTGTAATTAACGAGTAATCATGTAAACTTGCAAGTTTAAGAGACATTTCATTCAATTTATTCACAGATAGACAGTAAATGTATTCGTAGTCAGATATGAAAGTCTTTTAAGCGATTTACTGCTGGCCAGTTTTGTTTTGAGAACAACTCAGCTCACAGACCCTATTAAGCTCCTGTTCATACATCAAATTGGGCTTAATTAGCCCGCGTCCTGCGCCTGCTTCCCCGCTTACTTACCACACGCTAACAGCAAATAACCTGTTTTCCTTTTTTCACACATCAATTCCCAGGGGGGCCCCGATCGGCCTCCCCAGACCGCCGGGTCCACAGGGAACTGGTCCACTGCATGTGCTGGCTAGTAGGCCATTTGCAATAATCTCCTTTTTACCGTTTAGAGTCTAATTATGTAACATTACACCTGCCTCCCTGAGCCCTGGCTCTGGCAGGGTGCAGAACGAGCTACTCCACCCTCACCCACATCCCCACCAACCCCTCACTCGTACGGTGGTTAGAGTTTCTTAATGAGATTAGCCTAAAGCTCAAATCTGCTTTGTGTCCCTTTCCTATAACGGCCAGATAGTGGATCAACAGCATCAGAGCTAAAGGGGTGGGGGACGGGGTGGGGGACGGGGTAGAGGACGGGGTGGGAGGGGAACTCATGCAAGTCGACCTCGTTTCTATCCCCCCCCCCTCCCCCACCAGTGTGACTTGGACGGGATCCGCCGCTATCACACATGACATTGTGTGAGAGCTTTGCATAGGAAATATCTTTGTCTCTCTCCACCGTGTTTACTTGGTGCGCTGTTTTCGTGCTTCTGCCTTTATCTCACTCAGGCCAGTTCGTATTTGCTGTTGGATCCGATTCCTCGCTAGTCATTTGGAGAATTGAGCACAGATGGGCTGAATATTGACCAAAATAATAAAGGAGAGCGTTCTACAGTCTGGGATGCAAACGTGTCTAGCTGTGGTTAGGGTATTGGATTTTCTTTTTCGTCATTAACTCAAAACATCTTTAGTTATTTTTATACCGCAACATCTAACAGCCAGACTGTTATTTGTCAGTTGCTGTGTAATGTACAAGACAGAGTTATATAAAGGCTGAACCACCCACTGCAATACATTACAATGAGAGCTTTTCTTTGTCTCATTTATTGGAAACCTAATGTGCTTGTGACTTTCAACGCAGACAAAGGACCAAAAACTAACAACCAGCCATGAACAGATTTACAGAACAACACACACAAATATACAGAGATGCACTCACACACACGCAGACACACACACACACACACACACACACACACACACACATACATATGCGCACACACACGTGCATGCATACAGGCAAGCACACAAGGATGCATACACATGGGCACACACACACACACGCAGCAGATACGTAGCAAATTACATGGACACACTTTGAAAGCGTTAAATTCCAAGAATTAGAAGTAAATTCTCTCTGAACACTACTGAGAGATAACACGTAAATATTTTGCCCACTTGCACCAAATATGATGTTGATTAAGAGAGTAAAGGTTAGGGTTAGGGAAGGTTCAGGGATTAGCAGTCCGGGCCGTGTCTAGGGTTACCGTAACAACGAGGCTGGTGGGGCTCGTAATAACAACAGAAGTACAAATAATCACAGACTAATTGATTGAACCCTGTGGCTTCCTTGCAAGAGCTATGTTTGTAAAGCTTAATGTATTTGTTATGGAGACTTTATACTATAGAGAAACTTTTACATACTTTGCCAATATTGCTTTTTTTTTTCATTTGTATTGATACATTCCCATTTGCAGTTGAATCACATTTAATGTACCACATTTCTACATTTTACTAATGCAGGATCAAAGAACAAACTCCAATAATTTTCTAGATTTCCCAACACCGAGCCATCCCTCCTCTCCACTACCCTTAACAGTTATCCCCATTTTTTCCAAACCATATCCAGCAGTCTGTGTTTCTCCATACCAGATCCTATCATCGCATTGTAGTTTTGGGGGGAATTTACAAAGAACCTTTGAAGCCCCAGAGCTATATTCTGCTACAGAGAGAGCTATTTGCTCTACGTCAGTGGAGTATGCTGTCATGGAGAGAAAATCCCGTTTGAAGTGTGGCCCCATCTTTCACACTGACGATAATGCTCCTGGCTTTATCGTGTCCTCGGTGCAAAGCCCATGTCTTCCCCTTTTGTCCGGCACTCTCCCTCCCCCATGCTCTCACCCCCCCCCCCCCCCCCCCCCCCCCCGGCTTTCCTCTTTTGTGTCACTCTCTGTCATCATTGCTGCTTCCCGTACACTGTGAGGTGAAGCCGTCCAAAATGTGGGCCCCCTTGAGGCATGCTGGGAAGTGTAGTTGGAGTCTGAGATGTTTGTTTTTTGTAAGTGGAGTTTAGTTGAAACTCTGCATAAGCTCAACTGATCAGCAGTCCATAATGTCTCGTGTCTGATGTGCAATGCATAGAAAAGGATAATATGCGGACATATTTCATTACATTATGCTTAATGGAAATCTGCGTATGCTTTGATTTAGTAAAAAATTTACTATTTCACATATTGAACAATAATGTGTCTTGTATTTTATTCATAAGGTTTTATGGCAGAGGAAATTCTAAGGTAAATACTTTGCATTTTAAATAAGAAACATTATTAGTATTCATTCGGCTCTCGCTGCTCCCAAATCCACAGCTTAAATGCAAATGCACTCCAGTCTTTTCCACACATGGCTTTGTTGGCCCCTCAGAAACCTTAAGCCGGTATCTTAAACTGGGGCCTCTCATGGCATATGCATGTGCAGTATCTTATCTGGTGAATATCACCAACATTCTCTAGGACATCAAATATTTAAACAGGCCACGCAAACAAGAGACAGGAGCGGGGTGTCGGCAGAGGGCAAGGGGACATAAAAACAGGCCTTCGGGGGGGTCCTGTGCGAAAACAATGACTGCGACCGTCCCTACCTCAGTATTTTTCATATTCAATGAGTCAGAGTGATGATCTCAACATAAGGAGGGTCTTCGAAACCCCTCTCGCTCTCTCTCTTAAACTGTAGCAGGCATATATTACTAGGCTTAAACCTTGGCAAGCTTCATATCCCAAAATAGATTTCAACAATACTCTGGGAGGATGCATTAAATAAATCTCTGCTCAGCTAATCTGTGGAACAGTTCGACAGAGACTCTGGTAGGACAAAGGCGGCGTTCTCCTCGCCGCGCCTTCCGTCGTGGGACAGACACACATAAAGATAGATATTCAGAGAGAACGGAGGGGTGTGTGTGTGTGTGTTTGTGCCTGTGTGTGTCAGGGTTAGGTTGGGTTGGGGGATCCTCCACTAATGTGACAGAACCCCCCCCCCCCCCCCGTCTTAGTGCACTGCAAAGCAGATTCCATATCACTCTTTTTCTGTTTCTTAAATAAGTGCACATAACTTAATCTTAAAAGCAAAATGTGCACACGAGGGCCGTTTGGAAACAAGCTGTAGTTAAATGTTAATCACATTAGCATTTTCCAAAATTGCGTAAATCTCCATAAATAGCATGCTGAGGTTGATCCCTCTCTTTCTGCCCATTGAATTACAGCTGATGAATTGCTTTTGCCACGCATGTAACCTAATGAAAGCTACGCTTCTGGGCCTTGCTCAACAAAGGCTCCACTTTTTTTAATTTTACACTAATATAAGAACCTGTTCCACTTTTAATTAATAGTCCTTCCTTCCTTTATTCAAGAGAGCGTATGCCTACTTTCAAATTATTGTTTTTTTCTTAGTTTCTTGGTCATTAATTTGGAAGGAAACAAAGCCTTTTGAGTTGTAAAGTTTAAACTTCAGGGAGGAGGATATGGGATTCTGAGGCTTACAAAAACTGTCCTACAGAGGACATTTTGCTATGCTACATTTTTCTTTACAACCCTATGACCATGTGATCATGAATGAGAGCAACCTTTCTATTGTATATGGAGAGAGAGAGTGAGAGAGAGAGAGAGAGAGAGAAGAGAGAGAGAGAGAGAGAGAGACTCACATGCATAATACAAAGTTGGGTGTGATTACACAGACAACTTGGTATTTCAGTTAGCAAACACAGCAAGTAGACCCGGTCTAGCTGTGTGTGTGTGTGTGTGTGTGTGTGTGTGTGTGTGTGTGTGTGTGTGTGTGTGTGTGTGTGTGTGTGTGTGTGTGTGTGTGTGTGTGTGTGTGTGTGTGTGTGTGTGTGTGTGTGTCCTGACGCCACCCCCATCTCCACCTACCCACCCCATCACAAATGAAGGTGGATTGACATTGGGTATATTACAGTTTCTTCCCACATATTGCATTACATCGGCTAAACATTTTGAAATGAAATATCTTAAAATATTATGATGATCTGTCACCCCCTTTTACACACTTGTGCTCCGTGTTATCAAAGAGCTATTCTGAGATATAATCCGAGCCCTTTAGTGTTGAAATATTAATAATATTCCCCCTGTTGCAAAATAGCAAATCTGCACCCTTTGTGTGTTTATTGATAATAAAAGCAAATACCTCTGACATTTTAAACAATTGGTAAAGAAGTAGTGAGCAATGTGTGAGGCACTCTGCTAAAACTCAACACCTCCTTTTGTACCTGTAGGTTAATCGCATGAGGTGGGCGATCGATAGGGCAGGTTTCTGCATGGAAATCTCTGTGCTGTCAAAACGAATTGGCCCTGACACTGTGCAGAGGTAGCAAACCAAAGCAGTAGCTGTACTTAAGCGCTGTGGGTGATTTCATACCAATTAGCGCAAATCACACAGTACTTAACATCACTGGGCAATGAGTTTAACAACACTTTGACACCTCCGCCGAAGTTGACCTTTTCAGAGTTTATGTACCCCGCAGATTTTCGAAACTTCACACGGAAACTTGAAAGTAGTTTGTATAGACGGGTGGATTTTCATTCGCTAGGGCCGATATTTCTTACCCGTTAAAATATGACCCCAATATCTAGTTTCCTTCTCAGGTCTAAGCTAGAAAGCTAAGTTTAAGAGGTAAGGGCAATCTACGGGCCAAACTAACAGCTCCTTCCACCCCCCCCCCCCCCCCACCCCCCCACCCCCCCCTTCAACCAGGGGCTTTGGTGAAACCACTCTGGCATGAAGTAGAAGCCGCCGTTTCCATGGTGACGAGGCACATCAGCTTTACCCCGCGACATCGTCATCATTGGATTTGTCTGTTTTCTTTAAAGAATAATAATAATATTAGTGAAATCAAAAAAGAAAGGTTATCATCATTTTATCATAGAAAATCGTACAAAAAACAACAACACGCTCACCACAATGGGATGCATTCGGTAGCCAGCGTGAATAATGGCTGGAGAACACGGGGCTGAGGGGCTGCTCGGCTGGTGAGGATCTAATGGAGGACTTCTTGGCAGAGTGCGTCTCGTGGAAGAGGGATTGAGAGGCAGGCTGTCCCAGAGGTACGGATGGGGCTGCAGTGATAGTTGTGAACTCTCGCTCCATTTATGTGGGAGCCAATAGCCTCCGGACGGGGGACCGGAGACATTCTCCACACTGTTTCCAGACTAGAACTAGCCTCCCCCCCCCCCCCCCCCCCCCCCCCATCCTCCATCCCACCCTCCCAGCCCCCCTCAATTAAACAAGTTAATTTGAAACCATAAGCTTGTTCTTAATTAAGAAGGGCTTAGACACCTCTTGAAACGAAATATCTAAAATGAGTTATATTGGCCACGCACGCTTCCCTTTTGTTCAGAGGCAGCCCCCACCCCCTTCCCCACTCCAGTTCTCTTCTGTTCTGCAATATTGTGCATATGGAAAACCCTTGTTTAATGCAGCACGTGGCCCATGTGAACGCAGTGGTGTAAACTTGACGAAATACACTGTCGTCTCATTACCAGTTTCCATTTCAAAGTGCATTGCTTATGTACTGCTTTTAAGTCTGTCTCACTGTCCCCTGCTTGTCTTCCTGTCTTACTGCACTCCTGTCTGCCTACCCATCTGTCTGCCTACTTGTCTGTCTGATCTCCACACAGCCTCTGTGCCATAGAGCGAAATGAGGGAGAAGGACAGAGAAGAGAGGAGGACAGGGAGAGAGAGAGAGGGAGAGAGCAAGAGAGAGAGAGAGAGAGAGAGAGAGAGAGATTGTGGCATTAAGTAAATAATTTGTATGATAATTCATTACAGCGCAGTCTTTTTCAACTTTAATTGGTCTAAATGAAGAGACATTTCACACCATTTAGATAAAAAAGAAAAAGGAGGCCAGCGTAATGAAAAGGGGGCCTGCCTATCGGACTTCAGAGGTTGGCTCTAAATGAAAATGTAATTGCAGGCGGAATGGTACAAGAGGAGAGACCCGCGCAGCAGATCCGGGGGTATCTTCAGACAGCCGAGCAAAAGCTAATGACTGAGCAATTTGGAACATTTACGCACCCCAAAGACTCTCATTAAGTCAATCACAGGCTTAGCCGGGACCCACTTGCAGTGTCGAAGCCGGCCTCGCATTTATTCCAACATCAATCAGGAGGGGGCCGGCTGCTCCTTCTTTCAGAAGCCATGGAAAACGCCCAAGTAATTTATTCGGGATCTTTGAGAGGATAATGGCCAATTATTTGTTTATAACACTGGTTAAATTTTCATTAGGCAGATTAATGGAATATCATGTACTGTCAACACTGGACCGAGGGGTGGTGTGTCAGAGATAAACGGCCAAACAGATGATGTCGCTCTGTTAGTAAATTGGTTTTCTGCGGCCCCTTTTCCCTCGGTATAAAAATGTAAAGGTGGACAAGGCGATGCGGGGGGAGGTGGTGGCCGTGTCCAATGGGAGAGGGATACTGGGAGTCCTGGGAGGGCGGACATGAAGGATAAACTTGGAGAGACTATAGGTTCCTTTGTTCTGCCTTCCAACGTAAAGCTAATTCCTGCCCATCAGCACGTTTTTTTAACAACCGTGCATTTTATAGAACTTTTAAATCCAGCAATATGCCGGAAAGCCTCGACCATGCGTTTCCTTCCTTTCCTTTGAAACATCGTGGCAAATTAATTTCAATCCAGGTCCTGTTCTATCAATCACGCGCAATCCAGGTCCAATCGGTAGAAAACACATTTCATAGCCTATTAGACCCTTTTGAAATGATAATTCTTGTGAGTTTTTAGAACCTAACTTATTTTAAGCTACTAAAAGCTACTTCTTGCGGTGACTGTGAGTGATGGATTAATCTGTCATTATGCATGTTACAAAAGATACCAGTACATGACAGTTTAAAGGCTATAACTACAAGGTGTGCATGTGAGTGATTGCTCACGCCTTTATCATGATAAAAATAGTGATAACAAAAACTGAACCTCATATTTAGTCTTCAAAGACATCCAATGAAAATGGGGTGTGGGAATTCTCTGAGTGATGCATACTTATTATATATATATATATATATATATATATATATATATATATATATAATATATTTCTCAATAACCTCTTTTCAATCTTTTTCATAGCGTTGTATTTTGAGAGCTTGAATAAAATGTATCAAGTAAATATTTCCCTCACCACCCATAATAAAATGATCCATATGTAATTTGATACCTTTAGAAATTACTTGATTTTCGATGTCATCCAATAGGGTGCTAAACTAACACATTTCATGCAACGCTTGCTCTTACCTGTTGAAACTGATAGAAAAATACCTGCTGTGACGTTAACACCATCCTTCTCAATATAAATACATAGCTCCATTACAACAAATCACATTACACCTGCATACATTGCAGAGCTATTACTATACGTCATTAGGGCACCATTAGAGCTCACAATCCTAGATGCGTGTACATATTTACTCCCCGATCACAATTTGCCGACCTTGGGGCAACCTAAAGTGCCTTCTAGCATCCCCCCCGCTATCAAAACAGCCATCAGCCGAAGGAGGTTATCGTTGAGCTGGTCGATCTGTCACCTGGGCCCCCAGCAGCCAGCAGGACACAGGGGCCATTTAATTAGGCCCGGCGCTACTCTCTGGTGTGAAAGGCTCTCAGGCCACTTTGATTCCCCATTGCTCTCCCAGCAGGAAGTGGTTGGTGATAATTGACACAGGATTTCCTTGTTAACCAGCGGCAGACTCAGTGGATTAAAGTGACAGGGATCTCCAGAAGAGAGAGTGGGGAGGAGATAAGAGGGAGTGGTGGAGGGGGGGGGGGGGGGGGGGGGGTTGTGGAGGGGAGCTGGGTGGATGGGGTTGGGGGGGAAGGTGCAATGTTGTGGTGTTGGATGGAGTGTGTGTGCATGGGAGTGTGTGTGTGTGTGTGGGGGGGGGGGGGGGGGGGGAGGCAGCTATTTACTGCTCTTGAGGAACCAGGGAGGAAAGAGCAATATCAGAGTGGTGTGCGGTCCTGCCGCGAGATGCGAGCTTCCACTTATCTTAGCCATTTCAGCTTGGCTGATCAAAGATTGGCTTTCCTTAAAATAACCTGGGCCCAAGGTTGAGTACAAGCTTCCACGCCATGGGTTTTTGGGCAAATTATCACTTTTTTCCAATCCCCCCCTGCAAAGCCGTGCGGCTGTTTGTGGAGGACTAGAGAGATAATCTCATTTAATTTGTACAATTATACACTATCATGGAATGAAAGCATATTTGCAAATGACGTCATTTCCCGCTTTGTACCAACTGGGTCACAAGCCTTGACAAAAGCATTATCATGCAGACAGAAGAGGAACCCGGTCGGCTGTAGGGCAAAGATGGAGCTTTCAGAGGGTCTAATCCATTTTATTTATTTCTAGATTTCCTCTCTGCTTATCCAACCACCGTAGAGCTTACCACCCGACATTTTACAAGTGCTCATTGGACGGCTTTAGCGTAGCCCTTTCAGAGATAAAAGAATAAGGAACAAACTGTGTCCATACTTTTTTGTTAGATGTCAACAAACTGTCTGACTGTGTAACAGCACCAAACCTCAGCATTCACTTTTAGTTTTCTATAATTTGTCTTTGTTGGTGTTCTTTTGTATATAATCACACATGGTGCTAAATGACCAAATCAAAGTTCTATCTTCAGACAATATATATGTTCCCCATACATACAGCTCTTTGACTGTTCCAGGTTGACTCAATAAAGTTGTGAGTGTATTCATGTATGGCATGTATACTCGATAAACACCTGAAAAGGTATCCTCCTTTAAAACCGACTTGCTCAGGATGGAGGAGGAATGTGCAGTAAAACGTTGCCTGGTCACTTTCGCAAGCTCTTGCTGATAAGTGAATGGTGTTATGGCAGGGTTCCAGCAATAGGGTTAAAACCTGGGCCATCATATAAATCAAAGGAGGAATTCCATTCTCTCCCCATCCCCCAGACAGTATGTAGATGCAGCTGTAGATGTGTGAGAAGAAAGAGAGGAATGGTACATTCTATTATTTGAGCGATAATCCTCAAGAGAGTGTGATTACAAGCTATTGGGTTGAGGTTGCAAGGCACAAGACAGTGTATTTTTTTTTAATGCCAATATTTCCAAATAGAGAGAGCATACACTTCCATAATTAAATCAATGTATATGTAACGTTTAGGAAGAGTTGCTATATTGGTGATTGTGTATTTGCTTAGACCTAGCACTTTCTTGGTGTATTTTATGTCCCTAACTTTGGATTGGAGAGGCCAACAGTCAACAACATAACATTAAATCCGTAACATCTTTTAACATGACGCAGGTTCAAATCCCTGGGGTACTTGAGTGTTGTTGGTGGGCATTGTGAACAAACAGGATTTTACTATCATTGCTTCATAGTGAGGTAACAACGGCTGCCAATTGGGCTGCCCAGTGTCCAACAACACGTGTGAACATGTTTCTTCCAGTCTCTGCTAGGGTTGCCAGTAAACCAACTGCAAACTGACTGACGTAACACAGGCAACACTGTTTGGGTCTCTAGGAAGGTCTGAAGACACACCTGCATTTACAGCTTATCATCATAGCCAATGAGAACGAAACAGACTTTTTCGAGATTACCACTTTAACCTGTCTAGCTGTAAAGAGCAGGTTACTCTTAAATACCAGGATCAGTGATTAGAACACAATCAAATGATATAATGCATTTCCTATTGTCCACCATGACTAAATAGGACTTCAGAGTACCCTGTTTTTTGTTTAATCTATTCAGGTTTTGATCTTTTATCATTGGTACACTATGTAGTATTGTTTCTTCAAAAAATCTAGCAGCTCCCTATCCTATTTCTCATTGTGAGCAGTGAGTTTACCAAGATCAGTAGTATTTTCATCAAAAGTGGATATTCAATTTTATTTTTCGATGGCAATATAACTAGTCAAACTGTATGTTCAAATCCACACAGAAACTGGCCTCAGACTTAAGACAAAGATCATGCCATTTTCTGTGTTAGAAGGATGAGCATTATCTTACAATCACAATTCAGTGTTTGATTTTAGGATTAACGTGTAGGCCTACCTTGCTGATCGGTAAAGCACCATGGTTGTGGTGGCACAAACCTCTGAGCTGGGTCAAACCGCCTACCAACGATGTTTAGACACCATATTATACAGACAAGGTGCGCAGAAACTTCGCATCACTGTCCACACCTCCTTATCTGTGTGTTCCCCTCCTATACACTCCTGTATCTTAACCAGGCGCTGAGACCTCCAATATGTGATTATTACCACGCTTCAGGCTCCTTGATTCCTCTTCAGGAATTACTGTGTGATGACCGGCAGCAGAAGCTGAAGATTTGTGTTCCCTTCAGTCTAAAGTAAATAGGACAGGCAGGGGGAAGCAATCACATAACCAATACACACTCTGCTATCAAGAAAACACAGGAGTGTAGATTAAGATTTTGTCATGGGTAAAATCGTCGCTGTTTAATTAAATCTGGCTGCAGAGAAAGTATTTTAACCGTTGCTGGGGTTCTGATGCTTTTGAGATGGCGATGGTTCTGAGTTTGGATCAGAGTGGTGCCGGCATCCCACTTTCACCGGAGTCCCTTAGAAATAATAACTTCTCTGCTGATTTGTAAATGAACCATGCTGTACTGCACAGTGGGGCAAGGAGGTATCCTTGTGGTCCGAGTATGGGAGAAGACGGTGTGGCATGAGCCAATCAGAGTTCTTCAAAAAAATACACACATACACAACAGACTGTTCTTCTCAGCTAATACATATTATAGCATTAGCTTAGATTAAACATCTAAATGCCCAATTCATTGATGACTTATCAACATTAATTGATTTTGACAATAATTCAGCCGATCTTTCCTCATACTTAATACCAAGTTGGACAAAGTACTCCAAAGACAAGCAGGCTTGGGACGGGGTGAAGAAGAGTGAGCGGTTGGCTTAAATGGCCTCGCACCCAGGCAGCAATCAGAGGACAGGAAGGTGGGAGAGGAGGTTGAGGGAGGGGAACGAGGGAGCGCCGTGACCTCCCTCGGCCAGACGCTCTGACCAGCCGATCAACCAAAGAACCTATGACCACAGACAAAGCATCAGGAAATCAGAACCACATGCTCGAAAGGGGAAGGGAGGGCAGAGGCGTGCTAAGTTGGATATTTGTTATTTTGTAAATTAATGGGGGGCTAATTGTTAATGCCATTACATCAGGGGTGGGGGGGGGGGATCGCCGTGGAACGTAGAGGAATGTTGCTCATCAATCCTCTTTGAATAGCGCAGAGGCCGGGAATTGTCCACCTTGGAAGATTAAGATCTGTCCAGCTAACCAAGAGCAGACCCCTCAGCTAAAAACCCTTGCTTCAGCCTCGGCACAGCAGCCTAGCACCTTTTAAACAAGGAGCCACTGCTGTTATTATTAATGTGAAACACTTTGAAAAAGTGTGTTTAATACAAATAAATTGTGCTATAGATTAAACACATTTATATGATTGTCAGCACTTGTGATGAAAACTAAAAAATAATGCTTATAGGACTTTTATAGATCACAATAAAAATAAACATGTTTTTTACAGTAGTTGGTCGTCAAATTTTACATTTATTGATTGCTGGTGTACAATGTTTGTATTGATTAATGATAGAAGGACATTATACAACATCAGGTGTCTAGAAAAGCACAGGCCATGTATACTTTTTTGACTTGGATTTAACAATACACAAATTAATATAAACATTAACCTTGTCCAAAATAGATGTAATATTTGATTCTTTATGCACTACCATTAAAGAACACTGAGAACCATACCGTTTTCTGGTGGACGTGAATTCTCGCACGGTTGAAAAATTCAGATCCACTAAAAGCTACCATTTCTTCTCCCAAGTGTTCGATGTTGGAATGAAACTGTTAAAGCCGAGAAACTCGCATCAAAACAGCATCAGCATACCCCCCCCCCCAAAAGAAAAAGATATATGACTCGTTTTGAATTAAAATCTATATTATTTTATTCCATTGACATACACAATTAAGGCCATTTCCTAAAGCTGAGAGCCGGGGGCCGGAGCACAGCTGTGGAGCGGGCCACGCTGCTGCTCTCCAGTGATGATTTAGGTGACAGCCAGCGGTTTAGAGAAGGCAAACAAGTTCATTACACTTCCATACTCGCGTATCACTCCCCGAGGAGCTGTCACTAAGACAGTGAGGAAACCAGCAGGCCTCGCCCGCCCTTTTCAAAGGCCCATTAGATGGAGACCCCAAGGGGTGAGCAAGCCATTTACATTGCTTACCCCGTCACCCCTGACCTCACCTCGCCGAGGTCACTTCACCCACTTCTTCAATGTCTCTCGCTCTCTCTACCTCGCTCTCTCTCTCGCTCCCGCTCTCACTCTCTCTCTCGCTGTCTCTCTCCCTCTCTCTCTGACATCTGTAGTACCTTGTGCTTCTTCTAAAGCCCCTCAAGATGGTTTCTGTGTGTTTCCATGTTGGTTGTGTTGGGTGGGTGAGGGGGTTACAGAGGGGGGAATGATGGAAAATGATCACAGATGTCTCTGTTCTAGTAAAATTGGATCAAGTTGACTCTAGTTTGGAGTCTATTCAACAAGGTGTTGCTCGTTCAAAGAAAAATAGATTTACAGTTAACTGGTTGTTTGGATTATATATTATAGTATGTATGTATTACCCAGGAACAGGAAGATAAGTCATATTGAGTGGAATTAATTCAAATCTCTTCACAGTGATGGTTGATGTGTGAGATTATGTTATATACAAGGAATAGGATTTACCTACACCTTTCATGATTGTAATTTGAATAATAATTGCGTTGCATTTTGTAACAGAGCGAAGTGTCGGATTTATTAATTAATGTATGTTTACTGTAAATGTTGCTTTTAATAATATTGCAAATAATAAAAGCAATGGTGCAGGATTGTTTTCATGGAGTTTAATTCAGCAACACATTCAAACTATTTTGATAAATATACAGAGTAGACCTACTATCTCATATCATCATGATAGTCAATTATTACCTAAAAGGCCCCATGCAGTAGCTCACACAAACAACACAAGCATCCCCTGAAAGAGGAAGTTAAAGCCATCCAGAAGAATATAATTTCTGAGATCTGAGGTTGATGTTATCCGATTATATATGGCGGGTTATCAGATACAAGCGCTGCTGTGGCTGAAGTCTATATGAACAACGCATCTCACATCACAATCCACTGGCAAACCATTAAAACATTCAAAGATGGCTCTGCCTGCCGTGCTAGTCCCACCCACCGCATGCAGATAAGATGTCTCCCTGCAAAGAGCCAAGTGTGCAGTTAGCTGTATTATCTTGACAGGAGAAAATGATTTGTCCAAACCTTATTTTAAAGCACTATGAATGTCATTCTGCGCGGCTAGCTCTTAATTGAAATGTAGTTGGCCATGAAGAAGAATATATGGGCACACATGCATGGTGTCGTCAGAATGTTTTATGGTAATGGAAACCACACCTGTTTAATATTAGCATCCTCCTTACTGTATACTTTACATTCTTTCAGTCAGTTTTAGTTTGATTTATCCATGGAGCTTAGCTGCAGACGAAAAAGAAAACGCTTTATAACTGATCATTTTACCGCTTTCCCTACGACCCAACGTAGTAAAAATAAAATGATAAGAATAATTTTGGTACAAGGTCATTTGCGAGACCACTGTGAGAATCTCTATTATACCCTGTCCAGGATTTACAGCCCATCTCCCAAGGTTTGTCATCTGTGAATGATTCTGGCTAAGAGGCCGAGATATCTCATGTGGCTGAGGAGCAGTTCATCCTGAGAGGGCCCAACAGTCCAACAGCTGCGGCGTTGTTGGAAAATCATTGCCATCACAAGTGTGCTCATCTCTGGGGCTTCCCCAGCACGCCCTATTGGTTCAATTAGGAGCCCAATCTGCCAATTGTCACCCTTGAATTGAAATGCGACGGAAAACATGTCTGAACTTTTGAATATCGCAAAATTCTCAGCATAGGTGTACACATTAATTTACTCGTACCCAATAATTAACAAAAAAAACTCGTCCTTAGTTCAAGGAGGTTTTTTTAACCACTGCCCCATTGCCTGAACCTTGCCACAACCCGGCCAGCTCCTGAACTCACTTGTACATTTAAAGCGCTGATAATAAAACGCAACATCTGCGGAGCTTACAAGTGCTTTACCAGAGTTAATTGAGTCAAATTGAAACAAGCTGTGGAGCGTCGGTGATCTATGATCCCGCGGCGAGGGCCCAGAAGGGAGACAACAGATTTACTGCAGGGGACAGTGGGCGGCCCTTTTTGTTCGGGGCCCCTGGTTCACGGGAAGTTTGAGGTCAGCGTGGATTAAAATATTTCAGCGAACAAATGGAGTAATTTGAGTGTCATATAAGGAGTGGTGTTTTTTTTTGTTTTTTTGACAGTTTCTATACCCCAGGATCCAGGTGTGATTAATTTGATTTTAAAGCTTTATTTATGTGACCCTCCCCCCCTTCTCTCTCTTTCTTTCTCTCTCTCTCTCTCTCTCTCTCTCTCTCTCTCTCTCTCTCTTCTCTCTCTCTCTCTCTCTCTCTCTCTCTCTCTCTCTCCTTTTTTTGTTAGAGATTTATAGATAGCGAGGTGATTGGCCCTTATTATCAAGCCCTTTAGTTCTGGTTGACATAACCAAGTAGAAGGAGTTGTCCATATGAACATAAACAAATACCAAAGGGGAAAAGTCTGGGGTTCCCAGGGGTGGGGGGGGGGGGTTCTTTAATCAAAGCACTGTCTTCTTGTGTCTGTGTGGCTGTTGTTTAGGCTCGTCACAAACTGCACATTCATGTCGGAGCAAGGGTCCGAGCCATAGAAAATAAAGCGAGAAGGATGAAAATACGAGCTGTGTACAGCTTCGTCTCTCCATACGTGTGTAAAATCCAATATTGGTGATCTGTGAAACACACAGCTATTATATGCTCCAAGAGCTATTATATGCTCCAAGAGCTATTATATGCTCCAAGTTCGCCATGCCCATTTCTTCAGGCAGCCTAATGTTTATTATGAACGCCTTTTCTGTGTTGCCTACCTTCGTGTTTCACCTGAATGTGATGATGATGTGATGATATGATGATGATGAGTACAAACTCATTCACACTGCTTAGTGAAACAGGCATGGAAGATATGTTATTATTCACGCTTATCACATTCAGTCAACGGAGGGCATAACAATTATAGTGACCAGGGTCAAGAGTTTGATCCCGAGGTGGGTGTTTTTTTATCCTCTGCAAAGCAAAGAGGCCAAGTGGTCACGTCGCTCCTTTCAGAGCGTGATTGTGTTAAATGAAGCAGTAAAGCGAACCACTTATGGGCCCTAGTAAAAACGTGACCGGGAGACGTGGAGCCGCCTTGATAGCACAAACAGGGCCCAGAGATAGCAGTGCTCAGTGGTGTGAGAACAAACATCCCAAATTACTTTCGTTTTTATCTCTCTTTGTCGTTAACCTGTTGTTTCGAGACTAGGGGATTTATTTTGGCTCTGGAGTTATTTTGAGTTTTATTTTCCTTTCTGCATTTAATTTTGATGCTTTGATAGTTGAGCTACAATTTGTATCATTTAAAATATTAATATAGTTTATAATGTATATATTTATGTATATATTTATCAAGTGTAATAGGATATAACATAATTATATAACATAATTAGACCCTTTTTTAGCATGGGTAACTCTCAAATTGAGTGCACACCTGCAGTGCAGATACGTATCTCAACAGAACAAAAATAATGTTATGAAAAACATCAGCTTGTTGCTATAGGCAGCATGTGCACCTGCTGCACTTTTTTATTTATTTGTAATCCTCCTTAGTGACTTCTCTGTAACCCAAGGTGAACTAAATCATGCACCCTGTGAAATCCTCTGTGTCTCCATTTGGTTCTGTGTCCCAAGATCCCTCCCAACGGTTGCCTAAGAACTGCGAGTGAGCAGCCAACGGCGCAGAAAGTTAGTTTGTTTATTGCCAGAAATTAGTCCATTAGGTAGGCTAAATAATCCCCGGTCTGCGTTCTCACTAAACGACCGCAGACGTTTGGTCGTCTCCTCCTGAGCCGTGTTCTGCAAGCATACATCTGAACCCCAGCCAGTTGTTGCAGTGGCTTTGATTAAGGTTTTACTAATTATCTAAACAGCTGTTTTACGTGTAAGAGTTGTATGTCTAAGGATGTCCCGAGAAGAAGTAAAAAGCTCACCGATTTATGTAATGTAAAATATAATACACATGGAGTTACTCCCAATTACTTACGAATACACTCCCTGGGGAATACGCATGGACACACACACACACATACACACACTCACACACACAGTGTCCCATCTGTCTAATAGGGTTGTTCACGAGTGAAAATTAAAGCATATGCTATCATGATTAAACATTTATGGCAATTCTGGTTCCATTCCCCACTGAAATTTACAGCTCTAATCATTGTGTGTTTCTTGCTGATGTGCACAAGATTCATCGTCCTGTGATACATTTTCATCCTGATTGGGTAATAAAGATAATTATGTAGTTGTCTTAATGGGCTGCTAGCCATACTGTGTTCTCAAATACACACACACACAAACACACACACAGAGCAAACAACTATTCACAATATCATGGGGAGAGGGACACACAGAGAACAAGCCAGTGAAGATAAAGAAGGGGAGAGGGAAGGAAGGGAGAGAGATAGAGCGAAGGAAGGGAGGAAGGGAATAGGAGAGAGGGAAGGAAGGGAGAGAAAGAGGAGAGAGTGGGAAGGGAGATAGATAAAGAGAGGGGGAAGGGAGGGAGGGAGGGGGCGAGGGAAAGTCAAATGGAGGGAGAAATAGTGGGCCATACTCGTTTTCCGCTTGAAGGGTTAGCTGCAGAGAATGCGCCTTTACTAGGTAAATGATTGAGGGAGTGTGTTTGTGTGTGTCTGTACATGAGTGTATGCTTGCGAGTGTGTTGATTTCGGAGTTTTGGGGGCGGGGTGGGGGGCTTTGGCACTCTGCTATTATGTGCTTCAAAGGTCTCCCGAGGCAGGTTCAATGAAACGCAAATGCGTTGCCCTCCTGCTCAAATACCTCAAATGTTTTAGCAGGTGCAGGCAAGGAGAAGGAGGAGGAGGAGGTAGAGGAGGATGTGGAGGAAGAGGTTGAGGCAGAGGAAGAGGTTGAGGAGGAAGATGAGGTAGAGGAGTAGGTGGAGGAAGAGGTCAAGGAGGAGGAGTTAGAGGAGGAGGTGGAGGAAGAGGTGGAGGTGAAGGAGGAGGTGGGGGAGGAGGCAGAGGAGGCGGAGACGGTGGAGGAGGTGGTGGAGGAGCTGGTCTGCCACAGGACCACACCGAGACTGCACCTTGCACTTCCTTGTCTCACAAACCACAAACCACCACAAACACGACACAGGGTGCACGACAGAGAGACGGGTGTTCTATCTTGACTGGTACGGGAAAGGGGTGTGTGTGTGGGGGGGGGGGGGGAGTGGTAAGAGGTCATGGGGTCATTAGACCTGTCTCTGTTCAGTGTTGGCTACCACCCTGACCCAGGTGGGGATGGGGACAGTGACCAGGAGTCATGCCGCTGGTAGCCCCGGTGTTGCGGATGGAGCTCCCCTGGCCTGGCTCCCCCTTGCTCATTTTCTTGCCGTTAATCAACATAATTGGTGTCACGTTAATGTTAAGCTACATGCTTAGGGAATAGCCTCATTAACCACTAATGAGAATATCTAAAGGTTCCTGCTCCAATATTTCCACCTTTAGTATTTCCTTATGAATGTTAACCAATGAATATGTACTTAAAGTATTGATGTTTAAATATTAAGTATATCATTTTCAAAATATGCAGTGCTTTGAAATGACCTTTTTGGACATAGCTCCTACCAATCAACCCCGATCGATAATCATGCCTTCTGTGAAACAGCCCTTTGTTTGTTAAATCCCAGTTGTATTAGTAGAAGAACATATCTTCATTTGCATGTGCATTCCCTGCCTGCTGCTGTTTGTCAAGCCCTATCAGTATTGGCCAATCCTCCAAAGGACCGGAGCTGGATATGAGTTCACCTGCTCCGTGTCAGTGGAGGTCCATTACATAATCACAGTGATTACAGGTCTCCCACTACCAGATTAATTACCCACAGCATGGTCATTATCGCCCCACAATCATCGCCTGCTCTTTGCATATCAGCATAGACAACAAAAGCTGTGTATTAACCCGTGTGAGGTCGCGGAAAGCTACGCCACCACATCGTTTGTTCATTCTAAGTTCATTATGACTGTGAACGTAATGGATGTAAGCGACCGATAAGTACAATCACGATGGCGCGTTAATCACTCACGTGGAAGCAAATAAAATAATGCATATGAACACGGTTAAGGTGGCAAAATTTTTGATTTGTGTTTGCCGAACAGAATGAAGGTTAAGATCGGGGACATGTAAGGAGATTAAAACATATGGATTGATGAAACTTAGACTTGTGCTCAGTGATACTGTGGTGCATGAGTTGCTTTTTCACTACTGATTGGCTCTCTCAATTTCAGCATTTCTGCTGTGGTTTGCAGTAAAGTACAGGTTAATTGTACATCTGACACGTTACCTTACTTACCCGTTGCAGGGGAGATGTTTAATGTTAACTCTGACAAATAAATAAATGTTTTCCCTATTTACATTTCACACCTACTGCAGCTCAAACAAACATTACGTCCCGTGTGCTCTGAACGGCATGAATGTAAACTAGGTGTCAGGAGCGCTCTTTGTTCAAACCATCCTCTTCTTCATCCCTTTCTCAGTGCCATTTTGTAAAATCTACATCCGAGAAAGCCCAGGTGTCGATTAATCCTCTCGACATTTTCCTGGAACATTCTACCCGCGCCTCTTGACATTCTTGCGGGCTGCCACCGAGTGTGTAGGTGGAGAAATGAATGTGCTGGTATTTGGTGGTGTGGTATTTTGGCCAGCATGGTATTTTGGAAGCCCCTCAGAAGTTGGTGGTACACAGACTCACTGCTGTGATGGCCTACATTATGGAGTTTACAGCCCGACAGTTGGGGTGGGAGGGAGGGTTGGAAACTCACTGCCTTTGCCCCCCCCCCCCCCCCCTCCCCCCCATCTTAATCAATCGAAGCGAAGTAAAATATGCATATCCCTGACAGGCGCTGTACGTTCTACCCGCCAACCACTGAGCAGGTAACAGCAAGAGTCAAATGTCTTTCCAGTGTGAGGCTGGGAGAGAGGCAGGGGATCGATAATTGAGACTGGTAATTTTATCACACACAGACGCACACACACACACACACACACACACATGCACACATGCTCAGATCAGTAATCAGTTATTAGTCAGATATTTTTGCACTGAAATGTTTTTCTTTCTCCAGCCCCTGTTGAGAAAACCTTCCACATGTCAGTCTGAGTTGCTTTGGATAAAAGTGTTTGCTAAATTATATTATAAATATTAGTAATAATATAGCAAGTCAAAACACTTGCCTCTGCTGTCAAGCAACTCAGCGATTGTCATGTTTTCATGATGCTGTGTAACAGACTGTTAAAATATTTTGAACCTCTGATACGCTCTCACATTCACACAGAATAACTTATTTCATGGTACTAGCTAAGTAGCAGATTTAATACACCTTTCACTTTGAAATAAATTAACTACATAATGGAATTAAACCTCACTGTGTTTATTTAATACAGCACTTGCAGCTTCTCCTTCGCTGCATTTTCTTTCACATCGGGGTATTGTTTTCAAACAAACGCAAACTTTTTTCCGTACATCTGGTAACGGGGCTTTTGATGCGTGCAAATACTTTGAATGTGGAAAGAGGAGTTGAAGAAAGTGGAGCAGTCTGATAATAAGAGGATAAGCTGTAACATACCACACTGTAAGAGTATCGGGGCATAACTACCACTCCATGATCATCCTCAGGACAATATAACCCAGCTGCGTGCTCTTCAGCTACACTGTAAGACACTTTATCGATAAATGTTTCTTTCAGTGGACGTCACGGACCGTTTCGAAAGGGTGTGTTGTAGGGGTTTTACAGGCATGAAAGGGTATTTTTGAAGGTGAACTAGTGTCACTTTTTAATGAGGACCTGCACGGGATCTTGGCTCAGCATTTGTACAAGCAGTTGTGTTTGAGTGCACATACATAGTTGGATTGTTTGTGCGTGTGTGGGTGTGTGTGTGCGACTGCATGTGTAGTTTCCGTCTGTATATGTGTGTGTTTGTGCGTATGTGTGTGTGTGGGAGTGTGCTTGTGTATGCGTACATGTGTGGTTTCTGTGTGTGTGTGTGTGTGTGTTTGTATGAATGCCTACATGTTTGCTTTCTGTCTTATATGTGTGTGTGTGTTTGAGAGTGTATGTGTACGCCTACATGTGTGGTTTCTGTTTGTGTGTGTATGTGAGCGAGTGTTTGTGTGTGTGTGTGAGCGAGAGTGTTCATGTGTGTGTGTGTTCTCTCATTTCTGCACGCGCGGGTGCTCCACTCCCTCTGTCCTCCATTATTTCTCTATCTCTGGCACCAAACTTATCAAAATAATGTGCAGTACGATCGTTTTTTGGGGGGCCTGTGCTTGACAAACTGATATAAATTTCAATCTGACTCTGACAGAAGTTTTTCATTTTGCCAAGAGTGCAGAAAATAAGCAAGGCTTCGAGGGCGCTTGTGTTGGCTTGGTGTTGGTGATGGTGTCAGAGAGCTCAGGTCTACTGAACACAAGTTAAATTGCTACCAGGGGAAATGGGGAGGGCTAGATCAAAGTATTCAAAGTTGTATTTCACTCGAGACATGAGTGGCACAAAGTTATGTTGTTACTAATATGATGAATAGTATTAATAATTGTGTTATTTTATTACGATTAGTATTATTTTATTATTGTATTAGTAGAAGTATTAGTATTATTATTGTATTAATATCAATATTATTAGTATTATTGCTTATATTACAATGTTGTACTTGGCGGTAGGCTTATTTTGTTATTAATCCATCATCTATCATTATGTGTTTAATATAATCAAGACTATTCCAGTTGAGCCGGAGAAGTGTAGTGCAATGAATTATTCAGTGAGAAGGACCCGAGCAGCATACGACTCCACCTGTGTATCATTAAAGAGTTAAACTGATGCTGGTGACACACCGCGCCACTTGGTGCCCATCTGTGTGTGTGTGTGTGTGTGTGTGTGTGTGTGTGTGTGTGTGTGTGTGTGAGTGACTGTGTTTGTGGGTGTGTGTGTGTGTGAGTGACTGTGTTTGTGGGTGCGTGTGTGTGTGTATGAGCCTGTGTGTGCGTTTGCCGGGCCGTCGGTGCCACCGGTCCAGTTTGGCAGTGGCCCCAGCAGCAGGAATCTTGCACCCTCATTACACCTCAGCCACTCTAATTACAAGCTGCTCAAGCAGCGTTATCCTACACCTCACACTGACAATGACAGCGACTCCTCTCACAGAGGGCCGCTCCTCCGCACACCCAGCGGGGCCCGCACGGGGCAACACAACACCCCTGTAAATAAATGAAGGCCCGTGTGCGGGGACAGAGAGAGAGGGAGGCAGAGAGAGAGAAAAACACAGAAGCCTTCAGTCGAGGGACTAATTACTGGATTAGATCTGTGAGGAGTTGAAGACAAACGTTTGTCTGCGTGTGTGTCTCGGATGACGTGTGTGTGTGTGTGTGTGTGTGTGTGTGTGTGTGTGTGTGTGTGTTACGCGTTGACCTGCGTTGATGATCAAGTCAGAATAGTGATGAGGATGATGATGATGATGATGAAGCTAGGCAGTATTTGTTCTGGCCCTTCTACATTGAGTTTTATTTGAAATACTAAAAAGACAAATCCATTTGCGTGCCTGCTGATGAATTTCGCCTCGAATGGTGTTCCACGGTGTCCTATCTGCACACTACATTATTGTTTGAGATCCTGTGTTATGCTGACAAATCCCCTGGTGGCAGCGAGCACCTAAGCGTCTTCCATGGAAGGGATGTACATATTCCTCCACTTATTTCAGAATTGTATTGTGTTCGTGGCTAATCCAAAGATGGGTTTCCTCGTGTAATACCCGCCATCTAATCATTCTTAACACTCGGCAGGGGTTGTTAGACAAGATATACTGCAGACTGTAATTGTTTTGTCAATTGATCCTGTAGAAAAGCCCAGATATAGCTCAATGAATGGCAAGCGATTTGAAACATCGTTTTGAACGCTGAAACAAAACATTCAATGAAATTATTATTATAATGTCCATGTTGACATTCACAAATCATATCGAAATAGAAAATGTGTTTATAATTATAAAAAGTTAGCAAATTTGACTGCTGCTTCGATTCCCGTGCTCAACCTTACATTGTTTCGATAAGACAGTTGGCATTTGCCCAGCCTCTCCATACAGACAGACGAACGGCTTTGCCTTAACGCTACCTTCTTGCTCAACCTGTCCAATGTTAAACAGCACACGGCACACCGGTCCGTATCGGGCCCCGTGCGCACGCGGATCTCAAAAGGTTTTATGACGACCGTTTAGCATCACGAGAGCAAAGCTTAACATGGCCGTGTCAAGATAACATGCAAGCCTCCGTGTTGGTTTCCATTGGCTGTCAGCATAGATTTTACACTGGCTGGGAGGAAAAGGGGCCATATGTGCTTAAGATGCTCCACAGAGAGGCTGTCACTGCAGGAGAGGAGGCTGCAGTGATGGGGGCGGGGGGGGAGGCATCAAAAATAGAACAAGGAAGAGAGAGAGATGGAGAGCTATAGAGAGAGAGAGAGATGGAGAGAGAGCGAGAAGGAGAGAGGCAGGGGAAGAGCTCCTGTCTAAACAGATGATGAGAGTGAATAGAGCAGAGTGGGTAATTCGACTGGAGTAGGGCATAATATGGGAACTGGTGTTTTATTTTGAAATGCCAGATCCCCCCCTCCACCCCCCGTCTCACCCAAAACATCCTTCTATTTTCCTTTCCACTGCTCAATAGAAATTATGCTCAGGGTGACTTAGCAGCCGAACAGTAACTAGGTGGAGCTATTGCTTACATGTATGCTGCTGTCAGCCCAAGGAGGTAGGAGAGAGACAGAGAGAGAGATAGAGACATAGAGAGAGAGAGACATAGAGTGATGTGCAAGAGAGAGGGAGGAGGAAGGGGAGGGAAGAAGAACAATGTTTAGGAAATGAATGCGGTGCAGAGCCAGGTCACTGCCTGGAAGGAGAACTTTGGGGGGAGAGTAGGGAGCGGAGGAGGGGGGAGAGAAGAGGAGGAGGAGGAGGGGGAGGGGGGGGGGTTACAGGAATGAGGGCACCACTGTGCACCTGCCACACTGGATCTAAACAGTCCCAGACTTAAAGTACAGCTCTCGGCCCTGTTGCTGCTACGCCTGGCTCTGGAGGAGGCAAAACTGGAGGAAAGCCCAGCACATTTTTTATCTAGGGGTCAGAGTGCGTCTCCATGTCTCTTCCCCTCCACCACCAGAACCACTTCCTCCACCACCACCAACAGAAATTAATCTATGGGAAAGATTGTGTTGCAGTAATGCAGAGTTTTGAAAATTTGCAGACTAAACTCCTCTTTTTGTTTTTGTGGCTATCTGGTTCCCTCAACAGTGCATCAAGAAGAGGCGGGGTGGGGGGGGGGGATTGCAGGGTTAGTGACAGTGAGTAATCTTGCTCCAGCACGCCTCTCCTCTGCTCTAGTCTCCCGCCGTAATGATGGCGAGGCTCCGGCAGCTAAGCCAAACATGTGCTACAGGCTATGGTGATAATTACGGTATTAATTAATGTTGTCCAGGCAAGACAGACTAAAAGAGATCCCATTGGGGCTAATAATTAATGTTTTCTTATTCTTCCTCCTCTTACCCTCCCTTTCTTTTCCTGCTCTCTCTTCTCCTCCTCTCTCTCTCTCTCTCTCTCTCTCTCTCTCTCTCTCTCTCTCTCTCTCTCTCTCTCTCTCTCTCTCTCTCTCTCTCTCTCTCTCTCTCTCTCTCTCTCTCTCTCTCTCTCTCTCTCTCTCTCTCTCTCTCTCTCTCTCTCTCTCTCTCTCTCTCTCTCTCTCTCTCTCTCTCTCTCTCTCTCTCTCTCTCTCTCTCTCTCTCTCTCTCTCACACACACACACACACACACACACACACACACACACACACACACGCACGTTGTCGCCTCCAAACTCTAAAAAAGTGGAATAGTGGCATCTAGAATATGTTTTGTGATAAGACACAGTGGACTACACTCAATGGTGTTTCAGCTTCATAGGATGTTTATTTAGATCGTGAGACGCATGGCATCGCGTTGTTCAGTTCCCAGTCATCTGTTGGGATTCAGGGTTCTGATAACACCACTAATTATCCTCAATTAAATTGAATTATAACATGCCCCCTGATGAGAGTAAGTGTGTCCAACACAATGAAATCCAATGATAAGTACTCTTTAAAATAGAATGCAATGTATGCTAATAGATGCTTAATATTTACCAGCCTGTAAATTGTTTTAACCCAAAACCCAAACCCTATCTGACTGTTGTGGTGGCTTCTCCAAGATCAAGGAATGCACTCAATGTTTTACGTCTATCTGGTCTATCCACTGTGGCTGCGGCTCCTTAAACCAGATGGCAGCCGTGTTAGTGTGGAACCTCACGGTGTAGCAGCGTCTGCTTAATTTGCCTCGTTAAGTCGCCCGCCAGGCTAAAGCAGTAATGTGCTATGGAACCCAAAAGCCCTGTGACTCAGTCTGTGTGCACCGACTGCCAAAAGCAGCGAAGAGAAGAGACAACCATATTATAAACAGGCATCATGCGGCAGCTCACAGTACTGGTATGAAGTCGTCCACCTTCAGGAAACGGATAATTACAGGCTGCATTATGCTGTGTAGCGTCATGTCAGAGAGTGGATGGGGACGGCGCAGAGCAGATGAATGCCCCGGTACAGCAGGCGTTTCATTCGTGAAATGATGATGATACTGCATGATCCTTTTAATGGCAGATATGGGGATTTTTTTTCCTGTTTTCACTACCTGGTATTTAGCACATATCTCAGCTGCTCTGCGCCACACTAAGATACGTGAATCCTGAATGGGTGAACGTAGACGAAAATATGGCAACGTGTTCCGGGACAAATAAATGGATACATTTTGTAGGACTCTAGAAAAATGCATGTTCTGTTTTTTTTTTCGTTTTTCCTTTCATTCTTAATTTCTTTCTTATTTTTTCTCTTTCTGAAAAAAACCTAATCAAGGAATTGAGAATTCCTTGTAAAAGCCTTTATTCTGTTTTGGAAAAAAATGATTGAAGGTAATTCAAACACTAACAACCTGTTCTGCAGAGATTATGGGGCGCTGTATTACCAGGCTTCATTTCAAGTCCTTTAAGGTTGGATCTGGCACGTTACAGAGCCTCCGTTATCGAAACATCCTCCCAGCTGGCCTCTTCCAACTCTATTTACTATAAGTCTTAATTGGACCCACGGCCACAATAACAGCCAAGGCACCAGGAGAAAAACAACGGCGAGTCCCGCGCTAAACTCCTGCGAGGGTAGGGGGAAATTGGCCTGGGGAGGGCTTGACTGGGCTTTGGCAAACAGGCAGGGAATTAGGACCTTGTAGTGGCTCTACTTTGTTAATCGTCTTGACAGGGTTATTTGACCATCTGCCTTAATTACAGGTACCGGCACACTCACCAGCTAATGCCTAGGTGTCAACCGTGCGGAGGTGCAAATTAGTTTCCACTGGAGAGGAACAAGGAAGTGCCACAAATCAAACTAATGGCATCAATTGTCCTCCGGCGTCAGGTGCAATCAACTGAAGTGTCCGTGTTAATCAATTTTAATGGTCTTTTGTTTTAGAAAATATAAATAAATACTACTTCGTGTGTCCCTTTTTAAATTGCTGCTTAGTTTCATTACTTGTAAATTATATAATCCCAAAGACGCAAGAGCACCCATGAACATCTTGTTATGTGTGTAAAAATACATGGGGTTTTGCGTTACGTGGACATGTGTAAAACACCTCGGACAGAAAATCCCCCCCACCACCACCACCACGTTGGTATTTCAATGGAAAGGTTTATGAAGCCTGTAGGGCAAACGAACCGGCTGCATTCCTGGCAGACCTAGTTTTGCGACACACCGGCAGTAAGCTTTTATGGAATGAGTTCCTGTGGGTGATTCTAAAGTAGGGGACGATGATCGTCTTTCAGTTGATCTTGGCCACATTGTAAAAGCCCAGGTCAAAAGAAAGACTTTGGGCTTTGACATTGAAGAACCACTTGGCGTTACCTTCCTGCCTGAACATCTGCAGCGGTAATGACACCAGGGAAGCCCACAGAGCTCCCTTTCCTCTTCTCACCCCAGTTCACCTCTGACTCATGGGTGTTAACACCTCAAAACCGATCAACTAATAAACTTTTATTTGTATTCTTTTTGTTTTTCCCAAACATATACCTACCTGTCTACTGTGGCTTTGGTGTTAACTTTCTCGTGAGGTGGAATGGAGTCAGGTCTTCGGGGCGCAAGGTCTCAAACACGGCAGTCATTAGCGGGTGAAGCAGATTTTGGTTTCTTTCAGACCCCCTTTGGTCCTCTTCCCATAAACAGGTCTGAGTGCTGACATGCGATCCCTCTAACTCACACAGGGCCCGTCTTCCTGACAAAGCAAGGGAAAGAATGGTAATCAGGACGATGGCGTCACGTGGATAACACATTAGACTCCACCAGATCAACTTCAAGGAAATCCACAGCCAGTCCTTTTTGGCTGGGCTAATTTACTTTTTATGCCAATTGGTCGTTTTCTTTCTAGTAAGACAGCGAGAAAAAGATGTGCAAAAAGAAAATCCTGTTTAATCATCTGCACTCTTAACAGACAGAGAAATCAAAAGGGGGAGGATCTTGTTTTTTGGCAAACGCGTACTATTAGTGTGTTTTTATCCAGGCTAAACGCCTGTCTTTATGATCTCCTTTTATGGGAGCTTGGTGTTCTATCAGCCAGGCAATAACTGTCATTAATTAGTCTGATAAATTACGTCCAAAACAATGTCTTGTTTAAATGGTCCAATTTAGCTCCAATCCTGAAAGAGATATTACATCAAAAGCCATCCGTAAAGAGGCACACTGCCTCCCTGAAAGCATTTTAAAGGTTGTGATTTCCTCCGATGATACAGCCGTACCTTTTAATGAAATTCTAATTAGTAATTTCATGGACTTTGTTGCTAACCGTATCTGATTAGTGCACATTTTCACAGCCTACTTTAATTAAACGCACTTACGGCAAGTTTCAAACATAACCCACTCAAAGATGGAGTGTGGGAAAATGTGTAAACAGAAATGCGTCACAAACTCACTTTGAAAATAAATATTTAGATTGCAATTTTGAACAATCCGAATGGATTTGAATATGAGTTGCGTAAAAATAGTTTTTCAATTATGTCAAACATGCCTTTGAACAAAGAAAACTGCTGTTCTTATTGCCTAACATTACTTTTGATTACTACAGTATAATGTTAAATAGATAATATGATTACTGCCCTCATGTTCATGCATACACACACATATATTGTTAAGCAATGTGCAAAGCATTGGCCATTACGCTGCTTCTAGTACTGTTGTTTCTAATGGGATTTTTGCTCATTTTTCCCATCCTATTTTTGTCAAAGTCAATTAGCCAGTCTCTGCCAGGAGACTTTTGAGACCACAGAGCTGCGGGACATAATCTGATTTCACTTCCATTCAAATTATTTCCCACTCCGAGATCTAATCCTGGTTCCACAAAATGAACCCTGACCCCGAGTATCGACCGGACCAGAGTTGGTATTTAACGCTCAATGTGGGAGTCTTCAGCCTCATACCAGAGTGCTTTTGACACAACCCTCGCCCGCCAAGACTCCCCCATATACTGCTCCCCCCCCCCCCCCCCCCCCCCCACGCCCCCCCCCCCCCCCCCCACGCCCCCACCAGCCCCTCTCAGGACCCTAACCGCACAAGTGTTTCCATGGTGGTGAAACTGCTCCAATCTGACTGACTGACATCCCTGGTGTTAGGCACACAGGGAAAAAAAAAACTGCACAAAGCGTGACAGACCACCTTGGCCCCTACCTCCCATGCCCCTATCTCTGCGTTTTTTAACATGGAGTCCACCCTGTCAACTCACATGCCGGAGCCGTAATTTGGCCTAATAATTACCAGACATCACCACAATGAAACATCAGTGTCTGAACTTCTTTGGACCAAACTGAATTTTAATACGTTCAGAAAAGGTTGGCCGGAGGCAGGGACCCTGTGTGCTGGGAAAGGCAAGGGAACATGTGGAAACACTTTGGGAAGTGATAAATGATTTGGAATCCACAGCGTCCCTGAAAATGGAAATTAGGGCGAACAGGTGTTAAATGGGAACCACTGCTGCATTTTGAACAGGGAGAAAACGTCCCCTGGTCTTTGGGGCCAGTCAGGTCTGTGGGTGGAGAGAGGTGGGGGTTGATGGAGGTTGAGGTGGAGGTGGAGCGGTGGGGTTTGCTGGTGAGTGGTCATGGCCTGAGGTATGGTGTGTGGAGGCCCCATATGTCTGACCTCCCCCTCTGAAGAAATAACCAATCACTTGTGTCAGCTGTTCCGGGAGAGAAGCCCCCACCCACCCCCACCCTATCACTGCAACCCTGCTGCAAGGCACCACTTCAGCGGGGACGCAGGAATTGCATTCAATTTTTTTTATCACTTTTTGCTTTTATTTGCCTTTAGAGATAGCGTGTTTAAACTAATTTTTAGCCTTAATAGACTTTGCATGGGAGGTATTTGAGCGAGAGACTAAGATAACAGCCCCCGCTCATACATTCTCATCACCTCTGGCATTATTGCTAATTTGTATGGGTGCCGTCTTTAACATGGATGATTGCCATAAATTGGAGCTTTATTCACAGTGGGTCAGGAAATGGCCAAGTTTAACAGCTATCAAGACAGGAAGACATATTTTCCCCAATGTTGTGTGTTACTCGAACCACAATTTCAGGCCAGGGGAACTTGGCTGCAATGTAATGCCCATGATTTCATTTACATCATGCTGTGGCGTCTGATCACCTTAGGGAGCCATTTCAAATGTGATGAGTCATTTACATTGTCAGAGATAATGAATGAATAACATAAAAGCCAGGTCAGTGGTACTGGGTTTTCAGAAACCATGCCAATACAAGTGGTGGACAGACCGACGGATAAGGTTCCATCTTGGAATGACAATGATTTTTCTTCCATTTTAGACCACTATACCATCACATGCACACATGTGCACATGCTTGCACTAGATGAAGTTACAGGCATACACGCAAACATAGACACGTGCAAAAGCATGCCAGACACATAGTTTGCATCCGCTAGATTGCACAGTTTTGTATCGTTTCCTAGATAAACGTCTTTTCTTCAACTCTTCCTGTCAATCTGTCTTTTCGCCGTTTAATGTAAACGGAAATATTCCGTATTTTGTCAGACACAGCTGAATTAACCACGTTTTTTTCTATTGCAATGCTCAGATTGTTTTGCCCCAGCTGTTAAAACAGGAGAAGTCAACATTAGGTCTGTTTGGTTCTCTCTGGTGATGTTGACGATGTGTTATTTATACATTACCGTAACTGGAAAAAATCCCAGCATGCATCAGTACCAGGCAGCCATATATTGAGACAGAGAACAGACAATTGCTGGGGAAGTTTTATGTCAGATGTCTATAGACTAGATGCTCACAGAATAGGCAACCTGCCCAGATGGACTTTAATCCTATCTATACATCAACATAAGTTAACCATTTCATTAACCCCACTGTGCAAACCATAGCTGTGGGAAGGCTAACCAACACCATTGTTTTGCCATGACACCATCGTATGGGAGTTTAATTGGCTGTTCCATTAATAACACAAGCCAAACTAATTTAGCAGAACCTGTCCTCTTTTAAACCGCGGGAACAAAGAGTAGGAGGGTGGAAATCAATCTTAGCTTTGTGCCTGAGCCGCTGACCCGTTCACGCTTTGAAGATTGTTGCCGTAAAAAAAAGAGAAGAAGTTATTTCACTACAAACAGAGCCTACCTTCCCCATTCCAGCTGCATAATCAGGCATAATAAGTGACTGCAAAGGTCCACTTAATGTATTTCTAACACTGGAGACCTGCTAATCCTGTCAGGGGGAATGAAATGGAAGGGGTGGGGCAGGGCGGGAGGTGGAGGAGGAGGAGGAGGAGGAGGGGTAGTGATGTGGGGGTGGCATGATGAAGCTCAAGCCATGGAGTGGAGTATTTAACTCCATAACCATGCAGGCAAATGCCTGGGCGCCTTTCACACAAAAAGAGAAAGGGAGAGAGAGAATAAGCCCAGCTTCATATTTCAGCCCAAAGTGGGGATCCATTTTTCCGCTTTAGTGGCCATCAAGGAACAGAGGGAATAACAACAACAGCAGCAGTAGCAGCCCTGGCAGTGAGAGCCGCTCTCGCTGGGCTGAGTCCTCGTAAACCAGCGCCATTATCGGTCTCTTTATGGGCCTTTTAAAACATGAATACCAGGTGGCCCTCCCCAATCGGACTCGTGCGCCTGCTTAGGTGTACATGAACTCCCCTCTCTCTTTTCATGGATGCCACCGATTGTCACAAGCCTCCAACTGAGAATTGGTGATACTCCCTCTTGTCAATTATGCATTTAAGGCGGGAATAAATGGTTTAAAATACTCTGAAGCCAGTCGTTTTCCGGCATTATATTTCCAAGATTATGCTGCTCTACGCAATTATGAAACCAGTTCATAATATTTATGTTTACGATATTTTACAATCTGTTATTCTTTTTTAAATTAATTGCTTTCAGGTTGAACATAATTAAACACGCTGTCGGGCATGACTAGAGAAAAATATGTTTGCTTCTGTGTGTGTGTGTGTGTGTGTGTGTGTGTGTGTGGGTGGCACAAACAAAGAATTCAGAATGAACAAACGCCCCAGCCCATCTGATATAAAATTTTTCCCCGGCTGTTTGTCAAAACACCTTTTATGGCGCTAGCTGAAAATCAGGGGGGGCCATTAACACTTCAAGCATATAATCACATCTTGGTAATGAGTGATTAATTAAGCAAGGGGCATCTATTGCCCCGCTAAACAGCCTCATAAACAATTGACAGGAGATTTGCGATTTTTGACTCCCTGACACCATTAAACAAATCAATATTAGGTTTTGCAGACATGCTCTATGGCTGGCACTCTCTCTCTCTTTCTCTCTTTTTCGCTCTCTCACACTCTCACCCACTCTCTCTCTCTCTCTCTCTCTCTCTCCCTTGCTCTCTCTCTCTCTGGTCTCTCTCTCTGGTCTTTGCCAATCAACCCTGCGGAATACTAATGAGGGAATTAGCCGACTCATTTCTGCATGTGTCCCATCAAACAGATCCTAATCACACGGCTCTCATTTGCATGGATGAAGACTCCGCTTTGTAGGTAAAGATTTTACAATATGTCACTCATTGTGCCACCACCGCCATAGACTACCCACCACTTGTGTTTGTCTCTTAAAAAAAGCCGAAACCACATACATACACAAATACAAATGCAAACATACACACACAAAAACTATCAGCTGGATAAACAAATAATTCATTTTGGCCCATTTCTTTTTTTGTACTGGGAAGATACCATTGGAGCATTTTTACAATGGATGTGCGTGTGCTGTGCCCAGAATAACGACACGTTTCTTTGGTTTGTTTGTTTTTTCCCACCATCCACGTTGCGTTTTGAAATGCCTCTGGTGCTGTTTGTTTGAGACTTAGACGGCGTCGGTTGGCATAGCACTCCTTTTGGAGTGGTGGCGTAATCTTGTTTGATGAATATTGCACTTGGAGAGCTTAATGATGTTTGCTGTTGAAATTACAATTGTGAGTCTTTGGAGCCGTGCGTTTTCACTGGAGTGCTGTCCAATCAAAACGAGTCGTGGCCAGCGCCACTGGGACTGACGTGGAACAAACACCTCTTTACCACAGCGATCGCAAGGGGGGGGGGGGGGTCCGTAGTGCATCTTATTCTCTTGACGGCTAGTCGAGATCACATTGTTATATAGGGTGCTAGCCAAAAAGAATACATAGCTACGGGAACACACCTTATCTTAGCTTAGCTTTCAGCAGGTGGACATAGTGGAAGGGAGCATTGCCTCCAGTACAACATGGAAGGCACCAGCGTTAAAACAATTTAAAGGAGAAGAAGAAGGAGAAGAAAAGAAAGTGAGTGACAGCGGGCTAGCCTGTCATCTCAGCGCTGTGTGTGTGTGGCCGCGGGGCACAGAGTTAATGCTGGAGATTGACTCTTAATTGCAGCGGGGTTCGCTCATCTTTTCTCATTAACGAGCCAGAGCTGGAGCCTGGAGATTTCCTCATCACACACATACACACACACACGCTCTCATTCACCAGCACCAGGTTAAGTGCTGTTCAGATTATTGGCTTCCCACTGCGCTGGATTCCCTTTCCATGACCACTCTCCACCACAGGCTGTGAACACCGAGACAGGACGGTGGGCCAGGGTCAAGCAAGGTTGAAAGGGGACAGTGTTGTGTGTGTGTGTGTGTGTGTGTGTGTGTTGGAGGAGGAGGTGGGAGGGGGTCATTGGGTCTCTGAAGTGAGGCAGTCACATGTGAGCTGTGAGTCCAGAAAAGGCAGAACTCCCAAAAGGGGCAGGAAGGATGGAATAAAAGCCTCTTTGCCTGTTTCCCAGCGACCTAACCAGACGGACCAAACGCACCATTTATAGGATCATATTTCATTTGCATTTAGTCCAACCACCGGATCAAAAGACCGCCCTTAATTTGAGTGCTTCACCAATGGAAAGTGAGTGTTTCCTGAAGGATACAGATGTTGGGGGGGGGGGGGGGGGGGGGGGGGGGGGGTAGTAGGGTTGGGTGGTTGAGAGAGGGATGGGGGAGGGGTGGAGGTGAGGTGCAGTGCAGTGCAGCAGCACGGTGAAAGTGCACGGCTGTAATGTTGTGAGGTGGTCTGTCTGTCTGTGTGTGTCTGTCTTTCTGTGGCTCCGAAGGCCGGGGTGGGGGAGGTTAACCTCTACCTTTAGAAAGGACCACCGGCTCCCCATGAGGCATAACCAGCAGGGCTTAGGGAGCACAAAGCAGCAGACTGTTTGGTGGAGGACTAAAACGTGCTCCTCCGGGGCTCATTGAAAAATGATTGCCGATTAAGTGTTTGAAGTCTGCCATAGACGAGTGTGCGTTTTTCAGTGGGATGGCGATGAAACTCTATCTTTCCTGCTTATGCAGGCAATTTTCCTTCCCTCTCTCTCTCTCCCCCATCCACCCCCCGACTAACTGTACCACGATGTGTGTTCTCTCATCCCGCCTGGAGAGGAGGTTGCCAAACTCATTTCACCTCTTGGACCCCGGTTTGACGGGAAGCCAGACAACCAAAAGTGATAAGAGTGAATTAAGCTGTTACTCTCCAGCGGGAGTGTTATAATACTGCCAGAGAAGGAGGCATTGATTTCCCTATGAGAACAACAGGTGAGCTCGGAGAAAATAACTAGGAATCCACCCTTAAATAGCTAATACTGGGCCCTTAAAGATAAAATTGTGCTTATGGAACTAAAGAGGATTAGGTTCCATAACTCAATTCACATGTGATAAATGGGGTCAGGGCCTCGTACAATATTTAGATAGTAATAGTGGTCATTTCGAGGAAGCACTTTTTTGACAACAATTGGAAATGAGCTTTTCTTGTTGGTGTGTATCTAACCTGAATTATTATATTTTCTGCCCAGGATCCAGCAAAAAATATAATAATATGTGTTTCTCTTTCTTTTGTTCTATGATATTTGTCTTAATATCAGTTACGTTCACTTATTATGTTCCAAGGAGCAATGAACTGATGTCGAAACAAGCTAACCACCCAAAAGGCCTGTGGAACTCTGCCTGCCCTGATTCATTGAGGCTCTAAGAAGACTAATACTCTGAACTGAACCGTAGGAAATCATTTGCGCAAGAGACAACGTTGGAAGGGTGGTGGGGGGGGGGGGGGGGGGGGGGGGGGGGCGATGACAAACGTAGCTTAGCGTTTACCCGGTTGCACATCAATTGGCCGCACCGTGGGGCTTTGAAATGGCGACGCTGGCCCGATATATTATCATGTTACACTCATTTGTTTTCATTATTGCATCAAAGAGGAACTGGTCATGCAGCGGCCATTTTCCCCTTTAAAGGGGGGGCCTGGAAAACAAATGTGACTCTGGAGTCACACTGAGGTTAGAAAAACAATAAGGAATCTGCACTTTAATAAAGGGTTAGAGTCACATTCTTGTGGTACTGCCTAAAGAGAGCAATAGCCACTGAACTTTAGAAAAAGGAAAAAGCAACATTCTTTGGAGGCCTGTCACTGCTCTTTACTGCAAGAATGGCTCTACGTGGCTATACCCACGGGGTCTTCTACCATCTTTGTTGGTAAACGACGGAGCCGTTTTGTTAAAACGGGTAAGCAGAGCTGCGTCGGGTACGTTAAGTAGTCTCAGCTTGGAGCCGGAGGCCAAGGGGTGAAGGGAGAGCCCGGCCCGCATGGACAGGTGGAGGTAAGCTGAGATCCGTACCACCCAAGGGGAGGATGAACTTGAGACGTGTCCCTCACCGTCCTGTGAGGGTGGAGGTCAGCAGACAGCCGTGCCTGGCGGTCGAGATGGCCCAGCGGCGGAGGGGAGGCGGAGCACCTCTTCCCCAGATGAAATGGAACCAAGAGCGGGCCGGGTCAGCCACAATTAGGACTCATAAAATATAATCAAAACCTCCAAAGCCCTGCTTCCAGCACTCGGGTGGTCAGAACAGAACAGAGCACATCTTTGTACTGTGGGAGTGCTTTTACTCAAGCGTGAAAACAGACACACCTTGTTCCGATGGCCGGAGAAATATCTCTCAATCAAGTGAACTCGCCTCACTTGAATACTTGGGAAAACAACCCCTGCGCAGGTAGTTCCATCGTAGCTAGTCACTCATAAAAGAGGGGGAAGGAATTGATTAACTTGCTTGAACCTTGTCAAGTGTACCTCCTTAAGTGTCACAGTCTATGTATAGGCCCACATCTACAATATAGTAGACATGGGTCTTTTGTCACTAATCTGCCTAAAACATCGGAATATGGCCATGACGGTTTGTTGGCCTGGGGGCTGTTGGTTTTCCAGCAGCATCTCTATCTAAGGCAGATTTATTGTTTGTTTTTGAAATCCGGTAATTAAGGCAGCTGCAAATTGGTATTTCTGTTGTCTGAGGCCTTTGGGCAGGATTAACAGCATTTAAGCATTGTAGAATGTACCCAGCCCACTTAAAAAAAAAAAAAGCCAAGATAAAAAAACATGGAAAGATGAGCTTGTGGCCTGGAAATAAAAGAAGATAAATCTGTTGATGTAATCAATAATTGGTCGAAAATGAATACATGTTTAATGAATCATCAGGACACTGCTTCATTTGTTGTATTGAGACATGTATTACATGGTTGTAGCCATAGCTACAACATTTTTGTATTAGCCATGAATAGTATGTTCAACAGATAACGAGTCCGTCCAGTGAATCATTGTCGAGACGTCTCTTCATTTCCTGCACTTCTAATATGACAAGCAACATAAATCATGGAGTTTTAAGAGCAACAGCGACAACAATGCCTGTGTTGAACTTTTGAGCTTGACACACAACTGACAGATGACGCCAAAAGGTATTTGGAATTGTTATGCTCTTTGACACTCATTACTTTGACATTACATGAGCACGTCAAGCTCCAGCATATTTCCCAGTTCTCCCCTAAACTTTGAACAAAGTGTTACAGTATAACTCGACACTTCTCGCACACTCACATAACGCCATATTTAATCGCGGCAGCCACCATGGGTGACATCCCAACTGCTTGGTTTATTACAACTGCCTATCAAGACTCAGAACACCAAGTTCTGGGCTCTCGACCCAACATGATAAGAGCTGTTCCTGCAAAGGAACCGCTGCAGTGACTTGCTCACCAATGGGAAGTTACCTCTTTATTGGCAACTGACAGTGCTCATATAGTTTTAGACCAATAAGACCAGCTGTTCAGTCTGAACACATATTGATGTTATGTTTACTTATATGTAACATAGACTGTAAAAATGTTTGCCTCAGGGTCCAAAGACGTAATCAACTCCTCATGTTGTACATACTTGAGATGGCGCAACTTGATTGACGTGATGAGTCATTGAGCTTTTTCTACCGTAGACGTAAACACCAAACCTGTTGTCTGTCATTCCACTTTCTTACTTATATCTTGTAAGTTGGTTTAGACATTGGGAAATCGAGTGTGGTATATACGTTCGTTCCTTAGACTATGGAGTTTTCTGAACCACATGGTAAGCAATCAGAATGGTTTGGTTTCAGATGGTTTTCAATGTCACTCTCTGTCATCGTCTCTGTCATACATGCACAGATTTGAAAGTGTACCTATCTTTCAATATGCTTCAATGCTACATGTTGTTTTTATGAAACCCTGTGAAGCATAATAAATGTGTGCCGGCAGACAGCATACAGGTTATTCTGGAGTAAAATTTTTGCATGCCTTAATAGTCACGGCGAAGTAAGGGTGGGTGGGGTGCAGCCTTGCATATTCAAACTGCAGCCAGTTGGAGCCAGAGTAAAACAATGAAGAGTAACTTTAGGAACGGTATAAGCGCATTCACCGTTCACATAATTCAGGCAATATCCATAGTTTGGATAATTTGATAATTATTCGACTTAATAGGTGAGACATAATAACATTCATTGAGTGTAGTTTTGCAAACCACCCATCTGGATGAAGAGGAAGGAACTGTTATATGGAGCCATTCTAGCAAACAGCCGTACACAGTGGATGTTCTTGCTATTGTCACAGACCAATGGGGAGATCAGGTGAACTCCTTAACAAGGGTTAAGGGGTTCCTCCGTTCGAAAGATCCTTAGTAATCGCCTCTTGTTTACTCTTGACACTCATTTAGAGAAAGGATTCACGTAAGTTGCTTACTTTTAGAAAACGTTAGTTATTACGTTTCACAACTCATGGCTATATTTCCTCTAACCTCAAGAACATGATCTGCTGCCACAGTCCTCACAGCTCCTGTAAAATCCACATGAACCCCGACAGACTACACATCTTTTTTATTGATTGAATACTGGACCAAAAAAAGAACTTGCATATGTTATTCACATACAGGCTTGTGAGAGCAGCAACATCGATGCATACCAAATAGATAAAACAGACTTACAAAACCAGCCTGCTGAACTTTTAAATGTTTATCATGCGTAACATGTAACAAGCGCAGCATGCTAAACTGAAGAGCAGTTCACACACTGTGGATTGGGTCAGGGTTTTATGTTTCATGTAAATGTTTTTAATGTTGAGAATTGCTTGAAGGTCTCAATTCCTAGTCCTGACCTCAGATAGTTCTCCCATGTTTTTTTCTTTTTTTTGCCAACCTATATGTCAAATGTAGAAAAAAAAAAGCTTCACAGCTGTTTGACATTGTGGCGGCTGGTGTGGTGAACTGGTTTTTCACACAGAACCAGTGAGTGACATGACTAACCACTAGCTCAATCACACTCTCCTGACCCGTAATTTCTCTAACTATTAAAGTTAGAATTTTGGACATCAGCGAAACACTGAATGAATATGTGTTATAAATTGCAAGATGCCTAGAATTAATACAAATATGTTTTGATTAAGGCGAGGCAGATTTAGGTAACAATACGGTTTAGGACCCATAAAAATACTTTTATGGGTAAAGATATACTTTTTAGCATAACATCTGGAATGCTTGTTGTCATGGGAATGGTCTTTGACATCAGGGCTTTGAGGGTCGGCCGTAAGGTTCCACAACACAGTCCTTCCTTGTAAGCTGTCTAATGCTGCTGTTAGTGGCTTTTAAGATCGGCTGTTCTTCTTCTGTGAAGAGCTTCATTCAAGGTTTCATGGAGATAATTTAAGCTCTATGCTGGACATTGCAAAAAGTAACGTGACGCCGCTAGAGTTTGGCTCTTTTGGTTGTATAGCAGGAATGCATTTATTATCAGGGACAATCTATTGACATTGGGATCTGGGGTCAATATTATATTTTCTTTCGTGGCATATTCTTAGAATCAGGAAATCATTTTTTTTCCCCACCAGTTCAAAGCTTACAACAATATTCTTTAAATCTATGCGTACCATTTCCTGCTATACACTCTGTTTTCTTCCCCCACTGAGTAAATGGTTACGAGCGGCACAGCAGCACGGGGAATCTGCTAAGGTATGACAGAATGTGTGTGAGGCTGAACGGTTTATTTTTCCTCCTCTTCGTTCCCCCACCTTCGCTCCATCATAAGCTATTTTCTGCTCCAGTGCAAATCCTAATTGATCGAGCTCAATCTTAGCTTTACATTACATAGGGGAGATGACATCATTTGATACCGATAGTTTGCGCCGCCCGCCAATGTTGTTTTGCCGGCTTTTATGGCAACACCCTGTCACGTCAAGACAACGGGGCTGAGAATATGTACACAGAAATAAAGTGTAAAAATGTTTAGACAATCATTATTCTAATTAAAAAATGTTCAGCTTGACTTAACGTTAGAAGAGTGCCACTCATTGGTTGACGGTGACTCTGGGGGGGTGCCTTGGAGCTCAAGGCACACAGGCTTCAGGACACAACATTCAAATATGAAGAGACAATAGTGCAATTTAGGAGACAGACCAGGATAATAGGACCTCTCTCCATGATTACACCTTGAACACAATTTTGAACAGTCTCATTTATACACCTGAGTGAGCATGCGTGTGTGAGTGTGTACGTGCGTTCTCTTTATAGTACGCTTTCATCCGTTTCTCTCTTCTATTTGGTAATGCAAATGTACTGTTACAACAAGCTGCTGTTTTTTTGTATTTGGTCATTGCATGAGTCGTATTGGGTCACACTACTTATATATTTTCAACATCCAACAATCAGACAATTAGCACTATAGTCTGGATGTTACTTCTTACATGTGTTGCTTTAGAGGGCAACAGTAGTATTCCAGAGGGTTTTTTAACTCAACCTATAGAGTCAACACTACCCCTGCAGCCCCCCCCCCCCTCTCCCCTTCTCTCTTTCCTCCACACCCCCAAGCTAAAACAACAGCTAATAAACACCAGGTCAGCACCTGTGGTGGCAGGTGATTTACTTGCCCTAAACAGAGCAAGTGAGTGGTGGGGTGGAGAGTGGGGCTGTGTGTGTGTATGTGTGTGTGTGGAGCCCTGGGGCCCTGGAAGTCAAAGCCCCCTCCCCCCCCACCCCCCTCCTGCTGTAAAACACTAACCAGTCAGCCTGTACTGCTTTTTCATCTGATTCAACCGCCACCCAGTGAAGAGACAACTGCATCATTCCTGAGTACCACCGCAGGCTCATAAACAGCCCCAGAGGAAAGCAGTATGACCACACACCCCTTCCTGTGCGACATCATTGGCCGACCCCCCCGCCCCCAGCAAGGGGGGACCCAGTAACGTTGTTGTAGCGCTCCACTCCAGAGATGGCCATGATTAGCGCATGATCTTCCAGGATTTGCCAGGTGGACGGAGAAGACGGGCCCATTTACGGATGTTGTCCGACGAGACCTAACGAATTATGGAGGAACAGGAAATTAAAGAATTCCTGCGATGCCGATCTATCAGTAAAAGTTGTTTCTTTTTAATCTGGCGTGGCCCCGCTCTCTGAGTTGGTCGATATCAAAAATGCTATTTTTATTTTGGTTCAGATACAAGGTCTTGCCAACTCACTTGTGGTAGATTGTATCTATCATTATTACAATATAGTACTAAACACTGAGAAAACATTTATTGTACCCTTACCCTTGCATTGCGCACACACACAAACACTAACACACAAGCTTTTTAAACTTGGAATATAATGCTTAACGTTACGAAAAATAAGTGAAAATTCGTGGAAGAGCCTCTGTTGGTAGATAGCTATGTTTTTTTAGGAATGTATTCGTTAATTAGCCAACTACAGAAAGTCTTTAGTATTGTGGATATTACCTTAATAAAACATGGAAAGTATGTTACACCCTATATAGGAATATAGTATACATTTGAATATCACCCTATTACTTATACGTATTACTAAGTATATAATTATATCATCATTTGATTGTACTACGTCTCTGTTCCACACATCTACATTCTTCCATTCAGTCCCTGTCAGAAAATGCTTGCTTGTTATCAAAGAACGACAACTGGCATCGAATCACTGTTATATATGTACAGAGCTTATATAAATACATTTCTCTATGATGACATAATCCTGAACAATGAAGTTTACATTTCAAAGAAATGGAATTCAATTCCATTGATTCAGCAATGTAATGTGACTGCAGAATGCGGCTGTAGCCTCACATGGGTTAAACCAGAGGCAACCAGACTTTGACACATTCTTAATGCCAGCAGTTATCATGGCTTGTCTGCGTCTCTAAAACTGTAAGCGGGTGTGAAGTGAGGCTGTAGAGAACAACGGCACTGTGACCGCAGCCTTATGGAAACCTTTTAGGATGGTAGCCTTCTCGCATGAAAAAATAAATAATGCACAGGCCCTGAACCCCTTCCATGTAACATATTGACCAACGGAGGAGAAAGAATATTACAGGTGTGCTGCTTCAGATTGGGCCAGCATATGGTAACGGTTAGCGGGTGGAGCCCATGCTAACGTGACTAGCTGGCTGCTCTCATTAATAGGGCCAACAGCAGCAGGTGGGTTGGGGTCACTGGGTGATGGGGGGGGGGGGGGGGGGGGGGGGGCGTTAGGGTTCATCGATCGATGCCCATTTGTTTAAGTCTTTCAGCACTCCCCTCAATGCGTCGCCGTGAACTTAGGAAACAGAGAGTGTGCTCCATCCAAGGGCAGTGCAGCTGGGATTGCGTATCCTACTGTTTCCATCACACCGCTGTTACCTCAGCCTGACCCCAAACACATCTGAGGTGCACGGCAAGGGCCTAGCTGGCTCCGTTTGTTTGTTATTCTTGAACCCGCTTGGACTACCGCGCCAGTGTCCGTTACTTGATTAGGACAATCAATATCCAATCCTACGTGGGGAAGAATGTATACAGCAATTTATGTTCACGTCTTTGTTTTTCTTTGTTTTTTTTTCTGGAATTACAGAACTGGACTTGTGTGTCATATTCCCACCCAGCGAAGCTAACCATCAACATGTGTTTTTATTTTATTGTATTTTCTTATTGTGTAACCGATTCATTCATTCATCCATCATCACCTCATAAGTAGCATTCACTTCAGAAAGAAAGACAAAAAGAACCAAAAAGTTAACCATTTAATAATAATAATAATATTATTATTATTATTATTATTATTATTATTATTATTATTATTATTATTATTATTATTATTTTGTCTGTCTGACTATTCTACATGTATACAAATCATGGTAGTGTATACTTGTGTACATAGACCCCCACCCCCAAAAAGGTTGTCGAGCGAATGGTTATAAACAATCCCATGCATCATGTGTCAAATATATAATGCACCATGCATCTTTTCTATTCTCCCCTAAACATTTGGTTAATGCTATTTGTGTGTGTGTGTGTGTGTGTGTGTGTGTGTGTGTGTGTGTGTGTGTGTGTGTGTGTGTGTGTGTGTGTGTGTGTGTGTGTGTGTGTGTGTGTGTGTGTGTGTGTGTGTGTGTGTGCGCCTCACTTCTGAAAGGTGAGTCTTTTTCATTTCCCCTCCTGACGAGCAGACAGGACGGGTTCAAAGGGAGACACTCCTGACACGGCGTGTGATAGCTGCGCCCCGCTCCTTTATCTGCGGCGGCTGCATTAGCACGTAAATGAGGCCGCACTTTGGGTTTAGGGAGTGGGGAGCGCGCTCAGTGTAAACAGGAGTTGTACTGTTATCATTACTGGACAGATTGCCGACATACTAACACCTCTGATTCATTAGCATTCAAAAGGAGGGCTAAGTGTTTGACACTGACTCTGTTTATACACATTTTTCTAATACTTCTGGGGATTGTATAGAAAAAATAAATAGTGTATACATTGTATAGTCCCCATTAAATCTTCTGTTGAGCGACGTTATACGTTTTGTCGGATACTGTTCACTAATTGGGAAAGCACTGAGTTAGGTGTTAAATTGTACTTTGTATGTAATCAATTTACTAATCCACAAACTTTCCAGTGCACAACAACAATTAAAGTGTTTACAGTGCTTATATGAGAACTATGAAGACGATTTGTAAATAGCGATCTTGAGGACGCAGCGTTCCTGGTGGCTAATGGTATCGGACACGCGGTTCTGCGACTAATTAGCGGAAGTACTGTTTGGTGAATGCAGCTAGCTAGCCACGTTAGCCGTGTGTGTGTGCACACGCTGGAGTGTGTTCGCCGACCGGCGGCTCCCCCGAATACCTTCATTGTGAGTCAGGCTTATCGCATGGGAGAGGGAACTGGCAGCCTCTTAAAAGGTATTATACATGTGCCGCTCCTTCTCCTTCCCTTCTGTGTGTGTGTGACGGGAGCTCTTGGGATGAAAGGGGGGGGGGGGGGGGGGGGGGGGGTTGGTAAAAAAGAGGCATCGTTTCCCTGACATGAGGAAGTCTTTGTTTCTATTCTCTCCGTCCCCAAGTCTCTCCAGGAATCCTAATTTCCAGCATTCACCCACCTATCGGCAGATAAAAGCCTGGCTGAAGAGGTGGAAGGACGGGGGCAGGACGCGGGGAGGGGGTCCCTCAATGGAGACAGCTTGTAGCCAGTCTGCATTAGGGAGAAGCACAAAGCTGGGGAGTGACAAGAGGTTGGAGCGCAGGCTTTTACAATCGGCGCTTTGAATTGGGAGGGAAAGAACGGGGTGGGGGGGGGGGGGGGGGGGGGGGGTGGGGGGTGATCGCTGTGTAAAGCTTCTTATAGGTTCCGCATTTTTTTTTTCTCTACCCGACATCATTGGACACTTGGCCCTCAGCCCTGGGACGAACCTGGGCTGTGGAATTCTGGGGGGTGTAGTTCAGAGAAACCAAGAAAAGGATTTTGAAGAGGGTTTTGAACCGTGCCTGTGAAAGTCTGACAATATTTGTTTGTGTTTGTGTGTGCGTGTGTTTGTGTAGGAAGGGAGAATTTGATGGAGGGGTGGGGTGGGGGGCGGATGTCCAGGATTATGGAAGGCCAGGCATGGTGAGGGGCAATTGGGGCGATGTACACCATGCGGGTCACATGATGTCAGAATGGGCGAGCATAAGGTCCATACCAGGCCCCTAGGGGAAAGGGAGGTGTTAAGTTATAATGACACACACACACACACACACACACACACACACACACACACACACACACACACACACACACACACACACACACACACACCTACACAATCCGAAAAAAGGGAGTGGGGCCCTTAAAAAAAGAGGAAGAAGAAGGGATGGAGCTGAATGCAGGAAAGGGCTGGATTAATCAGCACATTAAGGGCTTGCTCAGGATTGGAAATAATTATGGGGTCTGACAAGGTGCAGAGGTGCTAGAGCCAGCTCCTTTCAGGATTGCATTTTAAAAAGCAGTTTAAAAAAGCCCTCAGATGTTGGCATTATCTTGCGTGACCAAATTAGGAGCAAATGAGAAAAGTTTATCTGGCATTTTGGAGTATTGAAAGGGCTTAGGCTTTATATATTATACAGTGTGTGTGAGTGCGTGTGTGTGTGTAAGAGCACATGTCTGTATATGCAAACTCATGAAGATGCGTATTCTGCAAAGGGTTCAGGCAACGAGAACTGTGGATAAATCCATTTTTACAACAACAAAAAAAAGAACACAGCAAAGGTTTAGATTAAAAGTGGGTGTTTTTTCTTTTTTTACACAAAACTCAAAACTTTGAGGGGGGGATTAATTTACCCGGGTGCTTGAAACTATCACCCCGTGTGCCTAAAAATGAAAAGGAGATGTCTTAGCACTCAGACGGTAACGAGCCAGACGGTAAACTGATTACTGTTGACCACCCATGAAAAGCTTGCAGCGGGGGAGGGGGGGGGGGGGGGGGGGGGGGGGCAAAGGGGGGAGGGGGGGGGGATGATTTAATAAGCGTCGTGTTTTCAGCCTTTCAGAATTAATCCTCTGTAATTTCTCGGGGAAAGTGATTGGGCGTGCGTAACACTTATCGTTCTATATTCCCCGCACTTCACACAGCATCTGCGCACAACTGCGGATGTCTGCGTCTTTCTGAGCTGTATCAAGGTAGAGATAAAGATAAGCCCCAAACACTATCGCTCATCCGTTTATTTCCTTTCACGTAGAGGGAGCATCCCACAGGCAGACTAATAACCATACAATTTAGTGTTAGATAAAAATTAAAATGATATTTAACTGGAAAAAAAAGTATGTCTTTATCTGTCTGTCTGTCTGTCTGTCTGTCCGTCCATGCCATTCATTATTTGAATTGCAAGTGATGCAGTGCATTTATGAATTAATTTGTTTACTATACATTTGATGCGGTCTGCTGGCTCCTAAATAACACTTTCCTCTGACGTAGCTGCTACTGTGCATAAGGATGAGTTCAAGAAGTCAAAGACTGACCTTTGTAACAATCCCCCAACAATGTCTTTAAAAAACCCAAACGTGTATTTGTACCACGAGGTCAACTGCCTCTTCCCCACTTCCTCGAGACTTGACAAGTCTGAAACTAAATAAAGAGAATAATTGTTTTCCAGGAAAGGTTTGTTTCCAGATTATACTGTAGAACACATCCAAACTGATTAGCTTCAGCCATCGTGTGTGTCGTTGTGGCGATACGCAGACAATAGCTTTGAAGAGGGAGAGCCACGGAGGGACATCAAAAGAGTCTCGGTGTGGAATGCCAAACGTTTGGTGGGCTGTTTGATCTTTAAAGCCCCCTCGATCAGATACGTATCCCTGGATAGAGATCTCCCATTATGGCCATTATTCTCCCCCAACACAGTAGCTCTCCAGGTAATGGCAACACACTCAACAGCAAGCTGAAGGGGCTCCGTGGCAGCAATCCTCCTCTACGATCTCTGTTGCACCGCATCGCAAAGAGCTACAAAACTTAGGGAACTCACTCAGGGGACACAAGAATGCTGGAGTCTGTGTCACGACACAAGGCTGTGGTCGTTGCACATGGGCCTGTCTATATGTTTTTTCACTTATCAGTGGTTTTGCTTTTCCACGTAATGACAACAAGCGTGACTTAGAAAATAGGTGGTTTCACCGATACGATCAGTGTTTTGATAGACCCAATTTTTAACTAATTCTACGAGTAATGTATAAAAACACGATATTACCAAAAAGGCAAGTAAATTGAAAAAATGTATAGGAATGCGATGATCATAATTGCCTTGAAATTAGTCATATTTCACGGTCTAGGTGGCAGAAATTGACATAGGTTACAGATTTTAGCTGTTTATTTACCAGTTGAGTGAATGATTGCACTCATAGATTGCATGTTATTTTCACATTTTCATATACCATATCCGTGAAATTGCTCATTGTGGCTTCAAGACGCTAAAGATAATCCAAACGAAGGTGTAAAATGAATATGATCTGGATTACTAAATAATGCTCAATCTCTGCCAATGTAAATTGAATGCTACTGTGCATCTGTGTGTGTGTGTGTGTGCGCGCACACATGCATGTGTTTCTGTGTGTGCGTGTGTCCGTACGTGTGTGTGTGTGCGCACGCCATGCGTGCATGTGTGTGTGTCGTGTATGTGTGCACATGGGCATGTGTGCGCGCATGCATCTGGATGAGCTGGTGTGTTAACCCCTCCTCTGGCCTGTAGCCTGTGGGTGTAAATGCCTAAACCCTCACATTTATATCAAATCCAACAGGATATTTACCACATGTAAATGCTTACATCACATCAAACTCTAATTTCCGCAAATTCAGTTCTGAGTACCCGTCTCTGGTTCTCTGCCTGCAGGGCGTTGGCCAGGGCAGTACAGCTGTCCCCGACATAACTGAACGTACTGGAGAGACTGTAGCGTTGGTAGTGGTGAAACCAATGTGCCTTTTCTTTGTGAATTCATCCATCAACTACTTTATTTTGAGGGGTGAGTAGATGAACGATAACATCCAATGTAACTTTCATTTGTATTATTTGGGGGGTTGGTTTTGGAGGGTGTGTGTTTGGTTTATTGCTCCGTTTGCCCCAGGGATGTGACACACTTTACAATAAGTGGCTAGTCATTAGGCCTAGCTCACCCTCCACTTCCTCTCTGTCCATAGAGGATCCCACCTGCACCCATCTCTCCCTGGCCCCCAGCACTCCGGCCTCAGGGTGCCTGATTAAGGGTGGCCTTCTGGCACACCTCTCTCTCCTGCTTCAAAGGTTGTTTACGTTCCTGGAGATATTTATTGGTCCCGCTCACTACGTGTAGAGTTTGGTAGAGTCCTGTGGACATGACCACGCGGGGCCCAGGTACGCCCTACACACACACACACACACACACACACACACACACACACACACACACACACACACACACACACACACACACACACACACACACACACACACACACACACACACACACACTTAGACCTATACACACACACATACCTATAAACACACCCACACCCACACCCACACACAAATACAAATACACACACACTTATACACACACACACACACACACACACACATATATAGACACACAGACACACGTCCTTGATTAATAAACTTAAAAAGACATCAAGGGTGAAGGCCTGGACAGAATGTGTATTGTCGGTTTTTATATTGATATTTATGATTTATTATAATTAAGAACAACACATCACTTGATGAGTGGTATGAATATACAACATTGGATCAATTAGGTAAGAATAACAGTGGAGGTAGAAGGAGATGCTCATAGGACACAGAAACTAAGGTAACTATGGAAATTTGAACGATAATAGTAGTGCTAACACCCTATTTGCTATTCGTTTCACAGTGTTCGCTACAACACAACACCAAAAAAGCAGTTTAACAAGCTCACCCAGGAGCCTCCTCCAGCCAGCGCTAATGGGTTTCACAACAACCCAAGACACTTGTTTACTACAGAATAAGAACAAAATCACTAACACTGTTAATAGCCAAAAAGAAACACAAAATTGGGTGTCAAATTGGAGTTCACTAGATATGGATCGCCTCAACAATTGGAACCTTGCCAAAGAAGAATGTGTCGTACAGAAGCAGGGCATCATGGGTAGACACAGTGGGCTATGTTTTTTTTTTCTCTCTTCTTCTTTTCGTTGTGTTAGGTCGCTGATGACCAGTGAAAGTTGGGTTGCACTCAGAGGAGGCAATCAGGACACAGTCCGGCATTATAATGAGGAAGCAGGCGAAGCCTTGGAGAAAAAAAGCACAGACACCGCCATGGCAACTCAGAGCCACTTAACATCCGTATTCCCTGCAGAGATGCTGCAGTACACTACAATTGGCCTGGACCTCCGTGTGGCGAAATATCCTGGCAACAGTGTCTCACACCCGTTGACACCAGTTAGCGGTCTGCCACCAACTCCAAATAGAGGCCCCTTCCAAAAAACACATCCAATGGCCCACAGAAAAAGAAGAAGAAAAAAATCACCTATCCATTTCCTGACTATGGTTGATGTTGATTAGTGCTAAGGATTTCCGTGATATTGGTATATGGGTACTGGCTTATTATCTTTATCTCTATCCTCATCTAGGTGCAGAGATAGAGTAGAATTTATTTGACTGAGAAGGCAGAAATTTGTTGGTATGTCTTTCACTATTATTTCAACGTCATTAAGTGCACACACGTATGGCGGTGCAGGAAATAATATGTGTGTGCGTGTGTATATGTGTGTTTATAAAGCAGTCCCAATTGGTGTTTATCTGCAAGAGCCTTTTATATAACTTTTTTTATGTATTCCCCAACAACAAGTAATTATAAAGTAACAATGTGTGTGACCTGGGTAATTTAGCCCACTTTGTTCTCCTGCATTTCACCAACAGAAAGCTGCACTTCACTAACAAATACCTGCATACATATACAGACCTATTCTGTTCAGTTGTTACACTGGGACCTTCGAACCCAATGCCCTGTTTGTATTTGAATGGTGTCTCATTAGAATGTCAGAGGGTACTAGCTGGAATGTTTGATACCACCAAACATGCAAACACATCCATGCATGCACCTACACACAAACATACGAAGGCACACACGTACACACATTCACACACACACACACACACACACACACACACAAACACACACATATATACACACACACACACACACACACACGTCTCTACATACACCCCCATTCATATTGTATACATGGCCTGGCAGTGGAAAGGGACTGCAGACCATATGGAAAAGGGTTTTCATGTATAAATTCAAAAGCATTAGATTCCAAAGCACACTTCCAGCCCCCCTCAAAACAAAACATTCCACGGTGGAGTCCGGTGGTCTTGGGGAAGAGGGTCTTTTGCGCATTGTGTTTGGCGTTCTCCGACAGTTAAAGGTAATGCATCTAGCAGGAAACGTCAGGGCAATCACATTTCAAATGCAGAACTCCTCAAAAGACAGTTGGGACAAGTTCAAGATTAACTCATTCACAGAAACGTACACGCACCTAGAACATGCATCCATCTGTGAGCTCGCCCTTTCGTCTGGGAAAAGAAAACATATTGTCCCCGTCCGGCTAATAATTCACAGACCCGCGTTCCCACGGACAGATGCCTCAGTCCCAGCAGGGACCGTCGGGGGGCGTAGGAAGCAAGTCTGAAACGTTGTGTTGCACCACGGCATGTGTTTGTTTGTAAGTGGCCACAGCTACCTGGAGATGCATCCTGGGAACGTGGGGCCGCAGAGTCAATGTTCTCCACAGGGTACATCAGAATGCACTATGGGATTTTTTGATGCCGATACTCCGCCATTATGAAAGGGTTCAAAGGAGTTGTAGTACTGTAAAATCCTGATTCAATGTAAAAAAATTACGTAGCCTAGGCTTATAAAAACAATGTTTTGCCACGTCTCGTATGAGAAACGCTGTGGCATTTTCCAACACAACAATGTCTCCCTATAATGACTAATCATTTCAAGATTAATTACTTAACAATTACCAAATAACTATTTATACTAACACAATAACCAACATATCAATGCTCCTATGCTTCCAAAATGGAGGCGGTCATTGCGATGTGACATCACGATGTACAAGACCTAGAGTACCCCCCTCAACCCCCACTCCTCACCCAGGAAATAAGGAGAAGGGGGGACGCCTCTGCCTAGCATGTGCACATACATACACATGTATGTGTGTGTGTGGGTGTGTGTGTGTGTGTGTATTTATTCAGCATGCATGCAGATGGGAGGCAATATTTGCCTGTATTCAAGAACAAAGGCAATTTCATGTACGCATATGTGCTACACACACATGAACGGATACATATGGAAACACACACCCACACATATGGGCGCGCGCACAGACATACATACACACACACATGCATGAACATAGGCACACAGAAATATACAGTACACACACACACACACAGGAAATCCGTTTTCACCATGCAAAAGCACACACACACACACACACACACACACACACACACACACACACACACACACACACACACACACACACACACACACACACATACAGTGAATCATGCTCCAGCTGATTCATGCCCCTCTGTCGGAGTCCAAGGAAGAAACATGCACATGGACGATCCCTCCTTGCTCGCCCTCCCTGGTCCACAGCCTCGGATCCAGATGTGCAGATGCGCTCCCGGCAGCGTCTGCAAGCAGAGACAGACTGCGACAGCACCAGATGAGACGCAGAGGAGGCCCAAAGTGATTCCTCTCCAATATTTTCTTTTTTTTCACCGCCGCATATTACTAGGGGCCACCACTTGAAAACATAGATATATGTACATTCAATATTTGCGATGTTTCTTACAGTTCATAAAATCAAATAATAATTGTTTAACCGATAACTGGCTCAGACAGTATTGTTTTATTTGCTCGTATGCAATGAATGAAACATCCTGCTCTTGTACAATGAAACCCGCTTTGTTCCCTCGCTGTGAATGTCATTGTTTTAGCTGTTTTCTTTAGTGAGGGGAAAGTTGGTGTTTCTGTGTGTCCTTGTTCATTTCCACAGTGCTAACGCTGAGTCTGGTTGTGTGGCGATCTGGTTGTGCTTTATGGGTCCCATGAAGGCGGTTGATGGTACACTAGTTTTAAAGTGCTGCGATTGAGCAGAGAGGCCAAAGGGGGAGACTCTCAAGTGCCGGTGCGTCATATTTCTCTCCACGAGGATTATGGGAGAGCTTTAATACACACACACACACGCCGGTGGAAAATAACAAAAAGAGACGGCGGTGAACGAAGCGCTGAGTGGCTCGAAGACGTTTTTAATAAGTTTTTTTTTTTTTACATGGAATAATGCGCATACAAAATGTTTGCCGTATATTGGAAAAGAACATTGGAGAAAGAAGTTGAAAATCTGTCCAAAAGCAAAGAACACTGTAGAATCAGTGTTGTTTTATAGCCCATGTGGAGCGTACACAACAGCTGTGCAGTACGCCGTTCGTGTTTAGAAGATCACAAACTAATTATTTCTCATTCATCCAACAAACAAGCACTTTATTCCTCTCCTTGAAAGAAAACGAACCTGAAAGAAAAAAGCACCAAAGGTCATGAGACAAATCAATGCCATCTTTATGCAGTGATGGTGAACGCATACAATGAGCCTCCAGTGAAAACAAAACAAGGGGAAAAGTAGAAAAAAGCACAGATCACGCCCCTGCGATTGGCCCCATCCTCCTTGACAAATGGAGGTCTGGTAGAAAAGCTTCTTTGAGTGAGTTGTAACTTGCGGCAGCCCCTCACAGGTGTGGGTGATCTTTCATCCTCCCGGCCCACCCCTCTTCGCCTCCCCCTCCAACCACCACCACCACATCTCCACCTTTGCGTCCTATCTCTGGCCTTCATCAAAAGTGAAACGTGCTGCCCCGGGTTCAGATGAAGTCCTCTCTGACACACCAAAGGCCTCCTCCCACCCCGCCTCCCTTCCCCCCCTCCCTCCCCTCCCTCTCCTCACCCTTTCCAACTCCACTCACACATCTCCTACAAGAAGGGAAATTAGGGCTAGTATAGCAGATCTTACACCCCAGATCACTCCCTCTTCAAACCCCCTACCCACGCTTATCTCTGCCTTCAGGCAAAATGCAGCCTCTATACTCAGTCCGCTTCCAATAACTCTCACACACACGCATGCATGCACACACATGCACACACACGCATGCACACACACGCATGCATAAAACACATGCGAGTACACACACACACGCAGACACACAAACACAAACACATACACTTTCTGGCTTATCCAGAGGAACTATATAAGTTAGTTATTGTTGTGTTTTTAACAGGTTCTTGGTGGAATGAAGAGCCGTACAAACCTTTGCTGTTACTCTGTCACCACGTCTGTGTTTCACTTGTGTCAAAGAAAAACAAAGACTGGTTAATGTTTCTTCTGATTGGGTATTCAACTTTTTGTTCATGATAAACTGTCGGTTCCCTTGGGGCTCAGAATCCAAGTCTGACTTTCGAGTTAACCACATTCGACCTGCATCGAGACCATTTTTGTTGGTTAGTGTTTCCTGTAAATGTAAATGTCCATTGGAAAAAAATGTGTGCCGTTTTTCGAAAAAAAAATAAAAAAATACATTCAAGAAGGAAATCTCTTAAGACCTCTATGTCGTCTAAAGACTTCTGTAATTATTACCCTTAGAGCAATTATGTATGATCAACCTCTAGCGACGTGCCTAAACACCCCGTGGTTGGGGGCGGGCAGGGGGTTGAGCCCGATCATTTGTCTCTCTTGTCAGTTTCCTGTTTTCTTCAGCGACTCACCCCTTGACCTGGCAGGCCGGCCTGCCCAGGAAACACTTTCCCCCTCTCCCCTGGTCGGTGTTGGGAGGAGGGCCAGGGTGTGGGTTGGGAGCTGCAGGTCTGGCGGAGACCCAACCTAATGTGACCCATGGCTCAGGTCAGTGAGCTGCTTACCGGGTCTATCCCAACACACGGGAGTTTGTTTGGCTAAACCCGTGGAGAGAGAGGTGCCCTCATAAGTCAACACTTTGACTTAAGAGCGCTGCACATGCAGGGTTGGTACACGTGAAACCACACGGCGGCACCGTAGGCTGGCCTACAACCAGTGCACTTCTTTTTCCTCCCCTCTCCTTTTTCCTCCTGCTTCCCCAAGGCCTCACCACGAAGGTGAAATGTAAAAAGAAGGGGTTTTACAACCCCAGGTTGGATTAGGATCCATGAATTAATGGGAGCATAGCTGCTGTCAAATAACAATTTCCATTGAATCGCCTCAACGCTCTCAAACAGATCACACAGTTCTGTTTAAGGCTGAGACCCACTAAGTGCTCTTCCAAATAACAGGAGAGAATTGGCTTCTAAATGTATCCATCTGGGTCCACTTAACTATCTTCATGACATACTTTCACGAAGACGGCTCTCCCTGATCTCATCACAACGCTGGGGTGCCGAAAAAGGTTGGATATTACGCGTTTGTTGTCATACAACCAAAGGATTCTCAGGGGGTTTGATTATTACATTGTGTATCTGCTGCCCAGGTGTCAAGTCGTTTGAAAAAGTGATTGTCAAACTAACCCATATTTGTTGTTCCGGTTTGACGGAGCGCTTGTAATGGCAAAAGGGAGAAACCATTCCCATCACCTTGTGGAGGCCTTAAAGAAGGTTTGAAGTCGTTGTAGTACTGGTGGGAGCACTAAAACATCTCATAACAGAGAGGACAAGAGGCCTTCTTTTGATTGAGGCGGTGAATTGCCGTTTGTGTCAATCTTTATAAGTTCCTGGTGGCGTTTCACAGAATGGGGCTCAAATAACCTTTTTGCACAGACGTTTTTTGGCTTGCAGCAAGGCATGGTTACCGGACACCCGTAGGAGATGAATTCCTACTACCTTGTACGGCTTGTGCCACTGTGACTCAAACACCTGTGTGGAAAAACTGGCCTGTTCTCTTGCTGAGGTCACAAACTGAACTGTAGCTTTTACTGCAGTCAAGTTGAACCCTTACAATCTCATCAAAGCTCATCCTGGGCTCCTTGGGTCACTGGTAAAAAGGTTCTAACGGTGACTGTAAACAAAGGCTCTAATTTACGTCTACGGTTTCTGTGGGCCCAACGCTTGGGAAGACACAGTGACCAGTCTCAGTAGCTTAATTATTGTTCTAATTTGTATTAGCGCTCACCATCCTCCCCGGGATAATTACGCATGTAGTCCATCCTGAGCTTAGTGAGGTTACCGTGAGTCTTTGCGTGTAATAAAGGTTCACTGACCTCATGAAGAAGAGAAAGAAGAAGAAGAAAAAGAAAGGGTCTACCACAGATGACAGATGATTCTGTGTAGTTTCATTCACCATTTTAAGGTTACAAACAACCACACAACAAGACTGTTCTCCCCCCACCCCTCCTCAATCGAGGTTACTATTACAGAGATTGTCCGTAAAGCCGGTTGGTTGTAGAGAGAGGATGTGGCGCCGTTTCCTGTTCTGGCGCCGAAAGGCTAGAAACGGTGACAGTTCAAACAGCCGAGGTGAGGACTCCATCGCGGCTTAACCCTGCTGAGCACACCGAACGGTGTTGAGATCAAATCAATGAATGCTCTTATCTGATCGGTGTCACCTGCCCGCTGTTCCCCGCTGCAGCCTCAAGCTCTCCCTAGTGTCCTCAAAGTCGCACTTCCGTCTCTGCCACTTTTCACACGACAAAATGTGAGTTGGAAGTCATGTTGGCTACAGGGTTGGCGTTGAGACCCATAGCAAACGTCTTGATTTAATTTGGATTCTGCAGAGATAGAATCCAGCGTATATATGGATGATTTACTGTACGTATGAAAGCCTACGCATTCTCACTCATGATTGAATATATAGTCCATGGCTAAAGATCACTCATGTATTGGCTGAAACCTCTCCCACTCGCTTGCTAAGTATCTGGCAGGATTTCATTATTTATTTTTTACTGCAGGTTAAGAAAGGAAAGCATCTTATCTATGACTTGGGGGATTTATTAGTTCGAAAAAGATAATTGCTACCCATAGGCCACTGGGGCCTGATTTACAACCACTAATATTTAGGATTCCTAGAGCCCGTTTGCAGCTCTTTATCTCCAGTCCTGCCTGCAGCGCTCGGAGCAGTGAGGTCAGCGTGAAGGATGAAAAATGGGCCGGGCAAAGCCCTCACTCAAAGTAATTTGGCTAAAGACTAATGTGTGAGGAAGTAGCCTACGCACATAAAGAGAAGTGCTGTCGTCCATGTAGGTCTGGCCTAGAGCTGACAAGCACCTGCTCTGCTAAACCAGCACACAAACACACACACAGTCTGGACCTAGATTTCTCTTGTTAATATTAGTTGAGAAAATCATTATATACAGGCTTTAAAAGATGAAGAAATAACAAAATAACTTGTAAACCTGGTAAACCGTTGAGGAAGTTCTATAGCGTAAATACAGCCAAATATCTGGTGCTGCCAAACATGCCGTAGACTGTAGAGACTGTGACAAATGTTAGATTCTCATACTTGCTGCCCGGTTTCCACGGGCCTCGCCCTGAACTAACCACTGGTTTTGGAGTTTGCAACGACAACATGACATTTTAAGGTCAGAGTCAATTGAAAAGGCTGTGTGTGTGTGTGTGTGTGTGTGTGTGTGTGTGTGTGTGTATCAGTGCAGATGTCTGTGTCTGTGGGTTTCTACAGCTATGTTGGCTTGTGCACCTGCATCTGTTGCGCTTGTGCGTCGGGCGGTCCCAGCAGAGGTCATGCTTTGGTTATGCTGACGACGTGATGATATTACCTCAGTACAGGTCACGTTGTTCTTAGGGTTATTATTATTTTGTTTTATTCTGGTTTGGTGAGGGCCAGTGGGAGGCGCAACAGGAAATGAAGACTCTGCTCTGTCTGTCCACGCTGATCCTCTGAGCAGGAGGCACCGAGGCTTCTGTTCGGAACACTCACATGTGAGGTCATAGGTTCAAAGCCCAGGTGTTGTCCCTCGCAGCAACGCACGTTCAGTCCATCAGCAGTGTCAATTATTATTTTGTAGTTGTTGTTTTTTTCAGAGAGGGGAGAATGCTAAAGTTGAAGCTTGGGATCATAGAGAGCCATGGTCAGATAACAGGTCGTACACCATATCTGTGGAAGACATCCCTTTGTAAAACAAAATAGTTTAGCCCCATCCACTCCTCTACTTCTATAGGAAGTGGTGATTACATCTTTTATAATCCGTTTCTTATTTGTTATTGTAAAGAAAAATGCTAAAATATGTATTCTTTTTTTTTTTTTCACAGACAAATACGGTCAGCTAAATGGCTGCAGTGAGCGTGTACCCTTGCCTCAGATTCTACCAGGAACATCTTGCCTAATCTTTTGGTTCCTCTTCTCCGGTGATTTAATTTGTCTCACTAAAGAGATGTCACTTTGTCCAGAAAATGCGTTTACCGCGCAATGGCGCTAATCTTTTCGCCAGAGCCGAATCTCGCGCAAGTACGATAAGCCGAGATAAACATGGTTAATTGAGGCCAGGTGAACTTCCGTTATCGCCGCTACAGTCAACCAATCTGAAGTAAAAGATAATTAGTATGAAGATGTCCCCCCCGACGTCCTCCCAGCCGGAGTCTACACATCAGATCTGATCTCGGTGCGCGTCACAGATCTCCAGCACATCAAAAACTCTGCATGTGCAGATTGTACAATTATATTGTGGTGCACGAACGAACGAAGGACTAATATATGTGGCCAGGAGTAAAACTGAAGGGAAAAAATGACATACTTTTCTTTTTCTTACATTTTGCTTTTGCTATACAGTCCCATATGCTTTACAGTATTTTCCAGTGCATCTTGGTAATATGCATTAAGGAAAACATTTTATGAAACATTCTTCTGAATGCATTAAACAAGAGAGAAAAAGAGGAATGGATGGAGAGAGGGAAAGTGAGTGAAAATCCTTCCTCTTCCTTTGTGTGGCCCCAGGGCACAGTATGAAAGGTGCTCTCTCTCTCTCTCTCTCTCTCTCTCTCTCTCTCTCTCTCTCTCTCTCTCTCTCTCTCTCTCTCTCTCTCTCTCTCTTCACTCACTCACTCACACACACACACACACACACACACACACACACTACCTCTCTCTCTCCCCCTCTACCTCGCTCTCCCCCACTATGCATTTCTCTCTCTCCCCCTCTCTCTCTCCCCCACTATGTCTCTCTCCCCCACCATGTCTCTCGCTCTCTGGCCATGCAGGCGGCCCTCTGCTCCTTGGAGCCTGACCACCACTAACACCCATGAGAAACCACGTCCTAATTACTCTTTCAGCCTGACAGAATCTCCTTAATTACAAACTTCATTAGCTCACAGGACTTTGTTTTTCTCCAGAAAAAGGAGTGTGTGTGCGTGTGTGTGTGTGTGTGTGTGTGTGTGTGAGGGTGATAGGAGGTGGTGGCGTGATTTGGTCCAAGGCAGGCAAGGGGTCGCGATTCAGCACCTCTGTCCTCTGAACATTTTCTGCTTTTTTTCTCTCTTTTTTTCCCTCAATTTTTTTATTTATTTTTATGCCAAAGAGATGTTGAGACCCCAGTCTGAGATCTAATTAGATTCATGGTGAGAATCACACACATTTTAACTAGCCTCTGGAGCTACCCGTTAAAAGGACAGCGGGAGCCGCGCTACGAGAGCCACCGAGAATTAAATGGACTCTGCTGCGGCCTTTCAAGTGTCAAGCGCTCTGATTGGCTGCTGTCCGCACCTCCAAAGACCAGCACACAGACCTACGTGGTCCTACTTATGGACACCTGCGGCCCTTATACTCCCCCCGTCAAATAGGACGGAGTCAGGGGTTAAAGTATCACACAATGGCTTGTAGTCTGTGGTCTATATCATTATTATTGTTGTTGCAGTGGTAGCGTAAATTACCATGTATTTCAATGTACCAGACTTTAGTTAGCAAGTTAACTTATACGTATAGTGCATATTGCAATATTACATGTATCTTTATTTTCTTACTTTTGACGGTGCTCCATGGGAAGGTAGTGAATGTACCATCAGACATGTTGGGTGTTAATGGTTTACCTGAGAAGCCGAAGCCAAGCCACTGGCTTGGAAGATTAAACGTCACACATATGCAAAGGAAGAGAATCCTTTAGTGTTAACCAGCCACAATTTATTGTGTGGGTTTAGTTATGTACGGGGCACAGAACAGAACCTGGCAATACTCTATATCTCGATATTGATAATTACGTTTTTTTTTTTTAACAAACAACCATTCTTTGCAATGGTGATAATGAGCAGGTAGAAGCATTATATTGTTTCACTTAACTAAAACAAATTGAACTAATCTACTAAATTCTGAACACATGAGCGCTACATAATGCAACCTTTAAAAGAACGACAACCATAAGACATATTATGATATGATATTACGAAACTCCAGATAATATATCTTTCACTTTTCACAACACTGATTTCATATCAATTTTGATTCCATATCAATATGATGGCCAGCTCTAGCATAGCCTACTTTCTGGTTGTTGCTAACTGGTTTTTCAACCATTACAGGTTAGGTGGAAGCTAGCCTACATCAAAGTCTCAGAGTTCAGCCGCTGCAGAAGTAATCATTTTTCATGTTTCAACGGAAACATTAAACCCTTTCCAGTTAAGTTATGTTTGTTACCTCCTCTTGAGAAGTCAATTTTAGATTGTTGAGGAAATGTTCTCTAGCAAATGATGTTCCCTTACTTCGGTACACTCTGTGGGAGATGAGTGACTAGGAGCAAATGATTAGCAGCTTCGATCTGAGGTGGGAGAGGTGGGAGATCAGGGGGTTACTGATTTTGCGGAGGCCCTAAGGTGTTCGCTGATCAGTAATAGATGTCATATTCAGGTTCATCAACACAAATCATTTATCAAAACAGATAATTTACACCCTCTGGGATGAAACACAGTACTAAAGTGTGTGTTTAGAGAGTTTAGAGACACAAACCTAAATACCTTCATTCGCTCTACAATTATTTTGCTTGATATGAAAGATATCATTAACATCTTAGTTAGGTCACAGTAAATGTGTCAACTTATTGACCAGTTCAACATACATATTTTTTGTTGTGGTTCATCAACAAAATGAAACTTGGCACACATGCACTCGGACGAAGTCATTATAATCATGTAACTATTCCTACTTGTGCTCCAACTGATTGCAATCTCTGGCAGACATAGCTGTGGTGTATATGCAAGAGTTCATGCAAGACTGTGGGTATTATGACAACGTGATGTGAACTGGCTTGGCTGTGTTTAGTCTCATGAGCTGTAAGACCGAAAGACTTAACTACTATTACTACTATTAGAGTACAGCTACATATGGCCCTCATACATGTATGCTGCATCATGTCATTAAATAATTCACTAACATTGGCTGGGATAGTACCAATTAGACGAATAACTACTAACGATTGGACTGGTACTGGTAATATAAAGTATTCGTTTTAGCATCTCATTTCTTTATTGGGAATGACCAAGAGCTAAATTTGCTATCAACAACTTAAGTATCCACAGTCCGCAATTTCAACTCTAAAGCTTTTTTGTTGTTGTTTGCTTTCCTTTGTTTATTTGTCGTTGCCTCATGCTAGTTAAAGTAACCCTTACAGTGGCCTAGTCTTTAATATTGTTAATGTTTTTTTTACTAACAAACATCCAATTATGCCACTGGACTTGTTGAATAACAAGGACATTATTATGGGACAGCTACTCTGCAGGCTTTATTTTAAGGAAACAAATACTGAACCAGCAATTTTTATGATGTATAAAACTGAAACAAAATGGTGCTTTTAATAATAATGCAAATGCAGAAATTAGATCATGCTCTGCTTCAGAATGGCTATTCACAGGCACCTTCTATCACAGTCACTATTCATATTACACATTCAAATATGAGCATATTTCAAGAATGTAAGTATATTTCATATACGGCGAATCATACTGAACACAGTTCTCATAAAAAAACATTTTGAGTTCTTATTTTAATGCAAAAATGGCGTGAACACCTCCAGCAGAACTAGGAAGGCACCCTGCCTGGCCCTCAGCGCAGCACTCCAGGACAGTCATGCACGGGGGCCACAGCCAGCTAGACGCTGGCTCCCTGTCCTCCTCTCTCCTCCCTATCCTCTCCTCACCACTAGAGCCGCCAAGAGGGGGAGACACTGCAACATGCACTAGTCACAGCGGCCTGCCAACAACAAGAGGCAGGCAGGCCGAGGGAACAGGTGCCCATAGTTTCACCTGTCTGTGGGGGGACTCGCTCCCCAACAGGATATACATTTCAGCTCTAATCATTGCCACATTTGCAGCACATGGACGAGACGTGAGATTGGCTTGTATGCGGGGAAGAGGAGGGATGTGATCGTCTTCCACAGACGTGGGATACAAGATAAACGCAGACACCAAACATTTTTAAACATGTTTACCTTATTAGTGGCAGTTTGATGTGTGTGCATGCCTGCTGGCGCGTGTGTCAATGTATGTGTGCATGTGTATGTGTGTGTGCATGCATGTGTTGGTTTAACATAGAGCTCTCAAGAACAAATACTCGTGCATGCATGTGTGTGTGTGTGTGTGTGTGTGTGTGTGTGTGTGTGTGTGTGTGTGTGTGTGTGTGTGTGTGTGTGCGCCTGCATACGTGTGTTGGTTTAACATGGGAGTTCTCCAGTACAGACCTCTGAGTGAACCCTGGTCCCCATGACCTATTGAACTGGACAGGGCCCCTGCAGCAGGTGAATGTGAAAGCTCATAAAACCTGTGCATTATTGTCCAAAGTACCTGCTGGATCTCCCATGGCCACTGGTGGGGAGCTGTAAAGACCCGTATCATGGCTGAAAATGTGGGAGGGGATTCTTAGGTCAGGAGACACAGAATAGTTCAGCGGGCACATGGGATATATTTAGGGAGGCCGATGTTTGTTTTATTTAGAGAGCGAATTTAGGATTTTCCAAACTGCAGGGGCCCTGAGGTATTTGGTCAGGTGTACAGTCCGCCATATGCTACACATTAGTTTACTGAGGAGAACGCAGGTTGCAGATATAACCTATCAAATGTTCACTGTTTCAAGTTGGAGACTTCAGAGGTCAGTTGCACTTCTGAACCATTTGTAGGCATGGGGAGTGTCAGTAGAGTAAGTGAGATGCAAGCCCTACCCGAGTAAATCTTAAACCACGATAGATCAGACAAAGGTACATATAAAAGCAAATGCTAATGTAGAATATTATAGTAAAGCATACAGCAATTAATTATATTTATAGTGCAGAACAGTGTTGTTTTATTTACTATTGAGGAAGGAAGAAAGAACCTTGCCTTTAGATATTTAGAGGTGTTTCTGAACCCCATTTTAATGAAGGCAGGCTATGTATGAATATTTAATTGAGAAATGGCCATTTTATCTCTGCAAGCCAGAGCATGGCTTTCACTTATAAAGCCTTCAACGCTGCCTGGGTCTGCTGAGCAAATAATCGTGTTGCGTAAGTGTAACCTTTAATGTGATTCATCAGCTACCAAAATCTAGCCTATTTATCACCTTAAATACAATTGGCAACATTTGGTTTGATTGGATATAAACTGCAAAAAGCCATTGCGTTAATTGTGGCACCATCTCTGTAAAGAAATGGAGTCGGGTATAAGTCTGATGAAGAAAAATTACAACTTTACAAATTAAGACGTGATATATGAATACAGGCCTATCTAGCGATATACATAGGACTATACCAAAAAAAGGGTAATTAATAAATCGGCTGAATGTTAATTATAATAAAGTTCATGCATTTAAGTAAACAATCTAAACCATAGGCCTATTATAGCCTATGGTTCAGAATTTCATATTGGGTAGGCCTATATTGTGAACTCTTAGATAGGCTATCATTTTCTACAGACGGGAAAATACGTCTGTAAACTGAAAATTACCTACGCCTAATTCCAAACGTAGTCATGTTCAGAATGAGTGTGTGTAGAAAAACTTAGATAGGGAGGAATATCGTGTAGGGCTGGCTATAAGCAATATTCAATTTACATTGGACATTTCTTTAAACTAAAATAAGTACAAGTGGTGGTCACAAAGCACTTGCATGGTTTTGTTAATCCGAAACAACGAAAGCGTCTTGTAACAATTGCCAATTGTAAATGGCTGTTTGGTCATCTGAGCACAGGGTGGTACAAATAGGCCCATCCCGCCCTGGTTATTAATAATAAAGACAGAAACGGAATCCGGGCCACCAATGTTTAATGTATTATTATGTCAGCTATTTGGAGGGTGATTATATGGTAATTGCTCATTAGTCTTGTATATTTATCGCTGTGCCTTATGTCAAGGCCAAGGGAATTGTGTAGGGTTCATTCTCTCGTTTCAAGGATCAATTTCAAATGCAATTTGTGAAACGGGGAGATCAAGTTGGTGGTGACGTCATTTTCTGACAGACCAGCGCGAGGCTGAGACATGTGTGGCATATTTCAACATTTTTAACTTGACATGATTCAATTTGGCTCAGAAAATATAAATGACAGGCTTCTGTAGGCCTACGTTGGACTGTCCTGTAGCTATACAGTTCCCTCGGTGCAAGCCAATAGGGGAATGTCGCAGAAGTGGTCTCTTTGACTCGAGTCTAACGCACGCTACAAAGTAGTCTTTTCACAAACTGAAATACTCAAAACTTTCGCCTGAACCATCTGCAATCCGGAGTTGAACTATTCAGTAATAATGTGTTGGTCCTCCGATGGAGTTCCTCACATTCACATTACGGCTTTCAGTGTACGTAATTATACCTACTAATTGCAGATTAGAGGTTTTGGGTCAATGAGGTTATTTGATATGATAAACGAGGCTACTCTGCACGGATAATCATTTCATGTTGCTACGATCACCAAATGGCTTGTAACTTCCAGGTCCGCATGTGCACAATGTAGGCCTATCCACCCCGAAAAGCGACATAATCTAGGATTATAAACTTGGCCACTAATCTATTGTCTCGTTTAATTTCCCCAGCAACCAATCCAGAAACTGTTGATTGATCGTTTCCTTGCTCTCAACACGTTTGCCTCTGGAAGCATAGAGTTTAAGGTTAAGATAAGCGGGTCACTGTTGTGAGGCCCTATCGCTCATTGTTGCATAAAATCCCGTCCGTCGTATTTAAACCTTACGTCCCAATTTAATTATTATTCTTATTTTTTTTCACTTTATAGAGTCCCCCATGTTGCATAGAGGCCTTACAGACACACAACCCTGGCCCTATTAGAAAACACATCACACATCCAAACTGTGTCCAAACTTGTGTTGACTTTGTTTCTGCAAACGCTTCGACCAATGCCTACACTGGCTCATTTTTTTATTTTAATGGACCATAAAACCTATAGGGCTATGGCGACAACTACTGATAAACCCATTGATTTAGGATTTTTCTTTTCTTTTTTTTAAACACTGGTCTTGATAGGCATATGCCTTGACCTAACCTAATAATACAAAATGAATTCCGGGTTAAAAAAAAAAAAGAATACATACACAACATATATCCATGCACAAACAACAAACAACCTCAACCAAACATTTTGTTTAAATATGAAATGAGTGCCGCTGTTAATAAGAGCGCTGGCCCCGCTTGTCCATTGAGGCGCACAGAACGGAGAAAGTGCGCCAAATTTGTTGTGCAGCGGATCAAGGCTCACCGCCTTCACTGCACTTTCTTTATCTTAATTCCAACTTGAAAAGATATAATTATCTAGTTTGAACAGGACTGCTATCAAATCCTTCTTTAGGCTGGGTAGGGAAAAGCTCGAGTGGATTGGGCGCTCTGAGCCGCTCGGTGTTGCGCGAGATAGGAGTAATGAAGTTGTGGAGTCCGGAGATACAAAGGGCATTAACCTCATTAGCATGAAACCTTTTCTTCTAACTATTGTGGGACCCTTTCAGTCCTCTAATCCCCCCATTTCAAAGCTGGGTTTGTAATAAAGCTTTTAGTTTTTTTTCCAGAGCTAATGGTATTCTCTAAAGATTTTTTTTATTGCAGTTATAGTTTATAGACAGATAGAAAATTCCCTATAGTTTTTATAAGAACCTCATCCCGCCACCACCCACCCCTACCCGGGTTTACACATATGAACTAAAAGCAATAATTAAAATATATATAATTCGATGCGTGACAAATGTTCTAAATGTCTTCTGAAAAACATCGCTGTTGGCATTCACAATAAAAATTAAAATATTTTCCTCTTATGTTGAGCTATAAGTACAAAATGAATAATATGCCTATGTTTTAGGTGTATTTATTAGTTTAATTAAGGAGTTAAATTACTTGGGATAATTAACGCTGTGCATCTATATTATTATTACCTATAGGACAGTATAACCGATACTCAAATAGTGGAATCATTTGGCTGTTCAATTAAAACACGAAGTAGACTAGACAAGGTTTCAACAAAGATCCTATTTTGTGGCACATTGCAACCTTTCCTTATCGCATAGTGAGGGGTAGTCAGATTGTACTAAATTATGTCCAACCAAACCCCTTGGATGCATGGATTAAGAGATTAGAGCGGACCACTGGGCAATGCATCCCCTTTCCCCCTCATATTACCCGCATGATAATTGCCTAAACTGATTTGCACTTTCACAAAAGCTTGCAGGACTCTTTGTGGTTTGAGCAGGCTAGACGTTAGCTCTGAAAAAAAACATAAAACCAACCGTGTCTATCAGAACGAGAAACAAACGCCCCCTAAAAATACAGAACCCCCCAAATTTCAGACATAGGTCTAAACGGTGACAGTGACTTTAGGCTTGTAGACATTTATATCTGGTCGTTTTAGGATACTAATTTGTTTGAAGATTAAAATTTAAGACCTGATGTAGGCTCTATCTTTTGTTGTAAGAATACCGCATACAGGCTATGCCAATTTAAAAGTCGGTTAACGATTGCGTCTCTCCTAAAATCAAAAGCCCTATATGCTTATTTTGCGCGCAACATATTGATAAAACTTTATTGACAAAATATTGACAATTACATACTTCTTGGAAGTATACTTTGTGTTAAAATTGTAGCAAACTTAACACATACACAAATTATTTACATTCTGTAAAAGAAGGTTTAACAGAAACATTAACTTTTAGTATTTCTGTACATGGAATACGCTCAGTGCTTGAAGTGTTCTCGCCTCTGGTGCCAATTCTCTCAGTTAGTCCTTGTGGCAACTTTCACGGGAGGGTCAAGTCCTGACAGTCGGCACCCGGGCCAGAATAACGGATTGGTAAAGCTTTAGGCGAAAGGAATGACCTTATACCTTTATCATTGACGTATCATCTGTGGTATGATCAACTTTTATAAAGTTTTTGAATTGTCATTTTCTGTTATCTTTTCTTTAAAAACACTATAACGCAGCACTGCTACTTCATGTTTTCACAATCACTTTTACACGAGAATTATTAATTAATTAAAGACTGCACACTTTGTAAAAAGGAAAAAGCACAACATCTCTCAGTTTGAAAATAGAGTAAAAACAAAACTGTTTTTGAGAAGTTTGTCAATTTAAAACAACTACCAGAGGAAAAACTTCTACCATGCAGTTCAAGTTTTACAAAGAAACGGTTTTGTATTTTGGCTTTTGAGTGAAAACGTTTTTAAAAACCTTCAGAAGTGCAAATGTCCAATGTGAATTGGGAGTACAAATTTGGGTTTGTTGACGGGGGTCGTTCGTAGTGGTGGGATGGTGCGTGGAAAGGGAGGTCAGGAAGGTGGATCGATCACTGTGATAGCCTACGGTCGGACGGGCCGCTCCTGGTGACAGCACTGCCACCAACAGGATCTCTCGCCCGCAGCTGCCGACCTCCGCACGTTTAGAATTTGGACATTGGCTTTGTACCCCTCTCACTGTCTTTTCTCAGCATCTACATCCATGTCATCCTTCACGATGCTGCTTGTCCCGGGTCAAAGTCGTTCGTCTTTTAATCGTCCGAAGTGACGTCAATTTCCTCCGGACTCCCTTGTTTCGTCGCGAGTCTCCAGCGGTTTATGTGATGCGTCCCCTTCTTCTTCTGCTGCGACTCGGAGCCCTCTTCTTCCAACTTTTGCCGTTTGAACTTCGTTCTTCGGTTCTGAAACCACACTTTTACCTAATACGAACAACAACACAAAAACCAAAACACCGTGTCATTATTGGAATATGAAAAAGCACGCACGGATGTGCAATAGGCCAGTGTGCTTATACGGACCAATGTCATGCTCAAGGATCTCAGTGCGCTTGTACACGTTTGGATTTCACAAATGACACCAAAACAACACAGGCAACTATTAACAAGATGCAGCCACATATAGGCCTGGACTTGCGATAAACGTGTGCCTGCTTGTTCATTAAAACCTGACGCTGATCGATGGGGGTAATGTACTTGCAATGTGAATTAAACAAATAAAATAAAGCGTTTTGGTTTAGTTGGCAGCTGTCCGTTTAAGCTTAATTTTCGGCACGTTAAAAAAGAAATTTGACACATATGACAAATTGTGTGTAGGAAATTAGGCCTACATCATCTAAATCGATAAACGCACTGTTGGCTTTGTTAACAGCGCCCTTAAGGTCTTCGTAGCAACTCAGTTGTGTTTAATATGCCTTCTCTCGGCTAATTGAAGTAGGCGATGGTTCATTTCTCCCTTCAACTGCTCTATGGGCCCCCGTCTCTAAAAGAGTCGGTGCTGACACGGGGGACAAAAGACGGCGACAGGGTACACAGGCGCATAGCTTCAAACGCGCTCTTAAATATGGCTCTATGGAGAATCCATTGAACCTTCGTCTTATTCTTTGTATTGCGATTCCCATAAAATGGTTAACTGGTTAATCGCCCTCCATTTTGAACAGAAACACCCTTCTCAATGCAAAGTAGCGCAACCCCTTCTTAAAACGACGGCAGGCCTAATCCACTTGCTGTAGATTTCAATCCAACGAAAGTCAGTGACCAACAACGTGTATATGTCGAGTAGTTCACTCTGAAATAGGCCTACTCTGTAGATGCGATTTTTTAAATCCAAATGCATTTTTCATTTATATTTTCAATCTTTCTTAAAGGCTAGGCTCTTTCACTGGACTATTTCAAAACAAACAAATTAATTAATTAAATACAAAAAATATATAAAAAAATACATTGAGGTTGGTTGTTTGGGAAAATATTTTCTTAATAACAAGAAACATAAAGTAAAACATATATATATATATATATATATATATATATATATATATATTGCCAAAATATTTTTTCATAGGTTAGGGGAAGGCCCATAACGACATTAAAGGCCTACACACAATCAACTCTGCAACGATAATAGGCCAAGACAATATGTGGACAATAGATGCGTCCTGTAAAATATAAAAATACCCACACATTTATGCATTGAGATGGGTAATCGGATGAAGCCTTCGGTCGCTCTCTCACCTGAGTTTCTGTGAGGCTGAGGCTGTGTGCGAGCTGTTTTCGTTCGGCTCCTACGACGTAATGGTTCTTCTCGAACGCGTGTTCCAGTCGGAGGAGCTGCGAGGGGGAGAAGGCTGTACGGATTCTTTTGGGTTTTCTCGCCAGTGCATTATGCAAAAGGAAGCTTTCTGGACTTGTTTCATTACCTGAAAAACGACCAACACCAAGGGTTTTATCGTTAACATCATTTGTGTTCTCATGCGGTCAACGAGACAATAGCTGAAAACACACACCACATGCACAGCTGCAACTTCCCCAAACGGAGAAAATAACAGGAGATCATCCATGTACAATCACAAAATGTCAACATTTTTCAAATTGTGTTTTAAAATAAATTATGGAAGCAATACAGGATCATTTATTTGGGCTACCAAACTCGACACCCACCTTGATTCATAAAAGACATGCCCATTTTAAATATAAATGTGTCTCCTCTAACTAAAAACTCCTCTGTGGCAGGTAAACGTGTGAAAACCAGAGATGTTCATTGTTTAAAAAGAATCGATAGTAGGCTATACTAAATAAATATATTGGCCAATGATGGTACAGGCCTATAACACACTGCGCCGCAACTGTGTAAATATAACAAGACCATCCAGTAAATGAAGACATTTTAGATTAGGCCTACTAAGTAGACATTTATTGCCAGTATTCTCATTATTTTCCTTGACAGAAATCGTTGTTTGAAAAAGGAATTGGCCTAGAAATTCTACGGGTAAGAATTGTTCTTTTAAAACGAATATATGTTTTAATACGCACACACCAATCAGGGTTATTGGGTTTAAAAAAGGTATCATACTATTTCGCAGTAATTGTTCAATTACGGTTGCGGTAAAGGCTATTACGCTTTAAGCAAAATGTAATAAAACATTTATAATCTAGAAAACTATAGAAGGCCTACAGATAGGAAACAATTATTTCGATATTCCCGTAGGCATCCCCAATTGCGTTTTCAAAGAAATGCCAATAATGCCTTATTACACCAATTTTGTTTTTTGTAATGTATTTGACTAAATGCGTTTAACGTTTTTTTATTTTATCGAATTCAATAATTGTATTGATGGATTCTGTGACATTTTCCCTGGCCAGAAATAAATGGACCTTATACAATTTATAATAAATCGACCATCAACTGTGGCTTCATTTAGTATTTATCTTAGGCCACATTTAATTCCATCCTCTCGTTGGAAACCCACAGTGCATGAATTGTATGCATCTATTATTCGATTATTTGTAAAACAAGGAAAAATCGCAAACCTACCTTGGAATCTGTGACCCAAGTACCTATATCTATGTATTAACCACGGGTAGAAAGTGGAGGGGTCCCTTTGCTGGCTGGCAAAAAGGGGATGCGGGCTGTGTGACGATGAAAGTGGGTGACCAGCCAAGGCGTGTGGAGGGGGCACCGAGTGTACTGGTACACCGGAGTTTGTAGGATGCGATACCGCCTCGGCAAACACCAAGTCCGGATTAGAGTAGACGCCCCGGCCGCTGGAATGAAAGCCGTTCAGAAATGGATTCATCTGGCTCGAGTTTGCATAGCTCAAAGCGGCGGGTCGTATGGGCTCCTCGGACCTCGACACCGGTAGAGGATTATCCTTCGCCACCAAAGATTCGATGGTGAAACACCTCTTGGGTGTAGGTTGAAACATGGTTTGATAGTCGAGATTCCCCAGCTTAAGTGCAAGTGTTGCAGTCGTTCTCGCCGAAATACTCCACACACACACCCGAGAGGAAAGTTTCTCAGCAGCACAAGTTGGAAGGAAAACGCGACGATAGAAAGCCCAAAACAGCAAATCGCAGTAAAAGTGGACTACTCCAGACAATCCATGGATGTGATCGTTTTCCCGTACCAGTTGTGCAGGCGATTTGTTAGTTCATGAGCCTAATTAGTGCTGGAGTCCCATAAACAGCTTCCTCTGAAGCCTGTAATGGCATGGTGATTGGTCGCTTCTACTCCCCTTAAGGTTGAGGGAAGAGGCTTTAAGTGCGTCAATAGAAACACGCACGGAGAGGCGGACTCGCGCAAAAGGGAACGGATTCGTTCAGAAGCCGATCTTCACAACATTTCACATACTCAGCTGAACCAGTAGAAAAGCTCAAGGTACTTACGTTTGCATTTATGTCCAACGATAAGGCCTATGAGACTTCGATGGGGCGGGGGGGGGGGGGTGGGGGGGGGGGGGGCATGTAGGGTTAGTAGAGGCTGTACGACTTCTTCTAATTATATGGTCTATAAACAACAATATGTCGTCATTTTGCATTAATCTATTTGAGGATACATAGCATGCATAGCTTAGCCAATCAGCCCCCAGGATAATTGCACACAATTTGTTTTCCATAATGTCTCACATCTTCATGTTTTCGAACAACACTGTCCAGACCTTTCTTCTGTTTATATATATGTATATATATATATATATATATATATATATATATATATATATATATATATATATATATATTACATATTTACTAAACCGGAGAGAATGTTTTATCTGTTTGTTTGATCAACGGGACTGGATCCATTTTACTACAATGTAGCAAGATCGTGTTTGACATTATTTTATATAATAGGCCTACATCAAACACACAACAAACATAATATTGCCACATCCGAAGATGTAGTCACATGTCATGTGTTGATCTGCTGGCAGACAGTGCTAGGCCTATACATTGTTTAATTCTGTAGTTTTATTATTTTACTTTAATCGACTTTGGATGTCGGCATATCCAATTTTATTTAGTTAATTTATCATTGCTATTTTGGATAAATTTATATGTCTGCAAAATTAAGACGACGTTCAAATATATTTGTTAATGCTACAATACAAGTGTTAGGTACTCTTAATTTCTTTGTTGACGCTTGACTCCATTGGTGTCTAACATTGTGAAGTTATTTAAATGTCCACAGCTGGAATAAAAGACTGCAACACTAAATTGTACTTGACAAATTGTCTATGTGTATTGCTCGAAAGCCCTCACAGACTAGTATAACAATCATTAACCCAAATTAACAATAACAGGAGTAGCCTAATTAATAGGCGTGGTTTATTGTATTGTTTTTGCCGTCGTGCAAGACCAAGTATCTTACCGACATGTCGGTGGCATAGGGCATATTATATTATATTATCTTAGAATATCTAAAATAGGAATATAATGCGATTTGGACCTTTAACAAATATGAAGTAGTATAGGTTATAAATGTAAAAAAAAAAACAGTTTGTAAAATATATTTATACATGAATTATCTTTGCGCCATTATAATCCAATTATATAAAAAAAAAATATATATACATATATAGTCTGATATGCAACATAAAGGTGGATTCCTACTAGAAATTAGGCCTATCCGTTTTAAATTGGTGGCTATCAACACCGTTTGAGAAAATAAAATGCTGGACCTTGTTTATTTGTTTTAAAAGAAATCAGAAAGAATCAGTTTTTAATTTTCAATTTAACATTTGTTGTAATTGTTAGTTATAAAAATGCAAATAGGCCTCCCATTGACACCAGTAGCCTAGAGGGCTATCTGGCAAGTTCAATATCAGCCATAGGAAGGCCATTTAAGATGTCTAGGGGACTTCTAGAAACTTAACAAAATGTATGTATTTATAGCCTATTGATGGATCTAATTTACTGAAATTTAAGTAGACAACTAGTCTTTGTTGGGCTGAGAAGGTATCGTGCATCTACTGACTAGATCGTCATTGCCTTTACATGTCGAAGTCCTTCGGTCATGGCGTTCTAGCGACATCCAGTGGACACCACATCGAAGTGCACTCTTATTTTAGCACATTGCCGGTGAAGTAGCCAAACCACAATAAGAAACGCCAAAGGTTCTGACCGATCAGTAGGAACTTTTAATGCAGACGTAAAGCCACTTAAAGTCAGATATTTGTATAAGCTGCTACCATTATAAAAAAATACAAAACTGCACAAATTTGGTGAGCAAACCGCTTTATTAATAAAGGCTTCATCATGTACACATTCAATCTCTTTTCATACAGTTGAATGTATCACAATAGAACCAATCAACGTATTTTGAGAATTGATTTTATATTCTAACCATGCACATCAAAATGGAAATCCCAGTTAAAGAGGTTATGAAGTTCACGCGATGACCGGCAATACTGATTGAGATTAGAAACATGGTGTTGTATTTATTCCATCACCAGAAAAGTACTACAATTCCAGTTTTAACATGTCCATGGTAGAAACAAGTTAAACCATTATAGCGCTACAATGTAATTTCCTTGTGTGGTGTATTTTAATCCAATTAAATAATCATTCCAAGCAATGACACTCCTAAACATTGGGGGCAGTCACATTCACATACAAGATTGGCAACGCAACTACAAACTCACAGGTGAAGCAACTGATGTAATGGCGAGTTGCACAACCATATCCTCACAGGAAAGCTGAAACTTGCACTCTTCATCATCCGCATATAATATATATAGCATATATATATATATATATGGAGAGAAAAATCAAAGAAAAACATCTGGAAATACTAATGTCTATAATAATTGTACCACTCCAAGTAATCATAATGAGAATGGGGTTGTATAAAAGCTTTGCCACCAGTTTGCAAGCGGGCCCCGGGTTACAGATGGGTTGTGGAAGGTCGTCTGTGAGCAGTGACCTGCTGCCGTGTGGCGGGGAAGACTCAGCGGCGGACGGTGGTCCAGCCGTCGTCGTCGTCGGCCTCCTCTTTCTTGATGCGACGTTGGGGCTCCTTTTCAGCAGCAGGCGCTGCAGAAGGAGCAGCAACAGCAACAGCAGGAGCAGGAGCAGGAGCAACAGCAGGAGCAGGAGCAGGAGCAGGAGGAGCACCACCACCGCCGCGCCATGCAGCCTTCTCTCCCTCTGCCTCACGTATGATCTCACGCTCCCTGGGTTTCTCCCGCTCCTCTCGCTTCTCCTCTCCACCACGACGCCAGAGGCTGCCTGAGGAAGCATGCAGTACTTGGTTAGCACGGGAAATAAACAACAGGGCTTTAGGACTATATCATATGATGTAGCCGCTAATGTGACCATACAATATACCTTTTTATTAATGGACCAACATTTATCATTTCTTTTTTAAAATCAGCCGATATTTTGTTTGTTCAAAAAAATAAAAATCAACCCAAATCCATCCCACCAGTAACGTGGACGTGATAAAGGTGGCTGCATATACTACCTCCCACTGCTGATAGTCTAGAGAGGTTAAACAACTTATAGAAACCTTTAAGACCAGAGAGGGTCAACATGCAAGTGTCATAGGAGTCAGAATCAGTTTTCACACCATGGCAGATGGAGTCTATCCTTTTACGGATTCACAGCAGTTTACGAATGTAAATGGTGACATCGAGTGGTCACTTGTGGTAACACAGCAGTTCTGGCCATGTTTAACATCCAGTGTGACATAGTTAGGTAAATTGGAGACCTACTAAGTGTCTGTTACTGTAAAACCACAGATTGAAAGCCTATGTGACGTCATCTTGACGACATAACAAATGAAACATCTGCTCACCCTCATCCTCTCTGGGTGCTGGCCTTGTCTCTCTGTCACGACGCTCGACGCGGCGTTCTTCGCGCTCCGGCTCCTCAGTGCGTCCCCTCCAGCTGCTGGTTTCCTCTGTGCCGCCTCTCCTCCAGGCACTGGCCTCCTCTCTAGAAAACATAGGTCACATAAGGTGAGACCTCATGAGGCTGCTATTTGCACACCGTCTCAGCAAAAGACAGGGGAAGGACTCCTCGTACTATGCTCCCACCAAGGGTGGCCAGCGATACAAGAGGGGGGTTTCATCCAAGGCGGAGCCTACCTTGGTGGTGGTGGGCGGCGCTCTCTGGGCTTCTCCTCGGTGTCGTCACTGCCTCCCTCACGTGGAGGTCCCCAGCTCTCCTCCCTGGCCTTCTCTCGCTCCCGCCAGCCCCCTCCTGAAGGTGTAACTAAACTGTTAGTCCACCATACATTTCCTCAAGCACAAATTTGAGGAACAAGCCAAGTACGTTTTCCCATTAGCAGCCTCTAGTGGATTGGGTTGTAGCTAGTTATATCAATAGAATTAATAGACAGACAATATGTCCAACTGCAGGTCCGACTCCCACCGGAGCCAATATCGCTCTGTCCTTACCAGATTTCCCCAAGGGTTTCCAAGGCGTGGCGTCATCTCCGCCACGACGCGGCCCGTCATCCATGCCTCTCCTGCTGCCCCGCTCCTCGTCTGCGCCCCTCCTGGGGCCCCAGTCGTCATCACGGCGGGGCCTGGAGTCCTCTGTGCCTCTACGCGGACCCCGGTCGTCCTCGAAGGCTCTGCGGGGTGCGCGGTCCTCGTCGAACGCCCTCCGCGGGGCGCGCTCCTCGTCTGCTGCCCTCCACGTTCCGCGGTCCTCGTCCAGCGCCCTGCGCGGCGGCCGCTCCTCGTCGGCCCCGCGGCGCAGGGGCCGCTCATCCTCGAAGGCCCGGCGGAGCCCCCGATCGTCGGCGCCCCGGCGCAGGGGGCGGTCTTCTCGCTCCTCCTCGTGGCTGTCCGGCTTCCTTTCCCTAGGGGTCAGAGGGCAGACACGTCGGCTCACGGCCCCGTTTGGACGCTCCGCTACTGATGCCGGAGGAGACTGACGAGTTATCAACGCACCTGTCAGGCGCCGACCGGCGCCACTCTGAATCTCCACCACCCTCTGTGCGTTTTCTCCATCCTCCGCCACCACCACCAGCGGCCGTGCTGGCGCTGTCCTCTTTGTCGCCCCAGTCCTGCTGAAGGCAATCGGTGAAACCCAGAGCCAACACCAACAACATTCATTTTAAAAGCCCACCAGGAAAGGGGACGCATCGTAAGATGTTAAGAGAGGCCGAACCTTGGAGGCGGGCTTCTCTTCAGGAACGCGCCTCTCCTCCTCGCGGCGGCGCTCGCGCTCCTCGATCTCCTGCTGGCGGGCGCGCTGCTTTCTCTCCTGCTCCTCCAGTTTCTGCAGCTTTTCCTGGTACTCTCGCTCCTCCTCCTCGCGCTGCTCCTGTTCAATGCGCTCACGCTCCTCTCGTTCTGGGAAGGGGGTAAATAAAGAGTGAATATGGCTGGTAACAAAAATAAACTCGGGATTTGTTGCTTCCGCAATACTTTAAATCGTCAGGTGGACTCCAAAATTAAAGAATTAAAAAACAAATGTAAGCCACAAATGTCAATGATATATACATTTATGTCTAGCCACCTTGCTTAAAAAAAAGAATGGACCTGTAGAATCAGAATCCGGCAAACCACACAAAATATAAAATCCTACAACCAAAAACGTACTTTTGCACTGCAATATTTACTGCTTAAACCTATAGTAGGCCATTTATTTTATATTCATACTTGTTTAAATGTTCTTTACATCCGGACAGCGTCTGTGTACCTTCCTGGCTACCTGCACACACTCTGCCTGTGCACTCATTATGCATGACACGAGTCAGACCTAATGCTAAAGCTAGCGAGCTACTCACATGTTATGAGGGAGTGGCTTTGAAGGGAGGGGAGGGATTTATTCGGTTGGCTACCTTCAAAATCTAGCATACTCTGGATTTTACAAATGAGGGAACATGCAACTGGATAAGCCATAGAGCATCCTGTAGAGGGCAGGATGGGTACTTAGTGGGCCTAGAGCCACGGTCACCTTTCTTGAGTTGCTCCTCGTGGATACGTTGGGCCTCCTCCTCCTTCTGGCGGTAGTAAGCGGTGCGGCGGTCCTCCTTGCGTTGCCGCTTCCGGTCTTCTAGGCGCTTCTTCTTCTCCTCCACCACGCGCTCCTGGAATGCCGCGAGTTTTTCCTTCAGACAAAAAAAAGAAAAATAACTTTTTATTGACGACCACATTCTGCAAGCTATACACCAGGACGATGTACAGTGTAGCGTTGGCTTCTGAACAACAGGACTAGGGCCGTACCTCATAGATGAAGCTGCGTGCTGCGGTTATCTTGGACACAAAGTTCTCCTTGTCCTCCATCATCCTGGACATACGCTGCTTGTGCTCCAGAGCCTTCTCCCGCTCCACCTTCATGTTGCTGATCTGAGGAGGAGAACACGCGTCCCCACGGTTACATTCAGTTTCACAGCCAACCACAATGAGCACAGCTGCGTTTCTTCTGTGATGAGACGTACCCTCTCCTCCTCCTGCAGCTCCCACAGCTCCATGTCCTTGATGCGCTGCTCCTCGTAGGCCTTCTTGATGAGGGGGATCTCCTCCAGTCGCTTGGCCCTCTCAAAGTAGTCGATCTAGAAGGACCAAACCACAAATGTTTTTTATGTTCCCTGCGGTGGTCCAAGCTGCCTTCATGATCTAGATGAGACGTTTATGACAGCGGACGCAGCGTACCTTCTTCTCCTGGTTCTTCAGACGCTCCTGCAGTTCCTTCTTCTCCTTCTCCAGCTGCTCCACCTGTTTGGCCATGATGAAGTCGGGGTCCAGCTCCTCCAGATCCTGTTCCGAATGGCGGTGACCGTTAGTCTGATGCTAGTCTACTTGTGCACTTCGTTGTTTTAGCACACAAAAATTGAACCCTCCTTGTGTTATGATTCCTATAGCTACTTTGCAGTCTGTCCAGTAGTTATTTTTTTATTATTCTTGTGCAGCACATTTTTATTACTAGCATACATCTGCTAAATGAGTGGATGTAAATGCACAAAAGTGTTTGCGGTGGACTCCGCTATACACAGGACTCAATCACTTCATCCAAGCTGGTATGACGGGGATAATGATGCCCAGATATGCGTGTATAAAAGCTACTCCACCTCTATGTCGATGTCCTTGAAGGCCTTGGCTCCCAGCTCCGTCTTCTTGATCTGCTCCAGGCGCTCGCGCACCGTCTTCTTCTTGATCTGCTCGTGCTCCTGCATGATGCGCTCCTTCTCGCGCTCCTTGGCCTCCAGGCGCAGGCGCTCCTCCTCCGCCTTGCGGACCTTCTGCATTTCCGCCTCGCGCTGCTCCAGCTCCTCCTTCTCCCTCTGGATGTTCAGGCTCTCCAGGCGCTCCTTGCGTTCCTCGATGGTCTGCCGGCGGGCCAGGATGCGCTGGTGGTCCTTGCGGCCGTTCTTCAGGTAGGCGGCGATGGCCAGCTGGCTTTGCTCCTCGCGCTCTTGCTAGAGGGAGGAACCACAGAGCGAGGCCAAAGTCAAGCAGAGACCAGACAATAAAACACAAGGATTTAGGGTGTACACATGTGGACTGTGTCAATTGGAAAGTTTGAGAACGTCCGACAATTTCCCCATGTATCTTTTAAACGAATGCAAGGTGAACAAAAGATTAATTGAAAAAGGATGTCTGATGTTCTTGTCTTACAAATGGCCCCAGCAAGGGAACATAGTAAGTGAACTGTGGATAAGAGGGTCCTGGAGAGGGCAGGACGGGTACTCACCAGGATGGAGGCAGGCCTGATGATTTGGATGGCTTTGGCTAGGGAGGACGACATGGCAGTGAGCTGATTCCGGATCTGCTCCGATGGCATGTTCTGCAGGAAGGGCCCAACTGGGGAGTCCTCTTTGGTCGAGTAGTTCAGGTCCGAACCAAAGCTCAGAGTTCGAGAGGAGTGGTCAATACGAACCTAAAGTAACAAGTATATATATATATATATATATATATCGTTTTTCTTAGGGGTATAACGGTACGCAAAAGTCACGGTTCAGTACTAATGTTAAGGTCTGTGTGTAACACTAGACCACGGACTATATCTACCTATCTATGAATAAGTGTACCGTTACACCGCTAGTTTTTCTTGATGAAGTCACATAACTAAGCTTGATTAAAAAAATAGTATTCCATCCATTATAGGGGTACGATTATAAAAACATCAAAACAAAATCCATTACATTTGTCATACCGTTGGTTCGTACAGCATGTTTAATATACGAGCACACCGCATCTCCGTAACAATCTGACCATACCTGCAGATCACAGTGGCGGGCTGCGTCCACAATGGAGCGCTCCAGTTGGAACGCATCGACAAATGGAACCAGGGAGGCCAGGCGGCTGAACTCGATGCTCTGGTAGATCTGGGCCACCTATTGTACATGTCGATGTTAAGAAAAGCAGCTATGGTTAGACTGTGTGAACGGTCGGGAGGGGACCTGTATGGAGGTAGTCTTGGTTGAGTAGGTAGGGGGGCGATGTTTGGAAGAGGGGGTACAGTGGTGGGGTAAGGTTACCTGCTGCAAGAGCCTGAGGATGGTGTTACTCTGCAGATGAGGAACATACTGCTGAAGGTCAGACTCCTTCTCTGCCTGGTCCCTCACCCAGTTCAACACCTGTGTGGAGGACAACGGTATTCAATAACATACCGTGCATTCAAATACTATACTTGGTCAACGGTATGATCCAAAGACTTGAATATAGGAGGTGTAAAACGCATGTTTAGCTTCCACCAACTTAGGCTGCCCACCTTGGTGACTCTTCCGCTCAGCTTCAGGGGGTGGAAGTCCATCTCCAGCCAGTTGTACAGCTCTTTGACCTCTGGTAGGATGTACTGCAGCAGGTTAAACCTCACCTGTGTCAACAATGAACAGATTAACATTCAGTCCATAATACGTATTCAGTGTATAGGATGGTCTGTCTAAGGCTCATGTCGATTGGCCCTGCTGGAACAACCGTAGTGATGTAGTAGACTTGTGCGGCGGAGAACAGCGCACCATGTCATTGATGAGGCTCTGGCGGGTGGGTGGAGACTGGAGTCCCAGCAGGGTGGCCAGTCGACGGTGTTTCTCCACGATGATGCCGTCCATGTCCAGCAGCCGAGCGATGTCTGTACGCTCGGGGGTGATGGGAATGGACAGGGTGGCCAACAGGACTCTGGTGGACATCCTAATAATGGGGAAAATTCAGGCCTTTCGTTTATTCATGTCATGGTGGGACAACAAATATGCGGATCATACATCCCCGAAAATATCTTTATGATTAGGGAAGCTCCTAAAATTGCCTGATATCGTTATTCATAAACTACTATCGGATGAGTTATTTTTGCATATAAACAGTGTACAATTACAATTTTACCTCATCTTGAGGTTTTAACCAATCCAATATGAAATACCCATACGACACAAACTAAGGCACTGAGTAAATGTTGACATTTTTTGTATAACCTACTTTTCTGCCACCAATTTATGTCAGCTCAATGGACATTATTACTACAAATCCCTGAAAAGGGGAGTTCCGCTTGTGCATTTTAGTAGTAATAGTACTGGTCGACGATGAGGGGGGCCGCCCTAGATGTGATCGATGGGTTACCTCTGCATCTCCTCTTGGGTGAGGTTCTTGCGCATCTCCCGGGAGAGGTGATAGAGGCGGTGGAGGGTGCAGGCGTGGAAGAGAGCGTTTCCGGACTTCCAGAAGACAGTGGACACCTTGTTGTAGTAGTTGGCCATCAGCTGGGGCTTAGGTGGCTTCTTGGAGAGCGCAAAGAGCCCGTGGATGTCCTCCACAGCCTTGAAGGCCTCCTAACCCAGAGAAGAAACAAGCAGAATCAGTGACATCCTCTCACTCCTCAATCCTCTTCACTGGGGTCAAGCGAAATGATGGTGCTAGTAGTAGAGTGAGGGGATTTATTGGTAGTTGATGGTTATACAATAAAGTATGGAGGACTGACCTGCCACAGTTCCATGCTAATGGCGCTGTCCAGCTGGACCAGACGGGTCTCCAGGTGCATAGACTGGCTCTCGGGGTTGTTCAGGTTGATGGCGGTGCTCTGGTTATGGTGGCGCTGGATCTGGCCCAGGTGCATGCGCAGGTTGTCGCATAGCTTGCGGAACTCAGCCTTGCGGGTGTACTGCAGGCAGAACTTGAAGGCTGGGGAAAAACATATGTTTGTTTACACATTGGATTGAAAATAGCTGCCTGTTAGAAGTGAACCTTTAGCAACTCTATTAAAAAAACTATGAATGTTAACAGCAGAGGTGTTAATGTGTTCAGCGTGTGGGTCTACCTTGCTGGGCTATGTCATGGTACAGGCGCTCCACCTTGGAGTTGTTCCTCAGCAGATCGAGACATTGCCGGTAGGACTCCCACAGGAACTTCACCCAGGGGGTGAGCAGCAGGCGGTCCGTACGGTCCTGGGTGTCCTCTCCACTTACAGCACTCAGGAGCACACTGAAGCCACACAAGCACGCTCAGTGTTAACATGACCTCCCGTAAATACATAATGTGACTTAGCTCCTATACGTATACCATGTCAAATGTATTAAAGACGAAGATTTTAATTACATCACAATCATTTTCAATGGCTTCATTTTAGTCTAGTATACAATTAGTAAATGGCTAATTTGCACATGATCTAGTAGGCTCACCTCTCGGGTGTCTGGATGTTATCCAGATCCTCAATGTCCAACACCATCTGCTGAGACTCCCCCTTGGCAGTCTCCGTCTTCTCCTCAGCAAGCTTCAGGTACGCCCTAACCACATCCTCAAGAGATTTGATGTTCACCTACAGCAAAATAAATAAGTAAGTCCTTGTGTGTAATCATAACCACCCAGATACTGACTTTCAAATATGACACGTTATCTCATATAACCTGCTGGCAGATGTTCTTGTACTGGTACAGGCCCTCTTTAGCCAGGTGGCTCTTGCGGAGATCCACGCAAAGCTCCAGGTACTTGAGCATGATGGGCTCGTGGATCTTCTGCCATGTTCGATGCTTCTTACTTTTGATGACATCGTAGAGAACATCCAAGGCTGGCTGCTTCTTGCCAACCTCCAAAAACTCTGCAGAAAGGCACTGTAGTTAGTTGATCATCCAAATGCTATAGCAAGACTATGGAAGTGACCCGGTGGGAGTAGGACATATGCGAGCATCATCGTCATCGTTGAATACCTCTTATCTTACAAATAACCTGGTCCCATGACAGGTGTGTAAAGTGGTCCTTATTAAACTAAACCCACTGAAGGGCAGATCATTGATTCTATCATTTAGGTAAAGCTAAATGAGGAAGGCTACTGACGTTCCCATTCACCACTATGGCATTGCTAACCAAGACTCTGTGTGCAATATGGCCTCCACGCCATTCCAACGACAGCTAGCACGTAAGCTAGCCGCTGCTGAAAGCGACGTGCTACAGCGAGGATGCTATCGTCAGCTAACCTAGCTTAAACGACCGGTGTCTTCCTAGTTCTACAACATGTCTATGCTTACCGTTTGCTCGTTTGAGAGCATTCTCCGGGCGTTGAAAATATGCCGGCATTTCTGTGGCGTGTTAGCGAAACTTAGGATCGGCTGACTTTGGTGAATTTTACAGATTTCACCAGTCCATCCGGGCCAGGCAGTAACCCGCTTCAACACGGAGTCGAGAAAGGAAAAACCTCGTGAACGGCCTAGCTAGGGTTGCCAGATGCAAAAGGGACGAGCCCCCTAAAACAGCGTTGCACTAGTGCATCTTTATAGTTACATTACACATTCATATATTGAATTCATCAAATAGTCTGAATGGATATATTTGCAATAATGACTATTAGTTGAAATGCATACCACCCTTGGCTGAGGGTGTGTGTTTTTCATTCATTACAAATATTAATTACGATTAAAACTTAGACACACATCAAACACAGGTTTTGTTTTCAGAAACTGAAAAAGTAAAGAAACAAAGACAACTTCTAATATTGAAATGGAACTGCTTTATTATTGCATTCATACATTTGTTATAAAACATTTAACAAAGTACAGTACATATATAGGCCTATATATATGTATGTATTTATTTATTTACTTATTTATTTTACTTGAATGCAGTAGTATAATTTGAGATACTGGGTTGTGTTGATTTATCAGATCAACTTTGTCAAAATGGTATCTGATAAATGTTGATCTTTTTTATGTATTTATTGTATGTTCCTCTGTCTCTCTTTCTTTCTTTGGCAACGGAATAATATTGCAAGCTCATTATTACTTATCGTGTGACCGACCACAATACTGGCAACCCGGTATGAACGTGTTTTGCGCATGTGCAACAATGCCATCTCTGTGACTGGTTGCGACCATTCTGTCTCCTCCCACCAAAAGTCTCGAGTAAGGAAAACGGAAGCGACCTGCATAAGTAAGCAACGTCTGCAGACAGTTACAGCACAACATAACTTCCCTTGTTCAAGTGCATGCACATTAGGTCGTGAGCAGGTCGATATATTGATCAATCATCGCGGTTATATATTGTGAATTGGCCGAAGGACAAGGTAACTAGCGTTGCACAGCACTCATATTTACTGAATAAGGTGCAGAATCTCTGTTGACTTCCTCAAGTATCTTACCAGGTATGGTTGTCAATTATTCCAGGTATGGAATATGGCAGCATCTGAAACGCACCTTATGCTAAGCGTCGGACTAATCGGTAAGTAGATATCCTTTCAGTCCGATATGTTTCTTCTATTTAGCTTGCTAATAACGTTGTGTAATTACGTTAGCTCTGCGCCTCGGTATGTCAAATGGAATCACATGATAATAGTGTGATCAAGAATACCAGAGTGTCTCCTGGTTTGCAAGGTTAATCCGTGAAGTTGTTGCCCGTAACATTTCAGCCCAACTATTATGTCAATATAGATGATATGGTTACAAATCTTCCAAAAGCTGTTAAAACTCCCAATGCTTTCTTGGTTTTATTTTGTTAACACAAGAAAAAGACGTGAATGGAGACACGTTGTGGGTGTGGTGTTATCCCTCTGTCACCGCGGAAGTGAGACAGATCCTCCTCAGCAAGTGCTGCCTGACCCAGAATGGTCGGGATCTCCACTCCTTTGTATTTGGTCAGTTCCGCCGTACCTGGTACTATATTACCACGGTGGAAATACAGGAACATACTGCCCTAAAGAAGGTAGGGATAATGATAACAGCATTCATTAATAATTACAAAATAGACTCTTATTGTAGCTCTTAACGAGGTAATCTAACCCTTTTAAAGAATATGATGGTGGCTGAACATATCTTTAATTTGGTGTATGTATTTCTCCTCAGGTCACTAATTTCTCAGTAGTTGTTACCACGAAAGACTTCAACCCTGAGAAATATGCTTCTTTTAGTAGAGTGTTATGCAGGTAAAGTATAGACTCAATATACCTCTGCTTTGCATGTTGGCAAGAAGATGATTGTGCAGTTACAGCATTTTTATTCCCCTCTACAGAATGTATATCAAACATGGCAGTCCAGTGAAAATGATGGAGAGTTACATTTCGGTTCTAACTAAAGGAATTTGCCAGAGCGATGAAAATGGCTCATTTCTTATCAAGAATTATGACGTCAGGAAGGCCTATTTAGCAGGTTCTGTCAAAGGTAAAATATACAATAATGGATAGTTTCTGCCCATGCATTGAAGGATCTGTAAGTCAACAAAATGACTTGATATTCAGATCATTCACTTATGGTTCTCAAAATGTTCCCATATAAAGATGTGGTGGCCCAGTTTGGAATGGAGTCCATTATCTTGTATACAGCCCTCATGCTGAAGAAAAGAATTGTTGTCCATCATCCCCGAATTGAAGCGCTGTTGGAGTTTACGAGGTAACTATTTGTTGTGGAATAAAGGGAAAATGGAATGACTTGATGGTTGTAATACTTGCCTTGCCTACCTTGTGGGAGGGAGGGAGGGAGGGAGGGAGTGAGGGGGGGAGGGTGGGGGGGAGGGAGATCATCCCTATCAAATTCTTCTGTCTTCCTCAGAGTTTTGCCTGCCTTTACATGGCATAGGAAAGACTGGTCCATCCTGCATCCCTACGTGCACCTGACAGAGGTTGAGCTGGATGACCTTAGGAAGTGCCCAGGTGAGGAAGCCCACAGACAGGGGCATCAACTTGCTATGGCAGCTGCCCCACCTTGGCCTGTGGTGGGTCAATGTTTTTGACCCAGGAAATCCAAAAATAAATCGTAGGCTACAAATTATTAAGTAAATTAGTTTTGAAGTATAAATAAATATTTATTTGACCCCCATTTTCAAGCTGACTGTTGCCATGCCCTCATGCCAACCAACTATATGACTGCCAGTCAAATATTTGAACAACAACCATGAAATTAATGTCTGGGTTTTATAATTGGATCAACGAGTGGCCAAAGACAAACAGAAGGCTCCAGGACAACAGTTTAACCAGCAGAGAATGAGGACCTGATGTATTCAGTGCAGGTGTTTGATCATACTTCCCCATTACTTACATGAATGTGTACAAGATCCTGAAGTCTGTCAAAGGGTATGAAAACCACATTGACATCACCTGGCTTGGACTCCAGTGCCAAACGGCAGAAACATTTAAAGAGGCGATCACATTATTCCTGTTGCTGCCACATTGCCAATTTCCACATCTTCTAACGAAAGGTTATGCAAGGTGCTGTGTCCATGTTTTGGGGGTGATAACTAAACATGTAGCCTAGTGTGGCTGTTGTGACTATATTCTATTTGTATTTTTCATCTGTCCACAAGGTTCTGATGTGGTTTTGCCAAATTAACAATACAATGTTTGTTCAGTTTTACTTATCATTGAATCATTACTAACTAAACATATATATGCAGGGCAATTTTAATTATTTACTTTCGAGGGACTTCATTGGTTTGATATTCTCGCGTGCCAACATGTCCATGCATACACTATAAAATATACATCACAAATCACTCGACTTGTTTCAAGCATAAAACAATGCATGATCATGTATTTCCTTAAGTGGTGAAAAGGTGATGGAAAAATAAATGATTGTGGGGGTGTTTTTTCTTGCCAACATCCCCAGTGAAACAAGCACGGACATGTTTTTAATGTGCCGTTGGACAACAATGGAGGTCTTGGGCATTGAGATGAGGAAAGTGACTTTGACAAAAACTATAACTAACTCAAGTATGTGGGTGGTTTCATCGGAGATGAAAAAGGGCTGTCTGCTTGTCTTTTCCTCCTTAAAGACTGAGGTTATTTTCAAACCAACATGTCGTGTGTTCTCTAGGATATGTGGCTGGGTTCACCAACCCAGAGGTCGGCAACAGGGCAGATCTATTTGATGTGTATGTGAACCTCCCAGACAGCACAATAACCGTGTCTCCCACCGCCAAAGGTTTGTTGTACATCCAATAAAATTTAATGTTTCGAATCTTCAAGTAAACCAGTGTTTAAAACTGTCCTCTTCCATTGTTCCATTCTGCTGCTACAGAGGCCATGGCTATGGGGAAGGTACATAAAGACATCGGCCAACTTATTGTCCAATCAGCAGAAGATGCTGACCGAACAGACGCTCAGGTAATCAAGGTAAGAACGTGCGGAGAATATCAAACATGAACTAACAGCTAGACATGTAATTGCTGTGTGGATGGCCGTCAGTGCCATCGCTGTTGTTTTTAGTTAATGTCATGTTAAACAAAAAAGACACTAACCATGAAGTCATAAGAGTTCACCTGTGGATTCCACTGTTCCACCTCACAGCCTACATTAACATGATTATTGGAAAATGGCTGGCCATCTATTCATTTAATTATTTAACTGTCATGGATCAAGCAGGATCATAAGAGATTAATATTGAGTTTTGTGTAGTTAAGTTAAATTGGCAATTTTAAATGAAGAAAAGCAGAGCTCTTGTTTGTTTTAGTCTGCACAACCCTGAAGTGGTGCATTATTTCCATATTCTGTTTTTGTAGCCTTACTCACACCTTTCTCAACTTTAATTTTTATCTTCCATTTTGAATTCATAGGACATTTCTATGAAGACAAAAGAGATACTTGCTAACTTGATGGCCCTGGCGGATGAGTGTGAAAATTCCAAAATAACGGTAGAAGGTTTGAAGAAACATCACTTCCCCCCAGCCACAGAGAACTTCCTGTTTCACTTGGCGGCCGCTGAGAGGCTCTTAAGAATATGACCTCTGCCTACCAACCAACATACTCAATCACGTGATGGGACTTTCTCACTAGCTAGGGATTGTCGTGAGGACAAAATTAATGGTCATCTAATGTACGCCGAGGCTTATTACAAGTGTCATTACCAACAACTTCAGTGGGATTAAATGCTATTAGTGGTCAAAAGAAAATTATAAAATGAAAGGAATATTTGTTGTGAGAATGTTTTAAATCTTCTGTATTTACTAATAACTGTAGTTTCACCCAAGTACAGGCAACATCGTGTATTTTTCTTCCCAATCACAATTTTCCTTTTGGTTTAGGCCTGACTTTATGACTACTGTAATATATGCTAAATGCACCCATGATGGACAATTCGTTTTTGTTGGAATTTCTGCATAATTTTTACTTTTAAGATCCATTTGCCCAAAAGTGTATTTTTGTGTATAAATATTTTTATATTAGTCTGTGCTGTGCAATAAGACATTTACATTTGGAAACAAATGTATTTTCATGAATTAATGCTTCTTAGCAAAAAGACTTGCACTCCATGCATCCATTAAATACATTTATTATCAAAACAATGAGTGGGTGTTAATACAACCATTTGTTTAATTTAAACTAAGAAGCACAATAATTGCCTAGGCTGTGATATATTCTTCATGTCTCTCCAAGATATTAGCCTTACATTTGTCGTTTGAAAATCCAACAGCATCCAATACTCCTGGACAGGAAGCGATGAAACAGAATGAAAATGACAGTTTCAATGTCGCTTCAATTTCTTTGTGTGCAAGGTTATCTGGAGTCAATGGGTAAAGCCCCAGGGGTTTACAGCCTCCTCAGAGCCCCCTGTGGTAGAACAGCTTGCCATCGACTGCGGCCGCCTGCAGCTCTTTCTCCAACTTTTCCTTTTTAATCTGCAGAAGAGGGAGGACATTAGATGGCGTAGTGTTTCTGACCCCTTGCAGAGTATTGAAGGGAGATAGAAGATGAAGCCTTACCATTCCCAGCTGGGGGAAGATGCTGAAGGACAGTGGAATCATAATTCCGAAGACCATTGCAGTGCTCACATGGCGTAGAGGTGCTTTTAGCATGGAGTTCTTGTGGAACAATCTCGTCCTGTAATCAAAACTCTGCTTAGCTGAAATTGTGTTTGAAATACCTTTTTATCAACGTCTTCACAGAGGAATCTGATTTATTTCCAAGTCATGAAACATAGGTGAGGAAAAATGTTCTGTAGCATTAGGTGTGCTTCACAGATCAACTGTGTCCAAACAGAATGGAATGGGACTGCCACCATAAGGAGGAAAGACTTACTTCCCCAAGAGGAACACCAGAAGGTTAGGAACAGCGGCAGATGTACCCAACAGGGCTGCTCTTGACCACGCAGTGTCCCTTACAGCCTGAGTGCACAAGTCAAAAGCATGTTAAATGCACTGCATCACATATTTTAAACAGGAGGGAGGGGGTTGGAATCAATAGTTGACTCTTACTTTATCTCCAGCTGCTCGAGAGATTCCAACAGAATTGCCGTTGGAATCAAACACCTGGATTCCATTATCCGACTCTTCACTCCTGACAGTAAACACGCTGAAGAAGGCCAGGGCAGCTGAGGAAAGGAATGTTTCACAACTTACTGTGAGCTGGTTTCATTTAGAAAAATGCAGTTAACAATGGGCCTAAGTTTGAGCTTCATGCAAGAGTAGATGGTTCAAAAACAAATGACCTGCCTGAGAGAGGAACCGGCACTATCGACCTGAAGAAGAACAGTAAGGGTTGGCTGCTGATGGCAAATCTTTGGATTAAAATGAATGGAAGTGCCTGAATAATGAAGACATTTTTATTTCATTTATTTCTGATTATATACATATTATATTTGTGCATGAAAATGCATATATTATATCTGTGCAATTTACAACAAATAAGTACAGCATCTGTGTGGGATATCATATTGCTTTGGGAAAACAATATATGAAGTATGATTGACAATTAAATGCAATGTCCAAGCAGTACCCACCCCTGCACATGTTGTGTAGGAAACCGACCCTGCGATCAAAAGAGCCTGTTTCAAAGACATCTTCTTGGCCTGTTGGTGAGAGATAATGAAATAAAATGCAGATAATGCAAAGCGAACCCACAGGAGATTTGCTGAGCAGGCCTATCTCCTGCAATTCCTCAAATAATGCAACTGTCAAATGGGCTGGCTCACATTGGGGTTTATCACATAGAGGACAGACACCCTTGTCACTTTGCAGATGTCACACAGGTCTTTACCGCCTACACACGGTGTACAATTGTGTCTATTGTTTGAATATATTCATATTTTGGCATAAATCAGTAACACAACTGTACCGGGAAAAAAAAGGCGAGATTACCTTTTCTGAAGAAGAATTTCTGTTGGCATGGTTAAATCCACCCATGTAACTCTGCAACAAAAACTGTAGAAAAGGTTGTTGTTGTTTTTATCATCTGAGGAGCATACTGTGGTGAGGATTTTTTTGTTTGGTTAAATGGGATTTTACCTGACAAAAAAGAGCAGACTTGACACTGCTGTGGGGCAGCAAGCTGGCAACGACCTGGGAAAAAGTGATTAAACATTCAAATGTTTTATTGACTTAACATATTAACATAGGCTAGGCTCGCTGAGCATCAAATGCTCTTTTGCAGTACTACCCATTTATGTTAACTATAATACATATTTTGATTTGAATAATATAATATATATTCAGCATTATTAATATACATTTTCTTCTAACAAACTTACCAAAGGAGCTGATACAGGCAATAACGCTAGAAAACAATAAAAAAAAAAGTAGTTAAAATAGCATTGGTGGCAGCACAAAATGAAAAGATCATGTCAAGTTTCCGTAGGAGTTAAATAGATAGTTGGAATTGTTTTGGTTTTATATTAGGTAGGCCAATCTCAGTAATACTCAATATGATTAGTTACGGTAGTCAGGTTTTTGTCTAAATAATAAAATAAATAAAACGATTTAGGACCCAATGGTAATAAATCTACCTGGAGGTCGGAATGCAAATGGCAGCACAGCCCCAGAGTCAGCATGAACAGAGGACTGTTAGAGAAACAAAACTATACAGTTTACTGAATGTCTTACCAGGAGAGAGGGTTGAGGTCCCATTATTAATACATTCATGCACAAAAATCCCTTTCTCATGCTTGGATACAGGCTAGCAATGTTATTCACTCTCACTCGTTTCTGAGATTTTCCTCTAAATGAATGAAGTAACGCTTATTTCCAACTGCAAATCTGGCCATAATAATCAGCACATATCAAGTAATGAATGGAAAAGGCATCATTGTTGTTTTCACTGTCCTCCTAATTCATGCAAAGACTAAATTCAGCAATTAATGGAAATGTTTTGGGCCATTTTGGAAATGCAGTTTTTCACATACAATCCCCTCCTCTGGACTGTTAATCAAACTTAGTGTATTAATTCTAGGTTTTTTCTTAATACCAATAGGACAAGGTAGATATGTTGGTCAAATCAAGTCCACATCACTTGAATGCAATATACACATAATATTCTTACTTCACAGCGTTGTCATTCCACTTACAAGAGATAAGGTCCACGCACTTCCATCCTATCAGAGGACATAATTACAATATTCAGCATACGTGTTTTATTTAACTATGTCGTATTTAAAAGATGGGGGTTGAACACGTTCCTTACCTTTTCATTTATTTTCTCAACACTGCCAACAGTGATACGAGCATTCTTTATTTCAGCCTAAGCGAAATAAAACATTAGAGAAGACCTAGACTTCAGTGATCACACACTAGTCATTAAAACGTCTGCTACTTACATTGGAGGAGAGCAAGGAACTTGGATCAAGGAGATTAGCCCATATTTTAAGTCGACTAAGGAACATCTGAAAAAGTGTTCAAATATAAATTCAAAGGAATATCAGAACCAATACTGACAATGTGGTTGATATGGTGATTGATAAAGACAGGGGGGCCTCACTGAAGCATCCCATATCGTTATGAAATCAATGAATGGGATGCAGTACTTTGCTAGCGCACACTATTACCTGTCCCTCACTTTTCCAGTAATGCAGGTTGGGATCCATTTCAACCCGTTTATTGCAGATTATTTACGTTAAATGATATTAAGTATACAATACTATGACATATTATCCCAAGATTCTCCCATGCTTTAAGGTCAAATTATATTTACAAAATCCTTTCCGCCTTGTGGGACGGGCATGTTCAGTCGTTGCCGTGTAGCGTCATTCTGCGCCAACTTTGCGCATACACATTGCCATAATATATCTTCGCCTCCCATGCCGTGCAAATGTTTTAGAACATACCATTTTATAAAATACGATTTCAAGTTGACAAATTACATATACCTTTTGCATTTGAATATGTTGTAGGCAACACGCGCAGACCTTTGACGTAAAAACCCACTGAGCACACCGACTCTAACCCCTGTCATCATCCAAAATGGCAGCCACCGTTGGAAGACTGTTGAAGACCTCTGTAAGTGTAGATACGATTTCTTAAAGACTTGTTGTCGATGTTTGCTGTTTAAAAATCGTTATATTTGACAGACAAATAAGGTCAGTCGTTCGGTTTGATGCGACAACATTTTGAGTGAATTATACTCACGTCCAGGCGCTTGCTACGCACTTTAATTGGAGACGCGCATGACTGATGTCATATGTAATACCCTGCAAGTGTAGAAGTCATTGAAAAGTTTGTTTGTTAGATTAATTTAATGATATACGTTTGAATGGCAGTGGCAATGTATATCATAATCTCTTCACTGGAGAATTTGATTTCCCAATTTCAAAACAAGGATTTGTTAGTGAACTAGGATCCGTGTCTGTGTAGGCAAGGCTCGCTGCTGGTGGACTCCGAGTCTCCGCGTCCTGTCCACATGGGCTCTCCAGAACTGTCAACTGCACTGCCCTCCAGAGAGGCTGTTTCTCAACCAGTATGTATCATGTTCAGTCCAAGCTCACCTTCATTGATGTTTTGATATATGTATGCTCAAGAAGTTAATATTTGGGCCTAATAGTGATATTTGGAATATATATATGAGCTAAACTCAAATTTTGGAACAGTGACCTGGAGGAACAAGACCTGATGGTTGAAAAAGTTAACTTTTAACTGACCCACTCAGGCACAGCCAGATTTGCTGCTGCGGTCACTCATCCTGCACCGGCATTTAAAGGCACAGCCGTCTACAATGGAGAATTCAAGGAGATGAGCCTTGATGACTTCAAGGGCAAATACCTTGTCCTCTTCTTCTACCCACTGGATTTGTGAGCAGTAGAACTGGCCTCTCATATATGCTCATTGCATCGTTGTAGATTATCTAATGTTACACAGTGAGCAGGTCTCAATCACAATGCATATACAGATGCACATTTTATTAACCAAATGTTGAATTGTTAATTAAACAGGTCTTATCTTTTAATGCTATGGTGATCTTATTACAGGAGCTCTTTAATGCTGTGGTAATATATATGACACAGTGAGTCTTTCAATTCAAACTTATTTTTTATTCGACTTTGCAGCACTTTTGTATGCCCGACTGAAATCATCGCGTTCAGTGACAAGGCGAGTGAGTTCCACGATGTAAACTGTGAAGTTGTGGGCGTGTCTGTGGACTCTCACTTCACCCACCTGGCGTGGACGAACACTCCACGCAAGGTATGCTGACTCACTTAATATTCACTGAATAACTGACACATTGACTTAAGGTGTGTGTGTACTTGTAGTGAACTCTTCTACTAATGATGCATTGATGTCATCAATCACTTTGATTGGTTGTATAAGTTCTTTATTTTGAGTAGGTCTCTTGTCTAACTCTTTCATCCATATTAGGCTGGGGGTTTGGGTAAGCTCCACATCCCTCTCCTCGCTGACCTCACCAAGCAGATTTCCCGGGATTACGGCGTACTACTGGAGGGTCCCGGTATCGCACTAAGGCATGTCCCTGCTACAGCTTCATCACAATGGGATATTTTGAGCTCACACAAATGTATTCATGCTGTTGAGTGAAATTAACATTCTTTTCATATTATAACATTTTAACATACATTTTTATTATGTAACTAAAGTTTTGAGGGGGCAAAAGTGATCATTTTAATATGGTTCCAGAAGTGGTCTGCAGGCGAACATAAACATTTTACGATAAAAGTGTTACTTTAATATATTTAATTTTTTAATTACATTCATTTGACATGTCAAAATAATAATATATATTTGATTCATATCAATAGTCGTACTGTGTTACTTCAGGGGCCTGTTCCTCATCGACCCCCAGGGAGTGGTGAAGCACATGAGTGTTAATGACCTGCCAGTGGGTCGCTCTGTTGAGGAGACCCTGCGTCTGGTGAAGGCCTTCCAGTTTGTGGAGACTCACGGAGAAGTCTGTCCAGCCAGCTGGACTCCAAAGTCTCCAACGGTGAGCACCATTCTCATGAATAGATTCCCATCCAAGTAAATATGGACGATACTCGCCCCTTTTACAACTCGAAGTAAAGCTTCTTAGTATATCATGCCAGGGTTACCATTATTAATTTCTTAAGACACCAATTTCGTTTTACTTTTCTTTGGATTTGTTTCTTTCATGTTTGTCTTCTTGCATTTGATGCAATTTTTTTTAATCTATATTGGTTCTGTAATATGCTATCAGGTTAATGTCCCTGTAATGTCATATAACTCAAATCTATGAACCCCTTAATCCATGAGATGCCCAAACAAGTGAAACTGTTTTTCCATTGCAGATCAAGCCTACTCCTGAAGGTTCGAAGGAGTACTTTGAGAAAGTCAACTAAAATAAGTGTCCAAGTTTTTACTAAATTGGCATATCCTCCACATCTAGAAATACCATTATGTACCCTGTCATAGATTTCAAGTTGCATTTGTCCATATTTCATGCTCAATTTAGTAATAAATATATAAGTGTAATTGTGAGATGCCTGTCATTGCCCATCAGTTTACATGTCAGTAACAAAGCCACACTTACATAACCCCTGTACATAAACATGTTTATTTTGTTTTTACAGCAAGTTAATATGCAGATTTGAAATGTCTTAAAAGACATTGGTACACGAGGTGCCAAAAAAAAAAATGAGAAGGGATGTTAAATAAAGAAATCAACAAAGGCATTATCAATTTTCATACATGTGAGGTACATACTGTATTTACAGTTGGGACGCATTTGAAACACTCTGCATCTGGTAATGAAAACATCAAGTGTACATTAATTTCACTCTGTACAATATGTTTACAGGAGAGAGACTACTGCTCCCGGTCCTTTGGACATTCACAAAGATGTTTTTGGGTTAGACAACGAAACGTGTGGGGTGGCTTACCAGAGGTTTGAGAGTCTTAAAGCTTGTAAAATTATATGTAAAACGCAAACAGAGGAGACGCCCTTACAGCAGGCTTTTCCGAACCTCTTTATACAGTTCATCCCCCAAAAAAACAAACCCCAAACGCATAGCTGTCTCAGGTTAGAGATGCTCAGAGAAAACCAAACAGCGCGGAACAAAGAGTATAACGAGCACATCGTTAGGTGGAAACTTCATGCAATTTCAGGCAGGATGTAACAGCGCCACCAGCCCGATCCCAAGCACCAAAAACTAAACTAAAAAAGGAAATGTCCAGAACAGTGATTCATTTAAAAAAAGAAAAAACCTGTAGTAAATCTGTACAACGAAAATACATTTGGGATCTACATCTAAAAAGGTACATTATGGTTATATACACTTTTCCCACCTATCCATATATTATCTTTACAAGTAGACTTCATTCAAACCCAAACATTAAGAAAACAGACTAAATAGGGGAAATGGAACTACATCAAAACATCCATTTCAAACAATCTGCTTTAAACTGTACCTCAACTGTTGGTCAGTTCAACTTTTGTTTAATAATTAGTTTTGAGCAGATGGTAAACTACAGCAGGACTAAAATAACTTCCCTCAAAACGGATGAAATATTGAAAAGGAATCTGAATTGTCAAAAGAACGTAGGGTGTGTTGGGACGGTTACGAGAGCTCCTTGAGGTTGAATGCATGGTGTTTTTCTGCTGTGGGTGTAACATTTGCATCAACCTATGCATGTACTCCAGCGACCACGCCGTTTACAGTAAAAGCATGAGACCGAAAAAACAATAGTAACCATATTCAGTGTGACTCAGTAATACAAAATAGCATCAAGTCCGAGCACAGACACAAACCCGACTCCAATATTCTAGTACAATAGAACAAAGGCTTTCAATACACTTAGGCCTCTTCACTGAAGAGAGCGAGACTAATCCATCAATAATAAAGATCTATGTTCTCAGGTCTCAGGAGGGACTGGATTGGAAGGAGAAATCACCATATCCGTAAACATCTGCCCCAACATTTGTTTGAAATCGTTTGATTAAAAACAGAACCAATGTTTCACGTCTTGCCACGGATTTGCTCGTGTTCACTTGGTGTTGCGGCATTGAAACTCATTCTGGAAAAAAGACATTTGGGAAAAAGAAATACATTGTACAAAGTGAGATTATGCAATCTCTTTGCAAATATTAAGGAAAAAAGAAATAATGACTTGTGCCCGCCGCCATGGTCAGAATGCCCTTGGTCAGATCTCCCGGTCTTAATCGATTTTCACATTTGTGTAGATCTTCCTCACGAAGGCACTTGTTCCAACGTAGCCAACGGCACCTGCAAAAAGAGTGATCCCTCAGTAAATGTCATCCAGAGGCTATGCAGAATATAAAATCAAAGAACTTAACGTGACACCTCCCCAACCTAATGATGGATATGCAGTATTCAGTCTATTCTTATAATCTCAGCAATTATCAAGCATTTTTTCATTATTGGATGGTAACCTTAGATCCTCTCATGCCAAATCAAAAATATTGACAGAACTACAACAATATAAACCCTGGATTGACCACAAATCCTTGCGATTAGTACATAGAGGGTCAAGGACTTTACTATCCCTGGAATGTCCTTGGATGTCCCGGCCACTCACCACACATGATTCCCAGGGCAGTGCTGAACACAGCCATGTAGCCAAAGTAGAAGGATGTCTGGAAAAGCCCGTACATTCTGAAACAGTCAAATCAAAATTATATTCTAAAGTAGTTTTGTATAGTTTACTATATAGTCGGGATGTTCCTTATGACAAATTCCCCTGATGATCAACCAGAAATACTGTAACAACTATTTGAAAAAAGAAAAAGCCTAGAAATCTGTAAAAATTTAGCACCTTAAAATCTAGGCCAAGCGTTGGAAAAACAGTGTATAATAAGAGCCGTGTTAAATGTACGATTTTTACATAGCAAACTTAAAGGTATGACATTTTGCATTATTGCAATGGGTTTTCATGTAGCAAATGGGAAGCGCATCGCATCGGTTGAACTGTTAGGTAGGGGGGCAAAACAGTTAGGCCCATACATTAATCTTGGAAGTTGAAAAAAAAAAGATCTTCCGAAATAGATCTTCGTCCGTCAAGAGAACTTAAAACAATGATCGCGGTTCTTTTTTTCTCGTCATTAATTTTATCGATTCGCTTACTGAGTGAGCAGCCATACACAGTCAAGAAATAAATATAATCCGGCGGATCACGGATTCTTTTCGGTGAAACAATTCAGTCCTTCAGTGGGAGTGCGAGCTCGTCCATACATCCATGGTTATTTTTTTCTATAGGCCTATAATTAAAAACAGGTATTTAAATGAGGTCATGAAAAGACCAACTGATTGCGAACGGCAGCACACGTGACTGCGGTTACCGCATGAAGAGCGCAGTTTAGAATTGTGAACCATATTAGATTAAATTATTAAATTGATGATTCGATGTTTTGTGAAACTACATGTTGTTTAACGTTGGTTAATTAGGCCTATTAAAAGCCTGGTCTAATTATATTGAGAGTCTTCTTAAAGTTTATAAAATTATATGGAATACAAGAACAGAGGAGACACTCTTTCAGCAGGCTTTTCCGAACTTCAAGGTTCATCCTCAAAAAACAAACAAAAAACAGACACATAGGTGTCAGGTTTAGAGATGCTCACAGAAAAAAAAAAATCAAACAGCGCGGAACAAAGCAAAGTATGATGAGCACATCGTTAAGTGGAAACTTCATGCAATTTCAGGCAGGATGTAAAAGTGCCACCAGCCCGATGCCAAGCACAAAAACTAATCTAAAAAGGGAACTGTTCAGAACAGAATGATTCATAAAAGTAAAAAGATCCTGTACTAAAATACTGTATGAAAAAAAAAAAAAAGAGCATGGTCTAATTTATACAATCGGCAGAAATGCTTTTCTGCCGACTAACAACTTTTAACCGACTGCAATTTCTGGTGCCGACCAACGATCGAGCAACGACTAGTCAACTTTTCTATGTACTGCAATCTCCATGAAGATAAATTGAAATTGTCCGGGGTGACTCACTTTGTTTTGAAGAAATAGTAGTAAAAGGAGTACATGTAAACGTATACAGCAGTAGATGCTGCAGAGAGGAAGCTGGTCCATTGCCTAGGGAGAGACACGGGGAGGGGGGGATTAAAGGGTTTGAATTATTAATCCATGAGTTCTCCAGGGGACATGAAACAGCCCAACTAGAGATGGACAGTAATTCATTTGCATGTAATTTCAATTGTTTTTAAATAAATCAAGCAAACTTATTTGCTATCGTTGTTCCTCACCATCTGTAGTCCTCAGCGTTGAGCAGGAAGTAGGTGCACACTATGGTGACACAGACCGTTACGATGCAGAGAATCACCAGCACCAGCATCATGAAGCCATAGACGTAGTAGATCTTGTAGGCCCAAAAAGATGTGAAGATAAAATACCTAGAGAGAAAAAAATAAAGGAGGTGAACAGAGGAATAAGGGGGATTTCATTACAAACAGACAAACAGACCCACAGACAGACACACGCACATATACAAAGCTTACATTTCAATGAAAATGGAGCCGAACGGCAGGATTCCTCCAAGGCAGACAATGACAGCTGGCTCCATGAACCTAGGAGATTACAATATAATTAATCACATAATTTGACTCTTATGCAACAAGAAAATAAATAAGATCTCTCACGAGAGTACTTAAGATAATTTGGACAGGGATACTAGATACAGATACTATTTGTATACGCATTTCTAACATTCAACCAAAGACTCATCCGGCCCAAAGAATCATCCAGCCCAAAGAATCATCTACCATTTCTCCTTAACAAGTGCCTGCCAAAGTTAAGCTATAAGGCCTGTTCAAGGTATAATACTTTTGTTGTTTTAATGTTAATCATTTCTAAAATTGTACTGTGATAGCTGATACCAGCACAAGGAAAATTACGTAAAACCTGGTCATAGTTCCGGTTTTACATATTACAGTGTAAGGAATGCAGGTTTGCCATGTAAAACTGGTATGAACATGCCTCACTCCAAAATAATTCCTTCTATATGCACTGCATACCACACATACAAGTCGGATGCACTCACACACACAAACAGAAAACTAAATGTGTGACATCTCTCTGTGACACACAGTGGAAGTGTGCGTTGATACTGAGGCTGCAGGTGAAATAAATGCTAATTCACAAGACTACATCCAAGCCTCACTTACCATTTCTTCTCAGGGATCGGTCGCGGCACAGCATTAACTCGGCAGGGGAAGTTAGGCTGGCCGGATAGATTCCTCCCCAAAATGGTTCCCACGAGGTTTAGCGGCAAAATGACAAAGAAGCAGATGCAACAGACGGCAACCTACAAAGAGATAAACAAACAAGACACGTTACATTCACGTTCGACACGTAGTTCTGCCTCAGGTGTTCATTGCTAGAGTGATGTCGGTGCCAGGTTTTTAATGCACAGAACAGAACTCACCATGGTGCCAAAGGGGATGGCTCTGGATGCGTGGTAGTACATGGCGATGAAGTTGATGAAGAAGGCAGTGCCACAGACCATCGCTGGGATCAGGAAAGCCCCGATGAACATCTGCTTAATCCATCTCCTGCCTGAGTTACCAGAAATCAATAGCAACCATTTGATATAAGGCACATCATAAGCACAAAAGGGCCTACTTAATTTGGTAAAGAATGAAAGACTTGGTGAAACCAGGAGAAGCAGTGAAAAGAGTTCAAGAAGGGTTGGGAACTACCTCCTTGTTTTGCATACAGACTTCCCCCAAAGTAGCCATTGACGGGAGATGTTGCAGCATACACGAAAATGGCTGTGCTCAGCATAGATCCTCTCCTACAGAGAAATAGGACATGAGCATAGGTCTGCATCCAAGCCCACATCACCTCCTGTTGTAGTCACTGTGCAACTTGTAAGCGGTTCACATTTTGACAGCATTTTTTGCCAGACAAATATCAAGTGGCCAACCAATGTCTAATCTAATGAAATCTGTCAGATATTATAGAAAGGTGAACGGTGCAGGGTGCACGGTGCACGCTGCACGGTGGCTTAACTTTCTAATTTCGAACAACTGTTTTATATCTCCAAACTCCAAAACAGCCGTTAAACGTCTCAAAATAGGTGACTCGAGAATACCAAACTTTACGGCAAACGGACCAACACTACGCATTCCTGAGCCTCCGTGCCCCTCCATGCACTCACTCTGTGTACAGGTCCTCGATCATGGCAACGATGATGACGATGAAGGACACGGAGAAGATCTGGCAGCCAGAGCCAATGAGGGAGGAGAAGAGCATGGGGTGGCTGGAGGGCCGGAACACGTCTCCGTGGACCTGCTTCCAGCCGTACTCGTCGCCCAGGTCGCGGTCCTGAAACCAGGCAGAGCGGCACAAAACATTAAGAACAGCACTTCTCAAACGTCTTCTCTGATGGGGGACAGGATGACGGTGCCTGTTTACAAGTGGTTGAACCAAACAGAAACTACGGCATGATTCCATTTGCCACAAGGACAACACACTGAAGCCCTTTCAAGAGCTCATGAGTTTCCATGGTAAAGCATGCATGGTTAATTTGTAATGCCTCACTGTCGTCAGTCCCTCATGGAGAAGAAAGACTCAAGACGAGTGCGAGTGTTATGTCCCATGCTTTGCCAGTGGCACTTGTACTTGTGGGCGGGTCTCTCATTTTTCCCTCTATCTTCTCAGGTAACACCCCTCCTTTGTTACTGATTGGACGGCCTGACCTCCAATCCAACGCTGCTACGTTATAAAACTCCACATCCCAGGAAGTCTCTCCCTCGCTGGACTTTGTTTGCCTAAGCTACATGTTGAAGGCTGTATCTAATGGAATTGTCTGTTTAGCCGTGTGCTACCTGCTCTTCGTGTTGTCCTCCCAGGGAAGGGGGCTAGGTAAGCTTGGGGTACCCGTTACACTGCCCACACGTGGATAACCCGTGTCTAAAAACACTAGGTAAGCGGTGGATGCAACCCGTGTAGGTTTTGTATGACTTTTTTTCGAGAAGCCAAGCTCTTCAGTAGTCGTTTTGTTGCTTTCCTTTGGCTCCCCCAACGGCCCCCTTATCCTTCCCTTTGTATTTCCAACTACATTATTAATATAAATACTGGGGAAGGGAATTCATTTTTATGATACTGTCCTGGAATCAAACTTTAACACAACACATACAGATCAATGAACATCTGCAACAGATGTACTACTAAAACATAAAGTAGTCCCTTACTATAATGTAGTAATTTCAGTAAGTGCCTTGGAGTGCCTTAGTTTAATCTGGAAATTTTAAACCAAAGCATTTTGTGTTTATTGGGGTTGGAATTGACAAATAACTGCATTACAAATATGAATTAAACGCGCAGACTGACAAGTATGTTTACCATGTCATCCATTTCCTCTTCTTTGCTGTATCTGGCGTAATCCTTCCTCAGCGTTCTCATCAGAATCATGGACACCAAGCCCACCAAGAAGATGACCATCATGAAGGAGTTGAAGATGGAGAACCAGTGAATCTGAAGGCAGAGACAGGCACAATCTTAAAAAGGAAACCCTCTCAAAAAACATTCACTAAATTGTATCACCAGAACTGCTGTGCTGAGATGCAAAATTTGAAAAATAAGTTCAGTTGGATAGCAACAGTAATTAGGGGAAAAACAAATGACATTCTTACAGACAAACCAGACTACTGTCGGACATTTTCAAGCAAGAATAAAAAATGTACTAGTATAGGAGCATATTTGGAAGAAATGGCCACTAGTGTAACAATAACAAAAAAACACTTACTCTGTGCTGAAAGAAGGAAGGATCAAGGTATTTGTCGAACCTGTCTTCAAATTTAACGTCTGACTTCTTCCACTTGACCTGCGATGGGTTACAACAATTAGCAATGTTCTGCCTTGCACTTCTATTGTCATTAAGCTTAATTGTTTCAGATTCAATTAAACAGAAGCTAGCCATTTTTCTATAACAAAACCTATGGTGGCATATCACTGCGAAACATCAGGAGCAAAAATGACTGCGCGTTGCACACTTTTACTGCACTCACGGGCAGCTCTGCACTGCTCTGCTTGCGAGAGCAATAATGATGCCCCTGTGCGCACAACTGTTGTCTATGCTCTTGTGCTCGCAGAGTGTTTTCTTGCTCACTCTGATATTCATTCTGCTCGCGCGGTTGGTTTTCCTTTTGGAACTTAGTGGGCAGAGCCAGCCATGGCCATTGTATCCCTAAATTGATTGGTTACATGTCACCGTACATGTAAAAGCACCTCTTGAAATGCTTCAAAGATTTATTACGGAGTATATAGAATATCAACAGACCAGGAAATACAAAAGTTAAAAATACTGATCAGGAAAGAAATAGAGTTAAAGAGCAATTTGCCAGAATTGAAATAGTTTGTATCAAATTAAAAGGAAACTACACAAATTGTAAGCATTGCATCGCTGTAGTTCTTGTAACGTAGTTATTACCGTAATGATAAGACATTGATCGTCTAATGAAATATATAAAAATAATTACTTGCGATTTTCGCCAGTGACATGCCACCTTTAAAACCCATCATTAAAATGATATATTGTATATGGTTTACTTTTTCATTCCCAAAGGAATGAATAGTATTCAGTACTCACAGAATATGACATAGCGATTCTTGTGTTTGGCACAAGCTTGACTTTGCCTTCACTTGTTAAGTTCACGTCAACAATCCGGTTGCCATTAAAGCCGATCTCCAACTTCTTGTATGTCCACAGGTAATGGTCTTCTCCATTTTCATCGGCCTCACCAACAATACCTGCTCAACGAGACACAAATCCTCCTTTTAAAATGCCAGAGGTAATTGGGTCATTGGTCGCAATTAATACCATTTTTGTTTGGTAGGTGTCACAAGTGAATCTGTGGAATGGCCATGGAATCTTTAATAAATATGATATTAATACACCTGCAAGCCAATGTGCATTCAAGTCTGTTGCTCTGCCATTAGACATTGGAGAAAGGAAAATGTATTGGAAAAACTACTCCCTAAATTATTATCAGCACTTTTGTGGAATTAAAACCACCATAAATACAAGCAACCGGATACAGGGTTGAAGTCCATACAATGTTATTCTGAATAAACAGATTTACGGTGTGTTTGACGCATGCAGAGTTTAAATAAGAGCCCTTGCCCCACCCTTTGTTCAAATTACAATCAGGTAATAGTTGCACTGTTTGAGTTACTCTAGGAGTGGCTGAAAAGAAATGTATCACAAGACATCTACTTTTAACTGTCACAGCTGAAAAGTGAACGTTTATCTCAAGAATTTATACTGCAAGAATTAGCCAGCTTTCAACAATCTACTCCAGCAAGGAGCCAATTGGCCAGATAAACAATGACAACTGGTTCTGCCTCTAGCATCAGGTTAAACAGGTGTTCTAGGAGCAAGTTGGAAGAAAATGAAGGCAGCGAGCGATAGAGCTGAATTGCATGTGTTATACAGATACACGTTTTCTGCTTCAATTCAAACAAGTATGTACACATGCAAACTAATTGAGAATACATACATGCATCATCATCATTTAGTGTGTGCATGCATGCATTCTTTTCCAATAATTCACAGATGCAGGCAAACAAAAACCATGTTACTAATCCCGCCAAGCTACAATAAAAACAAATAATAAACAACTAATACTGTTAGAGCAATTAGTATTACTTACCCCAGATGGGAAGGTCATCAATGTACATCTGGTACCAGTAGTGATTGTTTATAGCATAAACAAAGGCATCCCTTTTGGGTTTGTCCAGCTCAATGTCACAGTATGAGTTTTGCATGACTTCATCTACAAATACATGAGAACCAAATCAATGTTGAGATCATTCAAGTTCAGAACCGTGGCCAAGTGTAACAGTTAAATACCTTTGAACTTTATGTTTAGGCCGCTGAATTCCAGCTCCACTCCCTGCAAAGCCTCTCCAAGAGTCTCGTGGTAGTGACTGATAGTCTTCTTGGTGCCCACACAGAAGGGCAAGGAGAAATACTTGTATGTCTCTTGTCGGTTATGGTAAGGGCCCACCGTATTCATCCATAACACCACCTCCTCCTTGTCTGTGTACTGTATAAATAAATGGCATTTGATCACTTTGCTGTTGGTTATGGCTGAATAACCAAAAAGGAAGTTTGACCAATAATTCGTTTTCTATTAAAATGGAGATGTGCCAAGTCTGAAACAATTCAACATCAGTTTAGTCAGGGATGTAGTGCAACTTCGGAGATCTGGGTTAACTATTAGAGCGACAGCAGAGAACGTGGTTAACACCCGTTGCGTATTTCACTACACTACGGAGTTACCACCAATAAAATGGATAAAATAAAAATAGCCATAGTAATCGACATCGCAAAGTACCACAAAAGGAATGAGATTGATGTGACATGAAGCCGGCTTCGCCATAAGCATCATCTGCAGAAAGCAATTTATTTATGACAAACCGTGGAAGACTACTTTGTTCTTCACAATTAAGACAATCACCACGAAAAGGCCCTGAACCGGCTTGAGAACGCCAAGTTCGTTCACACATGCACCACACATAGGATACCAATGCCATTAGAAGCACGACCCCATAATTAACCCTATTTAAATGTATGGAACTTAAATGCAGTTTATCTGCAAAACTGAGCTCGGATATGCAGCTACCTCCGTTGCTGAAGTCATAAGAACTGACTGAGGGTCGGTAGCTGACTAGTGTTAGCTAGCTAGCTAGCACTAGCAAGCAGAAAGATGTCCGCTAAGTAGCAATGAAATGTTAATGTGAGCATTAAACTGTCAGAATGCAGACTACCAGAGCCCCAGGCTGCCAAATGAGTTGTTGAGTTGTCACCAGTTTAACATCATTATTGTTGATTGTCCCTCGCTATCCAGGCTAATGCTAGCGTGTCTCACACTAAGCAGACACGTCCATTATTTTCAATTCAAGCAGGGCTTCTCTTTCCCTTCGGCCTCAGAGACGTCTTACCGTATGCTCGTGTTCATCTGCCTCCACAGATAATAGTGAACACTCTACTGCGAAAAGCACAGCTACTGCAATCTTCCACCTGGAAGACCCCATTATTTTCGGCAAAAGTATAGCGAAAAGACAGGGACGTTAGCTTTGCACGGCTATCCCACCTTCTTCCTGGTTGTATGACAGAAGCGATTTTTTAAAGGACGCTCTCGTACGCATATGGCGTAAAGGAACTCGTGCGCATTCATCGCACAGGCGTATGATTGACTCAAGTACGTCACGTGGAGTCGTCCCTCCACTCACATTCAGCAGCGTTGGCTGCAGCGATGATTAACAAAACCGTTTCCACATCGTCCGCAACCTTCGGCCACGTCATCCGACTGCCAGGAGTGGAGCTGCGCCTTCACCTTTGACGGGAGGATTCATGAGATATGATCCTCATAAAGTAGAATTGTGCTTCTAAAAGTACATTGAGTTAAATTACATTAAAATAAGATCCTTGAACTCCAACATGTGTGTTGTGCAGTGGCGGACATCCGTGTTTTAGTTGTAGACTCAATGTGTATGTTTATCTTGGCTTATGTAAATAGTCAATACTAATCGAATAATAATCACTGACAAATATATATATATATATATATATATATATATATATATATATATATATATATATACTCAGTAATTTGCATATCGGAAGTGTAGAATGAGGTAAATACGCGCTATAGTCTCTAGTAGGCTAATAAGAGCAAGGATTTTGCCATTTTCTTAATATTCTTCTTTTGGGGGGGGGGGGGGGGCGGATTTTTTTTTGCCATTCTGGCAGTAAAACAGTTCAAAATGTCGTAACAAAAACTATTGTACAATCATGAAGTTAAATATTAAATATTAGAATTAAATATTTTAGGATATAGAAGGTTTTTGTAAAACATTTGGTGCCACAACTGATTAATTACAAAATCTGAAGTTTACACATTAATCGTCCGTCATCGGGAATTCGGATTTGTCTGAATCTGACATTAACCAGGTCAGATAAGTGATTGTTCACTACACCCAAATATCCAGTAGAGGGAAACAAACACTGCTTTATTTTTGGATTATTTGACCGTGATAGAAACATTCATTATCACTTTATAATCATATTGACATTACATTTGATGTTGACCTCCATCGTTCCCTGAATCGGAGGCCTGTCTGAAGATCTTTGTGACGTCCCTAAGGAGGCACAGCTTCAAAAAAGAAGGGAGGGTCACAATTTAGTGTACACAAGTAGAATGTCATTGTTACCTTCCACAGATCTATGTAATTACGTTTTGTAATCTGTAATCCATTGACAAAACATGGTAACCAATTGCACTCAGTACCTGTTGAAACATAAACTATGCTAATTATTTTTGTATTTTAGAATTATTTTGTATTTCCATTCAATTCGTTTTTTATAAAGCACTATTTTATGATGTCAGGCCAATTACTCATGTTCACCACTCCCAGGCAATGCTGGGCTGCTCTGTTTGATATATATATGTGTATCATCAGTCACATATACATCAGTATGTATATCATATATATTCCTATACACGTTTTAATTTAAGACATTTAATAGTAACGTCTGTGTTCTACCATGAAGATAAATGATAACTGGACTTCCATCATTCAGAGATCTGTGGTACCCTGCAGAGTCCTTCTCTTGAGCTTCTTTCCATTTATTCTTTGGAACAGTGTGCATTGAGGAACAATGGGAGTAAAACTAAAACAATAGAGTCTGCAAATACAACTTAGCATTTCAATCCTTACTTGAAATGATGTGAACATGTTACATTTGGCCTAGGACTTATGAACACATCATAAGCCAAGATACATTTCTTCCTCAGGTGTAAGATACATGTTGATGGTGTGATTAAGTGCCAGTTCAGCTGGTTGACTGAGATCCGGAGTTAATGTGTGAAAGGCCTATTAGTAGTTTAGTGTTGCTTATTATTTTAGTTTAGTTGTCCCTTTTTTCTAGTTAGGGTTGGGACTTTTGCTTGTCGTTGTGGCCGGGCCATCCCGAAGGTAATTGGCTTCACTCCTGATTTGTTGTATTGTTCATTTTATTATATAATATTATATTAAAACACATTTGCCTTCACTAGTTTTCACATTATTTTAGTTAGGTTAAGGCAGAGGGGTAAGGTAATGTGTTACTTCCTTTTCCCCTAGATCCATTTAGGGGTCGCAACAAGACGTTGTTGTGCAAGTTTCACCCCACAAGGCTTGCTTTGGTAGAGGTGCTAGAAATGGAAGTCGGCGTGGCCTCGGGGTTCCCCCATCGAGTCCCTTCTTTTGAGAAGAGTCTTCAAACCCTACAAGCTCTCTATAGGAGAGCAGGCCACGCCAACTACAACAGGAAGTTAGCGTGGCCCGTTAGGTCAACCGGCGAGTGGCTGGTTGCATCTGAACAGTGTGTGCTGTTCTGTTCTGGCGCACTATTTGTGTGCGAGCCAAAAGTATGCAGTTATGGACTTATTCTACAAGCTGATGGCTGTAAACAATGACACGCCACAAACCCGTTATATGAATCCATGAAACAGTGTGACATACGTTGTGCCAATATTTTCTGCCAGCCCCTGTTCCTGTATGAATATTGTTGTCTTATGTGTAAAGCATCCATTTTTTATGTCTCTAATGTAAAAAATAAAGGAATCTTTATCTTCTTTATTTTTAGGTATTGAGAACAATTCATTAGCACCAATAATGTTTTACGGAAATGGTATGTGAATCAAACAAAGTCATTGGAGTCTATTATCATCATATAATTTATATCCACTCAATTAATGTGATATGTAAATTGTATCATTGTTCCCTGCATGGCGAGGACTTTCTGAAGGTCTTTACGACATTTCTTCTGTTGAAAGCACAAAGTTCCTGTTGGGAACAATCAACATGTTATGGAATAATTTAGATTAGGCAACAAAACCTCTAATCTAACACATGCTTATGGTGAGAAGTGGCTCACTTGATGATGGTAGGCAGACGAGGGTCTTTATATAATCCATTATGCAGATACCCTAGAGAACCTTCAAACGTTACCATCCTGACTCGCTCTGCATCCTGGACACTTAGTGCTGTCTGAAACAGCTGGAACAGAAACCCAGCATTCAAACAACAACTACAACAATAACATTACCATTATTATTACTGTTATTATACTGGCTCTTCTTACCTGTTGAACGTTATGGAGCCTAGTTAAATGATCATCCTCTGAATGAAGGAACAGAAGAGGGCTTCTCATTTTCTTTACACTGCAACATTATGAGAGCAAGCCATTTGGAGTTACTGGAAGTCATGAACAATCAGCTTGAAGTCACAATGGGTAGCATTTCAACCAGCTCGATGCTTTAAATAACCTGGACATCTGTAGTCAATGCTGATACTGACATATTCTACAAATACAAAATGCTGTCTAGCCTGTACTTCTCTCTTTTGAACCAGAATCTTACTATCGACACCCCCATAGCTCCGCACTCACGTCACCCGGCCAGCCGAGCTACGCTAGTTCGCATCAGACAGTTGTACGGCCAGTTACAGTGGACAGAACACTGATACAGAGTTGTTTTTTAATTCTGGAAGTCTCCCGCTTACCAACTAGGAAGGTTTCAATCCTACACATTGCGACTTTAATTTATGATAAATTTTTTGGGACGTGTCACCAAGCAATCATAGCATACTTCTCGTCATTTGGGAAGATAATGTTGAGGTCCAATTCGTCTCGCAAGATGAACCTTTTCATCGTCAGGCAGTATAACATTGCATACTGGGAATGTAAAAAAAAAGAAGAGGTGAGACGTGGTGGAATTGGCCTGATAAGAAAATCCATTACAGAATAGCCAGCGCAAGGAGAGTTTAAAAATATTACCCGGACGAATGGATTGCGAGGTATGTACACCCGTGCATTTTTAAATGCACCTTCAAGGATCACACCGTCAACTAGCACACCTTTAAAAAAAAAAAAAAAGATGAAGAATTTGTCATTGTGATCTTCCAAAGATCAATGTAATTAAGTTGTGTGGTGCAAATCACATCATACCTTGCTCCATTAATCTGACAGCTGTGTTTGTGGCCACTCTGCAAGGGGAGAGGAAATGTAATCACTTTTAAATTAATACCCGACAAAGAACATTTGTATATAATAATAAAAGTATTATTGTACTGAGATGTCTTGGAACAATTTACCTTGGAATCATTCAAATGATTAAAAAATAAATCATATCATGATTATATCATATATCATTAAAAGGATACTTATATTAAAATATCACTGTGTGTGAAGCTCACTCAGGGCAGCGGTGGATGTTGATGATCAAATACAAATGACACAATCAAAAATACAATGTAAAGTGCAAGTTTGCAGTGGTTTGTATATGTATTCTTAAATTAATTTACACATGTGAGAATTACGTTAGATTTGCAAACCGATTCACAAAATTACACATCTTCTCTTCAACTCCATATTCCAACCAACAACTCCAAATTCCAATCAACTCCAAATTCAACTCTAAACACCAACCAACAAGTTCACCAACCAAATACGAAATACCAACCAACAAAATTACACATCTTCTCTTCACCTTCAAATACCAACTTTACACCAAGTTCACTTTACACCAAATCTTAGATACGATGAATATTTTTTTCAATTACAATAATTCTGATAACCAGGTTCTACTTCTTTCTTACCCACTTCCAAGAGAGTGTCCCCAGATGAGGACCCGGCTGCCTCCGCTACGCTCTTTGACCCAGCGGTGCAGCCAGACGGCGTCCTTGGTAAGGACTTCCTCCGTTGGCTCTCCAGTGGAGTCACCAAAACCTGACAGAATACCAACAGTTGGTGTTTCAACTAAACAGGAATAAGATATTACTTAGTGATGACTTAACTTAACATAAAAAACCTGTACTACTTGAGCCTGCGCTATGACACCTATCAACGGGCGCGGACGGAAATGCCTAACACAATTGGACAGACCTAGAAGCAATCAGATCTATGAAATGTGTGACTCATCAGTGGCAGCCATCTTGGTTGTTTCTAAAAATGACCCAACGACGCTCCCATAGGGCGCTTCTCTGTACAGTCATTAAACCCACCCCATTATAGATAAACTGTTGTGATTGGTCCGACCAAGGCCAGGTCTGCTGGAAATAGGCCTGAACGGAAGGGGGGCCAGATAAATTAGCTAGAGCAAATAAAACATGAGCTTTCAGTTTAGTCTTGTTCCCAGGCTATATTTTTCCATACTTTTTCTCCACAGACCATATTGATTCCAAGACCTGAATCAACGGAGAACTTAATCAACCACCCATTGATTCAGAGAACTGAGCCAATGGGTGGTTGTGTTTAATTCTAGACACATACAATTTAATGTCTGCAGTGAAAAAAACAAATAACATAACAAAATTTGCCACAACAATGAGTTTTACAAAATACATTGTTGTAGGCCTATGAGACATGGACCAACCTCTGTAATCCATTGACAACACATGGTAACCAATTGAACTCAATACCTGTTGAAACATAATAATGTTTAATGAATTCCGTTCACATTTTCCATAGCTATAAAACTCTATTTTATGATGTCACTGCGATTACTCACGTTGACCACTCCAATGCGATGCTTGGCTGCCCTGTTTGAATGCAAACAGACAAATTTTCACTGAGAACAGACTAGAAACTAGTCATTGTTTGTTGCTGTTACAAAGTACTTAAACAGCCAACATATAGTCCTATACACATTGTAAACAGCTTGATGGTCGTAAATAGTAACTATACCTTGTCTGTGTTCTACCATGTAGATAAATGATAACTGGACTTCCATCGTTTCTGTGTGTGTTTTTTTTTCTTTATTCTTCTCTGTTTCTTTTTTTTTTTTTTTTTTTTTATTGCATGTGTTGATGTGTGTAAATAATGAGTTTGAATCAAAATAAGTAATGAAGATTTTAAATTACAAATTTTTGAATATACTCTATGATGATAATAATAAACAGCATTATTATTTCAAACAAAATGGCCTATTTTCAAATAGCCAGATTTCTTCAGTGACATTTGGATTAGAAGGGTTTAAGACAAACACATGGTCATATATTAATGCTATTATATATATGTTTATGGCACATGTATGTAGAGAGAACAGTATAAATATATGTTTATGATTTGGACACCAATATTTTTCAAATTAAAACTTACATCAGCCCTTTTCATCCATGTGTAGAGGCATGGGATGAGGATTTTATTAATTTGCTTCTCATTTGTACTATTTAATTACTAAGTATGGAGAGTATATGTATGTGCGAATATGAAATTACATCAGCCCCTTCATCCAAGTGCATGGAGAGGTATCAGTAGTAATAGTATGGAGAGTTAGTATGTGCAGGGAATATGAAATGCATGCGGCCTCCACTCCAACACGAGTCTGGAAGTAGTATCTCTTTCATGGGGAGGAATAATATATGGCGAAAGTAATCCGCCTTCAAATCATGCGTTCCATAATGGGGGAGGAGCCAAGTGAGTGATGAGAGGGTCATGCATTTAATCGTTATCCCGGTAACAGTCCCCTGAGCGAGAATTAGAACATGACAAGCAAAACGACAGCAAAAACAATGAGAATGCATGTTGGTTTTTTTCACGATGAATATGACAAAGTATATATCTGAAAGTTATCTTTATTTTCTTATCTTTTCTTTTTTATATATATATATTTTATATATCTTTATCTTTTTTATTTATATATATATATATATATATCCTTTTCAGACTGAAAGGGATATTTCGTAGGCTTGCGTCCCTTTCTTTCTCGCCGCCTAACCCATGTAACAGAGTTCCGCCCGCTCTCTCTCGCCAATAACGGCCATTTGGAACATCCCGTTCCAGAACTCTTGGGAACGAGGTTTCGGTTCAGTTTTGGATATGCAGAGTGATAAACAGACATGTATCAACTGGTCCCAGATTTTCCTACCGGGATAAGGAAAGTGTAGACAGCCTAGACAGACAGCACCCATTGCACACTAAACTATGTAGAAACGGTGCTGCATTTATTTTACTGCTGTGAATTATACAAGGATAGTAATAAACTATTTCTTCCTTCACAGAGACGCAGTGTCAATTTTTTTTAACCCATGCAAACGGACATATCTGTTGCAGAAATGAAGAAATGTGTGTAACATTCTGCGACAGGACAATACAAATACTTTTATTGGTGTTCTATATTTGTTACTCAGCAAACGTTTTATAATAAGCATATGCCACTTTTTTTAGATTGTTTATTTCTGAATATTATTTAACTTTGTACATGCTTTGACAATGTAAATGTAGCCTAGATTTCCCGTTCCAATAAAGTAATTTGAGTTCAGTCTGAGTCACTAACAAAGTCCACCTTTTGACTCCGTTAATGAATTGTTTGAACTAATGTAATGATTGATAAGTGATGATACGATTATTTAATCCAATCACTAGTGCAGTGTTTTTCTAACCAGGTGAGGTAACAAGAGAGGGGGACTTGTTTATGCATTGTCAATGATTTAGCTTCTGTGATACAAAACTAGTGGCTTGCATGAGTAAAATGTACATGAAAGAAACCCTTATTTTCAAAAACTCTGAAAGCAGGAGAAAGTTTAGAAAAGTTTTTCCAGTGGAAATACATATGCAAATAAATATTTAGACAACACAATCACAAGGAGGGATCAGCAGTCCTGTGCAGTACAGCAGAGCCGACAGAGATAATCCTGGCTGAGGGTGAGTCCTCCTGAACCTGACGGCTAAGGTACACTCCAAAGGTCAGCTAAAGAAAATAAAGAAAGCACACACAAACATTAAGCAAACCAAAGTCATTGTCTATAGATGCACTCTGTACACAACTACGCTGTGCACGTTGCTGTAAAAGCAAGTAGGGATGGTTTGGACAAACCTTCCCTGAGCGGCAGGAAGAGAGGGCCAGAAGTGGAGCCTTGGTCTTAGTTCCAGTGTCCTGGTCCACACAAATCATCTGGCACCTTTCACATCTATCTCCAACCTTAGCGTTTAAGAAACACATAAGCGCACCATCAAAGCCCTTCTTATATTCAATTCATATTTTGTGTTTTTCATTATATATCCCTGAAGCCCCACTACCAATCTATTCATTCCGTCATTCATTCATTAAATGTAATCAAATGCATCAGCTCACCAGAAATTGAGCATCTCCGATGATCAGCTGTGACCAAGTATCCTCTTCGAATGGCTCCACTCCAGCAACGACCAAATTGGCTCGAAAGCGACTGATGAGATTCTGTGTGTCGAGAGGCTGGCGGTCTTCCGAGAATTCCTGTCTGTTCCACAGCATTCAGCGGACACAGAACGTGGAAGAGGGCATATTCATTTTCATTCATTGTTAATGTCACAGCATCGAAACACGTTGACATAGTTCGTGTTAAAAGCATATTCTGCATTTGACCTGCTTCTAATCTGTTCCTGGATGAGGTCCACGCTGGCTTTGTTGATTAGGAGGTATTGAGCTTTGTTCACAAAGGAGAGCACAGCAGTAGTGGCATCTGACAGGGGAACAGCATGCATTACCGCAATGCTTTGATACATTGCAGTCATTCACATATTTCACTTTACTACATTACAACTATTTTAAAGTAATGGAATCAAATGCACCACAGCTGATTTTACATCAGTTCTCTTTACGAAATACAAAAGCATTTGAAAGAAAAACTAAAGAAAAACATAAAATGTTCTGGACCTGACACCAAGCTTTGAGAAACAGCAGCTTTTTTTGTTTTACCAGTGTTCAATCTTTTCTTCCCTCCTCGGACAGAATCAGGACTTTGTCGTATCAGACGGCAGGGCTGTCCCAGGAAATCTGAGAGCCACATCGCTGCTTCATCCCCGGAGTCCACTGTCTCCACCCTAGGAGAAGAGGAGGTCAGTGAATATTGTGTCCCAGATTCTATGAGGTTCCTTTGGCCCTCAAAATGACTTTCTATAGTCATTTTGAGGGCTTAGATAGTCCCTTTACTTGGGACTTGTGTCAGAAAAGTATGGCAGAAAAGAGCGGTAATTACTGCAAATTTTATATAGATAATGCTGCTCTCATTATTCATAGCAAAGTTAGCAAACAAAAAGCTAAATTGCTTCAAGCCAGTTGAAAGACTGATGTTGTGTGATGTTATGTTAGAAATATTATATTCTATATTAGAAACTGAGAAAAGGCCAACTAACCTGTCACCACAAACTTTGCTTTGACACACCCTTTGACTTGTTTTCAACGTAGCAGTGCTTTCCAGTGGTACCAAAAGGTTATCCATCCCTGCAAGGAGAGTTTAATCACAAAAAAACAACAACATAGAGTGACAAGAGTAAAGGCATGACAGTGTTTCGTTTATCAAATGTTTTGTGTCGGAGTACAACACCGATGCGCACTGTGACCTGGTGCGTGCAGTGACAGCTGCCCCAGGGAGAGGTGGACTCGCGGTAGGATTTGGCACAAGCGCGGCTCCCTTTTCTGGCTCAGACACACCCCATGGCTGTTGACCACCATCCAGCTCCGGTCGTACAGTAACCCAGAGGCTCCCAGCGGCCAGTCGCAGACCTGAAAAACAAAAAGAAGAAAAAGGGAACAATGGTAGAAAATGGTTGAAACTCCATGCTGTTCATGGCATTCCTATAATGAAACACATCCATCCTTGCTCTGATCCTGACAGTACGTGAGCAACATCATTTCGGGACTGGAAACTTTGCAGCAGCAGCAGCAGTGGGTCGCACCGCAGCTCAGTGGTTGGTTAATGGAGCCAGCAGTAGAAATTGCTAATAGATGCATGGTTATGATATGTACTATTATAGCCATCAGTATTGTTGATAGCAAAGTTGTAGACCCATCCTACATCCTGCACATAATATTATGCCACACATACGTAGTAAAGCATCTAAAGTACAGAACAGCCAACACTGCTCTATCAGTGTGTACATTGTTGTCACAAATGTTAGGATCATATATGTGTAGGGTTATTACATGCTTAGAACCTAATTGATACTACAATTGATGTGGGTCAAAAGTGGGTGGGGCCAGTAGCAGATTGGATTAAGGAAGTGGCGTCATGAAGTAGGAAGGGCAATTTATTGAGATTAAGGAAGTGGCATCATGGAGTAGGACGGGCGATTCCTTGAGATTAAGGAAGGGTCGTCATGGAGTAGGAGGGGCGATTCATTGAAATTAAGGATGTGACGTCATTGATCACTTTTAATTATGTAATGGTGAAAGTGCACTGCATGTATAACTTTATGCATATAAGAGTATGTATTGATAGTAATTATTGAGGCAATTTCATAATGTGTTTTTGGGAGTTCTGTGAATATTGTGGTGGACACAGACCTCAAATGCTGCACATGATTTGATTGGGTAGATGTAGATGTTGGTCAGTGTGTAGGGGTTCTTCAGGAGGGTTGTGTCTACAGCACTACTGGGTCGTCCACATCCCACCAGTGATGGTTCTGCTTGTCTGCACGTCTCAACTTCCCGCTCAATGCCGCCATTGGCCAACGGTTTAATTGAAAGTTTCTGGTTTGAGTTTCCACACAACGCAGTTTGTGTTTGTCGTAGGTTTTCTAGCCTCACTCGGTCCACTTGGGCCGGCTTGTCGACGAAGCAGTCCACGACAAAGCTCAGGAAGTTCTGACAGTCGTCAAAGGTCGACATGTAGCCGAAGGAGATGCGCACGGAGCCCGTCGGCTTGCCGTCCACCAGGTCAACGCTGTCTCCACACACGTGACCGGCCTGGAAGAAGAAGAGAAGACAATCACATTTACAACCATACTTGATTTTGCACATTGGACTTCCATTTCACCTGAAATCCTATTTAGTTTGTCTCACCTTGAGATTGTTCTTCAGCTCTTGATCTGTAATATCCAGGAAGTGCTGGCAGGCCCCGGTGTTGCAGAAGCATCCCGTGCGCAAATGTATGTTGTAAAGACTTGCAAGTTTATCCACCTGAAGTCAGTATAAATGTTAGTACATTGCATTCTAAATGAGCATGCAGTGTTCAAACACACATAATACCCAAAAGTAAACACACATCCCGATTTAGACAAATTATCAATACTGCCAGCGAACCTCAATCAAACGACTGTCTGGCTTGTACATCGCAACGTCACATTGTAAGGACCGCCGCAATTTTGGGAGCATAGGAGCATTGGAATGTTAGTTATTGTGTTGGTAGTAATGGTTTTTGGTCATTGTTTAGGAATGAATCAGGAAATGATTTGTCATTATGGGGAGACGGTGTTGTGTTTGAAACATGCTTGATGGTGTTATGTTTCTCATACGAGTTGTGGCAAAACCACGTTTTCATTAGCCTTTGTTATGGTATATTTACGTTGTCTTAAGTCCTCTTGATATAATAAAAATAATACCATGATGCATTCTGAGGTAGGCTACAAGCCCTATTGAATGGGAAACGTGTATTGTTGATATTAGTAAGGCAACAGCAAAACTGGATGTGTTTTGGCACCAATGGTTTAACAGGGGAAAAAATATGAATAACATTAATACACTGCACCTGGGAGTATCCAATTATGTGTCCACGGCAGTCCAACAGGTTGAAGTTGAGAATAGCCCCCTGTGTGCTTGGACTGTCAAACTGGCCATGGGTGTACATCTCAGCCACAGGATGCCCGTTACCATGGCAAAGACTCGAGAGCAGAATGTAAGTGTAGCGTGCTAGGCCAAAGGCATGGGGCTGGATGTTGTCCATTCCTCCTGAAGACAAGGGATACAGAGCGGGGCTATTGGAGTATCCTTGAGGCTGATGACAAACATACTCATTCAAGGCCTTTCCATGTTTACAAATCCATTTCCCTCCTTCCATCCATCCAGCTTCAATTATATTACCTGTGATCCTTTGCAGAGCATCAAAGCTGTGGTTCAGGGCAATGATGTCCAAGTAAGAAATACTGCCATCTTCAAACCTTTAATTTGTTAATAAACACTCAATTACATTCAAAACAAATAAAAAGAGAAACGATATTGCCATAGCTAAGAGTTACTCATATGGTGGAACCGTGTGTGTGTGTGTTTATTTATTTATTATCACCTGTCAGAGATGTTTGCTGCGGGCACAAAGTAATCTTCCCCAGCCAGGTAGCCAGCTGCTGTCCCCCCGCCGAAATAGCTCTTCTTCAGGCAGGCCGCGGCTTGGTTACGCACCAGTAGCGCCCCCAGGCCCGTGGGGAAGCCAAACATCTTGTAGAATGAGAGTGGGACAAAGTCAGCAGGGCAGCACTGCAGGTCCAGCGGGGAGCAGCCGACATGGGAGGCGGCGTCGAGCAGGACGAACCAGCGGCCCCTGTGGTCGCATGCCGGGTAGAGGCGTCTGGCCCTGATGCCCCACACATGACCTAGGGGATACTTCCTGCCAGAGAAGTTGCTCTGCGCAGGGTAACAGAATAGGTGTGGCGTCTGACAGGAGCCGTGATCATCATGACCCACCACGCCCACAACTCCGTCCCTCGTCCTGCCTTCTACCTCCCGGGGTGAGACCGGGAAGGGGAGAGCCCCCTGCGCGGAGGCCGGTCCTCGGATGCCTACCACGGAGGTATGATTGTCGGTCAGATAGCAGAAAAGACTGCCTGGCTCGGTGGCAGTCGGGGCGCTCCACGGAAAGGTCTCAGACACTAATTTAAGAGCCGCTGTGCTTCCGGAGGTGAAGATAATGGAGTATTCCTCAGGAGTGGTGTTGAAATGCTGCAGTATCCTGTCAGGGGGGAGGGGGAGGGGGGGGGGCGTATCATGTGACTGTGTCCTTATTTAACCCAGTGAAGTACAATGAAAACAAAGTAATCTCTGGTGAGACATACGTTGTAGACCTACCTGTATCTGACACGGTCAACAGTGTCATGGGTTAATCTACTGCTGGGGTTGTGACTGTGGGGGTTTCCTGTGTGGTAAACATGGTAAACATGATTACAGATCAAGTAAATCTAGTGATTCTCATAATGTGTCGGTGTATCTACTGGCAGCTACGTATTTGGGATTACTTCATAGTTTCGTATGGTACAATATTTAATAATATAGCGTCGTATAGACTACAACTACATTTTTCTTACCATACACGTTCCTTGAAATGTCGAGACAGAACTCCCTCACCGCTGATTCGGGATACAAAGTTGCGCCTGCGTGGTCCAGATAGGTTACTCCTGTATTGAAACACGTCGGCTGTTTAACAGGCTGCCACCGAGTCTCTATAAACACTCATAGGCTGCATTGCTCCCCTTTATAACACGCTAATTACCTTTTATCCTGGTAAACTCCTTTTTGATCACGTCTTCTAGATTTTCTGAATAACCACGGGGCCTACAAACGTCCCTGAACGTCTCAAGAGTGCAGAGATCTCTGAACTCCATTGCATACTTTATTGTCGCTGCGTAAATTGCAATGCTTTGTTTTTACAACCATTAAAAGAGACTGTCACGCCAGCTCGGTAAGGTCTAAGTCCATGGTGATGCAACGGCGAATCCCGGGTGTAACCACAAGTTAATGTCAAAGCGGTTTCCCTCGCATTCTTCCTTTAATCATAATACCCGGAAATATGTTACGTAAACGTGCAACTTTTAACATACGTATGCCTATAAACTGGTGTAGACTTCAATCTGCTGTGTACCGTGTGCAGTGTACCGTATGACTCGTCTACCGTCGAAGAGAGAATAGTTCCGCAAATCATGCGTACCAAATATGGAACAATCATAACGCAATGCAAACTAAAGTCACTTTTCACAATCGCGCAATCAATTTAGCATATTTTCAATTTGAACACATACTTTCCAATTACTTATTTCTGATCAACTATTCTCCACAAATTGAAGTGATCGTTGATGTTAATGTTGTGGACGGCCTTTACATCAGCTTTTGTAACATTTATAATAACATAATTACTTCAAATTAACGGTGTCCCTCTGTTGGTAATCAATGCACTCTAATCCGGGTTTAAATGTAATCCCACATTTGTAATCCTTTGTACATGAAAAATGGAACCGCATAATGTTGTCTCACATGGCTAACAGTATTTTAGTAAAAAAACAAAGAAAACTATGTGGGCCTACCAAAATAACGCACACACACACACACACACACACACACACACACACACACACACACACACACACACACACACACACACACACACACACACACACACATTCTAACACACACTAACTCAAAAACATAGACACAGTTCTCCTAATCTATGATTCCACACATACTGTACATAACCACCATCAACTATTTAACACATTGAGCCTCTAATGAAGGGTATTGATTATAGCCCCCTATAGTGACAGCTTCTGTTTGGGCCTTACAGGCCAGCTCTTCTTGGGTCTGGGGGTCATCTTCTGCCAGCCATGGCCCTCACAGCAGCCATCATTGTCTGCGTGCAACGCAGTGAAAAGTAATTAAATATGCCACTTATGCTTGGCTGAACCATTTCCTTTCACAATGTGGGAGGCAGACTGAATACATGTTTCTGTGCAGAAGGGGTTGTATTGTATCCACGATGGCCTCATTACAGGCTGGGGCCGAAGGGCTTGACGTTGGGGGAGGGGTCGTGTTGGGGAGAGAGGGGCCAGAGCACCCCATGAAGACATTGTGCTAAACATAACTGAACACCTCAGACATCACATTGTCCACCCCCCCCCCCCCCCCTCCCCCACCCCCCACTGCCCTGTTCTCAATTAGTGCCCAAGGCTGTCTTGTGCAAAAAAATGAGGATTTTTAAACAGAGGGATTTATCCTCCAAAAATATAAAGGGACACTCAGGCTTTGATGAAACAGGAAGTTCTTTGAGAATCTAGTGATCAGCACAGCGGTCATGCTGGGATGTTAGTCACACAGTTACACGTTAACAAAGCTTCTCAAGTTGATGCTTTTTCATTTTTTCTTCCAAACGTTCACTTCCTTTTCTTTTCTGTGATCATCAAGCAGTGCTTTTCTTGAAGCAGTGCATCGATTGCGACTTTTTTCCCCCTTAAAAGAACCTCTGAATGTGTGTGTGTGTGTGTGTGTCTGTTTGTGTGTGTGCTGTAAAGTGTAACTGTAGCCCACTCATCCATGCTGGTGCCCAGACCAGAGAGAGTCTCGCTTGCCCTGCCCTCCGGCCTCCTGGGCTGGCTGAGCTATCCGCAGAGGAAACGCCTCTTCCGTGGAGCTGACAGGGAGAATTAAGGCGAGGGATGCGGGTTCACTTGCCCTGTGTAGGGGCTTAGCACTGGGCTAAGCTGAGGGACTAATAGCAAAGCCAGCCTTGCTCCAGCCGGTCTGAGGGCATTTGGGAGCCATCTGGCCATACTCTGTGGCAGTAGCCAACAACAAAAGAGGGGGCAAACCGTTAGCAGCGAGCAACTGAAAGGTAAATAACATTTGCTCAGAAGATACAGCAGCCAGGAGTGGTGGAGAACGATACGAGAAGTTGTAAAGGAGGAGGAGGTTGGTACTTTTTATGCTTCTCATTCTTGGTATATTACAGGCCCCTGCAGCCACATTCAGGATTTAAAGGATTAGACTACTAACTGATCCTGTTTCCATTGGTGATAGACCAGAATAGTATTTCGGTCTATATATATATATTAATTATTAATTATTTTGCAATTCATGGCAAGATATGAGCAACGTGTTGCTTTATTGTGGGGTCATTGTGCTTTTGGTCTAGTCCAAAAATGTGGTTGAAAGTGTTGCTGGGCTAGCTACCAAAATATTTGTGCCTCTGTAGTCTGCATTAGTAGCATCTAAATGAATGGTCCGTATACATTTCCATTGTATGTTCTACCTAAATGTGTGTAGTACACATTTAGAGTACATAGTATTCTTCCATTCAGGTCACCATGGCTATGTCTAATCTAAAATTAGATGTGAACCAATTTTTTCAGTTATCAATGGTACTGCTACGTAATGGTAGCAGTACCATTGATAACTGTTCATATCTAATTTTAATAAATTAGATCACTATGTATTGTGCTCTAATAGTAGATTATTTCCTGAAATTGCTTGGTTTTGTTATGCCGAACAAGAAATCGTATGAATAGAAAACTAATCATTTTTACACCCGTTGCTTCCTAAGGGCCTTGATATAATAACAGAGAACCACACTTGTGGGGTTTTCTCAAAATAAATGTATATTCTCAAACACAACCCTCCATGCAATCCACTTACACACACAAGATATTATTTGCCAAAATATATAGATGGAAAACTCTTTCTTTGTTCAGCTCAGAGTTATTGTCCTACTTATTGCCTGTGTGTGTCTCCTTGCACTGTATCAATTGTGTTCAGTGTGGTCATCTATGTGCCATCATGTGGGTAATGTTTTGTAGTCCTTGTTTTGTTCTGAAGTATTGAGCGAGTGGTGACGTGCCAGGGGCGACAGAAATGGGTCAAAAGGGTTTTAGTATTATCTAAACAAATCCTGCTCTATAGGATTAGACCATGATGGCAATGTTTACTGGCTGCCTTTACCCTAACCTTGTACTGATACAAACACACAGACAGACAGACAGACAGACAGACAGACAGACAGACAGACATTCAGTGTGAGTGAATGCCACTGAACTGGATTATTAGGAGTTAGGATGTACCTGTCATTAAGACTCAGTGGTATTGTCTCAGTATCAGCAATGTACTAACATCTTGGAATTAATATTCCCAGTCATATTTGTACACACACACCCACACACACACTTGCGCACACAAACATATTTACAAACAAACATACACACACACACATGCTCATACACACACAGAACCCACACACCAACGCACAAACAAACACATGCGTAAACACACACGCACACAGGCTCTCTTCTAGTTACTGGATATAACCATTGCACAGAGGGTGAGTGAGTGTACAATAAAATGCAGTTTGGCGTATAGCAGTGTTGGTAATGACATAAGGCGCAGTTAAATCAGAGGATATTGACCATGTGCAAATGGCCTTGTACACATTCTTCGATTCTATTCTCTGTTGCAATTTACTAATTTAAAATGCATGTTATTACCATTTTATTTGACCATGACTAAATGTCATCAGTTTGCTACAAAGAAAACACATCATACACAGCTCTTTATTTTATTGCCATTTATCAAATGTAATCACATGGGCCATGCTTGGGCCACCTTAGTGCAGCTTTCTGGTGTGGTATTTAGATGTGGAATGGTGATGGGGAACTCTTTGTTCATTGGTTTGCTTGAGTATTTTATAGAGTTAAAGGTAAACTATGATATCATTACATGAAAAATAGAACACAGTGTGATTGGATTGGTTTGAGGATTAACTGGCCACACCTTAGCACCCTCCACCAAGAAATATTTGTGTAATTTGTGTTGGCTATAAAGCCTCGCTATTTGGGAAGACATCCATTCAGCTGAACTACAATACCACAACACAATGAATGTAGTCACAAATCCAGAAAAATGAATCCAGACCAACAAAGTTTTCTATTTTATTTGTTTATTTTTCCAATAATCATTTGCAAATTGGTCAAAGGTTTTTGTTTGGCACTTTCCGCTTTAACACCACTTCTAATTTACCGTATATTATATAAAATGGTTTAAACACTTCCTGCTAACCTTTTAATGTAATAGGGCTTGTACATCAGAATTCATCATGGGATATTTGGACTCAGGATAGTTGTGGTACTGTAAAATCCTAAATCAACGTACATTTTGCCACATTTTGAAACCCTGTGGCAGTTTCAAACACAACAATGTCTCCCTATAATGACAAATCATTTCACGATTAATTATTACCAATGACGAAAAAGCACTAACATAATAACTAACATTCCAATGCTCCTCTGCTTCCAAAATGGCCATTGCGTTGTGACGTTGCGATGTAGAAGCCCTGTAAGTAATGCATCCATCTATTGAATGAGTTCACTAACGATACAACGGCAGCTATCCCTCAACACTTACAACCACAGACATAGTCCTTCATAATTCCTGAAACATGGGACATTCAAACAGTGGCACCTTCGTGTTGTTTATGTTGTTATATTGGGAAGCAGCTTTTTTAATGATGGTGATACAGTTCTCACTTGATCCCTTTTCCTTGTGGAACAGTGTCTTTCTTTGTATCTGAGGTCAGGGAGTCCCAGTCGTTGTATATATTACATGAATACTTCTTTTCACACACCGATAACACCACCACCACTGATAGACAAAAGTAATCAAACACGTATGAGATATGAAATGGATGGATTGTTATCTTCAGGCTGAGGAAAATAATTTGGTTTAAAAAAAAAGGAACACATTTTGTTCCATTGCCTCTGTATGTAGGGTCATCACAGAGTCACACGTAGCGCTGTTAACTCCATATGGAAATCATAGCTTGCCGTATCTCCTACCACACACAGCAACACACCGCGAACACATTGAAACATATGGGAGAGCTTCACTTTATAAGAAGTGGAGGGCACATGCTCACTCTTTGACAAAACGAACTTTTTAGATTGTCATGTGAGTATGTTAATACAGTACGGCTCCCCAAGGGCAAACAGAGTGTCCTTATATCTCCCGTCTTGAATACACAATATGGAAGAAAACGTTGCTTCTCCTTCGTAGGGGGTGATTGCATCAAGATGCTAATGTATTGAGCCTAAAGTGTAAGCCGTACTTCAAACTCTGGCGATGGTGGTTCATTTCTCTGCTTTGTCTCCCACTCTTTGCAGAGTGTTAACGCTAACGACTGAGAAACACAGTAGATGTCTGATATGGAGGAGCTGCAGGGATCGGAGGGGGGGCCAAACATCACTCTCACACTGAGGCTCTTAATGCATGGAAAGGTTTGTGCAAACGTTTAGTTTCAATCCACCTTTTTTTATGAATGACTCATTCTGAATGGGTAGAATCCCATCAACGGTTGAGATAAGAAGGCATGTTTTGATTTTCATTTGAACGGCCACATAATCACGCTTTTTTCAATCTCATCTCTGTTCACAGGAAGTGGGGAGCATCATTGGAAAGGTACTGGAATTGGATTATTGTGTTTGGAAAATCCAAGTTGACACAGTTCTTGAGAATACTAGAATCATCTCTGGTTAAGATATTCACAAAGGACGACTTAGTTATTATTTAATGAATGCATTATGTGTAAAACTAACATTGATTGGCTGGTGCAAAGCTCCCCTTGGGCGATTCCAGGAGGGTAATTAAGATCATCATTTATAAAAGTGTTTATCGAATAATACAGTTGTTCATTATTATCATATCGATATCCCATAAATGATATGGTACCATGAAGCGTTTGATTTATGTCTTCTTAAATTCTTTCAGAAAGGAGAAACGGTGAAGAAGATGAGAGAGGAGGCATGTTTGTTATCCGGCAATAGGCACCAATTATACACAAATAAAAGCCCCAAAACATACCAAGTGAAGCGTTTTAATTGGTGAATTGTTAATGTGCTTCCAGAGTGGAGCTCGTATCAACATATCTGAAGGGTCATCCCCAGAGAGAATCGTCACCATCACGGGCCCCACAGAGGGCCTCTTCAGGGCCTTCTCTATGATCGCAGAGAGGTTTGAGGAGGTCTGTGGCAGAACATCTAAACACCCCTCGTTAAACACATAAACAAACACAGGATTTACCCCATGGCTTAAGACTGAATTTTCTGAAGCATGACTTTCAAAAACTGGTAGACGAAAGTGAACTCCATGCAAGCCTGAAAGCCCTGTGCTTTCTTTCCTTCCGGAACACTCCCACAGGATATTACTGCGGCGATGACAAACAGCAACGTGACGAGCAAGCCGCCTGTCACCCTGCGCCTGGTGATCCCGGGGAGCCAGTGTGGCTCACTGATTGGCAAAGGAGGCTCCAAGATCAAGGAGATCAGAGAGGTATGCACATCTCTTCATTTTTCTTTTGTGTCATCTGACTTTATATTTCCTTGTGCATGTATGGATTTACAGAGTGATTTATGACTTTCCCCAAATACAAATATCATGGCAAAAAATATCCTCCTCAACTTTAGCTCCGCATCCAAATGCATTCATTTTCTTTAAATAACATTGCTGTGTCTTTAAATAATACTTTCTTAAATACGTTGGGACATAACTTTCCTTCATGCCTAAATCTGTCAAATCAAAATTAAGGAAATGCAAAGAAAAATAATGTTATTTTATGTCAATAAGGCTTTCTTATGTGTTTTCCCCCCATTTCTTCCACTTCTGTTTTCTGTCCACTTCTGTTTTCTGTTTCTGTGGCGATGTTACAGACCACGGGTGCCCAGGTGCAAGTGGCAGGAGACATGCTGCCCGACTCAACAGAAAGAGCTGTCACCATCTCCGGAGCTCCACAGGCCATCACCCAGTGTGTGCGACACATCTGCTCCGTCATGCTGGAGGTAACAAAATGTCCCCACAAAATGTACACATTCACCCTTTTTTTACTCACTGCGGTGTGAAAGATTTGTCCAACATACCATAGGGTCTATGCAGTAGCAAATTGTGCAAATGTTGAATAGTTTTGTTGTTGTTGTATTAACTGCTTTTCCCATGAAAGATTGTATCTTCGAAAGAATGCTCTTAATAATGTTTTTTGTAAATGTCCAATAACATTTTGTCAACTCTCCCTTTATGGAACAAAAATAAGCATGTAATCCCTTACTTGCTCGAATAGCTGGGACTACATTTATTCCCCTATGTAATATACAGCAATGTATAAAATGTTGGTTCATTTCATCCTCCAGTCCCCCCCAAAAGGAGCTACTATTCCTTATCGTCCTAAGGTGTTGGCTGGTGGCCATGCGGTACTATCTCAGCAGCACGGTGCACCAGTAAGTTTCCCTGTGATGTCTGAACACTTCACTTTCATTAAGTTCTAAGAGCTCACAATCACCATGATCTCTGTGAACACGAAAAACAATTAGATAGATTAGATAGTGTTGGTTGTATGGTCACTAACATAATATAATATATGTATTCACCACCAGAGGGACACCTTCCTGTTTTCTGTAGTTCAACAGAAACACAAATGTACCATCGCTGACTTAATACTATTCTAATGATACAAAAATTATTGATTAAACAATCAATTATTAATTTGAACCACAGCTACAAGGAACAAAAATGATGTGTCTGGCTTCTGATGTACGCTACTGTGTCCATATAGTGCCTTACAGCAAGTAGGCTATCTAAGCCTTATACATAACCAGTAAGACACCTCATCATATAATGTACATACAATCAACAACAATAAGGAAATGTTAACCAACACGGTTAATAAATACAAATGTAATATATGGAAACATATTGATATAGTCAAATCCAATGGTGCCGCAATCTTATGATATTGTGGGATTTATATTAAGCTGATTGAGGCTAAATCAAGATTTACGACTTGAAGCAGCGTGCAGAAAGCATAACGGTAATGAAACCATACAGTTTGGTTGACCTGTTCACAAATGCTGGCGTGCTGTATTGGTAGACTTGGGAAGTGGGGGATATTTGATTTATGTCAAACTCAGGAGTAGATTTCGTTGTAATACTTTTTTTGGCACTACAAATCTCCTAGAAAAAAAATGAAACAAACGAGAAGAACAAAATGGTTTTGAATGAGAAAAATCAATGTCATAACAGCAATTGTTTCTTATTTCTTTTTGTGTGTCTCAGGCGTTTGCCATTCCAGGGCATCCAGGGCAGTATGCCTTCCCACATCAAGATGTAAGTGTGTTTGGTAGAGCGGTCGACTCTTCACCTGTCCCCGATGACCTAGTCCTGCCCATTCCTCCCAAGTTACCACCACACCCTCTGTGTCCCTTTTACTCAGCAAGAATGACCGATGAACTCCCTATTCTGCTGACGTTACTAACACTAACAAATGCAGCTGCATGCTTTGATCGATCACATCTCTAATCACAAACACAATACTAACCCTTTAATAATAAAGAACAATGAGCCTCTTACAGTACATCGCTATAGACAACACACCACTGTGCTTTTCACTGTGAACTGCCACAATAACTTGATTCTTTGGGAGAAAATCTGGATCTGCCCATCTCTCCGCAGTGACACAATCATCACTCTCGTTTGTGAACCTCTGATTGGCTCTTGGTTGTAGTTTTCGGGCGCCTCTGAAATAATCCAGTTTGATTGGTTAGCTCTAACTTCCTTCCTACCCTGCAGTTGACCAAGCTTCACCAGTTGGCTATGCAGCATATCCCCTTCCCTTCCCTTGGGCAGAGCAACCCTACCTTCCCTGGTACGTACCCAAGGATCCCTGGGGAAGTCCATGTCTCTCTCTCTCTCTCTCTCTCTCTCTCTCTCTCTCTCTCTCTCTCTCTCTCTCTCTCTCTCCAAACATATGCTTCCTTTTAAAATCACACCATCACCGAACCCCTTCTGTCCAAGGACATCCAAGTCTGTTTACATTGTCACAAAAACAATTCTGCCTCCTGCGGGTTTAAATGATTATGCTAATTTTGTTTCTTTTTATAAACATGGGTAGCTTCTAGATAATTCTCTTACAACCCCTTGGAGCTGTATTAATATTAATATTAAATAGCATATCAGATACCCTTACATTGATGCTGCTATTAAATCTGAAAGCATACAAAGTAGCTTGTGGAGACCAGTGCTTTGAGAGGGTAAATCTTTACATAGAATATTGTTTTCTCCTCTGCTGTTATTTCATATATAAATAATGAGAGCATGGCAAATTGTAAAACCTCTCCAGAAAAAGAAGAAAAAAAGCCCAACTGTTTGAAATAGAAATGTGATACAAATTGAAGGAATATTTTAAGCCTGTAAATATTATACCATTTCTCACTTACTTAAAAAGCCCAAATGAAAATACAGTTTTCCCGAGTCCCTTCATAAATCCTGATTCGTCCCCTTCCCCTCCCTTTTCCTCTTCAACATGTTTCCCTTAATTCTAACATCGTCATGGCCCCCCCATTCCCAGCCTCAAACATCCCATCGCTACATCCAACAACTAATTCAACGTCCTTTTACTACTAACTGCAAGACAGCACTCTGCATTATTCAGGCAACACAAGAGAGCTGATGTTAATCCTGAGATTTAATTTAATTTAGATAAGCTATTTGGTGTTCACGTGCAGTAGGCTATACACAAGAGCTGTGTTTTGTTATCAAAGTAAAAGAAAAAAGTGCCCAATTGGCCTTTGTGTGTTGAGTGCTGTTGTGTGTGTTCATGTATATGTATGGGTCTCTGCTATGATACTCTTGCTACTTATCAAATGCATGTTCTTTAGTAATCTATCCAAGTGCATCAGGGATTGAGCGCCACAGAAAGATAAGCCCAGTTAGAGTGAACAATGAAATCCATTAGCCCAACACAGGTGTTACTTTTCACTGTCTTGCTTTTCAGGATTCGATGCATCTGCCCCATCAAGTTCACAGGAGCTGGCCATACCGAACGATGTGAGTGTCCATTCATTCTGAGTTCCATTTAAACGTACACCCCCATGACACCCCTTAATGGTACAATCTCATCCTGTGAAGCTTGAACATGCACTCCCGGGTAATGAAGCAAGTCACGCCGTTCGTAGATTTATAAACAAAAACAGTCCAACATAGACGCAGTGTGCTATTAAGCTCAGCCGATTTCCTTTCAGAAACAAATAACACTTAATGGTGCATTAAAAGGGAAAATATACAGATTGCCATTACAGATCAAAGCTGCACCAAATAATGTCTCTTTAGGTGTTTATGATAATTTAACACTGTGTATAACAATGTCAATAATTTACAACAATAATACTACTATAACTTTTGCAATATTGTATGCAGTGTATGTATGCAATTAACAAGACAGCATTCAAGCATGAATACAAGGTGATGTTAAATGTCACAGTGACACTACTACTGATTATTTAATCTGTAATGACATGATTACAGAAATGCTGTCATTCATTAACACCCATACAGTCTCCCATTTATTATGGTGTATGATTGCAAATGTCAATGTTTGCATTTCATGTTTTTTAAATGTTTTACAGCAATATATGGCCTCATTATGGTTTGATTCATTGGTCTAATCCAGGCACTGAGGCAACTGTTTAATTGTCTGATTTGTAAATAGTGTGTCGAATGAGTGTGTTTTTATTCTCTCGCTCTGTCCAGTTTATTGGCTGCATAATTGGAAGACAAGGCAGCAAGATCAATGAGATTCGCCAGGTCTCTGGAGCTCACATTAAGATAGCCAGCACAGCTGATGGCTCACCGATGCGGCAAGTCACGATCACAGGCTCCCCGGCCAGCATCAGTGTGGCTCAGTATCTTATCAACGCCAGGTAAGACCCCCCATGCTCTGCCTGTCCTCGCATCACAAACCACACTCAAGCATAAGGTGGCCAAATGCCGTGGTGCTCGTGTATTAAGGTAGCCTTGTTCTCGGTCAGGCTAGGCTTGAGTTAGCTTCTAGTCACTGCTTCTAGTCTCTTGATAGCATGGCAATCCATATTTTCACATCTTTTTCTTAACACATAACATTCCTCCATTAATTCACTTGTTTTCTCCCCTCCTTCTCCCCTTTTTTGTCTCACACCCTTTTTTTCCTCCACTGTCTCCCACCTCTATCGCCCCTCTTTTCTGCCACCACCCATTCCTATCCTCTCATTGAACCCTGCTCCACCCCTCGCCCACCCTTCCCCCGCACCACCTCCCACGCTTCGCCTGCTGTCTGGTGGCCCGCAGCTTAGAGATGGCTAAGTACACCATGCAGGCCGTGTCATCCATGGCCCCGATCGACCTCAACATGAGCTTCCCCCAGTCCGCCCAGGTGGCCGTCTCCACGCCTAACTCTATGGCCATGCTTGCCGCGCCAGCCTCTGCCGCCATTAACGTTCACTCCCCCTCCGCCCTAGCCACCATGCAGAGCCAGCACTACGCCGTCCCAGTGTCCAGCCTGCTTGGCATGAAAAGCCTCCCCATCCTCACTATGCATCCGGCTGCCGCCTCCAGCCTAGCGCAAAGTCTATCCCACTACACGACTAAGATGCCAAAGTCCGAAAGGCAGAAGTTTGCACCCTATTAATGGTTAGCCATGGATTGTTGGGGGGCGGGGGGGGGGGGGGGGGGGGGGGGGGGGGGGGGGGGTGCTCTCTTGTCATCAATTGTCGATGACATGAATAAGTGGACATTTGCTATGAATATTTATATTCCATATATAGGCTACCAGCTCACACTGCCCTACTAACCTACTGCTGACAGTGTTTTTTATTCCTTGTGAATCACAGCAACTGTAAGGATCTCAGGTTGATTTACATACTGTAGCTGATGCTACATCAGGAGGCTACCTAATGCTAATTGTAATAACTGGGGTGTTTGTAGCTCTACGATACCGTATATGCTATAAGCAGCATGTGATAATCTCAGGACAGTAGACAGAGCCTCAATAGTTATTTGCTCTGCGTTAGATAATCAGTTAGATATTCAGGTTGTGTCCTGGCTGTCAGTGTAGTCTCTTCTCCCTGTTTCTGCATGGGATTACTGTCGGATACTCTCGTCTTGTCCCATGACCAAAAATATAAAGGTTAGGCTAACTGGAAAGCTGTGAAACATTTTGTTTAAAACGTTTTTAATAGATTAATGTTCTGTTATGGTCATTTTCTACCATAATGGTACAATTTTGAGTTGTTTTTTTCTTAGTCATGTGATCATTTCATGTCTTGATATGGGATCCAATTGTATGTTTAATCTTCCACACGTGTGTATTCTTGTTATATTCCCTCCTTTCCTTCACTAGGCTCTCATCAATGGTAACAGGCTTGGGTGTTCTGTATTAAGTTCTGATGGGATTGTCCTAAAGCCACATCATTGGATTGTAGTGGATTAGACTCGTTATGGTAACCCTGTTGTTTTGCCTCGCTAAATCATGTCATTGTTTTTTTTTCTGATAAATTGTAAGTAAGTAAGTTATTAAGTAAGTAAGTAAGTAGGTAAGTACGTTAGTAAGTAAGTAAGTACTTACTTTCTTATATAAAAAAGAAAAAACATCTGTGTTTGTTGCTGGTGTTTTCATTTTTGTCTGTGGGTACATCCCATATTGTAATTTTGGAAAAAAATAAAAATAAAGACTTTTTAATAAAACAATTTTTAATGTTTTTTCATGAGTTGCATTAGAAGCACTATCGTGTGTGTACATAAAATTCAATGGAAGTTACATATTCCTGTTTTTGTATTTTGCTTACTGCTTACTGCTGAGGGTAATGTCATGTTTCCATCCATGCGACCGTAAACCTAACATTGTTTTTGTTTTAAACTGTTCATTCATATTATTGTCAATATCTCATGAGCGGACACATTTGTGATCTAGCCTATTCGTCAAATCAACCTTGCACTAGGAACTCAAGGAACTATATTTTATACTCCTGACCTAGGCCTGATGTTTGTCTTTGGTTTGATTTGGATTGTTCTCTTTGCCTGCAACTACTTCCCACTTCTACTATCTGCAAAAAGTTGTAAATACATAAATGTAAAACATGACCACATTAACTCGACTATTTTCATTCATTCAATAGACCTGGTGTTGTACTATTCTGTTTTCCAAATTTAGAAAACCACAGAGACAAAACCATGCCAGCAATTAAAATAAACAAAACGGGGACTTCTGTATTTGTAACAACGACACTGATGTTCTGTTGTGTACAGATGTGCAATTTAGGCCTACAGGTGTGCCTGGCAGCAACGGGAAGAAGACCTACTTTTACCCTGGTCTACTTTACAAATCAACCTAGAGTCGAAGTCACCAGACACCCTGAAGGTGTATTCAATATATCACAGGAATAATAGCAAACTTGTCCATGCGTGGCCGCTAATGGCCATGTACTGATGAGCTGTCAATATCTTCACTTGCTGTTGACTCCGTTTTACCCATGTCCGACAATTTCAATGGATTTTAAAACCTAAAACCAGAAGTAGCCTGGATGAAGCTATAGACGGGCAATTCCTACCATCGAGGGTAAAATGTTGAAGAGGGGTGAATCAATAGTTAATGGCGGTGGAAATCCAATGACATTGAAGAACGGCGTTTCAACCCCGAGGGAAACTCAGCAGTTGCACAAAGTCTTGCATGTGTGCGGATGTAGGCCTATGCCCATGGCGGCTTTGAGTTCACAGCCAGCAGGTATGCTATATTAATGATTTCACAGGTCGGAGACACGCTATAACATATTATAGATCACTTACTATAGATCATACAAAGTGAAACGTCATCAGATGCCACCTGGCGACATTTGGATCTAGTTATACGTGCCAATGAACGTATTTATTTAAAACAGAAATAAACGTTACATACAATTTAAAATAAACCGTACGAAACGTGCGAGTGCAACAATGTGAATATGACTTTCAAAGTTGCTTCAGCGCCATCTCGTGGTGAGAAGGCACAATCAATTCCCGAGGACCAACGGCCACTTGCAAGTGACGTAGAAGCGCTTCTGTTTTTTTTTTGTCACCCTTTATAAAAAAGTGCCAATGTAGACGGCAGGAACCTCAGTAGATGCACGTCGCGGTCCCTTGCTACGTGGACAACGGGGCAGACAGAAAGGACTACTACAAGCTACTGCGTTTCACTTGTAGCTTGTAAAGTTGAGCTCGAGAGACGTATGACCCGCAGCAAGCATCCTCTTGGCTGTCTCGAGCGTCAGTTTCCCGCTCTTCAGCAGAGGTAATTTGTTGCTCTCGTGGGTTCCTTGCCGACGACTGTGGTTTGATTTCAGCCAAGCCGATAATAAAGGGACCAAGGAAGAAACGGACGTACTCCAGGTAAAATGCAGTACTTTCTTGTGCACTCCTTTATTATGAGTGAAATATTGCTAAATATTTAATTTCCCGTATATTGGATAATCTTAAAGTTGAATCCCAATGTATCGACAGGTACCGTGGTGATTTAGCGCCATTCATATTGGTGTTTCAAGCATTATACATGTAATAATTCTGTATTTGATGCGTGCCTGATGATATAGCGCGGCTGAGTGCAAAGGAGTAGAAAATACATGGCTATTCTAACAAGGTAAACGTTGCACTCTTATAGACTGTATTGAATAGCCTATCGTTGTTAACAAATAATGTAAAGGTTTTCAATAGGTCGAATGTTGTCGCGTATTCTTGTTGTCGCGTATTCTTATAAGATCTTATATTCATACAACATAACCTCTGGCATGAGTGCAATAACATGAGTGAATTGAGTTTGACACCGTCTAGACAAGCTAAAGTAAAGCACAAACCTCTACATCTCATTTTCCAACAATAATAATAATAATAATAATAATAATAATAATAATAATAATAAGGATGATAATGATAATAAGCATATCATTATTATTAATAATAACAATAGTCACAATAATAAACAAAACATAATCATTGCTAATATGAACAATACTATATTAAGTTAACCGTTATACCAAATGTATTACACAGTTCAGATTGTTGCTTGACACTGGGACACACTGGGACCCAGATCCAGTGACAGTTGTGAATGAAACATTGGTACTACACCGCTTTCCCAGAAAAACTTGATGGATTTAGGTCACAAGTAAGTACTACATTCGTAATATCAAATTCAATAAAACAGCCCTGAAGCAATCTTTTTGTCAGTGAATGACGGTGAAAGAAATACTCTCCTTTTTCTCATTGGTGCAATTAGAGGACACAATTTCACACCGTTTAGCTCTGTGTCCTGTTTTCAAGTTGAGCATCATTAAATCAATGGCTTCTCAACCTTGTCAAATCCCACCAGCTCCCACCGTCTAAACCCTTAAAATCCCATCTTCCTTGAGCTGCCCTGAACTGAAGTCAACCAATACTGGACTTAGAATAAATGTTAAATGTTGTGAGGATGATATCACCGGGCCACCAGAATGATAAACATGCTATATTATTCATCAATATACTTACTCTTTCTTACAGATTTGAGTCATTACAAGGACAAGTTTGCATGGCTAATGTTATTTGGTGTAAGGAGGTTCTAGGCTGATGTCACGTTTGAATACCAAACAACAGAAAGCAGCATCTTAAGAAGCTGCCTGAGGTGAATGCCTGAAGCCGTGCCTTCAAAGCTTCACTTTGGTTAATGTATTTTCCTTGTAAAGATGTTTTCATTCAATTTGATTGATAATGTAGGCCGTTTAATGTGCAGTTTTCATTGTCTACAATTGGCCCAGTTATAAAACCAGACACCAAATAAAACATGCATCTAAAGGAGAGTGAGAAAACAATGGTGCAGATACATTCCAGTCCGTCTTGAGATCAAAGCACAGGTACATTTTGTTGTGCATGACATAGAACATGTAATATATTGAACATCCCCCCAGTAAAGAAAGGTTTACAGTGACACAAAGGAAGAAGCATGTCTGGTTAGCCTTAACTGTCCTGCTTCATAATGACATTGAATCCTTGGCAATTCAATCTCAAAGAAAAATAAAACCTGTAACAGTCAAGGTTCATAACCCTTAGCATCGTGGAAGCACATGTGCGTTTCCGCCACACAAGAATTAAAAGACTAGCAGGAATAAATATGATAAATCATAATTCACTGTAAAGGTAAGCATATTTTAATTTTGGATTTAGAGGTGGATTGAGAATAGTAGCTGATAAATCCCAGCTGTTGTACCGTAATGGTACAAGAGGCTATGTTTGATGGCCTAAGATCTTTACACGACTTTGAGTGATTTACCTGTCTAATGATGAAATGACTATCTTGGCAAAGATGCCACATTCCTTCTTTCATCACCCGAAATTGTTAGTCAGCGCTCGCTCGTCAGATCAACAAGCCACACAGTAGTTTGTTTTTTAATTGCATAGCATAGGCTACTTAAGTAAACATTTTCCACCCTGAGCCATGTTTAATTGTTGCCATTTCCATTTTCCACTGCAACAGGATTTGTTCTATAGGCAATCAAAAATGTATATCATGTATTGATTTCCAATCAAATGACATTTCTAGGAGGATCAAAAGAGGACCAGATAAGGAACTGTAGCAAGGGAACTAATATGCATGTGAAGATGCAGTATTGTTTTCTTCAGGGATAAAGCTGAGATTGCCAGCCTTAATTTCCATACTGTTAAAATTGTCAGTGTTTAGCTTCTAAAATAACAAACTCAGAATGAATGCTATGCAGCATTTCTGGCTGAAATATTCATCTTAGTATCTATTAGGAGACAAGGTTAGGCATTTATTTGATATGTACTTAATTTCTACTCAAATGTTAATCATCTATTGGCCCACACCAGTATAAATATGCAATTTATATTTAATGCCTAGCACAATTAAAAGTGATATTACTCATGTCTAACAGATTGTTAAAACAACATTAGGCATATAATTATGATGATCCTGCTTGCCAAGTCCTTAGCTAGATAATTGAATGAATGAGGTTTCTTAACATATATTGTTGGCCGGGGAGTAACTTAAAGGAATTCAGCAGCTGAATGTGAATGCTCTGTTGGTACTGATATGAATCACACACATTAAAATCATCTAGATTTGGTTCACAACATTTTAAGAATGACCTATCAAGGTGTTTAATCACATTAACGACATATTTCCATTGGACTCAGACAACAGTGTTGGAATGGCAGGTATTCTGTTGTATATCATTCTAGAGGAACAAAAATATTATTGATGGCAATATGGCTTTTAAAGAATAAATATTTCATGATCCACAACTGAACAAACTACGGCAGTTTACAGTTTTAAAATAAATACCGCCTACTACCCCAGAATAGTCTTATTTACCGGTGTACCAGTTATGTACCGACTTCAAAATGTGTAGAACTATATTGAATAGAGACTGCCAGTGGTCAGAATTGCTCTTGAAACCGCAACGTGAACACATACACATATCGCTGTATTGTTGAGAAAACATTAGATTTTACAGTCAGGCGGACCATAAAGACGCGTTCAGATGTGGCATGCTATAAACGTCAGCGTCCATGAATGCAACCAGATGAGATACCTTACAACTGGAAACTAAAGATTAAATGAAGCAACATGTGGAATGCTCTCATTACCAACCCAGCTGTCCAAAACAGCACAATTCCCTGGTACATATAACCCATTACCCACATCCACACAGCCTTGCTTTTTTTGGCAATGCATTTAACATAGAACGTGAACAAATTATATATTTTTCACACAATGTTGTTTGTGAGCTCGAAACGTAACCCAATAGATCTCAATAAAATCCACATCATAGTTAAGATATTTTTAGAATAAGGGTCTTAATTTGCAGGAAACACCAGACCAGGCATTGTTGAAAATGTATTGTTTTGAACAATGTGCTTTGCACACATCAGGCCCAGGGAATGATCACAGCATTTTTCTAATTAAGAATACTGTTTGGTTGCAAAAACTCCTCAGGCCATCAGTCCTGTGCTTCTCCATATCGATAGCTGTGTATTTTGGTCTGACAATAAACACTGTGAGACTTCGAGAATGAAGCCAAAGTGAAACTGAAGCAAATGTTGCTAGAGCACTAGAGGTGGAAAACACAACAACACAACAGCTGTTTGTGTGGTCGTTGCGTATTTTATAGAGCTTCATATTGCTTACTGGCCGCCTACAGAGTTCTTCTACATATTTGGGTTGTTTAATGTTGTCCTGTGCCTACCAACCCGTGTCGTTATTAACCGATTCCAACCACAACCACACATTTTTAAACATACATTTTTTATTAGCATAACAATTTCAGAATTTTAAGCTCCTTCTAAAGTGGTGCTTCAAAAGCTCATCTATGATTATGCAACTTGCAACGCCCACTCTTCTCGAAACTAAGCATTTGTTTGCGCTAGGCCTACTCAATGTCCTTTGCGAGAAAGAGTGAGTACGGTAAAATACAAAGTTACAGGCAGAACCAAAATCTGCATTTCACAAGGAGCTTCTCCAACTCTATCGCTGTCTGCTGTCATTTATCATCATCATTCAACTGCTAGCTCTGCTTATCGCTAGTTTTCATGGTGTAGCATGATGATCAATTCAATTAAACTTCTGATTTGTGTTTGGAGACCGAAAATGGATGTGTGTGTGTGTGTGTGTGTGTATGTGTGTGTAGCAGGGTGTCTACACCCAGCTTCTCCCACCATGGTTCATCCCAGACTCTAGCCATGGACCCCAACCCAAGTCTGTTGATTAGATAAGATGGTACTTTATTAATCCTGGATGGGAAATTCTTCAGTTTTTATTTGAATTCATATTAATTGAATTCTGTCCTGAAATCTTTTTAAGGGTGCATTTTCTTCTTCTTGACAATCTGTCAGAAAAACTAACTGTCGACCCTGGGTGGAAACATGTCCTCCTTGGCAGAGGTAATAACACAATAGCTCAGCCTCACCGGGGCCGCTGTGGGAAAACCAAGTCTTATTTGACATACAGCCCACTGGTCTCTATTAATTCGTGCCCTCTAGTACAGCCACAACCTTTCAGCCTATTGCTAGGAAACATCGTCTTCAATGTGGATTTAGATCCAAATCCCCAGTAGTGGGTAAAATACCATATTTGACCAAATATGGTAAACAAAATGCAAATCCTTTTGTGATATTATAGCAAAGTCCTGGAAAGACATAATTTCCAATTAAGACTACATATATTTGCAAACAAGATCTTAACTGGATCCAGGTGCAATGGAACAGTCAATCAATCAGTCCCTATTGATCCACAAAGAGGCCAATATCGAGTTGGATGGATGTTTGTTTCGATTTTTCTGTATGGATAAAGGCAAATAAAAAAGAAGAGGCAAGGATAAATGTTCAGACAGGCTGATGATGCATCCCAGTTTAGCCCACGAGAGACAAGGCACCAACATGCACACCCAGGGCAACTCAGCAGTAGTGTGTGAAAACAGCAGCCGTGACAACAGCTGTTAAGGTGGAGAGGCTGAGAAAACCCAAATGAGGTTATTTTGCTAATGAGACCCTGGCTCATCTCTCTCTCTTCCGCCATCTCCATCTAGCTCTCTATCCCTCGCTATCCCTCTCTCTCTGTCTTGTGCTATTTCACTCTCTTTCTTTAACACTTCCTCTGTTGCTATTTCATGCACTGTCTCTGGCTCTCTCGTTTTCTCTATATTTTCCCCTTGTACCGTTCCTCTCATTTTGTCACTATCTATTTTTCTGTCTTCTGTCTATCTGCATTTCTCAACTGCAAGTTGCAAATCTATCTGTATGCACCTCGTTCCGCTCCCTTCCTCGGTACCACAGCAGCTTCAAGGATGCTGTCTCTAACACAGCAAGCCAGCTATTATAGTATGGCCATATAACAGCAATTCAGCATCACTCTATTTTTCTACTACTACTATTACTACTATTACTACTACTTTTTCCATGGCAAATACCGTATCTTTTTTTAAAGACAATTCATTCAATTTAATTCAAGACAGAGTTTTAAGAAATGTTTTCACTGTCTTTTTTTTCACAGCTATTTTGTCCAGAGCATTTTGTCCAGAAACAAATATAGATATGTTTTATTTTTCAAACCTCTTACATTCTCTTGGATTTCCCAACAACACATTTACCAGCAAGCCAACTTTAGACAGCTCTTGCTTCTGTCTTTGGATAAGATCTGTTCACTGAAGTTTACAAATCAGCCAAAGCTGTGCAGACAAATTCATTATTGAGCCGTCATAGAACTTCACAGCTACACTCAGAGTTAGTCAGTTCCCAGCTTCTTCCGAGCACAGCTACACATGTCCACATTGCCGTCACACAACATAAGCGTGCCTCAGTGATAAATGAGTGCAACTAGGACACAGACGGCACCGCAAAGCATCCAGGTGTCTGATTGGGAGAAGGCCATTGAAATTCTAGGAACTTCTACAGATCAGGCTAGTAAAAGAAAACTCCACAGTTCAGTATCGAGTGCAGTGGAAATGCTAATCGGTGACATCTTACATGTCCCCATTACCAAGTGCCTTCTAATGGGTTGGCACATTAGTTATGTTCACCCTGTAGATCTGCCACTACTTTCAATTCTATACAACTATATTTCTCACAAAGGCTGGTATTACTAGTTTTAAAATCCAACCAAAGTACACTACACCAAACTCGTTTTAACTTGACCTTGCTCAATTTCCATTGTTTTTTCTTATTTTGTTTGATTTATAGTGTATTAATATTTTTTACTATTAGCTCCAATAAACTATCCATGCCTTGCATGGAGCTATACTCAGTTTCAAATCAATTCCTGCTTTTTACAATTCAATGAAATTCATGTTAAAAAGGCACTGATCTGCAGTAGAAAAGGACAGCAAGAAATATGATATTCACATTTTACTTCAGAAAAATCTGTTTTCACCCCAGTCAGCCACGACTGGAAGCAATTGATGCAAGGAAGTCTTCCAGTGTGAAGCTGCATTGATTGCTTGACACAGTCCCACAAAAACACCCTACTCTGACAATCCAATTCACTGATCCTACATGCTTCCGTGAGGAACTACTGGGTGTTTGCTTGACAGGCTCTGAAGTCTTTTCTTTTTTTGAAGCGTTCGATACAGGAACAGAACAAAGGCAATGTCAATGATGTGTGACATGTAACAACATATACCGCTCTCACTGTCACCTGCTCTTGTCCTTCCAGATGGACCTGCTTGCACCGGGGATGTGAAGAGTGTTATGTGAGCCAACACCAGTTACCCACCTAGCTGGTGGAGGAGGAGGAGGAGGAGGAGGAGGGAGGGAGGCGGGGGCGGCTGGGGGCTCAAGGGGGAGAGATGCTGCAGGCGGTTGCCATGACAGCAGAGGTTATATTTGCTCTGTGGTTCCTAGCAAGCACGGCGCGGGGCGGCCCCATAGCGCCTCTGCCGCTGCGCAGGGACCATCTGGAGCATGTGCTGACCCAGGCCCTCGGGGACCGGGACGCGCCCGCCACCCGAAACCCACTCTTGGACCCAGACGATCAGCTAAGGCTGCAGGAACTCACGGCGCTGGGACTCCAACGGAAAGCTAACGGGAGCAGTGCCGGGCCCAACCCGGGTCCCCAGAGGAAGGGAGGCAAGGCGGGGACGTCGCAGGAGCCGCCGTGGAGCGAACAATACAACCAAATAGATGAGGGCCCCACGGGGGACCGCATCGACCTCTCCCAGGAGGCCATCGACGAGTATGCCTACCCGGACTACCGGGGAAAGGGCTGCATGGATGAGAGCGGCTTCGTGTATGCCATTGGAGAGCAGTTCACGCCGGGCCCGTCCGCGTGCCCGTGCCTGTGCACGGACGAGGGGCCACTGTGCAGCAAACCGGAGTGTCCCAGGATGCACCCTCGCTGTATTAAGGTGGACACCAGCCAGTGCTGCCCGCAGTGCAAGGAGAGGAAAAACTACTGTGAGTTCAGAGGCAAGGTGTACGCCTCGCTGGAGGAGTTCAAGGTGAGGCCATTAAACAAGCTTTCACTCAGTCCTGACATGTGCCCAAATCATCAAGAAAGTGCTGACAGGACACTGCTACACCACTACTACACTAGTACAATTTAATGGTAGCACACCATGGGCACCTGGCTAATACCAATGTTGTACTACAGGGACACTGGGCAAGCAACAAAGCTTGCCATTTGTTTCAGACAAAAAGCCTCTATCTATACTGCCCTCCATTATATATTTACAGACTCCAATTTACAGACATCCTGAATATATATGCGGGAGGTTTTGTCTTACCTGCACTGCTCAATGTGCAACTTTGGTGTGTGTGTGTTTGTGTGTGTATGTGTGTGTGTGTGAGTGTGTGAAGTCAGCTGTGGATTGAGAGGATGCTAAACCGATGAGGAAAGACAGAGATCTTTAATGTTTCATTATTTAACGGCCCTTCAAGGAACCCCACAATGAGTCCGGTGTCGGGCCTGTTATGAACAGAATACATTACTTTTACCAGCATTTAAATCTGGATTCTGTTAGAAGGTGTCCACCTGGAGTTAAGGGCTAATAAAGGGATGGCATGCTGTCATCCTGAAGTCTCTCTTTTTTGTCTCTAAAGTCTCATTTTGCGACTTAATAAACCAACAAACCAAGGAGAAAGTCTCTCCACTTTAGCTGGAGCCAGAAGAAGCAATTTCCGTGCCATTCCGAAGTGCAGTGCAGAGCACGCAACCCACAGCAACAGGAATGAGCGTTCATCTGACATATTTATTTATTTATTTCCTGTAATGGCTGATTGCGGCGTTCCAGGGGGTTACTGTAAATACTGCCTGGCCCCAACTTTCACAGTGGCTAGCCATGCAGAGCTGCACACCTCTGCAATCTACAGCCAGACAGGCTGCTGGGAACAACCAAGCCTGTCTGTAGCCTCTGTACAAACGGCCAGAAATTGAGGCCAAGAAATAGAAGAAAATAGCCAACAATGGATAGGCGTATCTTATCCGTATCATTAACCATTATATAATATATCATATCATGTATCATTATATCATTATGTATATCAACATTTTGATTGTCCTATTCTAGCTTTTATCAAGTGCCGCAAACCCCAGCAATCATCTGTACTCCATTCAGGCACAAGAAATTGGAAGCAACTTTCCTTTCATTTCCCTTTCTATTGATTTCCCTGTTTCCCCTGATTGTGCAGTGAAGTTAATTTCTAGACTATGCTGTCCCCTAAAGTGAAGCATCTCCAAAAAAGCCCCAGAAAGGATAGTGTCCCAGTAGATGGACTTCTCCATCTCTCTCCCTCTCTTTACATTTTCACTGTCATTAAGTAGCTAGACGGACAGATGGTGTGTATTCATGCTTGTGTGTTTGTGTGTGTGTGTGTGTGTGTGTGTGTTGGGGCTGTGATTAAATAGCTAGATGGACAGACGGTGTGTAATCATGGTTGTGTGTCTGCATGTGTGTGTGTGTATGTGTGTTTGTGTGTGTATGTGTCTGTGTGTGCGTGCGTGTGTTAAGGGTCCAGAGGGAAACGGAGCAATTTAGAAAAGCCATTAATTAGAATTAAAAAGCAATGCATATAGATTTCTTCAAAATGTTTCCTCTGTTTGGGTGTGTGCTGTGGATGCATGTTGTGCAATGTGACTAACTTCCACCACTACCTCCCCGTCCCCCATACTACTCAGGTGTCTCCGTGCGAGAAATGCAGATGCGAGCCCAGCGGAGAGGTGCTGTGCTCACTGTCCGCCTGCCCCCAGACGGAGTGTGTGGACCCCCAGTACGAGCCCGAGCAGTGTTGCCCCATCTGCAAGAGCGGTGAGTCCAGCTCCCCTTACCCTCCCGTACCCCCTAGACCACACCCGAGCTGCACCATCTCTCGGGTTCCTCTTCTCTGTGTCTTGCCTAGTGGCTCCAGGTCAGCCCTAGCCTGCCTACCTGCTGCTGCACTGCTGATGTGGCTGCAGCAAAGGGGTGTGGACACATTCATCACTGGTGTGGGGGGGGGGGGGGGGGGGGGGGGGGGGGGGGCAGCGATGCATAAACGCTCAACGGAGGGCAAATTTTTCCACACTCATATAAATCTCGGGACAATGGAATGAGAGGGGGAGGGGAGAGGTTAAGGACATGAATAGTCATTTTCGTTTTTCTTTTCTTCCTCAGTCGACTTGCTGTGTGAATACATTGAGGGCCCAAAAAACACAGCATCTTGCATTGTAGTCGCGTTTGAAAGCACATGAAGAGGTGAAAGAATGCTTAAAAAGAATATCACGAATATCACGACTCACACCCCCCCAGCCCCCCTCAAAACAAAGTGGTTGTTTAGTCAGAACTGAATCTTGTTTCCCTACTTGACAAAGGGGGCTGCTAGGTATAAATTCATGTTTGCAGACAATCCTCTACCGCTTGTTACAGCCTGTATCTATAGCTACTTGTTGTCACGGCGACATCATTCGAGGTAGGAGCTGCATACGAGTGAGCTCCCATTGGGGTTCCGAGCATGGGCCTGGTTACTAAGGAGGAGGTCCATCAGCTCGCCTCCCTCCTCTCAAAGTAGTTTCCAATGGTTATAGACAGCGTGCCCCAGATTATGTCTCTCTGTGACTCTAATGCGACATGGCACCGTCAACCCCCGCCGCTGTCTAACGCTGAACAAGAACGATGACTTGCGATATGTATCTGGATTGGGATCTGAACGCACTGCATTTCCCCCTCCGTCTTGGTGTTTTTCTAAACAAATGCGCTTTAAATCATTCATGAATCACTCTGTTATAACGCTCACGCTCCGCTCCGCAGGCAAGTGAAAGGCATCCCGTATTCACGGCTTGCCTTGCGGACTGCAAGCTCCGCTGAGGCCTCATGGATTTCCTTACAGCGCTAATTCATTCAGACAGTTTTTAATGAAGGATTCACAAAATAATAAGTGACTTTTACGATGCCCATTGAGGGAGTTAAGATGCTAAACTACCAAACAAAATCAAACCTGACTGAAGGTTTGCTGTTACTATCCCCATCCTTATTAAAATTGTATTTATTTTTACTATTACCGAGCAGTTTTGCCCTGTTATGTGAGGCCATTTACTAGCGGACACTGTTCCTCCACCGACACTGTATTTAGTACACACTGTGAGTGGTGTAAGTGCTTTCTACAGAGTGTGGTTCGTACCCCCCCCCCCCCCCCGCTTTATACCCCGTAGATTCTCTGGGCCCATCAATCTGTAGACAAGGCATAGATATGCACGGGCATCGATGTGCAGCTGGCAGAGACGTGGGCCGCGCACAGTGAGTGTGCATGTTTATTCAAAAGTCTCTACAAATCCATGCGCTCTTTCAGGCAATAAGGATTGGGGGGGTGGGTTAAAGAAGGCATCAGGCTCTGTATTACCATAAGGTTACCTCACGTTGATGTGGGATGAGTAGAACAGCATGTGCACACCATTCACAGTATTTCACGGCCCAATAAAATGATTGTTATTGGTGGGGATCGTTTCAGTTCATCTTTTTAAATTTGTTTAGCATTTACGTACCCATCTCTCTGCCTTTCACTTTTTTTGCATGCATACAGCTGTAATTTACTCAAAAGCCAGAGGTTTGGTTTTCCTTATTATTGCCACCATCATCAATTCAGTGTATGACTGCTGGAAATATTAACAATATTAATGAACTGGTCTTTTGCCTTGTGTTATAGATTACACTCCTTTGGTGCACATTAAGCTAGGCTAGGTTTAAGGTCCCATCAATCACACGGATATTACAAACAATATGAAATTGCAGATTCACAGCATATCTTTCTTCTACAATATTTCCAAGTAAAAGGGGTAATTAGTGCCGGAAAAAAGGTATTCGTTTTGATCCTTAGTGACCATACTTGCTAGTCAGTGGTGTGTTAGCTAGTAATAGAGGGAGAATGGATGCTATGTTATCACTTGAAATGCTAAGCCTGTCATGCAGACAAGTTGTCTTCACCACTAACACTTTTTTCAGCTGCCAAGGATGCTACCTTAATTAGATTCAAATGGTTTTATTTGCATAGTTTGTTAATACATTGGAAAATTTTAAGGATTTTTTAGTAGCTCTGATATTGATTGTATAATGTCATTGTCCTCAACCTAACTTGTAGGTTGGATAAAAGCTTCTGCCAAATTGCTAAATGTGAATGTCAGTGAATAATATGTGGAAATGAGCCAAAAAGGCAAGTCAAAGCAAGGCTCCTTTATATATATATATATATAGTATATATATATATATATATATATATATATATATATATTGGACCGTCCAAACACAAAGCCCATTCAGAGTACTTTCAAGGCGGGAATCAAATTGTAAAGATATTTAAAGGACAGTCAATGTAAGACAATAAAACACATTTGAAAGAGAACTGTAAAATAGAAGAATAAGAAGGGACAGAATAAATAAGCCACTGCAGACATAACTTTTAATAAAAAGCTGTGGCAAACAGAAAAGTTTTGAGCCCTGATTTAAAAGTAGGCAGAGGTTCTGGGAGTTTGCTCCAGATATGTGGTGCATAAAAACTAAAAGCTGCTTTACCATGCTTGGCTTGAACCCTGGGAACAGTAAGCAGACTAGCCCCTGGTGAACTGAGAGCTCTATTACGTTTGTACCACAGAAGCATATCAAAGAGGAATTTTGAACTGAAATCAATTAGTGGTTTATACACAATTAGTATAATTTGAATTCAATTATCTGGCAAACACCAGCTTGAATATGGAACATTTGATTATTTTTTATATGGTGTCTTCAGAGTATATCTTAATTTACGTTGGGTTATTTACCTATTTAGTGGCAAAATAGAGCAAACCAGAGCTTGTCATGGCGCCACTAATTTGTAACAGAATATAGTTGTTCTTGGTTCAAATTATGTGATGAAGGTTGTTGTTTATCTGACATGTCAGCAGATGTTGTTTGACACAGCGCACAGATGTTAAGACCTCCTCCAAATGTGGAAACATCGAGTTTGACATCAAAGCCCAACTGCCGTTTCAGCTACGGGAACCATGTTGTTGTCACACTTTCACTTAGAAATACTTTTAATTGAGAGAGTAAAGCTCTTACTTTATCAGCAAACACTAATCTAATCAAAACATGCATTACACCAAGCAGAGAGAAGGAATAAGCCTGTTGAGATCAGATAAGATAATCTTGTATATAATTTCCATACAAAACAGCAACAAAAAGATTGACAGCCAAATCGAAGCAGACTAAATATATATACCAGATGTTTCTGATCATTTCATATTCATAACTTCCATATAAAAATATGTTAAGCTTATAATTCAACAAGTCGTCTCAGCTGTCACTAGCTGTTACCATCAGCTTCCAGGTAAAATCCCACATCCTCACTGCCTCAAATCACTCCTTAATAAGCACCTATATTCTATTAAACTATTCTGAGGTTGGGCAGGTTTCATCAAATTATGAACAGAAATTAGCGTCGGCTTTTGCAAGAGTGTGCAAGATCATGCCTCGTGGTTCGGGAGCGTGTTGTTCAGCCTTCATGCATGCAGACACTTGAGGATGAGCCGAGGAAGAGAGAGACACAGAGAGACAGAAAGAGACACAGAGAGAGAGATAGAGAGAGATGAAAGTGACTGCTATCGCTACCATCCGCCCCAGACAGTTGTTCATGAATATCAAAGAACATCTGTGAAAGGGGTCCCTTGGTTGGGAAATTAGAAGAAGCTTACCCCTCTTTTTTTTAAAGGCTTATTAACTTAAAACAATGCAACGTATTGCGGCTGAATTTGTTTGTTTCATAAGCCCTTTTCTATTTTTTTTCAACCCCATAGTAATGAATTCAAATTCAAACTGTTTAATCAAAGGGTGTTTTTGTTTTTATCTGTCAAATTAAAGTCGTAGACGGTCTCAGGACCTCAAGGGTTTTACTTCTAAACGTCCTCCTTTTAGTCTCCCAAACAAAAAACATAAATTACGTTCCACTTTGAAGACAACAAAAATCTCAATCAGTTTCTTATTTTTTTTCTTTTTTGTCCCTTCTACTCCCATGTTATTTTATTTGTTTTGATGCAAGGCACTTTGTTACTTATATCGAACGGTTAAAATTAGAGTCCACAAGATGTCAAACACTGTTTTACCAGTGCACACATCGACTTCTTTCACCAGCCTCGGCTCCATCACCCACCTCCCTCTTGACCTTAGCTCTCGCAGGCTATTGCCGTGGCAACACACAGGGAAAGTAAGAGTCTACTAGAAAGGCCCTGACGCGAGGGGTCAGAACTAACCTGAGAGCAGTGATAAGCAGCCTTAACGGGAGCCAATATCAGCTCATTTAGAGCAATGTAACCTGCGTGCCAAGCCGGATAGAGGGTGATTCATATCATCAAGGAAGTACGCAAAGCCTTTTGAGACGTGGCAGTAAATAAGACGGAAAAAATGAAACCTTTCTTCAAATGTCGTGCGGTCTTGGTATTAAAACATAATTTGTCCATTTGGAATGGCAGCCGATTCCTTTCCTTCTTACGATTACGATGATTTGCTAGATGTTTGCTAAAGGTTACAATGCTATTTTTTGATAATTTCCAGTGCGCCGTATCACTGACAATGACTCTGAATTGGCTTCATTACGTAGTCGACCCTTGCCTCGTCGTGACAACACTTTGACTTTAGTTTTTTGACTTTGACAATGTGGTATTCAGAGCACGAATCCAAAACACAGCGTTTTTGGCATCTTAATTAGCTTCGGAGTACACTGCAGATTTCCATACTTGTTGTTCTAAAGAGGAAGAACCCTAATCGTATTAACTAAATGTAGCTTCACCATATTAAGAATGTATTCTTGGAACAGTTGTCTGGTGATTTAGAATGGCTGTTTGGTTCAGTGAGTGGGAAAAAAACGCAAAAACATTCCACCCACTTTCTTGTGTTCTGTTTGATTTATTTTGCAGTTTAATTTAGATGGTGACTTTTTATTTCCAGTTATTACACCTGTCAAGGGCTGGAAAAGGGCAGGGTCCAGATGGGTAAAATATTATTTCAAAAGCATGCAAAAAAATTCAGATTTGTGCTTGATAGCATTCTTTAATAAAGGCGTCAATATTGATTAATTTCACTAAATGACCGCAAGTGTCATTCCCTGACGTTCTTTGATTTACCACCCACAACATTAAACTGTAGCCTTGATAAAATGCGTCATTTCCCCCTTAAAAAGTAGTACTCTCATTAAGAGTAGGCCTTCAGACCACAAATATTTTCTTAGATAATATTGACAATATAATAATGACATTCTACAATGCTTCTGTTACCATCCTACAGGGAGTCAAACACAACATCTGCATAGTCTTTGAAAGCACACCTTTTGTTATAAGTGACTTTGTTTTGGTGTGGCATTTCACAGATTGCGCAGGTCAAACCCCTACCATTTTGAAAGTGACATGAAACAATCCTGGTCTTGGTCCGTCATCATAAGAATTGGTGCGAAGACTTGAAATGTTCAATTTTGGCAGCCTGCCCATGAATGCCATGTGTTTGAACCACAAGACAAGACAGTGCTCTGCATAATTATGGGATGTTTGTGGGCCTTGCGGGTCACAGTTATGCCTCAAAATTCCACGGCATTCCATTAGCTATGGACAATATGAAGGATGTGTCAATTAGACGTTTTGCACCCTTTAGCATGCTTTTGCATTGACTTTTCGCCGAAAGGGTAATTGGATATGCACAGTAACATTAATTGCATAATAACATTTGCCCCCACACCATAAACTGAAGCAATGTGTTGTGGGCATTTCCAATATTCAACTGGATATATAGTGACATATTTGGAAGCAGCTCCCACACAGAGCTGGGACTTTAGAGCAGAACACCGGAGCGAAAGATAGAAGTAGTGAGTAACTAAGGCTTCGTTCACACTGCAAGCCTTAGTGCTCAATTTGGATTTATTGCTCGGATCCGATTTCCTTTTCATTTCTAAAGCGGTTCAATTTGTTAAAGCAGATGTGTCATTTAGCAAAACTACAATATCAAGTTTGATTGCTGTGTGGACGTCAGTGGCTTTCGGATCCACTCTTCAGTCTGAGTCTGACTCGGTTACAGCAGAGCTTTAGTGCAGCCTAAACGTTTCTGAAGACACGCAGCAAAGTTTTTATCAAATTGCACGGCAGGACTAGCGCTATTCAAGAGACAACACAAAGGCACTATTGTGGGTGACGAATCACCTGAAAGGAAAAAATATCATTATTAATCGACATTCAACATTACTACTATTATTTAAAATTTTCACTGTCTCTCCACTGACAACCTCCATCACAGCTGTCTTGGATGTTTGTATTCACCGAGTGACTCACCAGTGCAGAATTGTGACAAATGTCGATCTAGAGTGACGTCAGAGTAGCATGAATACCGATATGAACACTGAGGTCGCAGTGCAAGAAATCAGACCTGCATCTGATTTAGGACCACATGTAAAAGTGGCCCGAATCAGAATTGAAAAGAACAGATTCCATGTGATTTGTTTTGTTCACACAGTTCTAAAAAAATCGGATTACGGCCACTTTTGCTTGCATTGGGAAGCACCGAGTAACTCTGGATTATCTTCCTTTGAACGATAACGTATACCGTGTGATTTAGAGAACCATGCAGGTGGCCAGAGAAATCAAAGAAGAAGATGAATTAAGACAATCTTTTGAATTGATATAGTCGCCACTATTCGATCGACTTAAACATAAGTGGTGGGGTGATGACATGAATACCAGATTGGAGACTAGTTTTGAGGCAGCTAAAAGGTATTGGGTTCAAACCCCAGAATTTGCATTTTACCTATAGGCAACCTTGAGCAAGATACCTAATCATTAATTACATGTATTTAACTCACTGTAATTAATCGACTTGGATATACTCATCAGATAAATGACAAAGTAGTTGTGGCATGAGTTAGGAAGTGTTGTTGGACCAGTAGAAGAAAATAAAATTGGTGGGAAACCAATTTATTATTGAGAGTAACTGCTGGCTATTACTGAAGAGGAGCAGGTGAAATGTTCACACTGGAACTGCAACATGCCAGCAATTTGCAGGCAGAGAATAATTGATAGTTAGCTTCCAGCGTGGCTGTAGCCAACATGTCTATGTTGATTAAGATAACTAACCCTAAACCCTTCACACCATGTGCTCAATGTTCCAACCAGGGACATAAGAATGCGCTACTTAATTGAAATAAGTCCACATTCATCTGGTCCTCCATCTGAGAGAGAAATTATTCATACCGGAAGTGAAAAATGTTTTTCTCTGCTCCCAAGCACCTGGTGTCCATTTACCAGTTTCACAGAGCAAGCTCCTTCCCCATGCATTTATCATGACTATATATATACTGAAGAAGTCCATTAAAATAAGTGATTTCCGCTTTTCTCGTGTCACCATGACTAAGTGTCTGGGATAGACGGCGGCTCTCCGGGCTGTTAGCGCTCCGGCATCGAGTGCCGGGTGATGATCGGAATATGTCCCTCGTCTCTTATGCGGTGCGGTTGGCTAATCCTGTGCTCCAATAGCCACAGGTGCTATAGAGAGCTCTGTTTGTCTCTTGGGTATTCCAAGTAGCCCCCATACTGTAGAGAGAGTTTGCGACCACAAGGGTGGTCTAGTCATCCCGGCGGTGGTGCTGGTGAAAGCTTCTATCCGGTCTAATGACGTCACTAAATTGGTGCAAAGAGGACGTGGGTGTAATTTATTACGGAAGCCACAACAAAAAAGGTTGTTGGTTAAATGATAAGCGGCATAATAGGCCGAGGGCAACGAGGTGGCAGTGAATCTGTGCATTAATTAAAAGAAACAACGGCGTTGGCAGGCTTTAATTAAATCCCCTCGCTCAGCACGGATATTTCCCAACTTATTTGGTTAAGACACATGATTACTTGGCCTCTTTGCTCTCCCGGCGCATCCTCGACATATGGGACTGTTAATTCAGAGAGTGTGTCTTTAAATGCCTGCTAATGATGATGAACCGCAGCCCGGGCCATGGGAAGACGCGCTATTCAGACGGGGAGGATGGGCGCGAGGGGTGTGCACGTACTCATCGGAAGGCATATGAATGTGTGCGGGTTGACATTTTGACAAGTCGTTCTCATTGATTGATGTGCCCGGCGTCAGTGCGTTCCGGGTGCGTCCGTCCAGCCGCATGGCATCTGGAGTGAGAATGTCTGCCCATTTATCAGCATCTTAATTATCGCCTGCTGTGGTGCAAGACCTTGTTAGCCTAAGGAAGCCAGCCATTGTTATGCTACACCTGACCGGGGGAGCTGCTTCTGCAGTGCTGCTTATAATTTGCAGTGCAGTGTGTGGAAGATAATGTGTGATTTATGGGGGTTCTGTGTTTGGAAAGTTGTTTGGGGACAGGAGCACTTGTTTTTCACCGGTATGGTGAACACAGGTATGGTAATAGGCAGCCAACATAATGCCACATGGATTTGTTGTAGGCTTAATTTGCCAGGATGGTTCAATTTTCCTAGGATGGTTCATACGGCAAGAACTCAGGGGATAAGACCAGTTTCAATACTTACTCGTTTAAAAATTGAAACTTCCATTAGAAATGTTTAATTTCCTGCATATACTTCCAAAATGAAACATGTATTATCCCTTTGGGTGCGCTTTTGGAACTAATATATAGTTCCCTGTAAAAAGGAATTGTCAGTGTGTAACACTAAGCACTATGAGGTCCTATTATAACGTAGTAAAGTACTATAACAAATGCTTTTTTATTATTCAGTTTCATATCCAGACGAGGGAAACACTGTCAGGGATACGTGCATTGGAAAGTCTCAGGAGACAACAACAATAACAACAACCTTTTTCACCTCGACAAACATTGTTGGAGAAAAATGGAGCATAGAAAAAACACACATAGAATCTAACACCACTTTTATCAAATGTGGCAAGGGCAGCAAAGGGGGGCAAATACAGAAACTTGAAATGACTCAATCCACTGAACATGAGAATAATGAGACAGACATGATCACATTATCAGGCCGATAACAATTCAACCCCTTTGATCACAGAAATCCCAAGGTGCACCACTTTCCGTGAGAAAAGTGATGTGTTGAATGAATGCTGAATGGAGACGATGCTCTGCTACAACAACACGATTCAGGGCCAGACAACCATGGCGCCTAAATATGGTAATAGGTTGGTGGGGGTGGGGCATTTTGATGAGCAGGAAGGAAAGAGTGCTGTGTGATACTGATGATTTTCACCTGTTTAAAACAGTGGTTTACCCTGAACATAAAGAGAAGGAAATAATGAAATCAGAGACAAATAACCAGTATTGTTTATTTATCAGAGACCACAAATGAAAATAATTGCACAACATTAAGCCTTGGGCTCTTTTATATCTGCAAGTTCCTGAGACTCAGAAACACACACAAACACACACACACACACACACACACACACACACACACACACACACACACACACACACACACACACACACACACAAACACACAGTCAATTTAAACATCCTTGTATTTTGATAAACAATGCCCTGGGAAGGATTCTCTGCAGAACATTAATGGGTGTTTTTTTCATCAAGTGTTTGTCTGTCACTAAATTGAGTGACACCATTGGTCCAAGTGGGTGTTAACTGAAACGTTGGGGTCCTACCGGGTCACGACAGGTGGGTGAGACGGATCTCTCTAGTAGCTATTCCACTGTTTAACATGTTCTACTCTCACGGTTCTTACATAAATCTGTTATATCTGTTACTAATATACTAATGTATTTATGTATAATTGTATGTATAATATAATATAATTGTGTTGTGTTGTACTGTAGTGCGAGCTGAAGCACTATATTGATAATATTAGGCCAACAATTTAAACAAACAGATGAAAATTAGCTCCTTAGCTAACTCTGGCACGTGTACATTGGTGTGGAAACTGAAATGTTGATTAATGTACACTGTCCCTGGTAAATAAATAAATAAATAAACATCTTATTATTATGCTCACATTTCTGTCCATGTGCATATTGAGATGAATCACCTGCATTAGGCATAATTGATTGATACAATCGCTATTGATCATGAAACAGCTTTTAGATCATCTTAAGGCCATTAAACATGATTTTGTGATTGTCCAAACTGGTTCGACTTATGTTATCCATTAATGTCAAAGGCATAATTGATTGATACAATCGCTATTGATCATGAAACAGCTTTTAGATCATCTTAAGGCCATTAAACATGATTTTGTGATTGTCCAAACTGGTTCGACTTCTGTTATCCATTAATGTAAATTCATCATCACAAATGATGTGGTAGGTTAATTCAACTATAATGTGTGTGTATGTGTGTGGGTGTGGGTGTAAATGATCCATGGCACTGCCATAAAGAGAACCAGAAAGGCTGATCTGATGCAGTGATGAATTTAATTATAAAAATGGATGCATAGTGCCTGCGACCCCAAAATAAACATGAACAAAGGGACGAGACATCAGTCGTTGCTAATTGGGTTCAAAACACGGCAGATGACAAAGTTCTTGAAGAGAGCGCAATCCTTGTCCATATGCAGTGCACCTCTAGAGAGAAAACCATTAATCTGCCTTAGACGCACACAGTGAATGAAGCATGTACGCCACATGGCTGGGGGTGGGGTGGGGGTGGGGGTGGGGGGGCAGGGATCATCGTGAAAATGGATCTCTAGTGTTAGCCGGTGCCAGGATCCGTTTTGTCTGCAACCCACAATTACCCTTGGCTGTTTCCTCTTCCTCCTGGCCTCAAAAATACAAACATAAATCACAACTCCCGTGTCCTTCTGTCGGTGTCTCCCCGCAGGGCCCAACTGCTACGCCAACACGGCTGTGATTCCTGCCGGCCGCGAGGTGAAGATCGACGACTGCACAATCTGCTACTGCACGTATGAGGAGGGCACATGGCAGATTGAACGCCAGGCCACCTGCACCAAGAACGAGTGCCAGCAGAGCTAGAGACTGGCCTGGCCTGGCCTGGCCTGGCTTGGCTTGGCCGGAAGGCTTGGTGACATTGATGGACCAATAAGAGAGAGGGGGGGGGGGGGGGGGGGGGGGGGGGGGGGGGGGGGGGGGGGGGGGGGGGGGGGGGGGGGGGGGGGGGGGGGGGGGGGGGGGGGGGGGGATTACACGAATACGTGTGTTTGTATGGAACTTCGGGACATTTTGACGTATGCCAGACAACAAGGTCAACCCACGTCTTACACATGCAAACACACACACACACACATACGTGCACACACGCACCCACGCAAATAAACACACACACACACACTCCAGCCTATGACCATCTTGGCATTCACAACCTGCACAAGCTGTAAGGTAGACACTTTTATGACGGGATTTATAATCTACATACAGAATATCTATTTATCTATGTATGGCATTATTTATGAATATATATCTTTAATCTCTGAACTAGTGCCAAGATATTTTTTTATAGGTACTGTATTTTAATAAATGATGAATGGGGCCTGTTGGTCAGTTTAACAGAATGTATTAGAAAACACCTATGGCTGTCTTTAGGGGTCTGAAGGTCTCTGTCACTAAATGTGGTGTCAACACTCTGATCGAGTTCGGAACCACTTTATCCGTAAATATTTGTTGTGTAGGCATTGAACAATATGGAATGAATTACGAACCGTTAGCGTAAGCGTAAACTAAAAAATAAAAGGTGCAGGTGCTCATCTGATTGTTTTCAGATGACTTTTATCTTTAGATGTATCGAGTGCCCGTTTTATTTAGTGGTTTGTTTTTTTACCTAAGTACCTGTGTTTTTGTTTCAAATAAACCTGTGCTCTGTTGATGGTACTGTCTGGATTGATATTCTGTCTTTACCTGAGATCAAAGCTATTAGCACCTCTGCACATGCTGGGGTTATGTCGATTATGTCACACATCACGACCGTACGACACAGAAGAGTATGACAAGAACGTGAGCTGCACCTGCATCTGGTTGTGTGTTGTGTCCTTGTTGTGTCATGTCTATTTTGCATGGTGAATCCATTGGCTAAACCGTAGATGTCAGGGTAAGTTGACTAGCTGGTAAGTCAACTGTAACCGTCGGCGTGTTACAGTCGACCAACCTGCTATTCTCATGATGGGAAAGCAACAGGCATGGTGAATTGGCTTTTCAAGCATTGCTGATTGGCAGATTTTCTAAAAAGGGTTTATATTTTTCACAGGGCTCATTTTATGTTGCTTTGGAGACTTGCATTCATCCTTGAACCACTGCTGTGATTGGCTGCTTCAAATACAAATGGAAGGTGATGAGTTATACTTGAGTAAAAGAAAGAGCCAAACTTTTAATAGAACAATCATTGGATGGCTCAGATAATAATTATTTTAAGTGGTATTGTTTTCTGGGCTTTTGAAGCTTCAACACCAGAGGACAAAGATCTATATTTGGCTGTTCCAAATAATTTGCAGACTAAGCTTGTCTGCCGTTCCCAGAAAAGAATTGTTTACACATTAAGCTTACTGCGAAACCTACTGCTGAATAATGAATGAGCATGTAAAGTCTCATATTGGTGAAATAATAAATTGGGATGCACAAGATGCCAGCATTACAATAGCAATTAGATGGAAAGGGAGAATCATTCACTTCCATCGTTGAAAAGTGACAAAGTGTGATGTATGCTCTTTTTGAATTAATTAATAACGACAAGACGAGGCAACGCAATCACATTGATCCCAACCGCTCTTCCTCAAAATGCAGGCGTGAGCAAAGGTCAGCTGACTCCTGGATGTCAGCGTGGCTTAATGCACTTCAGCTCCTCAGCCTCGAAGAACAGAACAGCCAAGCCGTGCATTTTCAGCTTGCATAGAAAGAGGAAGAATATATAAATGTAGTGGAGGCATCCGGCTGGTGGTACAAGCTGGGAGATCAAAACAACAATAAATAATTCAAAACCCTGGGAAAAAGAATGCATAGACGGACGCTTAATTCAATATTGCAATTCCAAGTCTTTTGTATGAACAAAACTCTTCATGCCTCTGTACACCTTGAGGCTCAGCAAGAACAATTAAATTCATAAAAATGATTCACTCTGTTTCTTTCTTTTGCTTTACCCTCACTTGTTTCCAGTCGTGCTTCATGTCTCTGTCTCGCTTCCTATGTTGGTGTCAACCTCTCCACTTTTGCTCTTTCGAGTGCGACAGAGGAGGCTGCTCTCTGACAACTGTGGCTGCTCTCCACTGTTGCTCTGTGGCTATTTTCTTTGCGACGCGCTGCTGGCCGCACTGCAGAAAGGCTTTGATCAGGGGGATGCCAGACAACAACCCCGTTGCACCCCCCCCCCCCCCCCCCCCCCCCCCCCCCCCAGGGAGACGTGCCTCTGGAAGCCAGCTGGCAGGATCTAGGTAAATAAATGCATACGTAAGCTGCACGGCAGCAGCAGGGAAGCAGCACCTTTCACACACGCACACAGGCACACAGGCACACATGCACACGCACACACCTATTAACAACTCCTCCTACATTAAGGAGTTGACTACTACGACTACTTAGAAAGGCTGTTGGTGGAGGAAGAGGGGTCGAGACTGCCGTGTCGCTGCATTCAAATAGCAAATGTTATCAATTTGCCACGATTGGTCTCCTTTCTCATACATAATGCCCAAACATATGAGGAACTCGGTTATGTGCTTGGCACACACACACACACACACACACACACATATATATATATATATATATATATATATATAAAGCAGACCGGTGGTTTTTACTTCGAAATTACATTCTCAGAGTGTCTCGCTTCCAAACATGTCCACCGCCCGTAACACCCTATTAATTGGACACGACTGTCTGAGGAACCGGGGAGAGATTACCGCGCGCTCTCCTCCAAAACCATCACCGTACAATTAGGCGTGTGCCTTGTTCCAGACAACCCACACCGCCACAGCCGGGAGACTGAAGGGGGTCACATAGCAGGGATGGAAATTCATTATTCATCTCTGGCAATCAGCCAGCTCTGTCTTCTGGAATCGGAGGTCATCAAGTTTTGAAATACGCATTACCATGGTCAAGAGCTCATAAAAAAGGACGTGAAGGCACCATCAGCACACTTTTGTATTAAAAGAAATTAAGCACAACATGAAGAAAAGTAGGTCAATGCCTATTATATGGCCGCATGCAGATATATGGCAGAGATACTTAGAAGCATAATCAAAACTGGTTAAAATGTTACTTGACTGTGGTGAACTACATGGTTCGCCAAAGCAGTAATTCATATGAGCAATAATCTGGTATTGAGTGGCCCAAGTGTGGTTAAGGTCAGGGTACATCAGGGTAATCATGTGTAGCCAGACCGCTCCTTGCTAGCCCTCAGAGGGCCATGAAACTCTGGTGAAACATTTTACGGATAGGCCTAACCTAAAAAAAATAAACAAAACAACTGCTGGCCTGAGGTATCCCATCAATTGGCTGCAATTTTTGAAAAATGCCTAAACTAACACATCTGTTTAACGGGCCTTCCTCTTTGTACCATCCCATAATTGCATGCTGGCAAAGCTGTTGTAGCCCTGTTTCCCAAATTCAAACAGAAATTGCTCCAAATGCTAGTCATCAATTAGCTGCCTACATACTGGCTCAAAACACATAAAACCTGTTTAATTCTCTAACAGTGAGTAGTCATTCAACTGCAATTTATATCTTGTTTAGTTAGTTACTCAATTATTAGAATCATTTGTACTGTTTTAGATTAAATAAAATGAGCCCTGCGGTTAATTGATGTATTTAGCCATATTTACTGACAAAAGAAAACAAGTTAACGTTTCCTGTTTTCAGTTGCTAAAGGATTATTATTTATATAAACTGGCTTATGATTCAATTATTTAAAATAAGATAAGGTAATCCTTCAGTTGTCACAGCAGCCACAGCAATGACAATGAAACACAAGTCAGGTACAGGTTAGAGTAAGAGTACAGAACTAAACCAACATAATTAAAATATTCATTTAAATAAGAATAAAAGATAATGTAAAAAACTGAGCAGCTGGCCCTTGATATCTACACTGGATGTCTGAAAGAGTGAATGAGTAAACATGTACAATCTTTCAATAAATATAAATATGTACATATGGACAGTCTCAGTCTATCAATATATGTCTATCAATAGATATAAATGTGCACATATTAATACTATATGAATTAATAATTATATGAGTTCATGGCGAAGTGTGCCAGGGTCCGTGCAGGACTCAGTAGTTAAGGGTCCAAGGTAAGTAACAGTGCCAGTGTTAAAGTTGTCATGTGGGGGCCTTGATTGTGGAGCTGGATGTCTACTAGCACAAAGGACTGACCAAGGCGCTTAGTGGTGTGCTGAGGAGGGATGAGTCTGTGGCTGAACGTGCTCCTTATCTTTGCTAGCTCATCATAGAGGATGATGGGAAGGGTTTACCGGGATAGTGTCCAGCTTTATACTCATCCTCCCCTCCGCAACCACCTCCAGATTGTCCAGTACACTTCCAGATACGGAGCTAGCCTTCCTCACCAGCTTGTTCAGTCTGTTGGCATCCCTTGTGTTGATGTTACCCCCCCCCCCCCCCCCTAACTGACCAGGCTGGTAGAACATCTGCAGCAGCCTAATGCACACATTGAAGGACCCTAGCCTCCTCAGGATGAACAGCTTGCCCTGTCTCTTCCTGTAGAGGGCCTTACTCTTCTTGTCCGTCCAGTCCAGTTGATTGGTCATGTGTAGTCCCAGGAACTCGTGTCCGCCAACTCCCCCTCCTCCCCTGGGATGGTGATGGGGGTTGGGGGGGCTCTTCTTGCTCCACCAGGTAGTCAGTCCACCACCAGCTCCTTGGTCTTTCCGATGTGGAGCTGGAGGTGATGGTTGTCACACCGCCCCACAGTGATCTCAACCAGGGCTCTGTACCCCTCCTTGTTGTCATCCACAATGCAGCTGACAATGGAGTGGAGTCATCTGAGAACTTCTGTAGGTGGCATGTACTCAAGTTGAGGCAGAAGTCGGAGGTGTAGAGGGTGAACAGGAGAGGTGACAGCAAAGTTCCTCGAGTGCCGGTGTTGCTCACCAGCACATCTGACAGGCAGGCTGCCCTGCTGTCTGACGTACCGTGGTATGCTTGTGAGGAAGTCGATTATCCAGGCCACCAGGTTCACCTGCATCACTGAGAGCTTCTCAGCTAGCCGGAGCGGTTGGATGGTGTTGAAGGCGCTGGAGACGTAGAAGAACATGAGTCTTGCGGTGCTGCGCGGCCTCCCAGGATGTGTGTATGCTCTGTGGAGCATGGAGACGCTGGCATCGTCCACACTACTGTTTGACTGGTATCCAAGCTTCAGGGGGTCCCGTTTGATTATATTTAACATGATAAGCTCCAATGTTTCATCAGTAAGGAGAAAGGAAAGAATGAACATGCACCTTAATGTATTATACAAATATTCCACACCATGTTACCATGGGGACGAAAATGAAAATGTTATCCTGCATTACTAGGGCTTAATGGAATTTCAATAGCTAGGCTGGCTTTAGTGAAATGACATTACTGTCATATTGTCATTATATTTTCCACCCTTTGTGACATGATAGAAAGTCTACCAAGAAAAAACATATGTTCAATATGTTGGTTCATAATATCCTTATCATTCCACATTTATTTTTACCACAACATAGCGTAACTTTGAGTCAATAATATTATCTATCACCGACCTTTTGAAATATGCACTTACAGCTAACAGCTTTAAACTAAAAAAATACAATTTCCAGAACCTCAACATCAGGGAAAAAGCAAACATTCACAGTGAGACATTTTTAAAGAAGCTACATCAAAGACTTCACATCTTACTTACTGCCAATAGGCCAATTAGGCTAATACAACAATTAGGATCATTAGCTAACCCATTTATGAAAATCATTTTCATGCAGCTTGGCAGCTCACTAAAAACCAAATGTAGCCTAGCGCTGCTCAGTGGAAGCAGACTGCTAGATCATAAGGTCTACCGCGCAGTAGTAAATAATAATGCATTATACAGCATCTGTAGCAGAGATGTTAGATTCACATCCAACCCAAAAAGGTAATGTCGTCTGTGTTATCTCCCAGGGAGGCCTCCTACCTAATATTGGGCTAATGTGGATTACAATTTGTAACGCAAAGACAAATCGGAGACAATTCAGTGCACACACTATAAGATCATTTCATTTCTTATTTCATTCTCAATATCACTGTGTTCTACTTTGATTCCAGCAGACAGCTGCTGCAGCCCGGTTCAAACACATGGAGCATTCCATGTGCCGGGCTCTAAAGCGGTCTTGAAGCACATCACTTTGAATCCATTAACTCCAGCTTTGAATCCCCCTGACAGACAGCCCCCCCCCCCCCCCCCCCCCCCCCCCCGCCTTCTCCCACCCCTGGGCCCCCCTGAATCATTCTTCCCGCCACATGTAACAATCCCATGTGATTATGACAGCCCTTGATCAATCTGAGAGAATCTTTTTATGATTGAGCGGCCGGCCCTCCACACTGCCGAGCCTGAAATTGTCCTTTATAGATTTGGCATTATATCTCTTTTCCACCGCGCCGCTCCTCCCTTTTTGCCATCAGCGAGACATTCACATTTTCAATTTCACCTTCCTGCCTGGTCTTGCCTCCAGAGCGAGAGTGAGCGACAGACAGTCGGTGGGGCACCGCTTCACCGCGCGGTAAACTGGTGTACACGCCTCATCTAGGTGTGATTTCACTGTGACTTCGAGGGGGACCGCATGTTGACGGCTGCCGTCCAAACTGTGCCCCTTGGCTTGTATTAGTAAGATCTAATACACACAAGGTAGAGAAGCCTGGTGGGGGTGGAACGGAGACAACATGAAGCAGGGAAAAAACAAATGTTTTCCTGTTTACTCAAAGGGACAACGACCCAGATGGGCAATCAAGCCCTCTCCATCACGACCACTTTGATGGTGTCCGGCACGTGAGTGGTACCCCAGCCCATGTGACCAGCCTGAGAGAGAGAGAGAGAGAGAGAGAGAGAGAGAGAGAGAGAGAGAGAGAGAGAGAGAGAGAGAGAGAGAGAGAGAGAGAGAGAGAGAGAGAGAGAGAGAGAGAGAGAGAGAGAGAGAGAGAGAGAGAGACAGAGAGAGAGAGAGAGAGCAGAGAGAGAGAGAGAGAGAGAGAGAGACAGAGACAGAGAGAGAGAGAGAGAGACAGAGAGAGAGAGAGAGAGAGAGAGAGAGAGAGAGAGAGAGAGAGAGAGAGACAGAGAGAGGGTGCTGAGGTCAATTTGAGGGAGCATCGTTGTGGTGCGCTCGTGTCTAAATAACTGCTAGATAGTGTGATAGTATACTGTAGACTGTGTTATCATAAAGAAAACAGCATTGGCTCTGAGCACCCCAGAGTGTTTGTGCATGCTGCAACACAACATTCATCTTAGGAACCTTCTCTTTTTTTTTTCTTCTTCTTTTTTTTGTTTGTTGTTGCACTTTTCCACGCTTTCTCTCTCTCTCTCTCTCTCTCTCTCTCTCTCTCTCTCTCTCTCTCTCTCTCTCTCTCTCTCTCTCTCTCTGCATAGTGATTCATCATCTAGTGGGGGCTTGTGTACCGCTCTTCCAGCGAGGGTCCGGCGAATATATTAACCATCGAGCCTTCTGTAGACAAACGGGCTGATACGTCCAGCCCTAACGACGTCTGGGAATTAGGGTGTAAATGAACTGTCAGCTGGCGTTGTGAACATAAACGCCCCCTCTCCTCCCCCAAAAAAACGAAGTGCTGAAAGATGCTGCTGCTGATGTTGTTTTTCAAGACATCTTTCTCAGTTCCCCCCCCCCCCCCCCCCCCCCCCCCCCCCCCCCCCCCCCCCCCACCCCCACTCTCGCCATCCACACCCCTTCACTCCTGGAACCATGGTGACCAGCATGCTGATGGGATGGCCTAACATGCAGCATCTAGGGGTTTGAGATACAGGTAATTTCACTTGAAGCAGGAGGGAGCACTTTCCAGCAGGCCGGGATATAGGCAAGGCGAGGGGTTTAATAATGGAAGCAGAGGTCTTGGGGGACGCGTCCGTGTCTCCCTTCAACAGAGAAAGTCCATTACCCTCACTGTTGCTTTGCCTAATGCAACGTCCTAGTCGTAATTGAAAATCAGACGTGTATTAATGCATACAGTGAAATGGAAGAGGAAGTGTGGGGGGGGGGGGGGGGGGCTTCCTGTTCCAGCTTCAGTCATCGCATCCTGAAATATACCCGGTGAAATAAGGTGAAACATGAGCTTGGGAATTCAGGTTGTCTGAGTGTCCCTCTCAAACAACGAGACAACTGTTTATGCTGTTGGTTCCCATTGGGCAGCCCGTATTTAACTATAGAAGTGTTGATAGCCCAACTAAATACAAATTGACTGATTCCCCTCGGCAACTGCTCTAAATATGCATGTAGCATCATTATCAGGGTGGCCTGCCATGCCACCATGCTTGTGATAGTCCTTCATCTTTGAATGGGCCCCCGGGTAAGGTTACCACTAAAACCAATGTATTATTTAAATTATACAACATGACAAGCGGATGCAATGCAGTGAAACAAGAGACATTACAACAACATTCACCTGTGTGCGTGTGTGTGTGTGTGTGTGTGTGTGTGTGTGTGTGTGTGTGTGTGTGTGTGTGTGTCTATCCGGCATTCACCCTGCCCTTTATATAAACAAACACAACAAACCACGACAAAGCAAACGAAAACTACCAACTAATGTTTCAATAATGGATCTCTCGCTGCACAGCTGTATGGTATGGTTATATGCTGTAGTCAACATATCCATCAGTGTAAGTGACGTGACATTCTGCCTATAGTTATGCCCTACTGCAGCCGCCGCATTCACAAGCATACTTCAGCTGGGAACAGCTTTATGGCGCGGAGGATTGGAGCAGCGACTGCAGTGTGTGAAACGTTCCATATTAAAAGCCTTATCAAGAGACGACTTTTCACTCCCGTTTACCTTTCGAGAGAAGAGGGGAAATGCGCAACGGCATATTCATGGCTTCATTGAGCTAAGTGAGTTTGACAAGTGCAGAGCCGTTGGCGGTGACCGAAGCCCTGGAGGGAAACGCCGCTTGCAAGAACCTCGGCTGCATTCCCCACATGGTTACCTCCGGCTCTACCATTCAGCCCAGCCTGGACTTTCCTTAGGTTTTAAAAAACGGTTGAAGGTGCCACACACAAGTCGTAATATTTGACCGGGTTATATTGGCTAGTGCTGGAGCCAGTTTGCCCTTTATGCTAATGCACGGTCACCCTTCAGCAATCAATTCGTTGCCTTTACCTTGTGAGGCAGACCATGAGCCGTGGGGCCAGGGGCCACAGTGTGCTATTAAATGCACTATCGTCAGTTTACCAGACATATGGACATAATCCAAACAGAGAGGGTGCAAAAGGCATTACACACAGATTGGGCTTGTTTTCCTTGATTTCTTGGCCTTTAAAATACAGTCTTGCTCCACTGTAGGGTTTGGTGCATAAATAGGTAAAAAGGTTGGTAGATTATAGACCTAATATGAATCTGAATGTGATAACATTATTCGCCAATAGGAATATCTCAATAGGAATAGTCAGGGAAATGAGAATCTCACGTTATCCATCACTCCTCCATTCAGCCCTTCATTTCTCCCAGCATCCCTTTGGGTCTGGAAATAGGCCTACATCATCACAGGCCCTGTCGCTGTCTGACCGCTCCTCTCTGGGTGAGAGCTGTGTGCTGTGCCCTGCTGTACCAAGGGCCCTGTAGCACTGTCATCACTTTTATGGATGTTATAATAAGAACAGGTCACAGCCTGTTTCTGCCCGTTCACATCCTGAAGGTGCCATTGTGGGGGTCGCTCCATCCTGCCCTCATCTCTCCTCACACACACACACACACACACACACACACACACACACACACACACACACACACATGATCTCACACACAAACACGCACACCCACACACACACTTAAACACACACACACAAACAGACCATCTCGCACACACACACACACATCATCTCACACACACACACACACACACACACACACACACACATTGACACACACACATTGACACACACACACACACACACATACTGACACCAAGCCCCCCCTTCTACAACACCATCGTCAACCCTCCCACACAGGGCACACACACCTAAACACACACACAAACATGCACGCACACACAAATGTGTCTGAAGTTTTGTTTTTGCTTTATTAGCATTGTGGCTCTCCTTTGATGACCCTCTGCAGTGAGCAGTAATACAGCAGCAGCAACGCAACAACAACAACAACAACAACAATAACAACAGCAACAATAACTACAGCGATCAGCGATCAAGGGGCAGGACCTGCCACAGAACAGATTCGGAAGCGGCTCCTCTCATTCTATGAATACGGCGCCTGCAAATTAGTGGCTGCTGCTCGGTAATGCTGGGGCGCGAGGGGAGTGAGGTGAGAATTAAATAAGTCCTGCAGACTGGAGGAGTCTAGAAAGAGAGAGAGAGACTGAGAGAGACAGTGAGAGAGCGGGAGATGGAGGGGGTGACAGAGAGAGAGGGAAAGAGGAAGGAAGTGAGTGACAGACAGAGAGAGGCAGGCAACGCTGACTAATAAAAGAGTTCAGTAACGAGGATCGCATCAATAGTGATGACTCCTCACTCTAGAAATACCTGTATTGTTGCCAACAACACACTAGCTTTGGGTGGGGACCGGTTTACAGACGTGACAGCAGGGGGATATGTGGAATAAAGAGAATGAGACATATCGTACTATGGAAGATGTTGACGTGAGAGTAATTAATGATCCTCAGAGGCAATACATCACTGGGCTTTGGGCCCCATTCAGTTTCTCGTTCATTACACATTTATGAATATGCATATTGGATTTGCACGGTTCTTAAATAAAAACTGATTCAACAAATGGTTGGATTCCACGTGAGACTCTCCTTTCACAGACGTCTGCGTCAGATCTCACAAGTGTCACTCTGAGACATGAGTGGGAGAGCAGTGTGTGGGAGTCAGCAGATTCACTGCTCATCAGAATAACCCTAATTGGGCTATTTTTAACCGCAGCTCGTTTTAACAGCTTCTGGGGTGTTTGCATTTGCTAATGACAGCATGGATGAAGCTCATCTTTCAGCCGGCATTACCATCATCACCACTGACATGTGAAATAATCTGCTGCAATACAAATGTTGACCTTACTCAAGCTAGTCTTTATGTTGGCATACAGTGATCCTTTTGAGATCAGATTGGATTTAGCAAATCTTTGTTTACATATACATACTGGCCTTTGTGTGTACCTTCTCTAAATTATATTATTTTGTTATAATTTATTTACACATGCAGTGTACACAAACAAACAAAATATTAAGATCAGCTTATGATATCTGTCCAAGTAGGCCTACGTCAGTGGTAGGCCTATACAGTCCTGTTGTCCTGGGTTTTTTTTTATACGGGATTAATACAGTTTTTCACTTGACTGTCCACTTTCTATCAATGAACACATGGCAAAGGGGATGAACGTTTACATGAGCAACTGGTCATTGGTTATAGCTGTACGAGGTGTTATCGCCATCTAGCGGTTATAGGTCGTAACAACAGCGTGTTAACCTAAATGCCATAGGTCTATTTCAACCAGTGCTCTATGGAAATATTTTTCCACTGGTGAATAATCCCAGCATGACGTTTGTTTGAAATACGTTTTGATCAATGGAAATGTATGTTTAAATAGGGACTATATCGTCTACTCATATAGGACCAATGGCCACAAGACGTGGGGCCTGCTCATCTTTCCTAATTAGTAATTTGAGCTCCGTATTGAAAACAAGACTGTATCTCAGCAACGGGGTCATAATAGCAAACACTATAGCTGACAATGAGGTGGGAGTCTGAATTAGTCCTATCGAGTTAATCCGGGCTAGGTCTGCACTGGACGTTCCACCAAGTCGCCAAGTCTGCATGATCAATGATGGCTGACCACCGCAACATCGATGAAAGACACAGTCGCGAATCCCGAAAGGGAGGGAGACATACTTTTCGATGTCTAGACAACAGTGGTGGTGTGGGTGGAAGCGAATCCTTTTTACGACACAACCCGCAGGCTCGTCCACCAGCGGAGCACGCACCGGTGGCTCCGTCGAGGGACGACGTGCCCCTTTTTGACCCGTGCTCCGGCCAGCTGAGTGCCGGGGCAGAGGTAGCCCTGGGGATTAAAGGGAGACAGAAGTTCATAGACTTCAACCACGTGCCCTCTGCACTGCGTGTCCCCTCCGGCCACGGCGGCAGACCGCAAACGCCCCGCAAGTCGTCCACCCTGACCCCGGACACAGCAGTCGACAAGGCGTGGAACTCGAGGAGAATCCCCGATGCAGCCTTCAGGGCCAGACTTGGCGGTAAAACAAAAGTTCTTCATTCCATTAGGTCTAGGCCCACTGGACTACTCTTCATACTCTACTCTAATCAAGAATGTCTTTATTCCTTGCGTGGTTCTTCTGTGTTACAAGGTTGGACCAGTGCTGTCAAAATGAGAGCCGTGGCGTCAGAGAGGACACCACACACCACCAGAGTGCTTCTCGAGGAGGACATTGGGATGCAGGTGGGCACAGTTGTTCTGCTGGCTGCTAGAGAATAACGATGATTTTAGTATTCAGGTCCCCTTATATGCATTCGCAGTACAGTTCAGGTCAGCTCATTTATATTACTTAAAGTCTAAGACACTACTCTGTGTCTAAATCCTGCTGTAACTATTTAAAGACGTGTCATATATGAACGCTCAGTTCTTTTAAACCAAGGCTGAAGACTTTTCTGTTTGACACTGCTTTTTCATAAAATTTAATTGGAAAAATAGAACTATTTTAATTGTGTTCAAATGTTATTTTATAATGTGTTTATTTAGCATTTTGTCTTAAATGCTATACAAATAAACTTGCATTGCCTTGCCTTTATTGCATTGTAATGTTATCTCATACAGATGGCACATTTGTGAAAAGTAGTTTTTTTTCCATGTTTGGTGTTCAAGGACGCTCTCTCCTCTGACACAAGGGAGTGGATGGAGAACGTCCTACGACGCCATGTGTACACTTCCTCCACTCAAAGGTCTGTCTGTTGGGTTTTTAAAGGTTTCTATACAGCGTTAAAACCGTCCACAGGGCCTTGTTATGTTACCCTCTAACTGTTACTCACCACATGTAGAAAGAAATGCCCCAGTGGGAAAAAAGGACCAAACCTTAAGAAGAAAAATACATTAGGGAGGTCTTGTGGATTCTATTGGATCCCCCTTCAAGGCTCGCTGGAAAGGGCTAATGGGGGCCGGTGAACAGTCCTAATATAAAACAGAAAGTGTTTTAAGTATTGGTGATAACAAACATCATTGGAGGCCCAGTATTCAGAAAGCAAACAGAATGCCATTCAGAACAAGTGACAGCTGTCGTTTGTCAACGACTAATGAAGCAATTCCATCTGAGATCAGATCTTAATCATCGAGTACGCCAGCCATAATGTCACACCTGTCATGTTTGACTTATTCAGATGTGACAGTGTCAGGTAATAGGAATTGTGTCTGGTTTTGTTTAATGCTTAATGAGACAACAACCACACCTGAATAAATGAGAAAATCTTTGGAATCAAGTGCAAACAAGGCAGCAGAAAAACAAAGGAAAAAACTAACATTTAAACCAGGAATGTTTTTTTTTTTAGCTGAGAGCTCATGTCATGTTGCAGGAGTTACCAGGAGGTCGACTGGGACACTATGTTACCACAGCGATTCAAGGCCCCGCCCACAACGCTTGAGAAGATGACCGACCCGGTGACTCGGTGTTCCTCTCCGGGACGTTACCGAAGCGGGCCTCAGCTGTGGCAGGTTAGTCATGACAGTCATACCAGCAGAACTTCAAGGCCAGCATTTAACGTTTTCCTTGGTTTTATAGTATTGGCCTGAGAGAAGTCTGTAGCACAGCTGTGAATTTCAAACTTAAAAGTGGTTCAGAATTATTTTGGTTTTAGAGGCTGTGAGTTATAAACCCCAGATAGAATAGGTATTGAAACAAAGTCAATTTTAAAGTAGCCCTTTAAGACCAATATTTATTTTTATCTGAGTGTACGTGACATGACTGTGTATGTTTCTGTGTTCATGAATCAGTTAGCAAGGCATTCTAGGAGCAGGGAAGTATAAAATATGGTACCTTATCAAGATGCAAATCCCAATCGACCTATTTCTTATTCCACCGAAGTTGATGGGAGGCAAGTGCGACCGACAACAGATCCGAGCTCGGAATGACGTCAGGAAACCAATCTCATTGTAAGCTGCTTCAAATATCATCAGTATTTATTGTAATAACACTGATGGTACATTATGCATGACCATTACTGCCCATTCACTATTAATTCACCAAATGATTAATTCAATGTTAATATCTACAGCTGCAGTCCATGTCCAAAATCAGGTCAAATACCGCTTTTTAGGTAAGTACTTACTGTTTGTGTTGATTTATTTGCATACCATTTGCATGGCGCAATGATTTGGATACTGAAACATAAATGTTCCAGATGTGCCTTGAATTTCCTGTTTCTCGTGTGTCTGTGTGCGTGCGCATGCATGTGTGTGTGCATGTGTGTGTGTGTGTGTGTGTGTGAATGCGCGTGTGTGTGTGCACGCGTTCTACTGTGATTTTACAGTGGTATTATTGGCTCGGAGAATAAGGACCACATAGATAACATGGATGAAGACTTTCTGCCCACTACTCTGCTGAGGCAGACCATCCCCCTGTACACCCCTACTGCACGGTAAGACCCACTAGATGAACACACATATAAACTCATCAGGACTAGTGGATCATTACAGAAGTATGGTAAATAGGAAAATAGGTTTTCGTATTTTATTTTGTTTGTATAGTTGTGATCACTGTTATTGGTTGATCTTTATACTGTGTTTTACTCTGAGACTTAAAAGAGCAGATTTGCAAACGTGTTCCATCTGTCCCCTACAGCCGCAGAGCCATCCCTGGTTACACAGGCAAGGGCGTCTATGCTAACAACACTGATGTCTCTCTTCCCATTCTATATCTTCCTGGGTACGTTTTCATCAGAATGCCATCATAACTACCTGTATTATTTTTATTATAATTTTATTACATTAATAGAAGTCAGGAATAACAATTTGACCCTGCATATTTAGTGTAATTTTATATTCTGCAAGGTTAACTAACACATGTGATATATTATATTTGTTAACTATATGAAATATAAGGATTTGTGTAATGCATATTTATATTGATTCCTTGGATTGATGTACCTTTAATTTGGTCGTTTGATTCAGATGCATTTAGGGTAACGGCCATGATGAAAAATACTGAGGACATGATGACCTCGCAGTGTCTCTGTGTCTTGGCTGTACAATGCGAACGCTTTGTTATGTTGGCTGCGCTGGCATTATACATGCCGGGTATTACCAAACCTGTCCATTAGAGGGCGAAACTAATGCACTCCATAACTTGGGATACACCGACATCACACAATGGGGGATGGATGGTCATATTTCAACGGCCTTTTTATAAAAAAAAATATGAAAACGTTATGTACACTGTTTGTCAGTTGTCATTCACAAAATATAATACATACAAATAAAAACGGAAGAAGAAAATGTATTTCTTTAAATTGTTCTGGTAGTCAATAGGCGGATACCCTTTCAGGAGCAGATAGGCCTGTATTGAATTTATATTTTGGTATATTATTATTTGGCTACCCTGTGTTTTGGGTGCTTTTGATGGAAATTTTGGACAAATATATTTCCCGTATTCCTTTTTAGCTTCAAATTTTATATAAGTGCAAAGAATTATTGTTGTGAACCAGTGAATCAATGCGCAGATCATCAATCAATCTAGTCCCTTAAAATTCCATGGCACTGTTCTGAAACACAGAATACATGACGTTAGGTGTCATCACAATAGTTACAGTTATACCCACATATAGTACTATAGGTCTGAAACATCGAACTTGGTAGACTTAACCTGCATGCGTATAGAGAACAGCGAGAGGAAAAGCCCCCCCCCCCCCCCCCCCCCCCCCAAGTAGTCCAGGCTGTCTGTGAAGGATGTGAGAAACTGTTTCCTCACAGGGAGGCCTGGGCCCTGCCAGCCAACATGTTTTCAACACTTTTTTTTGGAGCAGGCATCTCCAGATGGTTGAATCCAGAGCAGCTCGTGGTAATGGTGGTTTTCACAACCCAGATCCATTTTCCTGGTCCCCAACTATACCCCTCCTCTCCTTCCCCTCCCCACCTCTTCCCCTCTCTATTCTGTTTCCTCTTCTCATCCGAGCAGGCCTCCCATGTTTAGTTTCTTTAAAACGCTGAGAAAAAAATCCTCAGACGGATTAACTATCGGACGCAATGGTTCAAACATTCAATGGACTCATTTCTCACCGGCAGCGCCTCTATAATTACGTTTTTTGTGTGGGTTTATTTTAGTGTCGGAAAATATAATTATATACTTTTTTTCTACAGGACAATCATGGAATCGAGGCCCCCATCTTTCGGGCGTAAGGGACCCCTGTCCAAAATGGTGACCACCACGTTCCCGTGGAACCCGTTCCTGAGACCCAAGGCCCGAGCGTTGTTTCCTATGTGATGCGGAAAACAAGTAAAAGAGACAAAGCGCATGAGAAAGTTTGAGCGAAAAGTGTCCGTCCTTTTTTTTCTGCCACCCAATCTGTTTGTATGAATACATCTATAATGATGTGATATCGATGACTGATTCTGAGTGAGCCCGAGAATAATGAGATCCACCATTAGCATAATTTCCCTGATTTAGATGAGTGGTTTTCTAACTCTTGGCTGGTGAGCTCTTGCATTGTCCTCCATAAATGCTCTCTCTCTGTCTCCCTCTTCTATACGTCGCTCCCTCTGTACGGGGTGGGGGGGAAAGGCCGTGTGCGTGCATGCGTGCACATACATTTTGTGCGTGTGCATCACCTATCCGTTTTTTTTTAAGAGAGACGCAGAGCAAAGGAAATTCTTAGCAAAAAGTGTGCATTGATAAAGGAACTTTATCAATGCCATATTATATTGTAAACTGTATATATATTATAAAAAATGTAAGGTAATCTGGAAAGGAAAAAATAGTCCCCTCAGTTGAATGAAGATACAGACAAGCGATTGTTCTGTCGCAATCGATTTAGTGCTGTGGTTTGTGCATTTTCTTACACAGGAAATAGGGATGAGGTTGTTTCATGATCTATCGATAATTTGATAAATATTTACTCTAATTGTGGATTTCTTTTCACCTCATTCAATGTCAAAATTATTAATGCATTATTCTGTTATGCTATTCATCCATTACCAGCTAGTAATCTAGTATTCATTTGATCCCAGGCTAAAAATAACGTTTTCCGAGTTTGTATTCTCGATACAAAAATGAAGAAATCACACACGATCATGATGACAATGGCCTGAGTGTGCACTTTTCATTAAAGGTGATGGATGAGAACGGTATACAGTATCAACCGATAAAGAAACTCTTGATCTGGGATTGGGTGTGAAAGAACCAGAGTATGTGTATAACCTGATCATAATCATACCACAGAATGTAACATGGGAACCGAAGCAGAAATATATACAACTTTAGGTTTTATATATCAATACTATTTTCGCCACTACCTGCCTTGGTTAAACAATACGTGGATCTGTTTTTAGTCCACTTTGTGACCATGGCTAATTAAACACATCTTTTTTTTCGTTCCTGTTTTCATAGAGATGCATTTCATCAGAGAGAGAAAACAGGTTCCAAGATACACAAATAAAATTCTCCCTAGACTACAGTGACAAATAAGGGTCTTCATTTCCTCAGCGCAGGCCACAATATGATCTCCCAACGCACCCGTATATTCTCATCTTCTCTCTTTAAAAAAACACACACACCAGGGTCACAAACAGAATCATGATTGATTCTGCTGCTATCCACAAGGATCTCTCGCCTGCCTGGGCTTTCTACATTAATTTCTCCCTCCTCAACTTAATTTTTACTCATCGCCTCGCCGTAGAAAGGCTAAATGTCAAGCTTGCCTGAGTCCTTCCAGTGACACGTCTATTCCAGCAGATAATTACCATAAGGAAATTGATGCTTTAGTGTGCAGTGGGGGCAGGGGGGGTGATGGGGGGGAACGGGGAGGGGATTTAATTTACTCTGACATATCCCCCCCCCTCATCCGCATAATGCATTCCTAAAGAAAATAGTTTTTCAGTTTTTCAATTGGCTTTTTAGATAAATTGGACTATTTAATGTGATTATCGGCGTTGAACGTCTCGACTTATTAAGGTGTTGAAACCAATTAAGGGTTACATGTTGTCCCCCCACCCTACACTATCCACCCAACCCCCCCTGCCCATCTCCCCCATCTCTCCCCCCTTTGCTTCCAAATGTGAAAACTGTGAATACTGCTTAAAGATCCATGAAATAAGAGGCAGACAGAGCCTTTTGTTCAGCGGTCGGATGGCTGACTGCGACGGCGCTGGCTGATGTTATGAGGCTCTCTCCAGGTAGCGGTATTAATTACAGCAAAACACATCGCCACGCGCCGGAGGTTGTGGATTAACACAAAGAAACAGGGAGATTACGTTTGTGTCTATGCAGATGTAGGCCTACGGCACGTGGGAACTCCTACTGTGTGTTGGCCTGCACGGAGCCTGCATGTGGCGGAATTAAGGAAATGATACAGCTCTTATAGAGACCCTCAGCCCTCTATAGGGACACTTTCAACGTCGTTTTATACTGATTTCACATCCATTGGCATACACGTGTGTTGTTGGAACTTATGAACTAGCTCTGTGAGACGTTTGGATGTTCATGTCGCAATAAAGATCATAATGTCCTGAACGTTGAAATGTGTTCACCTCGCCGATAGCTTCTTGAGTGAACTGTTTGGCGCGAGGGCCCAGCTGCGTCGCTGGGATAGGGACGGTATCTTGTGGGGGACCTGGAATCCCCCCGCTTCAGTCCTCTGCTTGCAGCGATTGGAAGGCTCTGTGTGCACCGATAATGCTGAGTCACACTATGGCTACCGCAGCAACATTCCCTCTGTGTCGCCCCCCACCCAGGAGACGGGACGGGACGGGGGGGGACGTGGGGGGGGGGGGGGGGGGGGGGGGGGGGGGGGCGGTTGTTAGCTAATACACGTTGTAATTTCACGTTCCTGTGGTGCCTAGGACGGTCCGTTGGGCCGGATGGCTGTGGGGAAGTCTGCGCAGGAGTTGTTGCTGTAATCCAAGATGGCCGTCATGACACAGCAGGGCCTTGCTAATGCTCCTGACCAAAGTTCCCCCTTTTTCTCTCTCTCTTATCCCTCCACCAACTGCCCGAGCACTGTGCGTGTGAGGAGATAAGGGGGGGGGGCCTCCAGTGAAAGGTGACTCAGCAGTGGTCCACAGCATGCAGTCTCTCCTGAGATAAGAACGGCTGGGGGGGCCTGCGGAGAGAGAGGGATCCTGGGAACATATGGGGTGGTGGGGCCTGAGGGCTGTGTTTACAGAAATGAGTGTCGAAATGTCATGGACAGAAATGTACTTTATAAGGATGGTCTTTCCATTCAGAAATGTACTTTATAAAGGTGGTCTTCCCATTCAGAAATGTACTTTATAAAGGTGTTCTTCCCATTCAGAAATGTACTTTTTAAAGGTGGTCTTTCTTTTTAGAAATGTGCTTTATAAAGGTGATGTTTCCATTCAGAAATGTACTTTATAAGGATGACCTTTCCATTCAGAAATGTACTTTATAAAGGTGGTCTTTCTTTTTAGAAATGTACTTTATAAAGGTGGTCTTTCCATTCAGAAATGTACTTTATAAGGATGACCTTTCCATTCAGAAATGTACTTTATAAAGGTGGTCTTTCCATTCAGAAATGTACTTTAGAAAGGTGGTCTTTCTATTCAGAAATGTACTCCATAAAGGTGGTCTTTCCATTCAGAAATTTACTTTATAAAGGTTGTCTTTGTACCGTTGTCCTCTTTTTTAATACAAGCCACTTGTGTTCTCAGAGCGGTGTAACTTCTTCAATCTCTTTATATATTCAACTGTTGCATTTTATTTTAGGATTGTGGTTAGAATAACCCATCTAGGGACGGGTATTGAAAATTAGCATAAGATCCAAATACATCATGTAATCCATCATGTGTCTGTATTTTTCCCTATTCAGTAACCCAAACTGACCAACTAATCAATTGGTCACTGGTCACACACAGAATATGAAAAACTGCCAGCTCCACTTCCTAGAAATTGTATATATTGAAGAAGTATGAGCGAAGATCAGATAATGAGGATAACAAATGATTTGCATTAGAAAATAAGAAAACACGTAATTATTTATTTAGTGTTCCCATTAATATTTATCCCCAATTCATATTTCTAGATGATGTGAGATGGTATCAGGGCACTCTGCACACAATTTGGCGTTCACTACTTACCGATGTACACTTGATTGACTCGGAAAATTGGCAATACAGCAGAGAGCTGCGAAGCCATTACTAAACAACTTAAAAATAGCTCATATAACAGTCTTAACACACACTGCAGAATGTTGCACTTCAATGCACAGCCCATGTATGTGATGGATCTAGTACCAATGATGATCTAGTACCTGGGAGCTGTAGCTGTACATCCAAATCACACATCGTCTCCAAACGCATGTGTACCGTCAACCCCGAAACGCCTTTCAGTGTCTTCTGTTGGGTAATGGTTTAAAGATATCGGTATAATACTCAGCTGGCATTGTGTTCTGCTGGACACTTCTATTAAGGAAAACCAGGTGAGGTATAACGGGTAAATTGTTGAACAGACATGAATTTCCATGTTTGTGTTATTCCCCTTTCTTCCCATGTAAAAAGCATTTAATTCAGGGTCAAACTGTCTTAAAATGATACAGTAGGAGTAATGCAATGTTCTAAAACGGGGTATACATCAGTTAAAGAAGAATGCAGTGTAATACAGGGCACGTGTTGGCTTGTTAATCCAGCAACTAAATAGATAAAACATTGTGCGCACATACACATGCACGCACACACATACACACGCACACACACACACAGACGCACACCCACACATTTACACGCGCACATGGAGACACACACACACGCGCGCACACACACACACACACACACACACAGTCACACACGCACACACACCCATACATACACAAATAACCTCATTATATTGGAAAGAAAGCAGTTGTTTAAAAAAAGAAGTGTTAATTTCAGCAGCGCGCCAGAACAGGTGACAGACGGGGAGCTGCCCATGTGCAAGTGATGAGTCCCCTTCGTCCCCCTCTGTATACGAAATAAATAAATAAACAATGAATGGTCCACTCTCCCGCTCGCCTCATCCCATCTCATGCATGGCTGCCAGTAATGGTCTACTGGGTGTCAGCTCTTATTGGCGTGATACAAAGCAAGTGCCAAGTGCCAGAGCCAAGGCTCCCCCAGCAAACTCGGCCTCTGGATAAAAGCAAGCAAAATGCCTCAGTCGCACACACAGACACAGACATGCTGGGCTGGAACGAGGAAGTGCAGTGGAGAGGGGAGGGACCGAGGGCAGAGTTCCATGGGGCTGCCGCGGCGCTACGAACTTCTGCACATGGAGCCGGGGAGAGCTGGAAGAACTTCATATTGCAAACTCAAGGAATAGCAGGTACAGTGAGCCCCGTCTTGCTTCTCGGCCAAAGGGAAACATTTTGAATCTGTGTGAAGTTGTGTGTCTTCGCCATGCGCCGTTTAGCGTGGAGAGCAGGGACGGAGCACCTGGGAAACACTGTCCTTAGTTTCGGTGCAGGTGCGCAACAGCATCTATTCCTGTCTGGCGCGTCAAACTGCCAGCCGGTATAACGGATTCACAAGTTGAGATATGAGTTAAGATATTAATTATTTACCTCATTTGATTATTTACCATCTTAAAATGTAAAATCTATGGAAAAATCGTTGTTCCCGATTTCCCATTCCTGCTTTTGGAAATGTTGGGATTTATCTTGCTCTACCGTAACCTTTTCATTACTCAACGGCGTATACAATCAATTTAAGAGACGTTTTAACATTTACATTATTGTAAATCTGCCTATTTCTGTACTTTTTCAGTATATCGCGCTATGGCACCTGTTGCGACGATTTCCGCACTTTGGTGCTGACTAAGTTTTCAAAACTATTGAGTGAAAAACTTTATAAAAAAAACACGAATAGTTATAAACTTCATGTTAAAATATAAAGTTATTATAAGGACTATACACAGCTTGGTGGTTTACTTGTAGGTCCCGTTTTGCTCTAAGAGGAAATAACCGCTCAAATGCAACCAAAACGAATAGTTTGACATATTTTCTCAACGTCTATAATGTCCAAACCATCGATTATAATTTGCCGTTTTCTTCACCGTAAACGTTGATATCCAAGTGGGGAGGAATACAGGACCCCAGCAAACATTCAAATCAAACCATAGTGCACATGAGACTCCAGAAACTTTTTACGCAACCGAAATCGAGAGTTGACCAGAAAACACCCTTGAGCCTGACGAGTCAATTCTTGTCAATTCTGAACGATTTTAAGGAAACCGGTTAAATAAGTCTTCTTTTTTTTTTTACATTCACCCCTCGAAAGGTTTTGGTCTATTTTCGAAACACTTAGCTTTTTGTTTTCATATGCCTAATTTGATATTATAGCAATTTAGATATTTATAAAGTTAGTAGAAACAAAAATGGGCTGTAATAAATGTAGGTCCATTTTTATAGGGTTACATTTTTCATTTAGCTTGTGTCGATATGAATGTGTAGCCTTTAGAGGTCATCTTGTTTAAATATTACTGACGTTATTCTAAAAATAACTGAAAGTTAGATAAAATGTATAGCCTATGTGAAAATCAAATATAGGCTATAAGTAGGCCTATGTATTCCAAACTTCAATTCAAATTGATCCTAAATATACTCTGTAAAAGCAATAAAAAACTATAGATTACACCATCGGAATGAGGAAAATGGCGCAAAGATGTGCGCAGATACCTCAGCTTCCTCGTCACAAGAAAAGCAGGGAGGAAGAGGATGCAATGATCATGCAAATAAAGAAAACGTCTTTTCACCCCTTACAATTTTCAAGTACCACCCTACCCACTGCACTCCTACAACATACAACTCTATCGATCTGCCCACTTATTCCTGTAGAGCACCTGCATTACTGATGAGCTCCTCTATATTTACCCCATATGTGAACGAAAGGTGATCGGGCATCAAATCACATGGCAATGTGATTATTTTATTCCTTTGTAATATTGATATTAAGTAATTTGATGCATTTTCTTATATTTCAAATACTTTAATTCTTTAATTTCATATTCATAATTTGGGGCTATTATTTGTCCATTTTCCTCTTGTATTTTCTGTACATCAACTTTGTAATCATCTGGAATTTTCTGTGAAGAAAGATCTGAAGCCTAAATTATTCAGCATTATATTGTTGGTCGTTTGGAGAAGATTATATTCTTGTCAGTTCTGATATTCCGTAGAAAGGAGTTTTTGCATTCACTAAAACTAAGATGTACATATTGGCTATTATAACATTTAATGAGAGGCATTTATTTGTCCCTTACCGGTTGTGCATGTATTGTGAACAATTAAAAAACGGCCAGAGAAGTTAAAATCAAAATCGTTTTTTATTGTATAATCGTATTTAATTTGAATGATGAACTACATCGCAGCAACAGACTTACGTATAACTAAACAACACTCAATTAATGCACGCAAAAAGTTCTCATCAGAAATACAGAAGGCCTTGTTTTAAAGTTCCCTATATCTCCCAATTACACACACATACACATACACATACACATACACACACACACACACACACACACACACACACACACACACACACACACACACATACGGACAAGTTGGAGTGCTGCTGATTCATAGCATGGTGACCAAATCCCTAGTTTGCTGGTGTGGTCCCCAAAGTCTCTTTTAAACCGTTTGGCTGTGTGTGATCTCCACCCTGCAGGTCTGGCCTGATTTTCAGCAGACCCCCCCTACCCCTACCCCACCAACACACACACACAAACACGCACGCACACACACACACAACCACCACCTCTGCCTGACATTGAAAAACACGTACATATAGACCCAAATAGAGAGGAACACACAAACACACATACACAAAAACATACACACCACATTTTCTGAACCCACAAGCCTCTTCCTGCCTCTCATAGCTTGTTCAACTAAGACCAAAACCTTTCCAGTTCTACATCGAGAGCTTCTAACCTTTATTTTCTTCTCTACATACTCCCAGTGCATGACCTCAGAGATATTCAGGCGCAGCCCCAACCTATCTACTGAAACCACCAGCTTCAACTGAACACCAAACACTCAGAAAGGTGTTTGTGTGCAGTGTTAATGCTGCGCGTTAAAAAGAAAGTAGGAGTTATAATCTGTAGACACACATGTGTTTTTCTCTAATTAATTATTTGCCACATTCACCAGAGTAGAATAGGTTTGGAAAAAACAAACAAACACCACAAATATGAAAAACAAAAGTAAACGTGAGCCTTGAACTTGAATTTGTCTTTTGTGCTGGCTGTTGTCGGAAGAAACAATTGCTTCAGGGGCTCCACGACACGGTTTCCTCTTTCCACATGCCCACGCACACACAGCTTGCGGTCGATTATAGGAATATTTGCATCGGAGCCCACCGACCCCGCCAACGTGTCCATGTTTCCTCTCTTATCTGCCATCTGCCTACGTTTAAACCGATACCAAAGTTACACGAGATCACACAACCCCACACGCCCCTCCAACCTCCAGACTCCTCCAGATGCTGAAGACGGCAGGTCCCTTGGATCGTCACCATAGCACGCAAGGCACACCCGTGGGCTTAACGAATCATGTGCACCGTTGACCCTTTATCCACCCCCCCCCCCCCCCCTTCACAGACGTGTGTCCGGGGAAGGGGGGGGGGGGGGGGGGGGTAGACCGCGGCCTCCTGACTTATGTCGCCGGTCCGTTGTGCGTTGCGAAAGAGCCACACAACCCCCCCCCCCCCCCCCCCCCCCCCACCCCCCCTCTCCCTCAACGCTTCCCTAGTATTTGTTCCAAGTGTGTGGAGCCATCTGTCAGTCAAACAGGAAGAGCTACGGGTCCCCCCATGGGCTTATCTCGCTATTTTGGGGAGCCCCCGCGTCTCCCTGTGTGGCTCCTGCTGCCGCTACTGTGGCTTGGACCAGGCTATGGCCCCGCCAGGGGTTTTCTTGAAGTGGCAGAGCTGAGGGCCCGGGCTGCTGGGGCCCCATCTGCTACAGGCCTCGGGGTCCATTCATAATTAATACGGCCGCGTGCACTTGTGACTCCTCACATATGCAGGTCCTGGCCGGAGGAAGGGCTCTGTGTGTACACGCTTGCCTTGTGTTTTTTTATTTTTTTTAAGACAACAAACCTCTCTCATTTGATCTGTTTTCTTTGGTCTTTCTGTACTCATCTGTCTGTCTTTCTTTCTCTCTGCCCTCGTCTGTGTCTGTCTTTCTGTCTTTCTGTACTCGTCTATGTCTGTCTTTCAGTCTCTCTGCCCTCGTCTGTCTGTCTCTCTGTGCTCATCTTTGTCTGTCTGTCTGTCTCTCGCCCCCTTCCTGTTGCGCTTGCACCATCTTCAGTTTCACACTTTACACCCTCCGTTCCCAAACTACGGCTATATTTATTTATTATTATATAGCTCTCTCTCTCTCTCTCTCTCATTCTCACCCGCTCTCTATCGCTTTTTTTTCTCTTGTCGTCTCTGTCTTTGTCTCTGATTGCTGCTCAGTGCGGCGCAGCGTGTGCGCCCTGAGCCCAGCGATGCGTGCGGTGTAAATTAGAGCGAACACGAGCGCGGATCAGCCGGGCGCCGGTGCACGCTCAGCCTCCCCGCTGACCCCAGGGGCCGCTTCATTTTCTGCTTAATTTTGCGGCAGTCAGTTTGCATTTTGGGATGATTACGTGGCAGGAAATTAACAATAAATAACAAATGTGGACTGAAAGCCTCCCCCACTCGCTCCTTTCACAGCCGTAGCACCCTCCCCCGCCCCTCCCCCTCAGCACCATCCCCAGCCGGGCCCCCATCAGTCCCCAGCTCGGCTGCTCTCTCCCAGGAGCCGAGGCGCGGGCCTCTGTCACACTTCTAATGAAAGTGTCTGTGATTGTAATGTAATGGAGGCGAACGCCGCTGCGGCGGCGCTGACAGGAGTGATCTGGTTGGGGGTGACGGTGTAGGAGCCTTACGGAGAGAGGGTTCACCTCTTTGCCCCCTCCACCACCACCACTACCACCACCACCACCACCACCACCACCACCACCACCACTACCACCACCACCACCACCACCACCACCACCACCACCACCCCCCATGCCCCCCCGTTCAGGCTTTTCTTTCTCTAATGCTGTTTCCATCACACACTCTTGATTGAAAAACTCTCACAGCCATCTCAATCCCTCTCTCTCCATCTCTCTCTCTCCTCCACTAGAGTACCTGCACCGAATGGAGACAGAGGAGGCCCAGGACATGTCCCACATGCCAGGTAAAGCAGATTTGGATGGGGCCGTTGGGGATTATATAGTAGCAGTCGTGGTAGCAACAGCAGTAATACTTGTAGTAGTAATACAATAGGCCTGAAAAAACGAATACATCTCAGCCTCAGGTCATTGTGTCCGCGTCTTGAAACGGAACACTTTGGTGAGCAACGGTTGTTTCCGTGGTGCTCCCCCTCCCCATGACCTCACCTCTGACATCCCCCTCACCTCCTCCTCTCAGGCAGGGACAGTCCACCCGTCAACGATGTGTCTGAGGAGACGGAGGAGCCCATGGCGGTCCCTGAGGACCTGTCGGCCAGCTCGGGCCACCAGCACCAGAACAACAGGGGGGAGAAAGGTACAGATACATTCCCTCACTTTCTTTACCACAACCCTAGCCTCAACTCCAGCCCTAGCACTAGCACTAACCCAAACCCCAAACCCAACCCCAACCCCAACCCTAACCCTACCCTAACCCTAGCCCTAGCCCTAACCTTAGCCCCCACTGTTGTTCCTTGTTGTACAGTAACGACTACATTTATCTACAATAATGCAGAACTAAAAAAAGAATTGGGGGGAAAAAAGATTTTTACGAGCTAAGGAGAACAAATAGGAGGTACACATTTTAATTAATGCTTTTCTATTCTTGAATTAACTGACAACTTGAAATCAATATTTTATTAAACGTTTTGATGCAGTGTTAAGATCACCTATTTGAAAGTATAAAAAACATAAACACACTAATAACAGCAAAAAACGGAAAAAGGAAAACTCTGAAAGAAAGAGTAAACGGGTAATTAGGGGCAATGTCAATATCAAAAGCACTAAATCCTAAATGTTGTAATATCTTTAATTCCAGTAACATCCAGTGGGAGATATATTAACCTCAGCAAATCCTTAAGAAAAATGAACTCACATCTCCATGGAGTTGCATTTAGGTCACTGGCAAAAGAAATAATAAAAATAAATAAATATTCATGGCATGTGAAAGAGAATCTTAAGGAATAGCTAATGTGGCCTTGATTTGAATATGCAAACATTAAGCCAGGGAATATCATGGCACGAATGTCATGAAGGACAGAGATGAGGGAAATCACATCTGTAGCATCTCAGCTCTCCGGACATGGTCTTCTGGGCGACAAACCAGGAAGTGTTTCACATGAAAAAAGTGTTTCAGGGAAAATATCTTCATTGGTAAGTAGTGGTGTCAGAGCACAAACATAATATAGCTGTAACTGATTGGTTGGAATATGGAGGAATACATGTTTTTTATTTAATGGCAATTTTTCTTGAAATAAATTATAATATTGATAAATTATAATGTGATATTTAAAAGATATACCTGATATTCCAACGCTGTGTTTTTGTTAATGAAGTTTAATAAATAGGATCATTATAACTATAAAACAGCAGCTGAAATGAAAGAAAGCAAGTCGTCAGTGTTTTTCCACTTTGGTAACGGCAGAGATAAGCCCATAAAGGGCTGCATGCGAGGCAACACGGTGTCACAAAATAAGATGTCAGAGGAAACTGAAATAGGATGTGTAAGAGTTTCCTAAGAAGACGCTGCCATCAGACAACGTTTCAACACTCATGGAGATAAAGAGTTCAGGAACACAGATCCATGTCGAGAGATCAGCCAGCATCCCACCACATAGGTCACACACCTGCCTGCATGCACACGCACACGCGCACACACACACACACACGCACAAACGACACACACACTCTCTTGCACGCAAACGCATGCAAACACATACACAAACATGCACAATCAAAGACACACACACTCATGCACACTCATGCACACTCATGCACACTCATGCACACTCATGCACACTCATGCACACTTGGACACACGCACACACACAAGATGCACACCCATGCGCACGCAGACACACACACACACGCAGACACACACACTTGCACACACACATTTACATAGGCAGACACATGCTTACTCACTCATGCTTACTCATTCAAAAACCAACATATTGATGCATCCCTGCACACTTTCATTGTGACAGAAAGGTAAGGCTTTGTATTCCAAAGCCTTTTCTATAATCAGATACTTGAAAAGTTGACAAATAGAAAACGTTTCCAGACCAATAAGTTTTAAATGGTGCTCAGTTTTAAATATAAATATTGTTATATTTCTTCCTCATTCTTTGTAGATTATCTTTGCGTGCTATGGCATATTACATTTACCTTCTAGAACTTTCTAGAATTGTCTGTGTGTGACCTTCCTGAGCGACCCAAGCAGAGCATAAAAGCGCTCAAATTCTATTGGCTAATGAAAAGCATACAACTAAAAATAACTTCACTTGATATGAGATGCTAGCGATTATTTTGGAGATGCTTAGTTTATCAGCCGAAAAGTTCCCAAAACGGAATGCTTGAAAACGAAACCAAAAAAGAGACTAAGAAGCAAGGGAGCAGCCGTCTCGGTTGTGAGTGTGTTGATGGCCTGGTGGTTTAACACGTGTGGTTCCACTACCTTGCACACTGGGCTATTTTCAGGCTCGCACAGGAACCTCCAGTGGGTTGCTTTTAATGCCACACTGCTGTATGCGAGAGCTAGCAAACACCTCTTTTCCCTCTATCTTCCTACGGTTACTCACTAGCAAATAATTTTTTTTATTTATTGTATAGGATTTCTTTATGAGATTTCACTCATTTTTACGTCAATAGTTGTCCTTTTTATTTGGACTAGTTTTGATTTTGTATTTTTGACTTAGTGAATACTATGATATGACTCTGTATTTTGAGGATTACTGTTTAAACGTCATCAAGAGATGATTCTATTGTTGTTGGCCTTTTGGGTTGCGATAAGAGTGTTACTCCAAAAATGAGTAAATCAGGATGTGTAACCAACATATGAAATGAAGTAAAAGCTCTTCTTCCTATTCCCAATTTAGTCGCAACTTCCCCATATCCCTGAGAATCTGCAGCCCAGCAGTCATAGTTCCTTATGCCTTTATGTGAATCGCGCTTTCCTATACATTCTGGTCTGTCTCAACATTATCCTTCTCCAGTGGAACATTTATAAACAAGACATATTTTATTATGAAGTTAGTTCATAAATATGAGTAAAATTTAAATTGAAGGCCATTATTATATTTTACAATTTTCTAATTGAACGCATCAGTTTTCCTTAACCAGTATTTTAGTGAGCCTATCATACTGGCCTTTCTTATGCAATGGCTGATGGGCACAGAGATTGAAAAACCTGGTCAGCTAGGTCTAATTTGGCCCATACAACTTTGTCTATTGCTTCAATCTATTATGCAAGGCGCCTCTAACTTCATAGAACTTCCATACTAATGCAAGCAACAATTTGCAAGAAGCTAGCTGGCAAGGTACTTAAAGGACAGCATGTTTCTCTAGGCATCTGTAATAGGTGAGAGTATTTCAATCGAAAAAGTATTGAAAGGAGTACTTATAAACAGTATACTAATAACAGTATGCAACGTTAATAAAAGCGATTTTGAATGGGTCAAAGAACAGTTTATTAACTGTTCTGTTAATGTGAAAGTTAAGCAGTTAATCTGAATCCCATTTTTCACAACCATGTTTCCCTCCCTCCTCGGGTGAATCATGTGTCAGTTCAATGAAAACAAGCCTCCTAACAAGAGTGATTTGCGTTTAGTTACAGGCTGTTTTACAATTCCTCGTCTGCGCTTCCCTTTCTGTCACTTCTCCATAATTCTTGGTATTTCAGTTACACAGGCCCGTTTCTGAAGGTTCCCCTTTTCCCCATAGATTCCTATAATTCACGTTTGCCTCTTCTTCCTCTTGCCTTGTACAAACAAGAGGGTATGTGGGGAAATCAGGCAGCCACTGTGACATGCAAAACCACAGGCCTGCAGATATGGGACTTGCAAGATTGTGCGTTATGTCAAAGTTTTGCCACAGCAACAGCAGCCAGGGAAAGAGAAACCTGACAACTTGACACACAGGACACTTCCCTATTCGGACAACTGGGAACAAAGCATCCACAGTGGTTGTTCTTTTGTGTGCAAAACAAGTTCTGATACACAACATAGGTGTTACGACTCTCTTAGCATTGATCATATACCCAATGAACACTAATTGTTGTGTTCCAGCTGTAGCTCGTTGTTTTTTTTATATATATGTCAGTGACAGTGTCAGAATTGTGACCCTGTGATATGACTTGTCAACCGTATAAAAAGTGTGGCCCTACGTGTATGTGTGTATGTGAGTGTACTTTTGTGTGCATTTGAGAGATGTGTAGATAGAGCTAGGGAGGAGGGATGAGAGAGGAATACGGAGACTAGAGAGAGAGAGAAAGAGAGAGAGAGAGAGAGAGAGAGAGAGAGAGAGAGAGAGAGAGAGAGATGATGAAACTGAATTCATTATACCTCTTTGGTCTTCTCTCCACCCTGGTTTCCCCAGTAACACGGTTTCCTGTCTCAGTGTTTCCTGTTTATCTCGCTGTTGGTTGTTTAACAAAAGACTCAGCGGTGTCAGATGGAGACACGAAGTGCATTCCTTCATTCCATCACTGACATGTGTAAAACCCCAATGTACGTAATGCGTAGCCCGTATGACAAACGTGTTTGTGTACATCTTTAAAGACTACAGGAGATGAAAATGTAGTATTTTATTAACGTCGTCATCTCATTTTCCGTTTACTGAAAACGACTTGACATGCCATAAGTAGTTATCTTACATCAAAATATTTTAGAATTTAACCTTTTCTACAACAGAAAGGTTGTTGTGATATAGTTCCCGTCCACACTGGCAGCCAATAACATTGCAGCGTGCCAGATTATGTGTTTTGTCACTTTTGCACAAACCCATATTAGAAAGTATATGAGTAAAGTAGGCCATGCCATTTCACATTGTCTTCAAATTCACCCTATGTAGTTATTGCAACTTGAGCTGAGCCAACCTCAAGAGCCTTTGTTCTTGTCGTCTGTGTGTAGTACTTTTATAAGATGTCAAATGTAAAAGAACCACGCTGGGATTCTAAAACGTGGCCCCTCCCCTTGCCCTCTTTTCCAGCCTGTAACATTAAAGTTGAGGCGCGCAGTGACGAGGAGAACGGGCTCGCCTGTGACGTCAATGGCGAAGAGGAGTGTGCGGAAGACTTGCGCGTGCTCGGGGCCTCAGGGGCCCGAGTGAACGGCTCCCAGGCGGGCCCCGACTCCAAGGGCTACTCCTCAGCCGGGGGCATCCGCCTGCCCAACGGGAAGCTCAAGTGTGATATCTGTGGGATAGTTTGCATTGGCCCCAATGTGCTGATGGTGCACAAGCGCAGCCACACTGGTAAGCACCTGTGATACTTAACTGCCCCCGCACCTCCCCATACCTGCTGCTGTGCTCTCCGTTTGGCCCCGGAGTGCTGGGGAGTTCTTAGTGGGGAAAACACACCTTATGTGGAGGTCCATTGGCGACTGTTGCAATGACTTCAAATTATCACATATTGGCCTTGTCAGAATTATTATCATGGGATACATGTAAGGTAATAAGGATGGATTGACAAAGATTGTGAACAAGCCCCCTGAGGTAACTATTTGAGACATGATTGACTTAGATCACATCAGTATGCAGTACATCTGGTATTGAGTTGCAGCGTCATTCGTTATCATTGTAATTAGCTGTACATGGATGCCTCTTAAGAGTGTGAAATAGACTTTGACATTATCATTAGCCCCTGTTAGTTTTTCTTTATCTAAATTATTTGAGAACTCCCCAATGACAAGCAATAGTATTTTATGGACAGATTATTTTAGTGCAAGAAACGTTTTGTAAATCGTCTGCAACAATTAAATGGAATCTCTCCAGGAGGAGAAAATGATATGACTTTAAAAGTTTTTTAAATTTAAAATTCATATCCCATCGTAATAAACCAAAATCAGTGGTGAGGAACACTTTTCAAAAGGCACTTAACTGCCAAGCTTTTAAAAACTAATGAAACCCAAAATAGAAGAAAGGAACACTCTACGAATGTAAATGTCGAGGAACTTACAATAAAAGATATAATGATGTGTCTCCGTTTTAAATAGAAAAATACTCTCCGGTGGGTTCTTTGCTCCTGAAATGCATTTTTAATGAGTCCCCTTTTTTCTATATATTTTTGCTGCTTCACTGGTGACTCTTATATTATGCAGAGGGGGTGGTGGGGGGGTGTATTAAAATGTCCTCACAGAATGCCACAACACGGCGGGCGACTGGATATTGGTTTATTCCAAACGCGCTGATCAGGAAGACTGGCTCTCAACACAAAGTGTTTCCTTTTTCGCTTTATTCAAATGAGGCAGAATTTGCATTGTGATGTGGCGCTCTTATTTTAGCGACGAAGAAGAGGGGGGAAAAATGAGATTTTCAGATCAAATTGACCCAGGCAATGGTGCGTCACGGTACTGGCAGGCCTAGGCTGAGAGACGGCTGTTGTTCGATCAGAGTGCGGGAACTCAGCGGGGCAAAGCATGGGCTGTGCTGCGGTGTAGGGGGGTTGGGTGGGCTGATCGGGCCAGGTGGTGGTGTTGCTGGTGGGGTGTGTGTGTGTGGGGGGGAGGGGGGGTGGAGTATGTGAAACCCCTTCCAGACAGTGCTATTTTTTGTTTTTGTGTGACTTAATCTTGATCCATCCTTCTGTATTCATGTTGGTTGAGACTCCTTGACCTCATATTGGTCCATATCAGCTGCCTCACAAGACTTCAACTTTAAAAAGATAGTTCTGTCTAGGATCTTTAAGTCGAAGATGTTACTTGTGATGTCCGAAAATAAGATTATTGCATCTTAATCCCACCTTTAATGAGTGGATGGTGGATCCTGCCAAGGATATCATATTATAAAAACAAATCGGCAAATTACACTATTGTTAAACACATATGTACATCATCCCATTACAGCCTCAAGCCATGCAATTACAGTTTGTTTTCTGTGGTAGATAAAACTGCATTTCTTGTTTTCTATAATACTATGATCCCATTATAGGAACACCCCTAGATGTGTGTTTATATTTGCTATAACGCCGACGACATCATGTATGATTTTATGTTCCCTTAAACAAAATATGAAAACAGAGGGTGCATTACAATTTTCTAATTTCTTCTTGTCACAGTTGTCGCAAAGTAATCCCTTGTGCAAGCACAGGGCCCCTTTTCACTTTCATTTGTTAACCCTCATCAATAACTCAATTTTTGTATTCAAATGTACCATTCAGATCAATTGATGACTGCTGATAGTATGCGTATGATATGTATTTATCTTTAAATGTACAATAAGCAGTTATTATACAAATAACTATACAGGCTTGTGCATCAGAATGCATCATGGGATTTTTTGTTGGCGATAATCCGCCATATTGAGAGGACTCAAGAGAGTTTTAGTACTGTAAAATCCTCGATCACTGAAATACACCGTAACCTAGGCTAATGAAAACCTTTTTTGCCACCTCTCGCATGAGAAACGCTGTGGCAGTTTCAAACAGCACAAGGTCTCCCTGTAACGACAAATCATTTTACGATTAATTACTAAACAATGACCAAAAAAACTTTACAACCAATACAATAACTATGTGTCCGATGCTCCACTGCTTGGAGGCAGAGCATTGGCGGTAATTGCAATGGGACGTCGGTATGTACAAGCCCTATAAGTGTGTGTCTTGTGTGTGTGTGTGTGTGTGTGTGTGTGTGTGTGTGGGCGTGTGCGTGTGTGTGTGTGTGGGTGCTGTCCCCCAGGAGAGCGTCCTTTCCAGTGTAACCAGTGCGGTGCGTCATTCACCCAGAAGGGCAACCTACTGCGGCACATCAAGCTGCACTCGGGGGAAAAGCCCTTCAAGTGTCACCTGTGTAACTATGCCTGCCGCCGGCGGGACGCCCTCACTGGACACCTCCGCACTCACTCTGGTGAGACACACACACACGCACACACACAGATACACACATATACACACACACATATATACACAGATACACACACAAATATACACACATAAACACTCACAGACACAAATACACGCAGACACAGAAACACCCACTTATACCCACACAAACATATACACAGATACACACACAAATATACACACACATATACACACTGACATGCACACACACACACACACACACACACACACATACACAGACACACACATAGATACACAGATACACACACACACACATATATACACATATATACACACAAACCAACTTACATACACACGCACAGATACACACATGAACATACATGTGCACACACACAGATACACACAAAGACATACACACACATACACACACACATAAATACACACACACACATGCATATACACATGTTCACGAGCATACACATAAACACACACACTCATAATTAAATAAAAATAATAATATAAAATAATATTACAATTTGAAAACTCCACAACCACATACGCTGTGTTTGTTTTAAGTGAGATTTCCTTCTTTTGCCCCATTGTAAATAAAAGGGAAGTATTAGTGTAAATGCGGTATCCGTGTTTGTTCTCACCCATCTTGAACCAGATGACACACAGCCGCAAACTTATTTAAAGCGAGATTCCCCCAATTGTATATTGAATTTTTTGCGTTTTTCCTCAGTCCCCATGTTTAATTACCCCTGCACAGGCACTTTGTGTAGTATCAAAAAACACAAAAGTTTAACATTGCACAAAATAAAACGTTCCTGGTTTACTAAAGGAGCCATTCCTCTGTTTACTGATGTATAACTTTTCTGTTGGTTTTGTCCTTGTTTTAACGCCATAGTCGGAAAACCCCACAAGTGTGCATACTGTGGGCGGAGCTACAAGCAGCGCAGCTCTCTGGAGGAGCATAAGGAGCGATGTCATCACTACTTGCAGTGCATGGGCCTCCAGAACAGCATCTACACAGGTTCGTGTCCCCACCCCCCTTCCAAGCCTCCCTCAGCCCACCACCACCAAGCCAGCCACAGGCAACCTACTTCGCCCCCTGACCACATGCGCTCACTATGCAGGTCACCACATCCATAGTGTCGCAACGACTGTTGAGACTGTTAAATGACAATTTAACAGGTCAGACCAAATTCGAGTAAAAGGACTTCCTTTTTCCCCTCTTATTTATTATTTAATTGAAAGGTCACTCCAGTAGCTGTCTGTACTTTGTTCATGGGAAGAGAGGCTGCTGAATTGATAAATATATTAACCGATTTTGAGTCTAAAGACACATGACGTCAGTAAATATTTCCATTTACAGTAGTAATGAGCCAAGTGCTTCATATGTACGAATCATTGTGCTCTAAAGGATGAATTTATTATTTTTGAACAGGTCAGATGTAATACATTTTTGCCTCTAAAACATCTTATTTTCTGTCTTGCTTTCCAGTAGTAAAGGAAGAAAGCAACCAGAATGAGCAGAGGGAAGACTTAAGCCAAACCGGATCTGAAAGAGCTTTGGTGCTAGACAGACTAGCTAATAATGTAGCTAAACGTAAGAGCACTATGCCTCAGAGGTTTATGGGTAAGGGCTGGAGTCTGCTTTTTTTTTTGTATACAAACTAAATCTGTGCATTTTTACAACAAAGAAAACCTAAAAAAGTAATTTCTAAAATATTTAGCATTTTTAGCATAGCACAACAATATAAAAAATGGCCATTTGCTCGCTTTGTGGTATGCATGCTACATACTCTGTAGTCTATATAAATAATTCCCAATAACCATTGTGCCTTTAATTATTTGTTAAACTTAAGTACTATGATGATTCTACTAGTTGCCGTGTTACCAAGTTTGAATTGGACACAAGGCTTTAGAAGATGGACTTCAATAGCTTTTAATAACTATAACAACATTTCAGTTCTTATTGCAACATGTGTTACACCCTAGAAAGATAATCTACAAATCCTGAAGCAATAAGATCTGTGTGGTGCCGTGGCCTCACCCTCCTAACTGCTTCCCTCTGCAACCCCCCCCCCCCCCCAGGTGAGAAGCGTCTGTCGGAGCTGTCCTTCGAGGGCGGGGCAGTGGAGATGATCCAGCCCCATGTCATGGACCAGGCCATCAACAGCGCCATCAGCTACCTGGGGGCGGAGTCGCTGCGGCCGCTGGTGCAGACCTCCCCGGCGTCCTCCTCCGGTGGCGGCGGCGACGTGGCCTCCATGTACGCCTCCCTGCACGCCAAGCTCCCCCAGCCGCCGCAGCCCGACGGCGGCGGCCACGCGGGCAACGGTCTGTCGTCCAAGGACAGCGCCGCCGAGAACCTGCTGCTGCTCTCCAAGTCCAAGTCGTCCAGCGAGAAGGACGGCTCGGCCAGCCCCAGCGGCCAGGACTCCACCGACTCCGAGAGCAACAACGAGGAGCAGCGTTCAACCGCCCACGGCGGCGGCGGAGGAGGAGGCGGCGGCGGCGGCGGCGCCGGGGGTGGCGCGGGGGCGGGCCCGGGGCTCATCTACCTGGCCAACCACATGGCGTCGGGGGGTCTGCGTAACGGTGTGCTGCCCCTCGTCAAGGAGGAGCAGCAGAGGCAGCTGGCGGAGGCCATCCGGGCCAGCATGGAGCTGGCATCGGAGGGCTTCAAGGTGGTGTCGGGCGACGGAGAGCAGGTGAGGGCGTACCGCTGCCAGCACTGCCGCGTGCTCTTCCTGGACCACGTCATGTACACCATCCACATGGGCTGCCACGGTTTCAGGGACCCCTTCGAGTGCAACCTGTGTGGCCACCGGAGCCAGGACCGCTACGAGTTCTCCTCCCACATGACCCGGGGGGAGCACCGCTACTGAGGGCCCTGAGGGGCGGGTCCGTCTGCAACACAGATGAAATGTTTCATGTACATATAAGGAACACTCAACCTACATTCACACACACAAATACATACGCATACACACACACACACACACATACAGTATACACACACACACAAATGCGCACACGCATACACACACACACACACACTTGCTCTCTGTTGCGTGCATACTCACTCATGCATACAAACACACACACACACACACACACAAAGTTATTTAAAGACGACAAGACGTCATTGTAAAATACACTGTTATAGTTTTTCTACCGAAAATGCATGTTTGTAGAATACCAAAAATTCAAATTGAACAGAGAAATGCTTTTTTTATATTGAGTTTCAATGCCATGGAAAATGTTTAGTCAATGTGCTGTTATTATAGCCCATTAAAGTTCAACATTGCTATTTGGCATCATTGTGCTGTATTTAGGTGTGAGGTTGTTTATCTATACATAGCAGCTGTATCATGTCATCTTATTGATCTTTTTGTATAAATATCATAAAATATCATAAAATATCAATGATGCATAGGGATCTGAATAAATAATTCCTTTTATATTGAAAGGGTATAAAGAAATGACCACTGCGTACTACCCCTTACTGTAGTCAATATACACATATTATACTCTTTTTCCCCCTTGGTTTTATTACCTTCCTGTTGTTTGTGTCACAGTATGTTTTTGTATTTATTTGTGTTTTATTTAGAATAGTTATATTTACTGCATCACTTCCTGTCCGACTGGATAACATGACATGAAGCTTAAAAACTGACTGCTGCTGGAATCTTTTCCTCCCTAAGTTCAAATGTCACCTGGTTTCCGTGTTGTGTTTCCTGGGTGACACGTGTCTATTTGTCAATGAACAGTAGTGATAAAAGGTAATTTCATGCTTGCGAAATATAAATAAAATTGTATTTTACATAAGTGATTTATCGAAAGTGTGTTTATTTTTTGTTTCATTATTATCATTCTCCTACTGCATTTAAATGACACAAAGGTTTAAATTAACCTTTTTATGTACAGTATTTGGCATACTATCTTTTCAGTATTTTACCTATAAACGATGTCTTCTCGGTTTTGCTGTTAGCAATTAAAGCCCCCCTCCTCTAGGATGGAAGTGACGGCATTATGTAGTTCATAAATTTATTTTAATGAATAACATACACTTACATATTAGAGTGAGTTTTTACTACAATTAGGCTTTACACTCTATAAATCCTTCCCTTTGGATTGCATATGCCTCTCTGGTCTCACAGGTCCTCTCTGAAGGTATAGGTAGGCCTACGACGGCCGTGGACTGAGCTGGTTATCAAGCTCGTATAGGACTTCACATCGCAATGACCATTTTTGTTGGCATGGGAGCATTGGAATGTTAGCTATTGTATTGGTAGTAATGTTTTTTACGTCATTGTTGAGCAATTAGTCGTGAAATTATGTGTCATTATGGGAAGACATTGCTGTGTTTGAAACTGCCACAGCGTTTCTCATGCGAGACGTGGCCAAACAAAGTTTAATTTAGCCAAGGCTACGACATATTTACCTTGATTTAGGGTTTTACAGCAGACCTGTACTAAAACGATCGAGTCCTCTCAAAAAGGCGGAGTATCGCCAACAAAAACATCCCATGGTCGATTATTATGTAGGCCCACAAGCCCTACAGGAATCTAGCACGTTTGGAGGAGTTGCTGTGCAGGGTGTACGGAGTACTGTGGAGCTCCTCAGCTCCGTCACAGCCGCGTCCAGATGGCTGCTGCGAGATTCGTCAGAAAGGGGAAGCAGCTGGGGCCAGAGTTGAGTCCCCCACGCTTCGTTGGGACCTAACGGGGTAGGGAGAGTATTTGCATGAGAGGGATAATCTGGCCAACCAACTCCTAGCCAGAATCCCAAATCTCACTTCCTCCTTCATTTTTTATATATTTATTCAGCCAGTCGACTGAAATAGTAGTCTGAAATAGTCGACTGGCCGTTCTAATAATCAGAGCTCTATTATATGATTGCACTTGTTCTGTAATGGGGATCCAAATGGATGACTTCGCCAAGGCTTCAAGTGTACAAGGCTGAGTTGGAGGCCTACTCTCTTTACGCTGAACATATTGTTTAAATGAAGTCGTTATACACGATGACATATGTATTATGTTCTACCGACACGCAATATTGTAAGCATGCATGCATAGTGAGAATACCCATTATTCAAAATGTAAACTGTTAAAGAGGCATACAAAACACAAAAATAAAGTATCCTTATTTTTAATGAAGACATTGTTATTGTGACACCGGGTGCGGCACAGTAAGGATAGGAAGTAGCCCGTGCTTATTACTAAAAGCAATCCATATACATTCACCAAGTCAGTCAAAATTTCAAAAAGGGAAGAGGAAGGAACCCAAATAAAACTAAAATGAAAGCCATGGAAGGTCAGAAGATGAAAGTTACGGTTTTGGATGAGCATCATAAAATTAGATCATCACAGTAATTAGCATGGGTTAAACAAATATGTCCAGGTGTAGGGCCTATTAAACATTAAAACATTAAGGTACACCGACAGCTCAATGATATACATATTATGAGATCAGGAAGACTCTCCTTACTCCTGATGGCAATGGTGACTTGCTGTGTAAGATTGGATCTGAACTTAAAATGCTTGGCAAGACAGGTTTAATCAGTAACACGCAAGCTATAATTACTATAATTAGTGCTTGCAATCATACAGCCTGTAATCACATTAACAAACAAACAAACAAACAGGAAATGAAGATACAAGCATAGGGCACATTGGGAAATGTCTATTGTCTCCATTCTCTGTGGACAGTCATGCTATCCTATGCGTCTGGGTCGGTCCAGCAGAGGACCCCTGGAGTTCTGAGGAGCCCACACAGGGCCCCATGGAGATGTGTGACTCCTTCCTTTGCTGGCTAATTGAACAAAGTTCCAATACTTTGGCCAACATTACGTCACTGAAATATTGATGAGATACTTGACAAAAAGATAAATAATAAATGAATGGTCTGAGTTTCTCAATATATATATAATTTTTAAACCATGAGGAAAACATTTCTGTATTACCGATTCTGATGAGAAGAGCATAATAGAAGACACTGACCTTGTTGTACTTTTATAGACCGATACAGTCCTATCAACTCAACAGCACCTATGGCATCAGGTAGTAAAAATAATAAAATAATAATTTTTATTGGGATTTAACTGTTGCGGTCTGTCTCTATTGGCCACACACACAGGCAGCGCAACAACAGGGCTGTTTCATTATCATGCAACCCAGGAGCCGCTCACTGTTGCCCAACTTCCACACCCATGATTGGCTCATCCAGCATCAGGAAGACTGCAGGAGCACGAGAAGCCCATGGAATGAACTTCACAGCCTTGACTCGGCAAAAAATACCAGGGAATCTCCCTCCCTATCATGTTATATTAGCAACAAATACAAGCCATGGCACTTAATAACTATATACACATTTTCGTATGTAAACAGAAAGGCTTTTCTGTTTGACGAATCTGAATAATGAAGAATCTGAATAATAAATATAAAAAGCAATCCAAACCAAGCCTATTTTCTTAAGTTTATTTAAAGAAAAACAAGTAAATCATCACAGCTTTGTTTGTGACAGTAAACGGAGGACTATGGAGGTCATATGCTAATAAATGAAGACATTAACATCCAGGACAGCGAGTCTGACTTCCTGGCCACCACTGGTTAACAAATGTATACCATGCAGATTTTCACCTCACAAGCTCCCCCACACTCGAAAATATAAGTCTGAGAAACAGCAATAAAAAGAACAGTAATCTGAATAGTTATTGTAGTTATTGTATTAAAACAACTATTTCCTCATGTCAGCCCAACAACATAGAACCACTGAGCAATAAACCCAGAAAAAAGCAAATAACATTAGAAAAAATCCCGAATGTCTCAACGGCCACATCCGAAGGTCCGGTTCCACTCCTCATACAGCTCCAGGTCTTTGGGAGAGACGCTGGGCCGCACGGCCTTCAGTGCGTCCTGGAAGTCGCGGTAGAGTATCGGCCGTACCTGGTCGGGGCTGATGGTGGCGATGTCGCTGAGCTGGATGCTGCGGATGGGTCCCAGCGCCGCCTCGCGGCACAGCTGTGTCATGTCCGCCCCCGAGAACCCCTCCGCCGCCACCACCACACTCTTGAGCTCCTCCGCGCCCAGCTGGTTCTTCTCGCGGGCCATGAGGCTGGCGATGATCTGGCGCCGGGCGCCGGCCTCGGGCAGGGGGATGTACAGCCGCTTGGCTAGGCGCCGGCGGGCCGCCTCGTCGATCTCCTGGGGCCGGTTGGTGGCGCCCACCACCAGGATGCGGTCCTCGGCCGCGGTCGACGCCCCGTCTAGCTGCACCAGGAACTCTGTCTTGATGCGCCGCGACGACTCGTGCTCACCGTCCATGCGCTGGGACAGCAGCGAGTCGATCTCGTCGATGAAGATGACCGCCGGCTGGTGGCAGCGGGCGATGGCGAACAGGGCGCGCACCATCTTCTCGCCGTCGCCCACCCACTTGGAGGTGAGCGATGAGGCGCTGATGCTGAAGAAGGTGGCCCCCGACTGGCAGGCGATGCACTTCCCGATGAGGGTCTTGCCGGTGCCTGGGGGCCCAAACAGGAGGATGCCTTTGGGTGGACCACGTAGGCCCTTGAAAATGTCCGGGCGCATCATGGGCCAGACCACGATCTCCTTTATGGTGGCCTTGGCGAACTCCAGGCCGGCGATGTCGTCCCAGGCGACAGGAGGCCCGTGGTCCATGATCTCGCTCATGATCAGCTCGATTATCTTGGGCTCAAAGTTCTTCAGCCGCTCGTCTACGATCTGAGGCTCTCGATTGGCATCAAGGCTGGCCCCGCCCTCCTCTTCCTCTGGTCTTGGTAGCGGCGACACAAACTTAGAAGCGGCCCCCCGAGGCCTGTTGGCGCCGAGGGATTTCTTCATGGCCGCTGCCAAGCCGGGGGCGGGGCCTCTCTGGGGATGATGGGAGTTCTTCTTCTGTTGTTCGACGATGAACTGTTCCCGGGCTGATCGGAAAGTCCCCCCTGCTGCTCGTGTCTCAGAGCTGATCTGGCCTCTGTGCGATCCCTTGACACCCACGTCTCTGGAGGTCTCTCCAGTTTGGTTGTAGAAATTCTTTCGCTTCACAGCGTTGGAGGGAGGGAAAGAGGCGGATGGCTGGTTGTGCGTGGTACCGGCAAGGCCTGAGTTCCCCAGAGCCACATGACTGAACAAAGACTGGCTGCATGCAGGGGGGCGGCCGAACGCATTGGCGCTGGTGGAACCCCCCTCAAAGTCATTCAACCTTTCTGCAGCACCACCCAGCATTTTACCCGCGGTGTTGTTACCCTCTGTTTTTTTGGACACTTCAGCTCCTGTGGATTTGAATAATGGAGCGATGCTGCCTCTGCTCTCTTGTCCAACAGAAATGTTAACATCTGCTGGCTCCACCAGGGAGCCACCGCCTCCCCCCGTCCCTGCCTGAATCATCCTCTGCACGCAGGGCAGCTCCAACACACTCTCTGCGGTCAGGGACGACTCCCATTTGTCACTGTGGTTCCGCTGACTGCGGGCCAGGTGCAGTGCGCTGTCTGCATAGTTATTCAACCCCGAGTGCGGGTTGTCAGAGTCCAGCACAGTGGCATAGCGCTCGGAGTAGGTCCTGAGCAGGCTGTACGCGCCGGCCTGGGAGATCTGGGAGCTTGCCCATGCATACTGAATGGAGAGGATGTGTGCCCGGTAGGCGTCTGCCGTCTGTTCAGGTGTGCAGGTGCCGGATGAAATGTCAAAGGACCTTTGCTGCCACTCGTCCAGGTGTGCGCCACTCATGCCTGGTCTGCTCCAGCCTGCTCAAGGAGAAAGGACCAGTCATTAAATATACATGACCCAAGGAAGAGCAGGGCTGACGATATAACCAGTGACCACCGTTCCAACCCACATTTCAATTTCTAAAACAATAGTTGGCATTAGAGAGACTGTGGGCATTTGACGTGCACTGGGATCACCGTTGTTAAACTGGGCATGATTGGACTTAGTAATGATGCTTATAGCTTAGCCTTAAGCTTTATATCGCTACATCGGAATGCATCATGGGATGTTGGCGATACACTGCCATATTGAGAGGACTCATGAGAGTTGTAGCATTGTAAAATCCTAAATCAACGTAAATATAACGTAACATGGCAGATTTGGCCACGTCTCGCATGAGAAACGCGGTGGCAGTTTCAAACAGAACAATGTCTCCCTATAACGACAAATTATATCACGATTAACTACTAAACAATGAACAAAAAACATTACTATGAACACAAGTAGGTTACATTCAATGATCCTCTGCTTCCAAAATGAAGGAGGTAATTGCGATGAGACGTCACGAAGTACAGTAGTACTTCAATACTGACAATAGAAAGAATCTAAATATTGTCGGTTCCCGATAATAAATTGAGAACAGTACCAAGCAACTTATCCAAATGTGCAGGAATCTATGAACGTCACTTACTAGTATTTGCGTTAACCTCCTGCTAAATATATATGACCAACACAACTAGTGCCCACAACAACCAACCCTCCCGCCAGCCGCAGTCCACGAAACGTTGCCGAGGGCTGCGTTCCAATTAGTTGGTTACAATACGGCCATAAAGCTTTTTACATTCGAGTTTGAAGAATTACAGAGCGCATTTTTAAATACACTTGATTGAGTAAATAAGCTTTATTAAATGTTTTTATAATAGAGTAAAACGGTAATTTCAATGCAAACACAAGACGATGGAAAACAGTAAAAGAATTGGAATGGTATCAACAGTACCATGCCGGTGTGTTCGGTTTTATAGTCCGGGTTGACCTCGTGTGTGGTTTTACTTTGAGTTTAAATTTATTTGTTCAATACGTTTACACGTTAATTTAAAAAGACATTAAATATTTTCGAAATTTGTATCACTAACAGGTAACTTTGAAAACATGATAGTATAACTTCAACATTATTTAAACTATTATTTTTGCTTCATTCACAGCAAACCTTAGATTTAAAAAGTCTACAATGCCATCTAGTGGCATTATTGCAGATCTACCGTAACTATGTTAACCGAATTGCATACTGGGATATTAAGTGTATTTTATGATAACAAAATAGATTTACGTAATTGTTTTTAAAGAAAACGACACGTACAAATATGAAAATGTTGTGAATTTCTTGTATAGATAATCTCGGGTAATGATTTCAGTGCAAATATTCTACAACGAATCGATCAATAGCCTATACACTGCATGTTAGACTACACTACCCAGAATCAGGCAACGTTTGCGTTAGTCTGTATGGGATGACACTGGGTTCAACAAGAGAATAGGGGATCATACTGCTTGTAGACAATTTTGATTGCGTGACTGCCATCTCGATCCTAGTTTTCCAGCTTGCCACTGTTAATTTTCATTCACTGTATATAGTTTCAAATTTATAGTAGCTTGTGCTAAAGTTTGCGGGGTAACTGCTAACAATGATATTGGTCAGTTAGCAAGCCGGTGGGATAATCTTACATCCAGACAGGAGAAGCTTCGTGAACTGGGGGCGATAGCAGTCACGCCCTAATCCAGGGATACCCATACAACCCAAACTATGTCTTTCAACCAACACAAAGTGTCATACATGGATAATTTGTAGGTGATTCGACTGTAGCATAACGCCTGAAAGGAGTTCTGGAGGAGGTAGGTCTGGACTGGATATGACGGACTTATTATCATGCTACAAACAATTGCGTCTGCGGAGATAACCCTCGCCAGTCCGCCTGCTGTAGAGCCAACCAGCCGGCATTACACAACAGTGTGTTATTATTATTCCTAGATCATCACAGCCTCTCGACCTCTACTACCATGAATGCTCCTGTATATACATTTGTGACCCGGGACGACAACAGTACAGTTTATGCAGAAGTTGCGAAAATACTTGTTTCGACTGGACACTGGAAGAGGTTGAAACGAGACAATCCCAGATTTAACCTGATGCTGGGGGAACGGAACAGGTTACCATTTGGACGCCTTGGTAAATGTAACATTTTCTGTTATTGAATGAAAGGTAAACTCAAAAGAAGGCTACATAATATTGCATCTAATGTTGTGTTAACCTTGCAATCGTAAGTCTTTTCCATAAAATACTCCGTTGCTGCCACTCAACCATAAAATAGTTGCTCCATCATGTCGATGCAAATTCCAGCCAGAGACGTGTTGACGTCTGCCTCTGCAGTCCATGCAGGGATAGGCTGTACACATTGTGGAAAGTTGATGCAATTCTTTATTTATTACATTTGTCTGGACAGGTCACGAACCCGGACTGGTGCAACTGGTCAATTATTATAGAGGTGCTGATAAACTCTGCAGAAAAGCATCACTTGTGAAGTATGTATATTATAACATGTTTCATTTCCCCAAATCGTAATGTGACTTTCCTCCATGAATTAATTATTCATTGGAAATTAGCTAATAACTGACCATTGACTCTGCTTTACTGGGACATTCCTCACGCAGGCTGATAAAGACCAGCCCAGAGCTGTCTGACTCCTCAACCTGGTTACCAGAGTCCTACATCATCTATCCTACCAACCTCAACACCCCGGTTGCCCCTGCTAAGAACGGCATTAGCCACCTGAAGAGCAACCCTAAGACGGATGAGCGGGAGGTTTTCCTGGCCTCCTATCATGCTAGGAAAGACAGTGGGGAGGGAACGGTGTGGATTGCAAAGTCATCAGCCGGAGCCAAAGGCAAGTCTTTCTGCGTGCGCTTTGTGTGTCTGATTAAATTAGACATTCATTCTTCTTCTTTTTTGACTGTAATTTGACCATATTATTAATATCAAATGAAATACGGAGTATAAATGCAAACGTTTCAGTTGAAATATTTAAACTTCTTCAAATTCATACAGGTGCTGGTATTTTGATATCCCATGATGCAAATCAGTTACTGGAGTACATTGATAATCAGGGGCAGGTTCACATCATTCAGAAATACCTGGAGAAACCACTCCTGCTGGAGCCTGGCCATCGCAAATTTGACATCAGGCAAGTCAAGTCAATGTCATGTCAAATACTTTCAAGAGCTGTTTATCACAATGATGGCCTCAAATTACTTAACAGGCCCACAATGAGATGCATATATCCCTTCATAGAGCCTCTGCAATAATACAGATTTGCACATTACTATTAAATCACCACAACCCACCGTATTTCTCTCTGTGATTTATAACAGCAGTGAACAGCTTATAACATTATCCTCCAGATTCTAACCGTCTCCTGTGTGCGGTGGGTTCTGCTTGCTAGGAGCTGGGTGCTGGTGGACAGTCAGTACAACATCTACTTGTACCGGGAGGGTGTGCTACGCACCTCCTCGGACCCATACAACAGCGCCGACCTGGACGACATGACCAGTCACCTGACCAACCACTGCATCCAGAAGGAGCACTCGCAGAACTACGGCCGCTACGAGGAGGGCAACGAGTTGTTCTTTGATGAGTTCCGCCAGTACCTGCTGAGCACCCACCACGTTACCATGGAATCCACCATCTTACCTCAGATCAAGCAGATCATTAAGTAGGCCATACAAGTGTGTTTGTGTGTGTGATGGTTTCATGTTGGGGGGCCCCATGTTTTGTGTTTGTATTCAAAAGCTTGAAACTAGTACATCGTTGGGTGTTTCCTCCCACTCTGTCTCATTCAAACATATTTGGCTGGGTATGTTTGGAGTATTCCTTTGTAAGATGTATCAAATCAAAATTGTATTTATTTGTCTATCCACCATCACCTATGAATGACCAACATTGGTTTTAATTTCTGTCATGGTGTTTGGAAGGAGGAAGAAAGCAGCGGGTAAACTGCTTTTAGTGATCTTATTAAAAAGACGGATAGTTATTTACAGTACAGTGTTGGAAATGGGAAAGCACTCCTAACAACCATCTTATGGGATATGGATCTTCCAGGAGCTGCCTGTCGTGTGTGGAGCCTTCCATCACCACTAAGCACCTGTCCTACCAGAGCTTCCAGCTGTTCGGCTTCGACTTCATGGTGGACACGAGCTTCAGGGTGTGGCTGATAGAGATCAATGGAGCGCCGGCCTGTGCACAGTCAGTACTGCAGTAGCCTTGTCTACACTTATTGATCCGTTGGTATCGGTTTGCATGCCACTGTATACATCTGTCAAGTGTTCTTCCTCCGTGTTCTCCTTTACTTGGCACCTTTTTGTAAGCTCAACTCCTCGAGCCAAGCCTGTATTTGATTATGGCTCCTGGGAGTCTTGAAATCGACTGCCGAGTTTTGAGGAGGGTTATTGGTTCTTGATATTTTTCGCAGTATGTGAGCATATCAACATTTTGAACCTGAGTGAGGTCAACTGCACTTCTTGTACTTCTTAGATTAGCACTAGTTTGTATGTATGGTTCCATAGTGACATTTCCAGTGTTTTTCTTTAATAAGTTTGCTTCTAGACAGGGCTTTCTTTGTCACTCTACATCAATATATTATTTTCTCCACCTACAGGAAGCTGTACCCGGAGCTCTGCCAAGGCATTGTAGACGTGGCCATCTCCACCGTCTTCAACCTCAACAGCGGCAGCGACTCTGGCTCCTCCTCTGGCTTCTCCTCTTCCTCCACCCCATACTCCTCCTCACCATCCTTCTCCACCACCACTGCTGGCTCATGCTCTTCTCCCAAGCTGAGAGGGCCTCTTCATGTGGGACCCTTCACCCGACTGTAGGCGCAACCCCCTCCGGCCCCGACCCACCCCCTGAGCTTGGTGACGCCCCCATGCTTCTTCTCATGCTGTCCCACCCTGGAAGACTGCGTGTGTGCCATGCCACATGCAGCCTCAATACACACCTAGCCCTCACAGGGTGGGGTGTGTATTGAGTATTGAGGCCCCTGCCTGCATATTGTGTTACATGATGATGAATGTGTTCTCCACTCCCAGGATGTGGGGGGGGGGGAAGTGAATGAAAGACCTGGATGTAAATATTGAAAGTGAAGATAGAGGAGGAGGAGGAGGAGGTAAGTGACGAGATGGAAAATTATTGAAGGATGAGTTTAAGAAAAATGGCGCAGCCAGCCACCGCCAATGCTTCCATTGGATGGATAAGGATAGACAAACGTTGGGCAAAGATGGAAAACGATAATGGATAAGTCAGAAGAACTGCAGTGCCTTTGTTAAATCTCCCAGCCCTCACTTCCTTTAAAAGAATCAGTCAAGTCTTTGTGTTCCAGTCAGCCTTAGCAGTGCTGAATCGGGGAAAGAAAGTAAGGGGGAGGATAGATGTCTGTGTGGTTTTCTGTACAGATGATGAACGATGTCTTAATGAGGTCTATTGAGGTTTTACTTTGGAGGAGTATGTTGAAACCTTTGGTCCTTCCTCTCGCTACAAATTGTCCACTGCCAAGGTTTGACAAAGGAACACATACATGTTCAAAATCCAATTCAAGTATAGTGCAGTCCCAGATTCCTCTATGCTGGTTGTGTGAATGCTACAGATTACTTAATATTGGAAGGGTAGAAGGAGTGTGGAAGTGAGTTAAGATGGTGTTTTCATATTCATATGCACGTATTCATGCACCTGCTTAATTGAGCTCTGGGTAAGACACTAGACTGCTATTCTGCCCCTGGTAACTACTTCACCACATGGTCTCCTGCTGGTGAAAGGAATGCTTCAGTACAATAATCCTACCTTTGATACGGCTAGTGTAAATCAATGTTTTTCTATTGCAAGAAATGTACACTTAAACCTATCAAAATCAACGATTGTGGAAAGCATTGTCACTTTTGATCGTTTCTTTAGGTATGTTGGCACTAAGAATATCTTGATTTATGCTAGCCTGATTATTTTAAATATAATGTGATTAATGATTATTATTTGTTACTCTTTATAAATGCAAATCATGTACTAACACAATGCTTCCTAAAAAGGAAATTATTTATAGAACAGGGAAAAGAAAATTATGTTTGGAAGAAATGTAGTGTATAGAGCTTGTACATCGCATCACAATGACCGCCTCCATTTTGGAAGCATAGGAGCATTGGAATGTTAGTTACTATGCTAGTAGTGATGTTTTTTGGTAATTGTTAAGTAATAAATCGTGAAATTATTTGTAATTATGGGGAGACATTGTTGTGTTTTAAACTGATGTCATTAGCCTAGGTTGTCAGGAATCACTCATGTCATAGATTTAACCAGTTATTTCATGAAATGGTAATACAATTTAGTTTGGTGGTATGGTTCCACTCTTTTCTGGTGCTCCCTGTTGTAGGATTTAAAGCATGACCTACAGATGTCAGATACAGAATACCAACAGCATACCAACATTTGATAACAAGGAGCACTATACAATCCCCAACATCAGATATCTTAACCCATCGTATAGGTTACATACAGTACAGAACAGAACCTAAGCAGGTGGAGGCTGGGGTGGTGGTGGGTGAAATTCTGCTCAACACACTTAACTTTGCAGAGTGAGTGTTTGAGATGGAAGGTCTTAAATCGCCTATCAGTGTATGTGCGTTTGATTGGACAGAGTTAGCCGTCAGCTGATAGGGGTGCATGACTAGAGTGTCCCGCCAGAACTAGCTACGCCCATTTACGGTATATTTATGTTGGTTTATGATTTTACAGTACTACAACTCTTGAGTCCTCTCAATATGGCGGAACATCGCCAACAAAAACATCCCATGATGCATTCTGATGTACAAGCCCTATACAGACCAATGTAGTTTATTTGTGTCAGTATACTTTTACAATACTTCTAAGTTTCTACCGGTTTTCATTTGTCTTCACCAAAGATTAACCTTCACCTTTGTTCAAGCTTCAAGCCTAGGAACTCACTGACCTGGCTCATAAACCTCATATCACTGCCATTTCATTACTCCATCATGTTAATTTAATACATTATTTTTGTACTTATTTTGCTACACTAGCGTAGACCGTATTACCGTACTTAATTTGCGGGAGTTTTGTACATTTATTTTAGTATTTGCAATAAAGGTCCACTGGTCTTTCTTTAGCTCTTCAGCCCAAAAGTGTCCCTCATGTTCCATGCATTTTTTGTTTAGTCCAGCGTCAGCAATGGCATACACAGATCCACTTACACGATAAGTCTGTATTTTCCCCAAACAATCAATAAGGCATTTACATTTTTAACAGTACTCTCCCATCCTGTATATGGACATTATTTATATTTTTATTTACTGTGTTTATGTTTACATGTTGACTGAGAAATGCAGAAATGCAGCCATGATGAAAAACATCAATGGTTGTGGAATGGGAAATAATTAAAGTGTATTTATTTAGTAATTACCTAATATCATGTTCTCAGAGGTAAATGCATATGTGTGAATATCCAGATGCTTTTTATGTGCTGAAGCGATACCCAGAGGGATTGCATGATAAAAAAACACACAAATAAATGGCATTTCTGTTGATGATGTACACAAATATACAAATATCTTTATATCTGCTGATAATTTGGGGAAATTAAAAAGTGTCAGTATTAAAAAAAAAACATACTTGCTGGAAGAAGTCTTTCCATCAAAGGGAAGGGGTGCCTTAGAGGGAATTGCCTGTTGTATTGCCTGAAATAGAAGCAATCAACCTCCTGCATACAAATGCACCTTCATTTGTTCAATTGATTGCAACAGTGTGAATTTGTTACCATACTTTTGAGGTTTTACTGTTTGATGTTAATTCTTGAAAAGCATAGATGTCATTTCCTGTCATGCATGTTTTGTTGCACATCCGATCATTTTTAGACTGTTTTCTGCGTACATTTTGGGTTCCTCTTTCTTACCAAAGAAAACATTGCTGTTTGTTTCCCAGATACATTTCAGTGCTTTTAAATGTTGTTGTTTTTTTAAATAGGCATATGTCCGATTGGAAGATTAGGTGGTCACCAGGTCCAAGAAAGAGGCATCTGTAGTCAAAATAAGTACATGCTGTTTCTGTGTTTCTGTATGTTTTGATGTTTTATTAAAACCTGCACGAAACCATGATTGTCTTTACCCAACGTTATTAAGACATACAAAAATGCTTCTTTAAAATGTATGAAATAAATTAAGCTAAATACTTATATATCTTCAGTTTTTTATCAAACTCAGCCATCAATACATCTGGATATACCGCATTATATTGCGAATACATAACTGAAAGAGGTAAACACAAAACGTGTTAGTAAATAATAGTATTGTATTTTTTAAGTACACATTATTTATTTATAAATAATAAACATGAACAATAATCAGATAATATCGTGGCAGCTAAAAGCAAGTAGCGTCACTTCCATGCAGTGAAACCAGCTTTCTCTTCCGGCAGACATAGGGGTTGTAGTTCCGGTATCACAAGGCACATGTGGTAAACAAGCACTGCAGCAACATGGAGTTTTCAACAAAGTGGGGTGATCTATCGAAAGGTCCAAGTTTAAAGCATTTATCTGAACCAGGGTTCGGCGTCCCGAAGGAGAAACAACATGCTGCTATTCAGGACATTACTAAAGCCCACACTGAGTCCTTCGACCAAGCTGTCACAGATGGGCTGAGTCGCGTGGTGCAGGTTAGTCCTGGTGTCCTCCTGTGTAATTAGGTTTAATGAACGTGAACAAAGTAATTTAATCGTATTAAGAACTATGGGCTCAAAAATGGGGCCTGGTCATTATTGGAGAAAAGTCAGCCTAACAATGAGCGCTGTGGTACATAATGTGTACATCTAAGGGATGAATCAAAAATGTAATTACTATTATTATTTTGTGAAAACTGAGATTGGGCAGTGTTGTATCAACAAAAGGCTAAACTACTATAATTAAGCTATTGCACAATACAGATAGAGCTAATTGAACCATGCCATCCGTGATCAAGGTCTCCTATGTTAATAAAAATTCCCTTCTTCCCAAGGCTTTCAATGCACGACGGTTTCATGCAGAACAACATGATGAAATGTGTCACTTGCCATGTGCAGCTTGCTTTACTTTGAATGTTATTTTCTTTTCTCAGGCTATTCGGCCGTTGGAGTTCACATACATGAATGACCGAGTCTCCCTTGCCTTTGTCGATGCCACCATTATGAAACCAATGGTGGCTAAGGGCACTGTCTGCAGGGACCTGAGGGTGTTCCCAGCAGAGTGCAGGGCAAGAAAATGTTCTTACAGGTCAAAAGTTGTGGTAAGTCATCCTTTAAAAGTTGTTAGCGGTGTGGGAACCATGAGGAATGATTAACAGTGTTTTCAATTGTTTTGTAGCAGTAGTTTAGTAGCAGTAACACTGCATTTTTCCTCTGGGGTTAAATAAAGTAGCCTATCTTTCCTTATCCCACTGCCAGTGACATATTATGTTGTGAATATGACAAATTGGGACATGAAGATGGTATGATCAAGAATCACCATGTGTCGTAATCTGAGCCTCATCGTTTGACTACCAGGCAGATATCAGTTGGTCAGTGAATGGCGTTCCCAAAGGCATCATTAAACAGTACCTGGGCCAGGTACCCATCATGGTGAAGTCCAAACTGTGCAACCTGCACGGCCTTCCCCCGAAAGAGCTAATCAAGCACCACGAAGAAGCCCAGGTAACGGATATATCCTACACAAACTAGGGATGAGTCTGACTACAAATTTCCCTTAAGAATAATTAAATTATTAAATTCACGATTAGAAGTTTTGGGGAATTACACGTTGTTATACGTTGGTTAAGTAGGCCTATTAAAAGCCTGGTCTAACTCTTATATGCATATTTCTATCCATAGTGCTAGTGTGCATTCATGATTTATGAATGCTTTTGTCAGAGAGAAAAAAAGAAAGCTTTTAGCTGACTAGTATTTCTGGTGCAGACTAACTAAGCGCAGCAACGACTTAACTAAGACAGCTGACATAACAAACGTGTCCATGTATACATCAGCCATCTGCTTTATTTAAAAACAGTCTGCTATCCTCAACAGGAAATGGGCGGGTACTTCATCATTAACGGGATCGAGAAGGTAATCCGGATGTTGATTATGCCGAGAAGGAACTACCCGATAGTCTTGTGCAGGCCCAAGTGGAGGTCCAGAGGTCAGGGATATACTCAGTACGGTAGGTAAAACCTTTTTCAAACTCTAATCAGTCAGGATTGTTGGTTGACTATCCAGCTTGTTAACAGGTTGGTCTGGCGTGTTCTGTGCCAACAGGTATTTCCATGCACTGTGTGAGGGAGGAGCACTCGGCCATCAACATGAACCTTCATTACCTGGAAAATGGGACCATGATGTTGAACTTCATATTCAATAAAGAGCTCTTCTTTCTTCCGCTTGGCTTCGTGCTCAAGGTAATCAGGTTTATGGCTGTCATAATATTGAATGAATGGGTTTATATTTACCTCTTTTCCAGCTTGTTAATTTTTTATGTTGGCAACTAATGTTTATTTCTTTACTTTTGTATTCAATATTTCTGCACCAATACCACTCACTCTTGTATATGTCAAGTGTCTTGAGTTCTATGTTGCTTTTTGATTTGGTAGGCATACTGATGCCAACCTTTTTTCGATATGAACTACCATCCAAACAGACAAAGGAGTATAGGGTGGTGGGTCATGGACATACTGAAATGGATGCTATTGTCTAACCTGAAAATGTTTTTTCAGGCCCTGGTGGACTTCTCAGACTTCCAAATCTACCAGGAGCTGATCAAGGGCCAGGAGCACAACACCTTCTACAAGAGCTGCGCGGCAGAGATGCTGCGCATGGTCATGGAGCAGGACTGCGTGACCCGCAGTCAGACGCTCAACTACCTTGGAGAGCGCTTCCGGGTTAAGATCCTGCTGCCAGAGTGGTACACCAATGAGCAGTTTGCAGAATACCTCCTAGAGTACGTCTCCATCACCTCCCCTCCATCACCACGTTGCGCCTGCCCATGTTGTTGTTGTTGTTGTTGTTGTTGTAGTAGAGTCATGTAATGATGAATCTCGTTGTTTCTGATTTCACCAGGGAGTGCATCTGCATCCACCTCAAGTCCAACATTGAGAAGTTCTACCTGCTGTGCATGATGACCAGGAAGCTCTTCACCTTCGCCAAGCAGGAGTGCACGGACGAGAACCTGGACAGTCTCATGACGCAGGAGGCCCTCACACCTGGTCAGCTGTACATACGCTTTCTCAAGGCAAGTGGTGTCACCCTGCACACTACACGACAGGAGTGTTTTTCAAGTCACCTTCGTTTGTTGACATGCATTGCTGCCTTTTTGGGAAGGTGCCATATTTATGCGAGTAAATGGTACACTCCTATAGAGAGTGCCTGCTGATCACATGAAACCTATGTGATGATGTTTAGAATCACATGGCTATACATGCTCCAATAAGGAGAGTTTCTCAATCGGGGGAAGTGGAAGTGTTGTAATCCTTTCCATTGCTGTCCTGTCGTCAATGCAAACAGGAGCGGATGGCCAACTGGTTGATCAGCGTAATGCTGCACATGAAGAAGAAACGCAACGTGACCGAACAGCTGAGCTCCGGTGCACTAATGAAGATGTTCTTAAAGGCCACCGAGATCACCAGAGCGTTCGAATACTTCCTCGCAACCGGGACTCTCGTTTCCCGATCTGGTATGCCCGTGCAATTGTTGGAATTATGGTGATGATTTGTTTGCTTTGATTGTTTTTATCCCTCTCACACACCGAGCCCTAACTCCTCTGCCATCCACCCCAGGTCTGGGCATGATGCAGAACTCAGGCCTGTGTGTTGTGGCCGACAAGCTCAACTTCATCCGCTACCTGTCTCACTTCCGCTGCGTGCATCGAGGGGCCGCCTTCGCCAAGATGAGGACCACCACCGTGCGCAAGCTGCTGCCAGAGTCCTGGGGCTTCCTGTGTCCCGTCCACACCCCCGACGGAGACCCCTGTGGCCTCATGAACCACATGACTGCCAGCTGTGAAATAGTCACCCAGAGCTGGTCCACCGTGAGCCTGCCCAGTCTGCTCTGCTCCCTGGGTGGGTAGCTAATGTTCCTAGTTCATCAGGCGGACGAGAGAGAGAGAGAGAGAGAGAGAGAGAGAGAGAGAGAGAGAGAGAGAGAGAGAGAGAGAGAGAGAGAGAGAGAGAGAGAGAGAGAGAGAGAGAGAGAGAGAGAGAGAGAGAGAGAGAGAGAGAGAGAGAGAGAGAGAGAGAGAGAGAGAGAGAGAGAGAGAGAGAGAGAGAGAGAGAGAGAGAGAGAGAGAGAGAGAGAGAGAGAGAGAGAGAGAGAGAGAGAGAGAGAGAGAGAGAGAGAGAGACCTGGCACAGTGCATTGAAAACTGAAAACCCCACTGTGTTGCACTAGGTGTCACCCCGGTGGATGGGATGCCCAGTAAAGCGTTTTCAGAATGCTACATCGTGCTCCTGGATGGCAACGTGGTGGGCTGGGTGGAGGAGGAGATTGCCCCCCTGGTCGCTGACTCACTGCGCACTTTTAAGGTATTTGTTGAGTTAGCCTTTAGCACAGTGGCTTTATATTCAGTTAAAGAGTTCTGGAGCGTAACTATAAATATCTTGCTTTTAGTACATACCTTTGTCACAACGTATTCACATGTGAATCTTGTATGGTATGTGAAATATACCAAAAAAGAACATCTAGCCATTCTTTACTCTCAAATATTGGAACTCGGTCAACAGTCCACATAATGAATCAGTCTCCTCCTTATGTGCCACATGGTCAATAATCCAGCATCAGTCTCCTCCTAATGAGCCACATGGTCCTTCTGCAGGTTCTGAATGAGAAGAGGATTCCACCGTGGACCGAGATCGTGTTGGTCCCCAAGACGGGCAAGGCCAGCATATACCCAGGCCTGTTCATCTTCACCACAGCCTGCCGCATGATGCGGCCCGTCCGGAACCTCGCCCTGGGCAAGGAGGAGCTCGTAGGAACCTTCGAACAGGTGCGTGGGAATGGTTGTCATGTGGCTGACCGGGATGGGAGGGGTGGGGGGGTGATGACCAGCCTTGTGAGACCAACCTGATCTCTGAGTTCACATTCTGTTTCTCTATGTGGAACATACTGTCCTCGCGCCAGTTGGGCCTCTTCCAATAAACACAAAATTATTAAATCAGTGCTCAGGGGAGAGTTTCAGTTGAAGACTAATAAGGAGCGCCGCAGACTGCAGAATATCAAAACAACAGATGCGCCAAAGAAAGGTTTGGGAATCGATGGAGCAATCTTAATGGTTTTATATAAAATAGACTGAATAATGTTGTTAAAAGATAAACCAAAAGGCTTTTCTCAGAAGAGAATGTCTCAGCTTTACTTCCAACCGGATTCGCAAGAGCGATTGCTTAATCTGATTGGCTGGCTGGATTTTCTTAAGGGCGCACCCATATGTGGAAATAAATTGCTGCCCAGGCCAAACTGATATTTATTGCGAAACGCAAACCTGAATATCTGGACAATCTTATGAGGCTAGGTGATGACATTATCGGGACTCACAATGCTAGTAATGACCTATCTATCTCTCTCTGTCGCTCTAACAGCTCTACATCAACGTGGGCATCATGGAGGATGAGATCCAGCCAGGCGTCACCACTCACCAGGAACTGTTCCCCCACACCATGCTGAGTGTCGTGGCCAACTTCATCCCTTACTCCGACCACAACCAGAGTCCCAGGAACATGTACCAGTGTCAGATGGGTAAAGGCCTCAATTTGACCGCAGAGCGATTTAAATTAAATTCCCTTGAAAGTAAATGTTGAAACGCATGGAACACTGGAATCTGAACTATAACCACCACCACCACCACCACGGTCCCTGCAGGTAAACAGACGATGGGGTTCCCCCTGCAAGCATACCTGAATCGCTCCGACAACAAGCTGTACCGCCTGCAGACCCCCCAGAGCCCCCTCGTCAGGCCCGTCATGTACGACCACTACAACGTCGATGAGTACCCAATCGGCACCAACGCCATCGTGGCGGTCATCTCCTACACGGGCTACGACATGGAGGACGCCATGGTAAGATATCGACCTTTTAGAATCAGGTTTCACTATCACAGCATGCGGAGGAGGAGTTAACATATGCATGCGACGTTCCGACGGGAACGGGCCATGTCCTGCTGTGATTTGGGGTTTCTGTCCTCCAGATCGTGAACAAGTCGTCCTGGGAGAGGGGGTTCGCCCACGGCTGCATCTACAAGACGGAGATGGTGGACCTGACGCAGAAGATGAAGGGCGAGGACAACCTGGTGTTCCACGCCGACCCGGCCGACCCCAAAGTGCGCGACAAGCTGGACGCCGACGGACTCCCCCACATCGGGGCGAGGCTCAACTACGGAGATCCTTTCTACAGCTACATCAACCTCAACACCGGCGTGAGCCATGTCAATTTCTACAAGTAGGTCACCCCCCTCTGCCCAGTCACCTAAGCTGGGGTTATGTTCAGCTTAGTCCTCCGTTCACGGAAGTGTATTCCCTTCGTTCCCTCCTCTGCGCGGGGGGCCCGAGTCCGTTCAAATGTTTTGGGTTGTCTTGATTGCAGGAACCAGGAGAGCTCCGTGGTGGACAACATCAAGGTCTGCAGCAACGACATGGGCACGGGCACCTTTAAGCGCATCTGCATCACGGTGCGGATCCCGCGCAACCCCACCATCGGGGACAAGTTCGCCAGCCGCCACGGCCAGAAGGGCATCCTCAGCCGCCTGTGGCCCGCCGAGGACATGCCCTTCACGGAGAACGGCATGTCGCCCGACATCCTGTTCAACCCCCACGGCTTCCCGTCCCGCATGACCATCGGCATGCTCATCGAGAGCATGGCGGGCAAGTCGGCGTCCATGCACGGCCTGTGCCACGACGCCACGCCCTTCACCTTCTCGGAGAAGAACGCCGCCCTGGACCACTTCGGGGTGCTGCTGCGCGAGGCGGGCTACAACTACTACGGCACGGAGCGCCTGTACAGCGGCCTCAGCGGCCTGGAGCTGGAGGCGGACATATTCATCGGCGTGGTGTACTACCAGCGCCTGCGCCACATGGTCTCCGACAAGTTCCAGGTGCGGACCACGGGCGCGCGCGACAAGGTGACCAACCAGCCGGTGGGCGGGCGGCACCTGCAGGGCGGCGTGCGCTTCGGGGAGATGGAGCGGGACGCGCTGCTGGCGCACGGCACCTCCTTCCTGCTCCACGACCGCCTCTTCAACTGCTCGGACCGCTCGGAGGCGGACGTGTGCGTGCCCTGCGGCAGCCTGCTGTCGCCGCTGCTGGAGAAGCCCACCATGTCGACCATACGCCACCGCAAGACGGTGTGCATGCTGTGCGGCCAGAGCGACACCATCGACACCATCAACGTGCCGTACGTCTTCCGCTACTTTGTCGCCGAGCTCGCGGCGATGAACATCAAAGTCAAGTTGAATGTGAAGTGAACCCCCCCCCCCCCCCCCCCCCCCCAGGGCGTTGCGTTGACCGAGGGTGGGTTTGGGTTCCCCCATACTGCTTGGATATAGGCCGTGGTGCCTTTTAGCAAGGGAGGAAGGATTTTGTAATGTATTTAAAATATTTTTCTATACATGGAATTCAGCCAGAACAAGACTAGCAATGCTGAAGACAGGAAGTAATGAAGCTGGTTTGAATGCTATGGTTGAAGATGGATGAAAAGGTTTAATGATGGGGGAGTGGGGTTGAAATATGCAACATATCATCGATTTTATAAGATGTTCAATTCTGGAACATACACCCAAACAGAGGGGCGTTTCTATGTATGATATTGCTATTTCAAATTATGTTTAAAGAGCAATAAAGACTATTAAAGCTGTTTATATGATTGATCAAATCTTTTAATAAGCGTGCACACGGACAGGTTCAATTTAAATGTAGTGTTGTGATGTTGGCATTCATCCTGACCTAATTATAAATAACAATATTTGTTATTTATTGACACATAAGGTCAACTTTCCTCATTCAATTCTACCAAGATGCCAGGCAAGTCTAGAACAGTAGGAATGGTATAGTCTGGTTTTGCTGTACACGTGTCTGGCGGCGTTCCAGAGTTAATCCAAACCGTAGCTCGCACTCCTGCGTCAAAGCCCCCCTGTATATCTGTATCCAGAGAGTCCCCAACCATCACGCAGCGCTTCGCCTCTGTCCCAAGCACTGTGAAGCAGTGGCTGAAGATGGAACGAGCCGGCTTTTGTTCCGCTAAGTCTCCTCCCACTACAATGGCGTCGAAGAACTCCTCGCACCTCGTCGCAGTTATTTTCTCTCTCTGCGTCTGACTCTCCCCGTTGGTGAGCAGGAGCAGTTTGTATCTAGTTCTCAGAGCCTCCAGCAGGGTGCATATCTCCGGGCTGAGGCTGAGAAGCTCCAAACGACTACTTTTCCAGAGGTAGTAGCATTCACTAGCCAATGATCTCGTACAACTGCCCGCTGCTTCCTGGATGCTGTGCTCCCAATGGTTCACCCGCAGCTCGTCTATAGACCTGTCTGACGTGGAGTCAAAAACCTCGTGCTGCAGTTTATGTGTGAACTTTTCATTGATGTGTCCTATGGTGACGTCATCGAGGCCCAGTGTCTTCCGCAAGTAGTCGTTAGTCTAAAATAACAACAAAATGCAACATATAAATCACCCTCATGTCATTTCATCCGCCAACAACCGTAATAGAGTGAATAAATAAATACCAATTTTACATTTAATTTATTATTCAGACCATTAAAGCGAAGTAATTAAAACGTTCTACGTTTGAATTGTTTAATAACCTCACCTTTTCTATTGCAACACGGCATGCAAGTGCAGTTTGAATGAGTGTGTTGTCTAAATCAAACAATATCGCCTCAATTGGCTTTCGGTCCATTGCGGTGTATCGGTTCTTAGTTTGTCCTTTTATTTATTTCCACGAGCTCGACGGAAACACGCGGAAGTGACTTCGGAAACGAATCGATTGCGATTCCTTTTCAGGGTCATGTGGTTGTAGTTCTAAAAACAGCGCGACACCTGGTTGCGTCCACTAGAGGGCGAGAGTGTATTTACAGGCCTTGTTCATTTTTTTTTATACATCAGCAGGGAAATTAATTCGAAATGAGACTCCTTCTAGGATAAGCCTGCACTGTAAGATACAGAGGCCTTTTAGTACAAACGATGTCTGCCTATTCATTTACAATAGCACTGCAAAGACACCATGCGATAATGTCTGAGCATATTATATGACTGATCTTTATAATTATAACACTATTACCCCTATCGTTAGTTAGTTCTAGCAATATGTGTAGCTTTTGGTTTGTCCAGACGGCGTTTTTTGGAATTTAGTCAAGATAGTGAATATGAGGAAATTATATGGTGTAAATGTGTTCTTCGCGTCTAAAATGTTGGCCTACTTATTTAGCCTGTATAATTTGGTGGATCGAGCGCACAACCACTATCAAAACAGTCTTTATTTGTTACGCAACCATTTGCTTTGCTTACTTTTTCAGCTGGGCAAATGCCAGAGGTTCACACGCAACTGCGTGAGGGCTTGGTGCGCTCTCATACTTAAGTATTAAGTACTGCACCATGCGACCTCCTATAGCCAAAGAGAGGACGTTGCTGAAGTTCGAGTATTTGCATGTGAGCGGTCTAATTACACTGGCCTGCCTTGAGGACGAATGACAACGATATCAGGATAGCTTTAAAGAGCAAGCTGCCATTAATGTATCATAACAGTACCTGCCCGTTGCATGCGAAGGTGAGGTATGCTTGTATAAATGAATGCCATTTTGCAAGTTAATTCCAAGCCGTTGCTTAATTATCAGCAAACTTAAAAGCAAAGCAGGAAATGTGGTTGCAATAGGTGCGGACTTTATTCAAACACGCACATGAAATCCCCCGATTGTTTTAAAATGACCTACCAGTTAAAAATGTTGTTTATGTTTTTTCCCATGCCATTTACAGATATTTACATATATCTAAGTGCCGCTTTCCACGCGTTTTACAAACATACTCAGTTGCACTTTATCATCGTGGGTGGCTATGGCGTATGATATGCGTATGACTGGCTGCAACAGTACCCAACAAAAATAATACTTAATCAGAATAACGATGTTCCATATCATATCATCTCTCTCTCTCTCTCTCTCTCTCTCTCTCTCTCTCTCTCTCTCTCTCTCTCTCTCTCTCTCTCTCTCTCTCTCTCTCTCGGTTTGCTAGTTTGTGAGTGAGTGTGTGTGAATCCCAAATAATATATATCAGAGTACACTCCTAACAAGCACGCATGTAGACACATATTCATAGAAACACACACACACACACACACACACACACACACACACACACACACACACACACACACACACACACACACACACACACACACACAAATAGATGTGAGATTGTATCGCGGGCACGGGAATGTATGAACTGCAGTCTAAAGAGACACACTGGTGTGCTTAACGGCACCTGTCATGGCAACAGCGGGAGTCTGTCAAACTGCACGTACACACAAACAAAAACACAAAGTGTTCTGGGACAGTATGGTGCCTCTTTGGCCGGTTATGCAATGCACTCTATGTAGAGATATATACATACATATCTATACATATACACTACGTCCCTGCAGGACTTATGTGAAGCCTATGGACTACTCTGAAGCCATTATGGTCGGCTTATGTCATTGTCTGCTCTTGCTCTTGCTCTTGTCTGCTCTCTCTCTCTCTCTCTCTCTCTCTCTCTCTCTCTCTCTCTCTCTCTCTCTCTCTCTCTCTCTCTCTCTCTCTCTCTCTCTCTCTCTCTCTCTCTCTCTCTCTCTCTCTCTCCCAGAATGATGAAGCTTTATTCTTTTTATTTGGTTGCTGCTGTTTGGATCAGTGTACGTTCGGGCCACGTTGCGTGCCACTTGTCGCCCATGAGTTCCAGGCAGGCACTAGAAAAGGAACACAGGACCTCCCGGGTTGGACTGGCTGGCAGCCAGTTCTGCTAGCTGCACCGCCACGATCACCCACAGAACCCTCCTCCGCCGAGCTGCCGATACACCTGAGCTCCCCTGACCAGCCGATGAACCTGCACAGTAGCAGAGAGAGAGAGAGAGAGAGAGAGAGAGAGAGAGAGAGAGAGAGAGAGAGAGAGAGAGAGAGAGAGAGAGAGAGAGACTTGTCCTTCCCCTCAACCCTCTGCGCTCCTCCCCACCCCCACCCCCACCCCCATCCCCACCCCCACCCCCACCCCCACCCCCATCCCCACCCTCCTCCTTCATCCAACAAGTGTGGTCACCGGAGTACAGCGCTGGGAACCTGGGCTACACTCTGGATGATAGGTGACCGCTTTATTAACAAGGAGGCCTATATGTTGTGGCGTTTTGTCTTGCCTCTTAATATTTGCTGTTAGAAACCAGAATGTTGAGATCTGTAGTTGTGATGTTTGGGTGATAAGTGGTTCAAATGATCTCTCATCTTTATGTAGAAAATGTTTTTTCAAAAAATAAACGTTGATATAGCATTAAGGTATTTGACACATCTGCACATAAAGTATTTTACAGCAATACGACATTGAATACTGTGCTGAATGAGCCCTGAGCTACCCCAAACAGAGAATTTGTTATGACCTTGCCTTTCACTTCAGTCTGACTCACAAGTGTGGTATGAGTTACCTGGAGTTGAAATGATGGTAGACATTCTGTACCACGTCACATATCCCAAAGGTACAACTTTCAGGGTGACTGGACAGGGGGAAGGCGGGAGAGGACAGGCTGAGACAGGGAGAAGAACGGACGAGGTGTCGGATACTTTGAAGTATGGTGTATTTGATGTGATCCTCGGTACACATTCACAAGAACAACTCACAAACACTAAGAACCTAAGGCACACAAATACACTTGGGATGAGTAACCAAAATGAAATGTAAGGAGTTGAATGGGAGTTGCCAAAACCTTGCATAGATTATGTTATGATGGTCAGTCGTATCAACAGTTTTGATAAGCAACCTTTATGACATTTTATACTTCATACTACATTTTGTAATGCAGTAAACTACAACACCCCCCCCCCCCCCCCCCCCCCCACCCCCAAAATATCTACACCCCTAGGTATTTTATGTTTTATTTCCATTTCGCTAGCACCAGAACAGACTGGCTCCTCCATGTGTACACCAGTCGGCGGCAGAACCCTTGGTGTGGAGAAAACAGATGGTTGGTTCTGATTATGCCCAATGCAGACAATGTGTGCATTGGGTGTTGATAGACATGCCCCAAGATAAGTGTGGTTATTTCAGTCAGGTAGACATGACTCCATATGGACAACTGCTGCTTCTGCTTCTGTGTGTGTGTGTGTGTGTGTGTGTGTGTGTGTGTGTGTGTGTGTGTACGTACATGTGTGTACGTGTGTGTGTGATCTTGATTGTCTGCTTTAACCTTTTGAAAAATGTGTTGTTTTCAAATTCTTAACTTTATCATGCAACATCAAACATTGAAGCTATTGCTGTGCATGTTTTATAGGTAAGACAAAGTGTTGTTACGACACTGCAGACACAATGACGGTTTTCCCGCAACTAAAGCGGGTAGCAGTGGACTTGCAGTGGCACTGTTATTTGATGTAAATGCAACTCCACAAAGAAAACTGAAATGAAAGACAGTTGCTTGGTAGATAATACATTCCATGTAACTCTTTAGGAGTCAGGGTTCTTTTAGGGTCGCCAGATGCCAGACGGGTCCCACACACTCACACACACAGCACATAAGGGGTACTGATGGGGGGGGGGGGGGGGGGCGGCTGATAACCAGACCCTTTCTTTAATCTTTATATGGCCAATAGCATGGTGCCTCAAAGGGAAGCTTTGGTGTTCACATCACATGTCAGAGGCATGGTTGCTAGGGCTGACAATGAGGCTGCCTCTGGTGGGCAGCAACCTCCACCTTCTTCTGTCTGTAACCTCTACCTCGAAGATAATTACTCCTGGGCCTGTTTGAGCCCACTCTGTGTGTGTGTGTGTGTGTGTGTGTGTGTGTGTGTGTGTGTGTGTGTGTGTGTGTGTGTGTGTGTGTGTGTGTGTGTGTGTGTGTGTGTGTGCTCAGTGTAAGCGCTTAATGTCTCAAGAGGAGCAGATCAAAAGACTATTAGTCTTTCCTAACACCAAGTAAACTTCAACATCCCAGAACTCACCCAGACATGATGTCAGGAAGGGGAAGTTGCTTCACGTGAGATGGATAGATAGATATACATACATACACAGTTTCATCAACAAGTCTATAGTAGGTGAACATACAAATACACAATTTCAACCATTTTAATAATCTTGAATGTGAACTGTGAGTCCCATGCCCTGAAGGCACATAAAAGCATATGAACACATCTCAAAATGGTTTATCGGTGGAAGCATGTTTTCCAATGACTCAGGGTGATGTTTTTCTGTGAGTAAGCGTTTAATGATGTGTTGGGATTGCGAAGTCAACCACTAATAAAAAAGGTTGTATGAGCTCATGATGGCATAGAAATCCATGCAAAGGATTCCTGGAATGGAGATGGTGGTGATGTGGTGACTCAAGGTGTGTTTTTTATTTAGGGAGAAGAAGCGCATGTTTGGAACACAGATAATTGCTGGGTCTCATTGGCTAATCCAGCCATGGGATTATCGTTCACATGACATGTATGAGTCTCCGGAGCTCTCACGCTCGTAAATGTTTGTATACGTGCAGCCAGCTCGTTCACATAGAATCACCATAGGAAAGCTTTGACAATGCTATCGTTGAACACAATTTAAACCAGGAGTGGTATTACTGGATAAGATGTTAAGATCAGTAGACTGGTAAGAACTCTTTCATCGGTTGAATTGATGATTAGTTTCCGATTTTAGAGACAGTACGAATGTCCCTTCATCTCCGACTGTGACAATATCTTGAATTCAATATACCACTCGAGAATGTTTCAACTCAACTACCATGCCCACACACATACTAACACAATCTCTCACGTTTTAACAGCAATTCCGTGTGAGCTGATGCCACATTATACGTTCAAGGAAGTTTGATTGTTATTGTTTTTGTTTGTATGTTTCCCCCAAAATATATGATCTTCTTACATCGATGCATTTGGCAGCAACATGCTTTTTTCCCCCCTGAAACTAAACCCAAAACCAGGAAACTGTTAATGACTTGTCAAAAGAAACAGACAAAATGGCACCACCATATTGTTTACCTGGCCCAATTCCTTTCCCTGCTGAAACTTCAGAACAATGACCACCATTCAAAAAAAGAAATGGTTCTATATTGGTTTTGATAGTGCGATCACGTACGCCACTACTGCTATATTAAAAGAAGTCAACATTATCATAGCAATACATTCCAAAAAAACACAATGCCAGTTTCAACCAGTTCAACATTGGATTAAGGTGGATTACAAAACACACTACAAATGAAAGCAATCATTTGTATTAAATAAAATGCATAAATAAAAGGGAATATACTGTGCAAACCAAAGGAGAGCAAACTTATCATAAGATGACATCATTTATTTTTTTATGTTGTCCATGATGATGACATTGCTCTGAAACACTTGCTTCTCATGACCATCATCTTATAAATGACATAATATCGCAAGACCTTTTTTAATTTTAACATCCTCCTGTGGAAAAGCCATCAACCTGTAGGAGGGGTTGCCATCCTGATATTCCCCCAGAAGAAGAAGTGTTATAAATACCTCACGGGGGACGGTCAGCACAGCCCCCACGTTGACATCAATTAGCAACGAACAAACAAACGCAAACAAAGGTGCTGTCACTAGGCCCTGTCTGAAGTGTTAGATTCCACACACCCCTCTCATTGCCAGGTAGGACTGGCGGGGCTTATGGCCACACAATGGGACGCTGTCAGCGCCAATAACGCCACTTGGGCAATTATGGAACGCCTATATTAAGAGGTATTCAAGTCCTTTGAGAGAGGGGAACGGGAGGTCTGGGTGAGTGGCAGACAGTAATTTGATTTCTTTGAAGGGGGGAATTAACAGCAAAAGTATAGCGCTCAGGCCAGGTTTAGCAAATCCAGGTGTATTTGGAGATGATAATGGAGAAGGCCATGGTTAACCGTAAATAAACAAATCAAATATACATGTGATTGTTTGCGGAGGTATTACAGTCACTCCTATTTAAGTCACTCATCAGTTTGTTTGGTGACACTACCAGATGGGATCTGGAGTGGAGTGTGACTAATACCAAACACTCATGTGTCTGGAGTGTGGTGTACTGGACTACACTAAACACTCCTGAAGGACCAGTTGCAGGCCACTGTGTATTGGGGAGGAAGGCTTGGACTGACGGGTGGGACTGGAAGTGATGGGCAAGCTCCCATTACCTGATCAGCTGTAGCCAATCAACAGCCCCCTCTGATATTCTTCATGCTCCGTCTCGTTCTCACAATCATGTCTGTCAGTGTGTCCGTAGTAGCACACTCTGCCCATAGTTGTACATACTTTTTATAAAAACGATTCCTCATTTTTTATTAACAGTTGTCTTTCCTAATGTTATAGAATCTATAACATGGGAAAGACAAGTGCACACCAACTTTCTGATGAGTTAACTATTATTCCCCTGCATTTCAACACAGTCAAACGTTAATTGTTTCTCAAACATGAGCTGTAAACAATAAAACATACAGTTATAATAGCATTAATAATAATAATAATAATAATAATAATAATAATAATAAATCATGCCATACACACTTCTTTAAAATCTTTCAGAAACCCTGATACTGGGGACTTCAGTGGCCATGGGGGCCCGTCCCGGGGCCCACACATCCTGGGACTGTTTCCTGTCCGAAGTCCTCCTAGGCCTAAAACAGAAACCGAAAACCAAAGCTATCGCTAAAACCAACTCCCCCCAAAAAAATATCTAAACTGGTGTATATTGCACATAATGCAGTAACCAGCTGACATTTTTCAATATTTTGTTACTTTAAATCAACTGTACTTCCACTGTGAGGCAGAGCCATTATTAATTTGGTCTATTTATAACCAATATCATACGTGCATGAGTACATGCTAACTTGCGTTGCCAAACTAGCATATTGTCATGACAAAAAGCCTATATTTACAACTAATTATAAACAGATCATAATCACCTGATATGTACCAGATACCAGCATAATCAGTGTTGCACGCTTACTGTTCATTCACATTATTCTCCTGCAGCTATCGTGAGAGTTTGAGTCGATAGGCACGAAGATTAGCCTGAAGCTAATCTCAAGAATCTTAGATTTATATCTAAAGTCTGATGGCAGACGAGCGCATAACAGGGTTCTTCACTTTGATTCCTTTCATATTTGTTTTCGACCAATCAGTATTGCTGGAGGCAGGTATCTGTGCCTAACAAAGTCGACCAGCAGAAGTAAACCGTAAAAATGTGTCTGTAAAGGTATCAAATTAACTCCATGTAGTCTGGCCGCTGTAGAAATACACCTTAAAATCCCTTTCTGAGCGCTTCGGCCACTCAGAAATATAAGTTTTACTTCAGTATAATATCTCTGTAACGAGACAGGAAACATGGCCTACCTCAAGCCCAGGCTCTTTGTCATGGCTTGCAGGGAGGTGAGCCCAAATGCAGAGATCAGACTCATGAAAACAGGCATACAGAAACAAATGTACAATAAACAAGGAACAGACAAACTGAGGCAGAAACTAAGGAACTTAAATTCAGGTGAACAGAATTACTAATTAGCACAGGTGACAAACATAACACTAACGACACAAAGAAATATCAGGTAGTGAGTGGGGTTGGGGAAGGAGCGTTACATTCCCCCCTTGGAATAGGAACAGAGCTAGGCAGGTCAGGAACAGGGCTAGGCAGCTCAGGAATGGGAACAGGGCTAGCATGGTCAGGAACGGGGCTAAGCAGATCTGGAACATGAACAGAGCTAGGTCGGAACAGGGCTAGGCAGGTCAGGAATGAGGCTAAGCAGGTCTGGAACATGAACAGAGCTAGGAAGGTCAGGAACAGGGCTAGGCAGGTCAGGAACGGGAACAGAAACAGGGCTAGGCAGGTCAGGAACGGGAACAGGGCTAGGAAGGTCAGGAACGGGAACAGGGCTAGGAAGGTCAGGAACGGGCCTAAGCAGGTCTGGAACATGAACAGAACTAGGTCGGTCAAGAATATGGCTAGGCAGCTGGGGAGCAAGTTCTGCAATCCTCTCCATGATACAGTCAATGAGGTGGTCCTGACGCTCAAAGGTACATTGATAATGGCAAAATCTCTGCTGGGTTCATTATGCAATTGCAGAGGTCAGACTTGTGAAAACAGACAGAAAATGACAAACTGGGGCATGAGCTAAGGAACTCAAACAGTGGCGCACAGGTTGACGGAACTACTGAGGCAAAAATAACACTAACGACACAGGGCAGGATCGTTACACGCTGTGCCATCTGCCACAAAAGGGGAGCTTTAACTAGATATGTTCACCCCAAATCTTGATGGCCCAGAGATGGCATGACAAATCAATGGTGTGTAACAGATCCCAGTAGGACAGTCATCAGAATCTTTGTGCGACCTGCTGTGAGACAGATTCTCCATGAGATACTTCCCTCTTTAGCCAATCCTACCCTCCCTTGTGCAAGCTGTTCGTGAGAAGAGCAGGGTTGTCTGGGCAGAGCCAGCGCACGCGATACTAAGGCTGTGACAATAACCTCCCTAGCAGCTCCTTTTACCACACACACACACACACACACACACACACACACATGGTTGCGTACAAACACACACACGGTTTCACCCACATACACACACACAGACACACACAAACCCGCACACACACCTACACTGACACACCTGCACATACACACACACACATACACACACACTCACACACACTCTCTCTCACACACACACACACACCACACACACACTGGACAGAAGGGGAACACTTTTATAAATAATTTTTCAAAGGTTTCGGGACATGCCTTTGTGTGGTACGGCAGACAGGAAATGCATAAGGCCCACCACTGAACTCTCTTGGACTGAAATCAGGTGGAGTTTGGTTCTATAGTCCCTTATCACAATTTCAGTCTCAAAGGGCTTCACAGGCCCACATTCAGTTGATGGCAAAAAATGAAAATTTTGACAAAGAGGTGACATCCTATGTAACTATAGACCTCAGGAACCAGTACTTGTTCATCACTGGCAGCAGCATATACTTGCCAAATCGTTTGGTTATGGTTCTGTAGTACATTTGAGCATTTAATCTTTTTAGGGTTAGGCCTGCTTCAAGGAAAATATTAGACTACCTCTTATACCAATCAAATAATAATTTAAATTGGTTTGCATTTATTTAAAGTATTTGTGCAGACATAATTAAAATGGAAATAATTGTAGTGTGCATAATTTAAATGAGAAGTATTTGTGTGTGCATAATTTCTTTACTTTGGAGATGATAATCTCAACTTCATATTTTTTTTTAACAACATACATTGTTGATTAATACTGTTCATTGCAATTCTTAAAAAATAAGGTTTTGATTGAACCCATTAACTAATGGGCCAAAGTTATTTGTCAGAGGAAGAGAGAAAAATTTGAATAAACAAGGGTTTGCATTTCCAACAGGGGACTTGTACATGACATTCTTAGTTTTATCAAGATGTGTTCCTTTGCATGCATGCTTGCATCATTGCATGTGTGCGTGCATCGTTGCATGTGTGCGTGTATCGTTGCATGTGTGCGTGTATCGTTGCATGTGTGCGTGCATCGGCCAGGTGTGCGTGCCGAGCGGTGAGATGATAGTTCCGTTGCGTGTCACTCCGTTTCTGATCTGGCCAGTCTCGTTTGGTGTGTTCAGGGTTTAGCACGACACATCCTCCATTACCTGGTTACTTAAGAGGAATGTAAACTACAAGGAATGTCATAAGCCAGGCCTGTGAGAGAGAGAGAGAGAGAGAGAGAGAGAGACATACAAGCAGTGCACACACTTTTATGAATGGCCTTCTATCATACCATTCATAAATCCACCAAGTAAAACGTGTTTTCTTAGATCTATCTTCTAAATAATAAATCCATGGTTTTGCTTTTTTATAAAAAAAAAGAAACTTGCAGATGCAAAAATACACTATACCTATCATCAAACGAGAATTTAGTTTTTTCCTTTTTCATGCCAGGGTTATACAACGCTGACATACAACATGCATGCCCCCACCCACACATTTAAATTGACACTCGATCCAAAACCAAAACCAAGTGTAGACATGTGCACACACTCACACACACCTGCACACACATACACACACATGGTTGCGTGCAAACACACACACGGTTTCACCCACATACACACACACACAGACACACACAAACCTGCACACACACCTACACTGACACACCTCCACATACACACACACACACACACACACACACACACACACACACACACACACACACACACACACACACACAAACAAGGCCCGGTTCCTTTGCATTTGGAAGTGTATCTTTGTCCTGTCTATGGAAGCCAATCTAAACAGGGAGAGGAAGCGTGTGTTCCTTTGGCTGCTAAATGTTATCCCAAGCTGTCAGGGCACATCAAAGCGGAGCTGAGACACCAGTAATCCAGTCTGACGGGTCTGCCTCTCACCTCCTCCACAAAGCACCAAGACCCACAACAACAGCGTCTCTCCTTTTCTTCTTCTTCTTCTTCTTCTTCTTCTTCTTCTTCTTCTTCTTCTTCTTCTTCTTCTTCTTCTTCTTCTTCATTTCTCAAGTCAGAGAAACATAACAATACCACCCTGGGAGTGTTTTCGCATCAGGTCTACCTCTAAAAACACAACTTTAGTTGAACCTATGATGCAACAAGGGCTGTAACCCTAGAACACAATGTCTGAATATCATCAAGGTGTCCTTTTTGTTTTACCCTGCTGCAGGGAAGGGGTAATTTGCAGAGTGTTTTGTGTTCTTTCCATCGGTCTCATTAACGGTGGGTCACCACACATGGGCGGCTGACTGTGCTTTGACCACGGTCTAATAACTCAGGAGGGTTGTTCAAAAAAGCTTAGAAGGTCTTATGTCTCGGTCAGGTCTTTTGGAGGGAACTGGAGCCCAACTATTGTGAGAGGAGTTGTATGTGTGTGTGTTGGGGGGTGTGTGTATATGTGTGTTGAGGTGTGTTTATGTGTGTGTGTGTGTGTGTGTGTGTGTCCAGATAGAGAGAATAGAGGAAACACAAGTCTAATTGGAGTAAAGACTATTCGAGTTAGTAGAGCATCTCTGTCTTTGTGCCGTCATCTGCCTGACCCACCGAAACAGTAGCCAGGATGACCTCAATTAGACAAAAAAGCCGAAAACAACTGCAAGCATAACGCTGGACACAGTTATTAAATAACAATTTGGGGAAGTTATCCTATATAGAAATATATACATTTCACTTCTATATATATTTTAGAACTAAAGGTCAGACATTTATTTGCCCTCATTCTTTTATATTTGTAGGGAGAGGTCCATCAGCCTTATCAACCTGGCATGCCTTAGGTTGAACTCATCTTGTGACATTGTGTTAATGTTGTGGCAACACCATGAGAATGTGTCACGCTTCAAAGATTTGTCTCCAAGATCTTGAGGTCCGTTAAGGGCGTGTGTGTGTGTGTGTTTGTGTGTGGTTGCGTGTGTGTGTGCGCTCAGGCCAAACGACAACATTTACAAAGCCACACTCTCTTTCATTTCATCAACAAACACACATACAGACACACACATCAAAATGTTGTCTGTAAGTATATCCGTCTATATAATTTAGAGCTCAACTCTTGTCAGGTACTAATGGGAGGTTTTCTATGAATTTTCCGCTAGATGTACAAGCCAGAGAGTTAAAGGTCATATATGACACAACACATACAGAACAAAATGGATTGTGGTGCATTGTGGTATTTCTTAATGAACGCGGTGCTATCTTCAGAAGTCATCAAACCTACATGAGAATCTGCAGGAAATCCTACTTATTTATCAAGGTTAGGATTATATATCAATGTATTTGACATTCATAATGTTATTATTTCATGAATGTTATCATCATAAATTCCTAATTCGATTATTAACATAATTCATTCATAGCTAAGTTCATTCAAGAAGGATCTTTGACTTTCACATTCTGTTCTGCTCATAATGTTTTGCTCTACTCTTATTGCCCATAGCATTTCTTTATTAAAGCAATAATAAGGAAAAGAAATGTAGGAACAATATGGTCAACGAAATAAACGTAATATGTGTCCCTATACAAAAAAATTATAATCAGTGCTACTGCACTGTGATTTAATGTACAGCCTTGAGAAAGTACCTGAACAGTGAATACCGCATCAGCGGCCACTAGCTTAGAGGAAATGCCAGTCCCCTCGGGGAACAATATGCTGGAAACACACAGCACTACGCCGGGACACGCCGACAGTTGGGGAGTGGGGAGGCGGTCACAGGGGAGGCATGCATGCCAATTTTGTCTTCCTCCTGCATCTCCTGACCATGACAAAAGGTGACATACTTATTTACTGCATCCCCCCATAGTCCAGTCAATCAAAAAAAATTAAAAGGGCCCAAACCAGGAGTAATTGTAATAGTATTGTTTCATAGTTGTTATTGGTTCTTATAACCTCCTGGATCATATATTAAAAGTATACCTTCATGGATTTAGTGGAACATACTTTTTTCAAGCTCAAAAGCAAAGTGTTGAGGTTTTAGAGTTACGTGGTATGGTAAAATGGTTGTAATATTGGAGGAGCTATGTTCACCTATCCAACGTATGTGGTGTGTTGTTAAGTTTTTGGGGTCAATTTTTTCCATACAACCCTTATAATATTATGTCTTAAAGCTGTATTTCTGGAACTACTTCCCCAACATCAAATTTGTTGGCAAACATTTTTTCAAGTTTCTAATTTGATTTGTTTTTCTTATGACATAATCAATTTCATGTACAGAAAAACCTCATCAAGGCTTTTGCTAGAACCTTTATCCACAACCATATATAATTTGCACGGCTAAGATAGGCTCCCTAGCTACCTGTTACGGTGCACGAGAGACACATTAAACAAAAACGAATCTGAATCAATTGTTGTAAGCACAGATACGTCTTCCCTTGAAGACATTATCCTGCATTGATGATATCTAAATTCAGTTTCATGTAAATCCATTCTCGCCGCATGCTGTTTACTGTTCCTCAACCACAACTTCTGCATTCCTGACAGAACGCAGTCAGAGAGGTCATCCAAAAATATAAAGGATGTAATAGTCACAGGATGTAAAAAGTGATTTGCATTCAAGCTTGAATGTAGGTTTCCCTTTGAATGGTTTCCAGCATTGTAATAATGCACGGGTAAAACAGTTGTAAGAAAGAAACAAGGACAGAAGAAAATGCAAATTTTCCTTTAGAGTCCTTCTGATGTGACAATATTGTGTCATAAAGAACATAGAGGGATAAAATATCGAAATATGGTCTCCGTCTTTGGTTGACCAACACTCTAGATGACGTCCAGCATCCACCAGACTGGCTTCCCAAAACAGATCATCGGGTGACGGTGGTGGACGTTGCTTTTATACACCTTGTGTTTTCATGTGACTGGCAGAATAAGTCAGTCAGTTGAGTGCTTCACAGGACTGCAACTCAATTTGTATGGTCTGTGGTCCGGACAATAGAAAACAATTAATCAAATATGAGAAAATGGGAAACCATGCTGTGCTAAAGAAAAATAAAGAAATTACAGCTCTGCTCTGGTATGGTATACAGGTATGCAAAGACTATGTTGGTTTTTGTTCCAATTCCTTTCCATGTGACCATGTCCCTTCGTGATTGGAAAGTGAGTGTGTGAAAGTGAGGGTTGAGACAGACAAGTTTACAGTCAGAGAGAGAGGCGGATTCACGTTGGACTCATTACAACTCATCATTGCTGTGGATCACTGCTAGCTCCTCTCTGCACTTCCTGGAATGCTGCTATGTCAGGAGCGCTGGAGATAAGACCCCTGGCACACTGCACCTCGCGTGACTCCAACCACCACGGACCGCGGCGACGGCGGAAGCGTCATCGCGCGGAACTGTCTGTCATCGTTACCTGCTTGTGAACACACCAAATACAGGCCTTCGGGAGGGATGGACTCACGCACGAGAGGCTAAGCTTCCCCCTGGGAGTCGTCTCACCTTTGACCTCTCACAGGAGGGAAGAGATAAACATAAGGGTGGCGACAGGGCGGGGGTGGGGAGGGGGGGCAGGTTTGGCTCCAGTGACTTTTAATAACGGACCTGTTTTGGGTGAGAAGAGCTGCACGGCCATCCTTAAGCACACACACAGAGCTGAGATTAGTCATTGGTTTTGGTTTTAAATGTAGGTTGACATAGGTTCAGTGATAGAGGAAAACATTTAATTTCGACAGCTAACCAGTAGAGCAGTTCGAAGGTTGCTCGAAGGTCCCTGTGGCACATAAACACAAACCTACAAAGATGTCCGACTTCTATTTGAAAATGGATTTGCGTCAGATGACATCACAGCTTTGGGGGCCACATTCAGGCCACGACTTCCTCGAGGAAACGACCCTTCATTAGCAACACAAGCACAATTGAGGGCTTAGCCATTCTTTCCTAATTGATTGGTTTGAGGGACATTGCTACCCTGTTCACATACACACTCCCAGAAAAGTATGGAAGATAAACGATGGAAAGCAAACAGTTAATGATTATCAAAATACTTGTTAAATGTTTTTGCACAAGTATTTTTATACCCCTGATCATACCTGATCAGCATTCACATTCATGATACATATCCAGATATAACCTTTATAGTACACTCTCCTGGGTTGTCATCCACGCCCACTGTCGCTGGCATCTTCATTCACAGCGCTGCAGTCCGCCCCATTTCATTCAAACCTTTTTAATTAGGGCCATTGACAACAATGACCATCAGCCAACGGTTTGGACTGGTGTAGAAGGGAAGGGCCTGTTTTAAAAGGGCCGCTTGGCGTGGGTTTTACTCTGAAGCGCAGTCATGCGGGCAGGACCCACCCACAGTTCCCATGCTCGTACTACCAACCACCTACAGTTTCAATGGTTGTCCTCCAATAATAAGCATTGAAAAAAAAGAATGGTGCTGATTCTCAATTCAGCGGGGAAAATGCCCTTTTAGTGTGACAACGAAAGGACGCAGAGACGCCTTCACGGGCGGCTGCCTTCGCTCCGACCAGGGCCCCCTTAGCAGTTGGCCGCACAGAAAAAGAGAGCAGAGCTCAAGGTAGCGAGTAGGCCGGTTCCCCCTGTGAGGTCATTAGGATACGTGGAGCAACTCATTAGCATCATTCTCTGATCATGGCCGTAAAGAGAGGGTTTTGTTCAGTTTGGGTAAAAGAAGAACAAAAACACAAAAAAACGAAAATCAAACAAAAGTCCTCTGGATTATCTTCTGTGAAGGGGGGTTGTGTAAGTCTGGTTGTGGTGGGGGTGGCCGTGGTGGATGGTGTGTGTGTGTGTGTGTGTGTTTGGTGGGTGGGGGTGTTGTTTTGGGACTGTTTTGACATTTGAAGTCAGGGGGTCAGCTGGTTGTAATGAGGCGCCACGGTTGGACCAGAGTTGGAGGGGTTTCACCCCAACGATCCACTCTGACTGGCAGCCATACCGCTCTGGCTCCCATTTGGTTAGACTATGTGTGTGTGTTTGTGTGTGTCTATTAGTGTTTGTTAGAGTATGTCTGTCTGTTAGTGGTCACACACACATACACATGCGTGCTTGATTCTGTTCGTGCACAACTCACCACTCAAGTTTTTCTTGCCAGTCAAGTGTGGTGCAGCATTCCTGTTGCTTAGTGTTTAAAAAATATTAGAAACAAACATTGAATTGAATTAATTATGATGCAACCACGATCAAACAAACCAATAAACATAAGGGTCTTAAATTGCCTGTACATGAATTTATGTATTAACGTATACAAATGTATGCAAATGTAACATGAAAAGGATCGAAGAACGACTTCAATATTTCCTGACTTTCACATTAAGGGTACTGCAATATAATTTGTGATATATTCAACACGCCTCTGGATCTATTTCACCCCAACTTCCAGAGCCGAGTGAACCGTGTCTTGCAAAACAGTGCGCACGGTGCTGGGAGAGCGTGTCAGCGGCTTTGCCTTCACATTTCACCGCCATGATGAAGCACATGTGCGTGACTGCTGTGCGCCTTACGCGCAGACAGCCTCGGGGTTTGCCCCGCTGGTTCTGAACTTTACCCTCCCCGCACAAGTTGACAGTGCAGAGTTTAATGGGGTAAGTAAGTGCAGTAAAGTCAAAATAAAAAAGGCACACACTTCTTCCAAGCCCTCGCTTAGCACGTTCCACGCTCATTTTCGAGCCGTAAATCAAAGGCATGACTCTTATTCTTAGATACCAATGACATGCAACTTCCCCGCGTGACAAGGCTGTGGTGCCATCATTCAACTATGCTGTCTCGGTGTGTGTGTGCGTGTGTGTATGTGTATGTGCGCGCGCGTGTGTGTATTTGTGCGTGTACGTGTGGGTGTGTGTCGCTGTGTGTGTGTGTGTGTGTGTGTGTGTGACACGCAATGTAAACATAAGGTGTGAACAATCAGAATCACGCGAGCGTCTGGCGAACTACGGATATGCTCTGCTGTGTCTTCACTGTTTACCTGCGACACACCTCTCTCTCTCTCTCTCTCTCTCACTCTCTCTCTCACTCTCTCTCTCTCTCCCTTGCTCTCTCTCCTCACACGCCATGAGCAATTGAGCTGTCAGTCACAACAAAGGGGGAAGAAGAGAGAGCTGGTTGAAACTTCCCTCAAGGGCAAAGTTATTGTAGGTCTAGAGGTGAGTGTGTCTGTGTGTGTGTGTGTGTGTGTGTGTGTGTGTGTGTGTGTGTGTGTGTGTGTGTGTGTGGTGGGGGGGTGAATTAACTGAAAAGCCAGGGAACACATATGCTTAGATCCTTCTGTTCAAAGACTTATATTGGTTGACCTTTGTCATGTTTCACATAAATACATCACAGAATATTGGACATTTCGAAAAGTTAAATATTATTACATAATACATTATATAACTAGCCAACTTACAATAATTAAGATAGACAGTTTAACAATGTTAAATATGAACTGTTATTGGTTCAGGGGAGCACTCTTGTGAGTGCTTGTTTTCAGCATACTGGAGGAAAACTAGATTGATAGTTTTCCATTCTAGATATCCTCTAGTGTACAGAAATGTTCAACAGAAACAATACAAGTAAATTCCTCTTCTCCTGCCTAATCCAAAACTGAAAGGGTGGTTGGGATGGGTTAACCAAGAAACAAGTGTTTCTTTGGAGGTTTTTGTGTGTTAGTTTGACGAGTGCGCGCACACACACACACCAAATGAGAAAATAAAAGATAAGAAAACAAGAAAAGAAGACATAGAAAGAAGAGGGAGAGGGGGAAAGAGAGAGGGAGAGGGAGAGGGAGGACGAGAGGGTGCGGGAGACAGAGAGAGAGAGCAAGAGGGAGAGGGAGTCAGAGGGAGATAAGAGGAGAGAGAGAAAGAGAGAGAGAGGGAGGGAGAGAGCGAGAATGATTGAGCGAGAGAGCAAGACCAAGAGCAATAGAGCAAGAATGAAAGCAAGAGGGAGAGGGAGACAGAGGGAGAGGGAGGACGAGAGGGTGTGGGAGACAGAGAGAGAGAGCAAGAGAGAGAGGGAGAGGGAGTCAGAGGGAGAGAAGGGGAGAGAGAGAGAAAGAGAGAGAGAGAGAGGGAGGGAGAGAGGAAAAGGGACAGGGTGAATGATGAGAACAAGAGGTGAGTAAGGCTGAGAAGCATAGTGTTGGAATTCTGTCCACTAGCAGGGATAAAGACACAGTTCTCTTTCTCACAAGACCGATTTCCAGTCTCTCGTGGGAAACATGGCTGTTTGGCCAAGCCAATCACAAGTCAGGGATGGTGCTTGAGCTTTGATTCGTCTTGACACGAGTCAAAGGGGAAGAACGGATAGGTCAATGGACCAATGGCTGGCTGCAAACCACAAAATCAATGGCCAATGGAGGTGAGGGAGCTGAGGCCAGTGGGTCACGGGGCGTGTCTCGCCCAGCACAGTCATAATATTAAAATGTCACTACATGAAACTACAGTGTTATCTGTCTTAGTTGGAGGGGAGCTATATCCAGAGGTTCAAGTTAAGGTAAGTTCCATAGTTACTGAGAAGTAACTTTAAGACTTTGAGTGAGACTAGTGTGGGGCAGTTGGAGAGTTCATTTTGGTATGTGTGTGTGGTTTACAATCTAATATCAGTAGTTATTTTAGCCTTATATATATTATCCTTACTGTATTCAAATTGGCAAATAACAAATATGGTGTAGGTCTATTGGAGCTGTGGTGTAGGCCTAATCTAAAAATGTTTTTAAAGATTAGTAACCTACACACTGTTTTCAACTGAAAACGATAAAGGCCTAATAGGCCTACAGTCCTGGTAAAAGGCAAAGGACCAATGCAGGACACAAATAAAATGTTTAATCAATAAAAAAATGCAGCTCGTGAGACGTACAAGCAATTATATAACAGGCTATTTAACTGTTTATCATAATGACAATTGTTACTGTTATTGTTGCTTTTCTATTGTTGTTGTTGTCATACAGGCTACCAATCTACGAATTAAAAAATTCAAGAACAATTCTATTCAAATGTGCACGATAAAAAAACTTGAATGTAAGAAAACACTAAGGTTGGGTCACAGGTCAAAAGATTAGCGTGCGCGTATCTGCCATGCGCTGTCCGTGGTACTGAAGCACGACACCCGAAACCAGGGTGCCGCGAGGCCTTATCAGATGGATCCTAAACATGGAGTATAATAATAAGAATTATAGCTTTAATAATAGCCTACTGGCTAGTTGAACCAGCTAACGGTTATAAATAAATAAATATGCCTAGATAAACTTGGCCTAGGCCTTGCCCTGTATAACAATAAAATAAAAGCCAGAAATGTGTTTTTTACTAATATATGATATTTTATTGAATCACTGCAAATGGAAAACAAAATATAAGCGTAATCGTCCCTTATTCTGTATTTCAAAATAGTGTTCAAATCAACAAATAAGAACAATCGTATCCCCAACATCCAGCAACTATTTGGTATTGATTTATGGAATATTCCTCTATTCCTCTCATCTATTTAGAATGTTGACAAACGTGATAGTCTCGTGATAAAACGGTTGATCGTAGATCATTAATTAAATTAGGCTTAATTAACATGGGCTATAATCTAGAGATCGCCTCCTCCTGGTGGTGTGATTAAAAAGCGCAGTCAAGACTAAACATGGGGAAAACGCTCGCTCCCTAATTGTGTGTAATTGTATAGGCATACATGATAAAATCGTCATAGACGGTAGGCCTACTTTTTTAACACTCCGTCTATATGTAGGCCTATGTGCATCTACGGGATAGGCCTATATATTTATATTTGAATCTGAAGCAAAATGTAATCTATAAATCAATGTATGGATACTGACCAGTCGGCCAAGTGTTACAATTAATACAATTTAATTTAAATTAATAGTATAGGACCATGCACAATCATGCACCGTCATGATTGTGATATACAGCAAATCATAATTAGTGTTGTTATTATTCTTGCCTAATTGTCTAAATTCCTCTATCAAGCTTGAATACATTAAATATAGGCAATGAATTTCAAGAAATGTAAATGACCCACAAAGGTCTACATGCACTTTGCACACTTGTTCTTATTTGTATTTGATTGTAGGATACCATTGTGGTGGTTGTATCAACGACTTGTGTCTACGAGAGAGAGTGAGAGCAAGAGACACACACACACACACACACACACACACACACACACACACACACACACACACAGAGCGTGAGATGTGAGAGAGGAGAGGAAGAGAGAGAGAGAGAGAGAGAGAGAGAGAGAGAGAGAGGGGGGGAAGTCGCCAGACAGACTGACAGAATGAAAGGAAGAGTAAAAAAGAAAGACTGAGTATAGAGACGGTAGAGGGGGGGGGGGGGGGGGGGGGGGGGGGGGGGAGCGCGTATGGGTTGACATCCTTTGTAAAACAAACCAACCCACTCTTACAAACCACGCAGCATACGAGCCGTGATGCTGCGCTGTTGGTAGGATAAGGTATTTAAACGTTTGTGGTCCTCCACAGCAAACAGGGCAAAGCAACGATAGAGATGCAGTCTGCAGGCTTAGAGCAAACTAGTGGCATCGAGGTTTTTCCTCGTTCATTGTATGGGTTAAACTCTGGGATGAGTTACTGCTGTAAATAGAACACACTGTCTTCAGATCACTATCTAGAAGAGATGAGAATTGTGAGTGGGGGGGAACACGATATTCAATCATTGCCCGCTATCGGATAAGGACTGCAATCCAGGTATTTATCTAATAGAATAGTTGTTCTGGTGGCCCATTGCTATTCATTATTTAACAAACTGCAAACATAACTTATTTGCATCATCGTTTATTATAGAGGATGTTTCACGCTATCTGCAAAAAAATAAAATGCACATCATATTGTATTATTGATATCTCCCATAATAATCTCTGTATTTCCACCATGATTTCATTATAGGACCGACAATGGACTTTGTAATGGAGGATTGGAACCACACACTGACACAGAGTTTATTAGTCGTGGCTGTTACTTTTCTGAGCGCTCTGCACATTCTGCGCTGGCTTCGGAGCGGCTCTCTGCTGAACGAGCCGCCCGGACCCTTCGCTTGGCCGATCATCGGGAACGCCGCTCAGATTGGCAATGCACCTCACATCTATTTTACGCGAATGGCCAAGAAGTATGGAAACGTGTTTCAAATCAAACTAGGCTGCCGAACCGTAGTGGTGCTCAACGGTGCCGCCATCAAACAAGCACTCGTAAAACAGGCTCCTGATTTCGCTGGGAGACCGGACTTCACTTCTTTCCAGTACGTTTCCAACGGGGACAGCATAGCGTTTGGCACGGTCACAGATTTGTGGAAATCAAAGCGCAAAGTCGCCCAGGCCACCGTCAGGTTGGTCTCCACTGGGAATGCGCACACCAAACGCGCGTTCCAAAACCACATTGTCTGCGAAGTGAAAGAACTTCTTCAAATTTTTCTCGACAAAACGCGCGAGCAGCACTATTTCCAACCCATGGTGTACCTGGTGGTGTCCACGGCGAACATCATGAGTGCCGTGTGCTTTGGGAAGCGCTACTCGTACGACGACGCGGAGTTCCAGCAGGTGGTGGGGCGTAACGACCAGTTCACCAAAACGGTCGGCGCCGGGAGCATGGTAGACGTGATGCCCTGGCTGCAGTACTTCCCCAACCCAATCAAAACCATATTCGACAACTTCAAATCCCTCAACCTTGAATTCAGCATGTTTATTGGCAAAAAGGTCGCCGAGCACAGGAAAACGATCGAGTCAAGCACCATTAGAGACATGACAGATGCGTTGATTCTGTCAATGGACCAAATCAGAGACACAGTGGGCAAGGACCACGTACCACCCACTGTTGGGGACGTTTTCGGAGCAAGCCAAGACACCATATCCACTGCGCTTCAGTGGATCATTTTAATTCTCGTGAGGTAATCTAAATATAGTTGCCATGACAAGATTTTTGCACAGAAAAACCTTGCACTTTAATGAGTCAGTAAGCCTGGTCTATTCATAAATTGGCTATTTTTAATTGCAATTTCCTATCTCATTCTGTTAATTCTAATTCTGTTTAACAAGGTTGCGGGCCGTGTAGTATAAACGCATCATCGGATGTTATATTGTTAGGCCCATTCATGGACAAACATGTACAAATGTATTACTCTATATTGTTAATTTATAATCAAATTGTAATATTTTTTCCATTATGTTGGACGTAGTCCTATTGTGTTTAACAACAAATTAATTTGTACTCATTTTTAACTTAGCTTAATTTGCACACTATATCTACAAATACTAAACGTGTGTATATAGTATATATATATATACAAAGATATAAACGGTGATTCTGTTTTGTTGACCTGTGTAGGTTTCCAGACATGCAGCAACGTCTCCAGGAGGAAGTGGACAAGGTGGTGGACCGCGAGAGCCTCCCTTCCATCGAGGACCAGCCGAAGCTGCCCTACGTCATGGCGTTCATCTACGAGGTCATGCGCTACACCAGCTTCATTCCTCTGACCATACCGCACAGCACCACGGCGGACACCACCATCATGGGCTACTCCGTGCCAAAGGACAGGGTGGTGTTTGTGAACCAGTGGTCCATAAACCGCGACCAGAGCATCTGGACGGAACCGGACTCCTTCGACCCGCAGCGCTTCCTGAACCCGGACAGATCCCTCAACAAGGACCTGGTGGGCAACGTGATGATCTTCTCCCTGGGCAAGCGGCGCTGCATCGGCGAGGACCTGTCCAAAATGCAGCTGTTCCTCTTTACGTCCCTGCTGGCGCACCAGTGCCACATCAGCTCGGACCCGGCGCATCCTCCCCAGATGGACTACCTCTACGGGCTGACTCTGAAGCCGCTGCCCTTCTACATAGCGGTGAAGCTCAGAGACAACATGAGCATGCTGGAGAAGTTTTACAGTCTTTGAACAGAGAGACTCAGGGGAGCCCAGGCCAGCGCGATCCCCAAGGACACAGCGAAAATTGAATTCCGAACAAGGAGTTGAGTTCACAAGGACACCACAGAGCGTGAGCTGCTGCTGCTGAGCCTTTGGTTTTGATCAAATATATTTATAAACTCAGGCAGTTTTCCACCTTGAGCACATGTTGTTTCCTTGACATTTAACATGACATTTAGCATAACCTACTATAGCCTATATATTCCATCTCATTGGCATCAGTGTACAGGCTACCCTGGAATCAGTGTTTAATCTGTGGGCCTATGCGATTAATCACTGAACATATTTTTTGTTTTAAAATCGTGCAAAAGCAAATGGCTTCTGTCATCTGAACACATTACAATGTAATTCTATTACTAGTGAATGCATACGTAATCATATTATACGAAAGGCCAAACTGCTGAAGTCGTGAGGTCAGCAACGAACACGGGATCAAACATGTTGAGGTCAGGTGACTTTGGGTTTGGGGTAGGGATGCTCCTAATTCACTTTCATGAGAAATATGATGTGGGACGCACTTTACGTATTGCAAATGAAGAGTGTTCTCAAGATAGGTCAATAAAGCCCTGATCCCAATTATGCTGCAATGCATGTGAAAACTACGCTACTTACAATGGGTTCAACTGAGTCACGTCATTCTTATGTCATATCAATTGTGATTTTGTTTTTTCTGTTCAATGGGAACGAAAAAGTATAGTTATTGGTAAGTGATACAATATGTGCTAAGCACTCAGTACAGATGGGAGACCTTAAGCCTGCAATATGCCTTGGTTATCACAATACTGCTGATCATAGATGACATGTTATATTAATACATTATATGAATAAGGTAATGGCTGGTGATTATGGATCGTGGTGTGAGGGACACTACACAACCGATATGCCTCTACTTCAACAAGTAACCTGGAATCGTTGACTTCAACAATACATGAACAAATATCTACATTTTATATAAGAAAGGCATCTATATATCTCACATTAACAGTGCAAAGTTTCTCAGGAACAAGGCCTCATGAATGTTGATTAAGAGCTTACTGATTTGGATTTAAAAGGCTATTAACTATGAACACTGACTATTGTTTTGTTTTTTGTTGAACGTTGCTTTGGTTTGTAAACAGTATAAACCACTATGAAAATATAAATATTAGATCTATGTTAGATCACTGTTATTTTAGTCATGTAGTTAATATTATTATTGATAGTTTGGCTCATGTTCCACTGTTCATAAGCTCAATTATGAAAGGATGCTGATTTTTGACATATTTCATAGACGTGTCAGTAAACAAGCCTTTTAGGGCAAAACCATATTCATTCATTAACCAATGATATCTTCTCTTTCTGAAAATACTGAAGTCATCTCACAAATCTAAAGACAAGTTGTATGTACAAATTGCATAATCTGATTGCTTTGAACAGACACACGCACACACAGATAATACACATACACACATGCATGAACACACCGCCACCTCCACACACACAAACATGACGACACATCTGCGCTGGTCTGTCTGTTGGCCCAGCGAATGTTTAACTTGGACCCGGGACCAGGTGGATGTGACCCGACCAGTGTTGGGCCAGAGTTCCAGTATTATAAAAACAAGATTGGACATTAAGGGGTAAAATAACCTTAATATGGTTAAACGCTTGCCATGTACCTTCAACCGGAGTAGTTTCATGTTGATTGGTTTTACATTTTACACAATTTATTACAGTTATACTCTCAATTCTTGTATGTATACTCTGAGTACTGATGTCCGAAAGCAATTGTTTTCCCTGGTTACACTGATAGAGTTCAAGGGAAGATGTGCAGTTGATGTCTTGGAACTTGGGGAATTGGGCATTTAAACGGTTTCTATTTCTGTATCAAAGATATACAACTGTTGAACAGTTTATTGTATAATCCTCTTCGAAATGATAATAAAAACACTTGTTTAATGAATTAAGATGTCAAAAGATCAGAGATTAATTATTACACAGCAACATCAATTATATATTTGGTGTTTTAAACATGCATTACTACTTTTATTGAATTTCTCCAATCAATATTTTTGCAAACATTAAATGAGACGAAGTTTAGGTGTGTGTTGCGCTAGTACAAAGATGAGTTCCTTGTATGCTCCTCAATACCTCTTTATATCTTGAGATATACTGTATATCCCTGCAGTTTAACTATACTGTATATCCCTGCAGTTTAACTATACTGTATGTAACTGCAGTTTAACTATACTGTATGTAACTGCAGTTTAACTATACTGTATATCACTGGTTTAACTATAATGCATATCACTGCAGTTTTACTATATTGTATATAACTGTTAGCTATAGTTTAACTATACTGTATATCCCTGCAGTTTAACTATACTGTATGTAACTGCAGTTTAACTATACTGTATATCACTGGTTTAACTATAATGCATATCACTGCAGTTTTACTATATTGTATATAACTGTTAGCTATAGTTTAACTATACTGTATATCCCTGCAGTTTAACTATACTGTATGTAACTGCAGTTTAACTATACTGTATATCACTGGTTTAACTATAATGCATATCACTGCAGTTTTACTATATTGTATATAACTGTTAGCTATAGTTTAACTATACTGTATGTAACTGCAGTTTAACTATACTGTATGTAACTGCAGTTTACCTATACTGTATATCACTGGTTTAACTATAATGCATATCACTGCAGTTTTACTATATTGTATATAACTGTTAGCTATAGTTTAACTATACTGTATATCCCTGCAGTTTAACTATACTGTATGTAACTGCAGTTTAACTATACTGTATATCACTGGTTTAACTATAATGCATATCACTGCAGTTTTACTATATTGTATATAACTGTTAGCTATAGTTTAACTATACTGTATATCACTGCAATTTAACTATACTGTATAGCCCTGGTGTATACGCTTGTATCCCGGAACACAGGAAGTTGTTTGATGTGATATTGTGCAGTTCAACTCAATAAAAGGTCATTTTAACGATAAGTATTCCATTGCTGTCATTGGATCTAAAAGGCAGTGTAAGTGTTCAGAAAGAACACAGCCCTGTCGACTGTCAGCATGACATTAGTAGCATGGCCTGTTTTTCAGGTACACGGGGGAAAAAAACAACTAAATAAAAATCAAAGAGCATTCATTGATGCTTTAGGTGCAACACAGCACGGACCGGGCTCTACGTCCGTAGCATTTGAGCTGGAGCGTGGTCTATTCCGACAGTCCTGCCAGGTCAGGTAGGGAACAAAAGGAAAGTGTTCAGGAGAGACTCTTTCCCTCCTCTTCCTCCTCTTCCCCCCCCCCCCCCCCCCCCCCCCGTGCGGTCCCTTATCTCACTCTCCCAGAACATCCTGCTCCGACTCACCGCAGAGCTCAGATAGTCAGCCAACTTAACGGTTGGTGACAACGTAACAGATGTATATCTTAAACTGTACCTTTATGAACTGCCACTCTGGTGGTTCTTTTGTTTGTACTGTGCATATATGCAAACACTGACCTCTAGCAATCAAGGTTTCTGATTTGTGTTTGGTGTTGTGGAAGAATAAAAACACTAAATGGGAAAACGACAGGACCACCGTTGTGTAAGGAAACTGACAGCTAGGAAGCTATACTATCACTTTTTCGGTAACATGACTTCTCCTTCTCCATGGTGGGGGGGGGGGGGGGGGGGGGGGGGGGGGGTGCTCCACAATACACACTGACCTTTTTGCTTAGTTACTCTTCTTGGATTACAGGAGGCCTCTGAGGGTAGCAACTATTCACACAAGCATTAGGATGTCTATACTCAACACAAGGGACTCAGGAACTCAGTGTACATGTGATGCCATATACTTATATGTATATATGAAGTGGTAGAAGTGCTTAATATGAGAGGTCTGATGGTGGTCTGGTGGTGGTGAGGTGGTCTTTAAAACATTTTTGTGGTTTCATCGAGACCATATGCTGTTGAAGTGCAGGTGAATGCAAGATAAGAGCCGTCACCAGACAACCATCTGGTGGGGAGATGGACCTGTCTCTTCTGTCATGGCCAGGTGGAAGGGACACTTGGAGCTGCTTCTAAACCCTCGTGGACACGCCCTCCGCACAGCAGGTAGGGACAGCGGCCACGACATCCAGACCATTTCACTGCTGGAGACGTCTGAAGTTTCATTTGAAAGCTTTGCCCTGTTGCAAACCTTCCAAATTATTATAATCTATTCTGGATGTTTATTTTATTTTTAATTTGCGATGGATTCATGCATTAGGCAGATGTAGGGATAGATTCCAAACCTCCAAATCCTCCTTCTCCTGCTATATCAAATATTAATTTAGAGATTGCTCACCCCGTCAGACATTGCCATCACTCAAACACACTTTTTCTTACTTGTACGTCAGATAAAAAATAAATAAATAACAAAAGCATTATGATTGCACAGATTTAATTATAATCTCATACCACTGGTCATTGCATATTGAAGTATTCTAGGTTGCATTGATTCCAGTATAATCTCTATATATTGCATAATTTACAACATTGGCCTTAAGGAGCAAATTGCTTCCTTTGGGATACAAATTTAACTAACACATTAGACATGTGATATATTATGTTTTTATATTATATATATATATTTTTTTTAATCATTTACCCCCTCTGAAACACTAACCCATATAAACACTTAAAACATTTGCTGCCTTAAAACGGTTTTTATATTTTTATGCGGGTCACTTAAAAGAAAAGATCATCTGAATGATTTCACCAGAATTTGAAGTAATTGACTGGGTGGTAAAACAAATAAAGTAACTAAAATAAAATTCGGTCCCATGTGCTACATAAAATATAATTTTTTGTTGTTGTGCCATCCATGACCAGATGCTTTTCCTTCAAACAAAAATTAAATAATTGCTGGATAGAAAGTAGCACTTTAGCACTTACCATGTATTTCAACTTCCATGGCTATATTTGGAATACATTCCATACTTCATATCTTACTAAGAAAATGATATGACTATATCCTTCCTGGCAGTCGCCCAATGGAAATACATATTACTTTTAAAACATTCAAGCAATTGCAGTTCAATTAAGATATGTTTTGTAGAGTAGACATAGGACATACCCGACACGTGCCAACTTCCCCAAGCCTACATTTCATAATCCACAACACGGATTGCAGCATTTTCATTAAATCGGATGAACTTCAGGAGGGGCCTTAGCCAGCATGGAAAAGACACAAAACAGACATCGCTAGTGACACACGGTATACGGACGGAAAGTTAAACTATAAGGCCCTAATTAGAGCTTGAGTGAGGATCAAAGTCAGTGGAGTAGTGGAGTAATTTGATTATCGCTGGCGTGTACCATGTCTCTCCCGTGAGTGAGCGGTCCTACTGGTTTTAGTGGTGGGCCAGTAGAGGGCCGTGCCTGGCCCACCGTGCAGCAGTGTTATCTGCATGGCCGCTCTGGCTGCTGAATGGAAGGCTTTGTCGTCATTTCTGGACCGCGCCGCGGCATCCCAAACCCGACACAAACACCACCAGGAGTCATCTCGTCGGATGGTCCGTTTTGATATAAACTAAAATGTAGCCAGCCACCTTGAAACTGTGGTAAAGATAGGTTGGCATGGGGAGATACATTCTGAAAGGTGACTGAGTAAGACTTTCATGCATAATTTTCTTGTGTCTTTGACAAATTTCTTTGCCCCCTTCATAGGGACAATCAATAGTCTGCGTTCTGTACAATATGCGTTCTTGAAACACACTTGGTTACTAGTGACACATTTGTGAGGGTCGTAATTTTCTCGATATGGACTTGAGGGGACATGGACGGGTTTATGCTCGGTGCAGTCTTTTTTCCCGTAACATAAAAAAAACAAAAAGCATAAAACACTTGCATTCCCATAACGCTCGCTCGTTAAAATGACGGTGTCTGGATGCACACTGGTCCATGCCGCCTCACTCACAGAGTGAATCCGAATGATCATGTTCTTCTAATGGCATGTTGAGTTTCAAACACACCCACACCCACACAAAAGCACCTATAGAGCCCCATTGGGCTTAGAGTCTGTTGAAGCGGTGGATGGCTTCTGGTCTCAGCTCTTTGGTAATGGAGGGGTGTTCAAGAGAACGTGTTGATCCTGTCTTCAAACGCCAAGCAACGGGCACAGTATACAGAGTTCCTTCTCTGCATCCTCGTCCTGAACAGAAACAACCTACTTTTACAGCTATATATACACACTATATTTCTCCATATTGCATGTATTCGAATTGGGCCTTACTGTATCAATTCATTGAAATGTGTAGCAAAATAGCAGGTGGACGTCCATGGGGCATAAGTAAGAACGTACCTCTTTAGAGACGGTGTCCATCGAGCAAGCGGCTTCACACATCTTTCTGGCCTGGCTTTTCTGGCCCAGGTCTTTAAAGCACTGTTGATGACAGATGGCACTGTTTATCGGAGATATAAGGTAGGATACTCCCCCCCCCCCCCCCCCCATGACTTTACCTCTGCGTGACCCTTTTTCTTTTTGCTACCCACGGCATCAGTACACAGCAAATCACTGAAGCACAGCAGTCAATCAGTGAAGGGTGTAGTGAATGGGTACAAATGCGCTCAGGTGTTGTAGTGGATCTGGGCCAAAATCACACCCCTGCTGGGGCTGACTAATTTGAGGATTGGGTAGGGTAAAGGGCTTCAAATGGTCTAACTTGGTTTAGCCCCCATCATGGAGGAAAGAAGTGTGGTTTGGATTAGGATGTATCTCAGAGGAGAGACTTTGAGGTAGATGCTTGTTATACGTATGACCCGAAAGTCACGATGACTTACCTTGGCTAAAAACACGTAGTTCTGTTTGGAGTATCCAGGAGAGATATCCTCAACCTGGGAATTGAGGGGGAAAAAAATCAAAATCAATTATTCAGTGTCAGGCCAACAATGTTTCACTCTCACAGACTTACAACTTCAAGTTGAAACCAAACAAACCATCTGATCTGAAAAATCTGTTCAATCTGATGTTTATACATTTTGTGTGTGAAAATCGCTATTTCGGCCAAAATGTCAAAGTGATTGGTTTCCCTCAAGTGTCCGTCCCTACCTTGAGGAAATTCTTCAGGGCATCTTGGACTGTGGCACTGGGAGGCTCTCCGAATAGCGTGGCGGCAACCTTCCTCTCGATCCACGATAACTGAGCAACCTGCAACCGGCATGGGCAGAAGATAGCATTGGCACCAAAATAAAGTGTAACAAGAAAGAGTAAATATTTCCCTACTAAATTAGACAACGATAAATCCCAGAGGATAATGTTTTCTCTACTTCTTGTGCCTTTAGTTATCTAGAGTTTATTTGGGCCTCTTGAGTTCTTGAAAAGGAATTTGTGCATTCATGAAGCAGCCAGGAATTAAATGCAGACACAGTTGGGAAAGTCATTTTAGAAACAGTTACATTTCCAACCATTCTTTCTTTTTATTGGAATAATGTGACATAACTTTTACATTCCTAAAGAGTGCTATTTTCCAGTTTTGACCGTCCCATTCCATTTTCCATGACTGACTGCTCATCATTTCCACCGATACCCACCTACCTTTTTGAAAATGCTGGGCTTTAAATTGTTTTGTTTATTGTCTTATGACTCATATTCCACACTTTCATTTGGTAGTTCAACTCAAAATTTGAGTTGTATTCAATGAACAAAAGCCTTGAAAATAGCCCAAATTTATCTATCTGAATTACCTATAAATATCTATATAAAATATATATTATTCCATGATCCCCTCCATGATCCCCCTATATATGAAGCCCAGAATGGATTGATGATACATGGTGTATGTAAATGTCAGCACGTGTTAGCTGTGCGATACAATCGTTCCTGTAAACAATCATAACTTTGTCAGCAGCTACAACCGCTACCGTTGCCGTGGAGCACAGGGATATAAATACTTCTCTGGTATAACAACCTTTCTCATGCTAACAATGGCTACTGTGAGCCTCCAGCAGAGCAGGGACTTTGGCGCAGAAAGCAGCCAAGTAAAACAAGAGGAGGGGATGAATGAGGGGAAACCATGGGGTGGAGGCCATGCACGAAAGCGCAAGCCCCCTTAACACCCACTCTGAGTGAGTGAGTGAGCGAGTGAGTTGGCGTACAGCATAGCACCAGCGGCCCAAAAGGTAGTAGGACATGGGATCCTGTGGCTTAAGTTCAATGGCTTTATCCAGATGATCCTGAGAGAGACAGAGAGAGAAAAACACACAAAAGCATAACAGACGGGGAGGATTTTACTGTTGATTCACGACACTGAAGCATCTGCAATTTCTTCATCTGCTCTGCCCTGATCTGATCTGCTTTGCTAGGCAGAAAAACACACGCATGTTCCATAAACCCACACGTACGCATGTGATAGCACAGGATGCCCTCCACACACTAATCCGCTCTCACCCCCTTCTGGATTTTGCACCCCCCCCCCCCCCCCCCCCCCCCCCCCCCCCCTCCTCAAGGCAGCCCCTATCTCTTCCTTTCTACCTCTGATAGAGAGATATCAGCTGTCTACGTGTCTGTGTGTTCATACACTGTTTCTAAGGGAAGCGGTTGACAACACGATGAATGCTATGCAGTCTATCCCATGCTCTGCCTTATGCAACCAACCTGGCTGCAGAAAAGCTATGCATATTTACAGAAATACCATAACTCCCCTAGGGGGAGCAACTCGACACTAGGGTATGAGTGCACGGTGGGTACAATTACCTCGTACAATAAACTACCCCTGTATATTATAGTATATCAGTCAAAATATGGCTTATTTATGTCATGTCCCTATAAAACGTTGGCCCCGGTGTATATAAATCATGTATATAGAGGTGGCAGAAATGTTCATTGAGTCTCCACATACCTTGAAGATGAAGCCATTCTTTATCTTGTTCTGCACCGTGTCATATTCAGCCATTAAACCGCACATGATGGCGTACCTGTGGAGAGACGATACCGTGTTCATTCTTGTAAGTAACAGGTCAAACTGTTTGAATAACTGTTGCGGAGATTAGTCAAATTAGATTACATTAAGATATGGCACATCTTAACAATGTTCATTTCTCAATGCAATTAGCACTTGATATTCACTGGTTCTTAAATCCTCCTCTTTTCTTATGGCAAACTAAGCCGATTCAGCAACAGGAAAACGTCCATAACGTTTGTGGGCCAACAATCTTGGATCCAATATAAATCTATTTTCCATACGTAGAAAAAATAAAAGGATTACTGATGGGTAGCACAGATGTGTTTTGGTATGCAGTTATCTAATCCCGAAACCCCATGAAATACTTTCATTTGATCAGATTGATTGTATTTTCATGGATGGTGCTCAGGTAGCACCTTCCAGTCACACCACCTATTCTCTGGGTCACTTGCTGCTGGAATCCAGCGCCATTCAGCCTCCCTTAGCAAGGCTCCTCATTAGGCATGGTTTGGGGAGATAAGCTGCTTCATCTCTGCTTTCGTCTCCTGCTCTGTTCTCTCAGCCACTTTCTCGGGTTCCTAATTAATGACTGGAGACATTAGAGGCGGGTTGGGGGAGGTGTTGGTTGTGGTGGGGATCCAGTTCTGCTTAGCGTCACATGAGCTAGTTGCGGTACTTAGTGTTTTGGAAGACAGAAAGGGAGATGAAACAGGTGATCAAAGTGATTTCACCACAAGGCCTCTTTCTACCTTAGCCTGGCAAGAGTCGGCCCTTGCACGCAAATGATGCCTTCAAACACAGGTACAATTTACATAGCCTAATTAAAACATCAGATACCCTATGTGCAATCCTGAAGCTTTTTATCTATTTATAGGCAGAAACCAGAGAGATCCCACCGGTTGGCTGTCTCGCTTGTCCCGTTAGCACCAATATGCTAACCTCTATTTATATGCCAATGTGTTTGGGAGCCTGAATTCCCACTGTGTCTTGGATGTGCTCACAGCTGTATTACTCACTTCCTGGCTCTGTTTCCATGGCTCAGTGCTTCACATCACGTCACTCTGGTGGAGTGGAAAGACGACAATGACTATAGCGCAGTCGGCATCTGGCTACCGAGGGCACCCGATTGATTGTCCGCCAAGCAAACAAAACATAAGTGAACCGTGTGCTGCTGGAACCCAAAAAAGGGTAGGTTGTTTTCTCAAGTCAACCCCGGGCGGTGGCCCACTGAGGCTGATTGGAACTGGATGAGTGGTGAGCACTGCATCACAGGAGCTCAGATGCTATCTGTCTGCAGACGTTCCGACTGACTTCCAATGAAAACAAGTTGCTTGAAGCAATAGCTAGGAGTTACTACCCACGCTGACTTCTGATCTCACCAACTGTGGTGCAGAAATCCAACCAGGTGCATGAAGCTTTTGCACCATGATGCCACAAATCTGCCAAGTCTGAACTCTTGAGGGATAACGTGTCCAGTGGAATCCAATTAAATGAATAGTGCCCACCTATATGAGAGCATTTAATATGAAAACAACCATCGTATGCAAGTTAGCAGGGCAACCACACTAACGAAGAATCTAGTTGGGTGAGAAACAAGATGTTTTGCGGGGCACCTCATGGTGACCAAATATGCATGCAACCAATCTAATTTCTGTTTGCTTTATCTTCGCATCCTGAATCATGTGATGCTGTTGTGGGTCATCAATCAAAAGTCAGACTGGGGGAGGAGAGTGGCATGAGAAGAATACCAGAAGGGAGTAATAATTCAAACAGAAATCAGCCCTGCCACAGTCAGGACCGAGCTGTAGAGACGTTTGCTCAATATCCGTAGGATACCCCAGGGCATATTCTCCTCATCGTTATCTGTTCAGCGTGAAACAACGCAAATTGTGTGGACACAGACATGCTTTCGGTGGTTGGCTAAGCTCATAATGCTCATAAGTCTGGTGGAATAGTGTTTGGCACCGTGCAAAGAAAAGAAAGAAGCAAAACAACGAATAAGCAAAAAAGCTGGAGAGAAAGTAAATGAAGGTGGAGATAAGGTGTCTCGCCTCAGGCCATGTTCCTGATAGTTCCTTGGATCAAGTTTACACGTTCTTAATCCTACGAAAGGACGCTTTGCTTCCAGAAGACATAGAGATGAGGTGTGCTTGGATGGGGGGGGGGGGGGGGGGGAGATAGGAGAGAGGAGGGTGAGAGAGATAATATGAACATGTAAGGAGGCGTGTCAGCCCCAGGGGCGTGCCCACTGTTTATCCTTTCCTTTCTTCCTTGTGTTGAAATCCTATCTCTCACGACTTTCTTCAGCAACAAAGGGGCGGGGCGTGGGTAAATTGTACAGTGGTGAGGAGGAAGCAAAATATTTATGACACGGAATGAGTCTAGAGAAAGAAGAGAACGTTAATTGGGCAGGTTATTCCCGGTTTTTTAAATGGCTCTCACCCCCCCCCCCCCCCCCCACTGTTCTACTGGGTAAGAACAAAAAAATTATATCCTGCTTGGCAGATGAAACTGCAGATTGATTTCAGTGTTGAAATCCAACATGGAGAGGAGAGTTCTTCCAAAGTCAGGGAGGTTCTAGGCAGGGATCCAGACTACCAACCTGCACCGAGAGAAGCCGGGGGGGGGGGGGGGGAGGGGGGGGGGGTCAAGTGTGGGACTGGTGAGAGAGAAATGGGATTTCAAGTGTTCCCACTGCAGTCTGTTATCTTAAATACCTCCATGACCCGGCTATGGTCGGCTTGATGTCAAAGGCCACACAATGGGAGAGCACACCTCCCATTGCGACTGATACAGCAAATTGCGTGCTGTGGTCATGGTGACCTTGGTGATGACCACAGCCACAAAGGAATGCGTTCAGTATTAAAAGTGAATCCATCACCCTCTTCCCAAAGTTTCCCTGGTAAATCCCGGTGTTTTTTGTACCATCTAAAGGGTGTATAATACATCGTGCTCCAGGTACAGAGGGTGCTTAATATGAGGTATAGCCATCTATGTAAACAAGCCTGTAATACAAGATATCAAATCCGCTTCCCAAGGCCACAAGTGTACTAAGATTACACAAAGAGGTTTCATGGCCACAGTCAAAAACACACAACAGCGTTTGTGCGTGCATACCAAACAATGACAACGTCTAATCCTTAATAATAGTAAGACAGAAAAGTAAATCCTTCTTGCGTTTCACACCATACGAGTGGCTAACCGGTAAAATAAATACAGTTGAGAATGAGTCAGAAAGATGACAAGGGGGACCTTCAGTGCCCCTTGAAGTTGAAGAGCCCTGACTGCCCATGGAGCAGAAAACAGCTTCTTCTTTTTTCATCACCTCATCAGGCTTGACAAAAGGGGGAGCAAGGCATGGTACGTCGCGTGGCACAATCAGGCTGAATGATTGTCATTTATTCACTGTGGTCATGGTCTATTATTAGTGCAAGTCTAGTGCGAGTTTAGTGCAGACTCTCCCTTGCCGGCACCTTGCGTGGCAGATCAAGAAGGAATTGGCACCACAGCTCAACAACCCCTGCCAAATCTGTTGCTTGGCCACATTGTGAAGATAGGGTGACAGCATTTCTCACGACATCAGGCACTAAGTAAACAGTTACCTCATACTGACAAAAAGGCTTGCAACACTGCTTGGCACATCTCCCCAGTCTCCATATCCATGGTTGAAACAGTGCTTTATGTACTTTGCCATGCCCGTTTGAATCAAGCTGCATTTCTGCCTGGTTTAAGATTCTTAAACCATTGGTGGATATAGGATTAAGCATTGGGCCTTTTTTTTTTTTTTAAGTACAGCCTTCTTTTTTGCTTGACCTCCAGCTGTGGTATGTGCATAAGCTATAACGCTAGGTACTTCAAAATCTAGCAGTGCAAAGGGATCTGCTGGCACAACAAGGTGCACTGCAAGCACTTTCCATGAGAAAGTGCCATACACCTCTTCAAAGATGACGTCAATCGCATGCGGCACCTATTAAAAAGGACCTTGATGCCTGTCCAAAAGGAAAGTATAGGCTTAAGCAAACAAACATAGGTTTCTCAAAATTCAATAATTATATTACTTAATTAACCTAAAAACACATACGCACATGTCGCGAGCACACACCTGCAAACACACACCCTCAAGTCTTGGGGAACCTGATGTTAAAAAGACAGGCAGTTGAGGAAATGGAAGGTTGTTTGTTAAAGTGTCTGCTAGACGTGCATGCCATTTTAAATGTGGTAAATATACACGCCACGTACATTTGAAAGTAAAAACATAAAAACATAAGGTGGTTTGTGACATTTCTTTCATGGTCGTGGTGCCTATGTAGCTTCAAATGACAAACCTTCCAGAAGTACAGAATGCCAATCTGAGAACTATAATCTGGGACAAATCTCTATTGGCTGTGTTGTGTCCACAGGCTGCAGTCTGCACGCTGCCTTCAAGTCACAACATGAGCGCTTCTTTCAGGCCAGGATTCAGGCCTACCAAGATGGCGCCGCAAACGGTTGACTCGGTGTGTCTGTGCGCGTTGTTTTGTTTTGTGTTTTAACCTTGTTTTAGGCGATGGTACCCGGATCTCTTTCTCCAGAGAAGTGCTCTTGAAAATCAGGGGAACAACGGCAGAGGATTTTCGTACTTTTCTTCTCCCTACACTGGAAATTTTGGACATACTAGTCAAAGGTGTGCTCACCTTGGCTCACGCAGCGAAACGCCGGAGGAGAGGGAAACGGGCCGGTGCGCTGGTGCGTCTTCGCCAGCGAGGACGACGCACACCGTTACCGGGCATATTTCTCTCTAACATGCGTTCACTGCCCAACAAACTGGAAGAACTACAACTGCTGTTGGGGGGAAACAGGGACTTTTCTTCATCGACTGTTTTGTGCTTCACGGAGACGTGGCTCTGTGGACTAATACCGGACTCTGCGCTAGAGCTGGAAGGCTTCCAACTCTACAGAGACACGGACCTCTCCGGCAAAACTAAAGGTGGAGGAATCTGTTTCTACATCAACAGCGGTTGGTGCAACGACGTGACAGTGATCCAGCAGCATTGTTCTCCTGACCTGGAATCTTTCATCATAAACTGTAAGCCTTTTTATTCACCCCGGGAGTTCCATTCATTCAATCTGGTCGGTGTTTACATCCCGCCGCAGGCCAACGTGCAGGTCGCACAGCGCATGCTCGCCGACCAGATACTATGTGTGGAGCGGACCAACCCGGATTCCTTAGTTATTGTCCTTGGAGACTTTAACAAAGGAAACCTCACTCATGTACTACCTAAATACAGACAGCATATTAAATGCCCGACCAGAGAGGAGAATATTCTGGATCACTGTTACACCACAGTCAGGGATGCTTATCACGCGGTCCCCCGTGCTGCACTGGGACTATCTGACCACGTCATGGTCCACCTGATCCCCGCCTACAGGCAGAAACTTAAACTCTGCAAACCTGTAGTGAGGACATCAAGGAAGTGGACCAGTGTAGCTGTGGAGGATCTCCAGACGTGCTTGGACTCTACTGACTGGGATGTGTTCAGGACTGCTACCAACAGTCTAGATGAGTACACAGAGGCTGTGACGTCATACATCAGCTTCTGTGAGGACTGCTGTGTTCCATCGTGCACCAGGGTGAGTTTCAACAATGACAAGCCCTGGTTCACAGCCAAACTCAGAAGGCTACGTTTGGATAAGGCTGAGGCGTTCAGGAGTGGGGACAAAGACAGACTTAAAGAAGCAAAGTACAAGTTTAGCAAGGCGGTGAAAGAGGCTAAACAACGGTACTCTGAGAAACTCCAAAACCAGTTCTCAGCTAACGACTCTGCTTCTGTCTGGAGAGGGCTCAAACAGATCACCAGCTACAAGCCCAAAGTATCCCACTCCACCAACGACCGACGCCTAGCCAACGACCTTAACGAGTTCTACTGCCACTTTGATAGACAAGGGGTCGGTCCTGTAACCATCCCCCTCAACACCTCCCAACAAAGGGTCTTCCCTGATACCACCCCCCGTGACGCCTCCCAACAGCCCCAGCTACAGTGCATCACCTCCACCCCCCCCACCTTAAAGGCCCCCCCCTCCATCTCCCCACCCACCTCAGTGACGACTCTCTTCATCAATGAGGAAGACGTCAACAGACTGTTCAGGAGACAAAACCCCAGGAAAGCTTCTGGACCGGATGCTGTCTGCCCATCCAGCTTGAAGCACTGCGTTGACCACAGACATTTTTAACACCTCACTAGAGACATGCCACGTGCCAGCCTGCTTCAAGTCCTCACTAATCATTCCTGTTCCTAAGAAGCCAAGGACCACAGGACTTAATGACTTCAGACCCGTCGCCCTGACCTCTGTGGTTATGAAGTCCTTTGAGCGCCTTGTGCTTTCTCACCTCAAAGACATCACCGTCCCGATCCTGGACCCCCTACAGTTTGCCTACAGAGCCAATAGGTCTGTAGACGATGCAGTCAACCTGGCCCTCCATTACATCCTCTGGCACCTGGACTCCGCAGGAACCTATGCCAGGATCCTGTTTGTGGACTTCAGCTCTGCCTTCAACACCATCATCCCGGCTCTCCTTCAGGAGAAACTCTCCCAGCTTGGTGTGCCTGACTCCACCTGTAGGTGGATCACTGACTTCCTGTCTGACAGGAAGCAGTATGTGAAGCTGGGGAAACACGTCCCCGACTCACAGACCATCAGCACCGGATCCCCTCAGGGCTGTGTTCTTTCTCCTCTGCTCTTCTCCCTGTATACCAACAGCTGCACCTCCAGTCAACAGTCTGTCAAGCTTCAGAAGTTCACGGACGACACCTCCCTCATCGGACTCATCTCTGATGGAGACGAGTCCGCCTACAGGTTGGAGGCTGACCACCTGGTGAAGTGGTGCAAGCAAAACAACCTTGAGCTCAACGCTCTAAAGACAGTGGAGATGGTTGTGGACTTCAGGAAGAACCCAGCCCCACCTGCCCCCATCACCCTCTCTGGCTCCACAATCAACATTGTGGAGTCTTTCCGCTTCCTGGGAACTATCATCTCCCAGGACATTCAAGAAAGCACAACAGAGGATGTACTTCCTGCGGCAGCTGAAGAAATTCAACCTGCCAAAGACAATGATGGTGCACTTCTACACAGCCATCATTGAGTCCATCCTCACATCCTCCATCACCACCTGGTACGCTGCTAGCACAGCCAAGGACAAGGGCAGACTGCAGCGTGTCATTCGCTCAGCTGAGAAGGTGATTGGCTGCAATCTGCCGCCGCTCCAGGACCTTTACGCCACCAGGACTCTGAAGCGTGCAGGAAAGATTGTGGCTGACCCCTCCCACCCCGGCAACAATCTCTTTGAGCCACTCCCCTCTGGCAGGAGGCTGAGGTCCATCAGGACCAAAACCTCTCGTCACAAGGACAGTTTTTTCCCCTCCGCCACTAGCCTTATTAACAAGGCCCGGAAACCACCCTGACTCTCTCCACACCCCACCCCTGGCTCTACATGCCACTGTACTTAATCTGCTCTTGTAAATCTAAATTGTGTGTATATATTTATACATATATTTATACTTCTTTTGTTTGTTCTGTTTAACCTGTAAAAGAGAACGTGACGTGCACCTACATCACCAAGACAAATTCCTTGTATGTTTAAAAAACGTACTTGGCAATAAAGCTTTTCTGATTCTGATTCTGAATGCGCTGTCGAGGCCTGTACAAATACAAACAGGATCCATACCATCAAGCCCCTCTCGACACAACTAATTAAAAGCCACGGGGATTTTTACTCCTTTCTTACACCAGGAAATCAGAGGGCGAGAAGACTTTATTTTTCTTCTTCTTTTTCCTCCTTCTCATCATTTGGTGCAAGTTCTCCCTTTTCTGTCCTTTGATGTTTTAGAATCCACTTCTAAAGAGCCCTGATACCAAATAATTCAGACTTTGGCAGAGCTCAAGTCTTTATATAATGCTCACCAGACCAATAGCTTTTGAAGGTTCATTTTGGCATGAATAACCAAGCCGCGAAAGAAAATTCTAAAGAGATGGAGGCAAAGTGAATTAATTAATTTACAAAAGGATTGAAAATAATTTAATAAAGGAATAAAGGAATACATTTACAGTTAAGGATTGGCCATGGCTGAAGTCAGCCATGGTGGGAGATGTCAAGTTAATTTGCATTACACTATGGGGGGAAGTGGACATGTCTGCAAGGATGCAAGACAGCTAAAGGAATCTATACAATAAAGAAGTCAGGACATTGGCATGGTGTGGCCTCAGTATCCGACTTTGTGGCTACATTGGCAATGTGAACGCTAACTACTAACACCTTTCAATTGGAGAGAGGAAGGCAGCTTTCTCTAGGTGCAAGGACATTTATTATACAAATGCCTTTTTGAATTGATTAGTAACAATGTTAACAAGGTTATATAATATGTATATCATTTTATATTATAATTTGGACACATTCTTCCACGAAACGCTCAACTGATGTTATGAGGAGAGAGGTGAGTACATGAGTGGTACCCTCCACCCACACCCGACCCAACCATCAATGACTGCTCCACTGCCTTGCGGTATCAACCAAATGCTGATATGCAGTGATTGTGGGCCATCAGTCAAATGAATGTGTGTTCAGCCAGTGTCACCATCAGGCTATCGGAGTGAGTCCAGACTGTTTACATTCCTGGAACTGGAGGGGATGTGATAGTATCAGTTGGACAAAGCCTGGCGTGAGGGTGGCTGGGGTATGGTGGTGGTGGAATAGTGGAGGTAGGGTGGTTGTACTCTGCAGAAGCCCAGGGTGATGGGTTAGCCCATCTTAAATAATCTGTTAAACATGCTATTGGACAAAGTGCGGGAATAAGCCATTTTTTAGGTTAGCTGTTCTCACCACCAAGGCCTTAGCTAGGTCACTCAAAATTAACTTACTCAATTTGCCATATTCCCCAGGCCTACCCTAGCAAAGATTTTCCCACAGATGGAGAACACTGGCTGCACTTCTGAAAGGTAGCTGGATGCATGTGTGGGTAATTAAAGTATTAAATAATGAGTGAATTAAACAAAGACCAACGACTTACCACTGATGACTGTCAGCACATAAAGGGTTTAGCCTCACCGCCTCTGCACCCGCTTCCTTCCCTAGAGAGGGGAAGAGACAGGACAGACCCCATCTGATGAACAACAGTCCATAATCCCTGTGCACCCCAAGCATTCTGGGCACAGATTGGTCAATTCAAGGTGCTGTGCTTCCTTTTTTCAAAATACAGAAGTAGTAGAGTAAAGAAGTAGAAAATTTAATGAATTTCATTTATTTTAAAGCATGCTAATATTTCTTAGGGAAATTGTGTGCTTTAGAATTATGAGCACACACACACACAAACATGGCTTGATATAAGTAATGTTGACCTGACAGCAGTATCTGAGAAAACAGTATCTGTGTCAGCAGCGTCTGGTTGGTAATTATTAAAAGGCCCATTAACAAGATGATAGAGAAACAGGCCAATCCAGTCTGAACGAGAATAGTCTGATCATCAAATGATGGGAAATAAAACCACTGACAATGTGGTACAACAGGGTAAACAGTTTGGAGAGATAATTTAAGTTTAATTCTAAAATAGCGATTTGGGTTGGGCATGGGTAGGAACGCTAATGTTTTCACGTCCAAACTACAATAAAGTGTAGAGTGGCTGAATGAATAATGAAGAATGAAGAATGAAACCTGCTTTGTTTCAGTGGCCATTTCCGTCATTCTTAAATTGTTGCTTAGTCTGTTGGTTAACCAAGTCAGAAGACAATATACATCCAAAAACGATTATGATTTATTAATATGATCCTACACTGAACTCTTTCTTGAAGGACTGTTACCATTCGTCATCATTCTCGCACCTTGCAGTGAACCTGTCCAGCTATAAATATGATCACAAATGTTGAGGATAACGATGTCACAATTTCCTTAATTACTGATAATGATCAGATTTGGGCTGTATTTATATGGAACATTTTATTGGATTTTATTATTTGCAACCCACAGAAGACTATGCACAATGCGTGTACCCTGATCAACAAATATTTGGTACCTGTGCTTCGTAAAATGAAGCACAATGATCAGCAAATACACATTTTTAAGTAGTGACTTTCAGAACATAATTTCCCATGTGAACTAGTCTATATGCATTTGTGGATTTCGTTGAGTTTGGTCAAATGTGTACCGCTGCGGATCCGTAAAATAAAAAGGTCCGTTAAATGTGGATGTGTCCTTAGCATACACCTGTAGATGGTGATATGCATATTGAAGTGAGTTGTAACCCACAGAAGGCAAATCAAATTGCGTGCACCACAATCTACAAATATAATGTACTTGTGCTTTGCAAAATGATATCCACACATATATGTTAGGATCCACAAATGCATCTAACTTTTTCGTATGCAGTCGAGTCCACGAATTGGGAACGAAAGAAAGGACCACAGTCATCTAGTTTTCGCCAAGGTGAGTGTCTGTTTTAAGTTTTCAAGTACAAATACTTCCAAGTCACTATGCTTAGCATGGGTTGTACCAAGAGTATGCAAACAAAGACATATTAATCTCACTTGATGGCATTGTATGATTAAACCATTACGCTTAAACATCATTAACCTCCAAGAAACATATACAGTGCCTTGCGAAAGTATTCGGCCCCCTTGAACCTTTCGACCTTTTGCCACATTTCAGGCATCAAACATAAAGATATAAAACTGTAATTTTTTGTGAAGAATCAACAACAAGTGGGACACTATCATGAAGTGGAACGAAATTTATTGGATATTTCAAACGTTTTTAACAAATAAAAAACTGAAAAATTGGCCGTGCAAAATTATTCAGCCCCCTTAAGTTAATACTTTGTAGCGCCACCTTTTGCTGCGATTACAGCTGTAAGTCGCTTGGGGTATGTCTCTATCAGTTTTGCACATCGAGAGACTGAAATTTTTTCCCATTCCTCCTTGCAAAACAGCTCGAGCTCAGTGAGGTTGGATGGAGAGCGTTTGTGAACAGCAGTTTTCAGTTCTTTCCACAGATTCTCGATTGGATTCAGGTCTGGACTTTGACTTGGCCATTCTAACACCTGGATATGTTTATTTGTGAACCATTCCATTGTAGATTTTGCTTTATGTTTTGGATCATTGTCTTGTTGGAAGACAAATCTCCGTCCCAGTCTCAGGTCTTTTGCAGACTCCATCAGGTTTTCTTCCAGAATGGTCCTGTATTTGGCTCCATCCATCTTCCCATCAATTTTAACCATCTTCCCTGCCCCTGCTGAAGAAAAGCAGGCCCAAACCATGATGCTGCCACCACCATGTTTGACAGTGGGGATGGTGTGTTCAGGGTGATGAGCTGTGTTGCTTTTACGCCAAACATAACGTTTTGCATTGTTGCCAAAAAGTTCCATTTTGGTTTCATCTGACCAGAGCACCTTCTTCCACATGTTTGGTGTGTCTCCCAGGTGGCTAGTGGCAAACTTTAAACGACACTTTTTATGGATATCTTTAAGAAATGGCTTTCTTCTTGCCACTCTTCCATAAAGGCCAGATTTGTGCAGTATACGACTGATTGTTGTCCTATGGACAGAGTCTCCCACCTCAGCTCTAGATCTCTGCAGTTCATCCAGAGTGATCATGGGCCTCTTGGCTGCATCTCTGATCAGTCTTCTCCTTGTATGAGCTGAAAGTTCAGAGGGACGGCCGGGTCTTCGTAGATTTGCAGTGGTCTGATACTCCTTCCATTTCAATATTATCGCTTGCACAGTGCTCCTTGGGATGTTTAAAGCTTGGGAAATCTTTTTGTATCCAAATCCGGCTTTAAACTTCTCCACAACAGTATCTCGGACCTGCCTGGTGTGTTCCTTGTTCTTCATGATGCTCTCTGCGCTTTAAACGGACCTCTGAGACTATCACAGAGCAGGTGCATTTATACGGAGACTTGATTACACACAGGTGGATTCTATTTATCATCATTAGTCATTTAGGTCAACATTGGATCATTCAGAGATCCTCACTGAACTTCTGGAGAGAGTTTGCTGCACTGAAAGTAAAGGGGCTGAATAATTTTGCACGGCCAATATTTCAGTTTTTTATTTGTTAAAAAAGTTTGAAATATCCAAGAATATTCGTTCCACTTCATGATTGTGTCCCACTTGTTGATTCTTCACAAAAAATTACAGTTTTATATCTTTATGTTTGAAGCCTGAAATGTGGCAAAAGGTCGAAAAGTTCAAGGGGGCCGAATACTTTCGCAAGGCACTGTATCTTAACTTATATCCAGCATATGTATACCCAGTGAACATCTTCCTGCCCTCCATCTCATGTTTGCTCCACTAGTGTGACATCATCTGTAAACAACTTTTACTCTATCAAAGTCTGGTGATTTTCCGCACAGAAGATGGTCGGATGGCCAAATAATGAATAGCTCTTGTGCGGTCATTGGTGAAACAAAACGTCTCCTCTGCATTGTTTTCATGAGAACTTGGGATAGAATGTGATTGGTTACCGCTCTCTGCCAGCGCCTTCTTCTCGTCTAGGCTGTCGGCGAGGTCATGAGCATCACTGTAAGCCCGGGCGAGTCGCCACAAAAGCGAAGCGCTGTATCCATACTGCCAATAGCGGAAAAGAAAAAGGTTGGTTAAAACTGCAGTATGCATGCATACATCCCTTTTCACACACCTTTGTCACTGCTGCTGCTATCGCTTTTTGGTAAGAATTGGTTGAAAATGAAGTGTTTAAAGAATGAAAGCCAGCCATCCATTTCTCATATCAAACCTAATGTGTTTCACTCTAAACTGAATATGGAGGAGGAACATGGTAGGTAAATCATTGCAGAGGGAGTGTTAGGGGTGAAAGAGGACGTGACGCAAAGCACCCCAAAAAAATTTAAGCGAGAGAGAACGAGAGCGAGAGAGAAACTTGACAAAGGCCCACAGACATGAATGCGTGTGTACTCAACGTACCTCCTCTTTTTTCTCCAGAAGCGTATCTAGACTCTGTCTCTTGCTGCCACTGTCCCCTCGATGCAGAGCGTCAACCCTCTCCAGAAGGACAACCAGCTGGTCCACAGGCTCCTCCTCCTCCTCCTCCTCCTCCTCCTGACTCGGACGGTTTGGTTCCTCTTCGTCAGAGTCTGTCAGCGCCGTCATATACCTGGAGAACACAATGCCATCATATGTGATGAGAAACTAATAACCAACCAACGTCAGGTTGAGCCAGGTTCATTTCCTACAGTCCTTATCAAAGCTACAAGGTGGAAGTCTCTTTGACAAGACATTCCTCACCATCAACCCTTGAAAGAGCCAAGGAAAAACATGACTACACAATCTATCTCCCATGCAAGTAAAACAGGGTTTGGGTGTTCTGCATCATATCAGTCAGGTCAGACATGCACCCCTCAGCCGACACACACGTTTTTTTTCGTCACTGGAATCACCGAGTGTACAAACTACATAATTCCCTCTTCAACCTGTGGGCGGGAAAGAACCTCTCTGAGAAATCTCACCCCGCGATGACTCGGAGCAATCAAAAATCAAGTTTTAACGAGTCGCTTTTATGATTACCCTGTGGCCAGGGCTGATTATACACACTGACAGTTCACTGCATGTTTACATGCAAGGCTGCAGCAGCCTTGTTTACACAAGTGGGTCACTTCATTGTTTCTAAATGCAGACAGTGGAGGAAAGTCTTGACATTATGACACGCAACAGTGTTGCGTTGTTTTATGGTTCCCTCTTTCAACAACGGTCTTTCAACAACGCTAACTAATCAACAGCCCTTAAGAAGAAGCAGCGTATAGCAAGCTGTATATGAGAAGGAAAAAAATGGTCTTAACGACTTAATAAGGGTGAAATGAAAGACACAGAAAGGTGAAACTATGGGAAGCCTCCATCAGGTGTTGGCAGCAGCTGCGTGTGCGTCATTGGTGGTTTGGAGGAATGTTTATGTCTGTGAGCCACATGTTCTGGAGGGATGTGTCAGAGCGGGTCGCGCCCAGAAGCACCGTGGACCCAACAGGTGCCCTGTGCCGGAGGCCACATACAGACCCCGCCCACCCAGACACACCTTGAGCCCTCCTGTTATTACAAGAGCCGGGGCCTTATTAGCCACTGAAGGCCTGGGACAGCCTGGAGAAAAGGAAAAGAAAATGGGAAAATTGCAGCAGCACAAGGGGCTGCCGCATGCGAGAACAACAACACATGTCAGCCCCATAATATGTTCAGATTAAGTAGCTTCCGATGTTTTTATGTCTGAACTCAACCTCTTTTGCATCTGAGGGTGCAAAAGCACATCATGTGTAATGAACTGAAATGATATTGCATCGTGAACGCTTACAATAAAGAAACCAATCTAAAGTGCTGATGTTGTGTCATCAAGGGCTAGCTGTAGAAAGCTAATGCTTACAATATATAAACTAATCTAAACCACTGATGTGCCATTAAGGTCTAGCTGTAGCATGTTAATGCTTAGGATAAAGAAACCAATCTAAAGTAATGATGCTGTGTCATTAAGGCCTAGCTGTAGCATGTTAATGCTTACAAAGAAACCATAAAGTAATGATGTTGTCATTGAGGCCTAGGTGTCGCATGTTAATGCTCACAATAAAGAAAACCAATCTAAAGTACTGATGTTGGGTCATCAAGCCTAGCTGTGGCATGTTAATGCTAACAATAAAGTAACCAATCTAAAGTAGCCTAGTTAGAACCAGGCCTTAATTCGAGGCCCAGAACAATAAAGGCACACAGATTTTGATCATCTCTGTAAACAGTAGTGAGCAGATCTATTGTGATGAGAGCATACTTTTGAGTGCTTGCTTGCCATTGAGGTAAACAATCCCCTCTTTGTGGACCTATCCCGGGGAAAAGCCGAAAACCTTCATGTTTAACAATACATTTCATATCCATTTCATAATGTACAAGGATTATCATAGCTCATCTTAGTTACTGTAAAGGCTTTCTGCAGATAGATTACATAATAGCACAACAACCACTTATACTTTGTAGCAAACAACCATGCTACACGCCACCTAGGTGGCTCCCATACTCCACCTAGGTGACTTTCCTCGGGCTCCTCCAAACGAATGGACACAGGGTGGTGATGTTGAACCGGTTTATTGTAAAAGGTTGAGTAGAATGAGGCATTCAGATGGTGCTCCATGCTGCCATGCCACAGAGCTCTTCCTGAGTGTGTGTGGTGATGGCTGGTTTAACCTGTGCACACTGATTGCTCAATGTGCAACAGGTGTGCAGCCCCACCCAGCCCCAGAGTCCAATCAGTCTGACTCGGGCCAGGTGAGGCTGCTTAAACCAGCCACCATCCACACATACTCCCACATACCCCCAACACCCAATTGAAGCCGGGGAGAATCCCCAGCTGAAACCTGCTTGCTTGGTTCATTCTCCTTGTGCAACCATAAGATATGCAAGTCACTGATCAACTTCTTGAAATGCACTTTGTGTCCTTATAATGGAGCACAGCCATTCAACCAAGTCCAGGGGGGGAAAAGGAGATATACTTTCAAGGGAGCTTAACCGTGGAGGTTGTCATGGCGAGAGCCCTCACAACAAACACGGTGAAGAGTTACCATCTCAACATCTCAAGGCCTTAGAGCATCTGGTCTCAGGCCTATTCACTGCTGGGTGCCACAAGGTGGGGTGGGAGGTCGGTTACTTGTACTGCAACAATGGCCTGACTGGAGAGTGAATATATTGCCTCTGCAAGCGTCCAAATAGTAGACATGGGTCAGAATTCTCTAAGAGAAATCGTACTTGTCTGAGCTCTCCCACAAAGCCCACCATTGCACTAGGTTCTGCTGCCACGGTCTGGGTCATGACTGAAGTGGTGCTAACTACGCCCCCTGTTTGTGATGAAGCGCAATAGCATTGTGGAAAAAAACTTGATGAATGATACTGAAAACAGTATTAGACATACAGCTGTTTACATTGCTGTTGGGGCCCATCATACAAAAGTAAAGCAGGTCATTCAACTAAATGTGACTTTTTGTGTGATCTAATAGACTGGGGGGGGGGGGGGGGTTCCCCGTCTTGCATTGCTTCTGCTTAAGAAAACCTGTTTGCATATCAGGGGACATTTTGGCCCTGTAATGAAACTTGCCAGGAGGAAGATACTCAAGAAACTCAATACAGAGGGGACAACGGTGGCTGAATATGCAGTAGGGAAGTGTTAAGCAGCTGCACTGATAAGGGCATAGCAAAGACCAGAAGGCCAATAATTAAGAAAAGGAAATTAACGTAAAAATAATAGGGTTTGTTGTACGGTTTCTTATCAAAAAAAGGTATTTGGGGTGGACGGAAAAACCGGAAGAACGCATGCAAGTGAAGACATACAGCTATTTCAATTATTCACACACCGAGTAGCCAACAAGTGCTGTTGTGCAACATCGAGAACAGTGCAGGTGCACTCTCAGGGCACTGGCACGAGGTTAGACTGTGAACTTTGTGTTCCACCAAAGCATTTCCATGTGCTCATTTAAAAGTTGGTTATTGTCTTCTGGATCTAGTGGTGACCTTCAACTCCAAACTTCACCCACTACAGCAAAGCTATGTGAAAAGATGCGTGCATAGACTGCTAAGCCTATTTCGACTTTACATGTGTCCTTGTATGCTTAAAATTAAGCAAATATGTGCTTTAGCCAAGTGTAAATATTCCATTTAAATGCAACCATGCTCACTGAGGAGTACTTACATTTTTGTTAGCTATAAGCGTTTCAATGAAATACATAAACATTAGGTGTGCGTTGATCAGGCATTCCTTCCTTGCCACACAGAATCCGTCTGCTCTACTTAAATCAACAACTATCCATGTCATAAATGCAAGGATTTTCTTGCCGTATTTTTTTTTATTGTTATTTTTAATACGTTTTTCCCCCTCCTCCAACTAATGTCCTTGAGCTATGGTGAGGCGAGGTGAATAAACAGCAGTGGGAACTGTTTGAGGAATTACAAGTTCCTACAAGACATGTTTAAATGAGGTTCCTGACAGCTTGGCACGCATGCGGCGTGATTGATAGGCCCTCCTGTCAATCCCTGTAGAAGAGGATGTGTCGATGAGGAAGCTGTCACGGCACACGGAGAGCCAATCACAGGGCTGTGGAAAGTCTCGGGGGTCCCAATCCTTCTGGCAGGGAGGATTATGTCCTCATTCTTAGTACTGTCTTACCCGCTCACTTTGACATGGTGGTGTATTATTTATTTTTTTACCAACACATGTACACACAAATACAGAAACAAAAATGTATCTGTGCAGGTATTTCAAAAAACACGTGTTTCAGCAAGCTGAGTCCAATCACTGGGTACGCCAACACTAGTCACACAGTTGGAATATTTCAAACTCAACAGACAAGAAAATGTCCTGCAATTATCACTGACATCTAAACAACTGCATACAATCTGTGATCAATAGGTTTGCACGATGCATGCACGTCTGCTACACATCAATGCATATTTCCATGGTTGATATGGCGATACATTGATAATTGCCTCTGGTTCAATTGTGATTGCTCTACTCTCTGTAGAGAGTTGATACCGGGATTACAGAGACTGATGGTTCTTGTTTTTAATTCTTTGTAATGTCACTGTCAGTGATGCAAGCCGTGTCTACTTTTGTAGATTTTGTAATATTTATTTTTCGTATTTATATTTGGTTTGCAGAGCATAGCTGGCAGCAAGGTGAAAACAATATCCCGGCTAATCTTTCTGTGTACTTACTGACTTTGGCCAAAACAAAACAAGCGACCACAGCACTGCGCAACAGGGGCCATGGCTCTACCGTTGCCCTCCCAACAGGCTCAGAGAGAGGATATGGTGCTCTTAGGTGGGATACGGAGGGCCCTTCAGATGGATGTGAGGATTAGGGCTGTAGCTCATTTCTCTGGGTGGATGCCAGGTATTCCCTGAGGGGCTGGAATTTCTTCTCTACCGACTCCACCATTCCCACACACCGTGCCCCAACAAACAACAGAGCAGAGGTAAAGTTCTTTAATTATGAAAGGTCTGTGTGTGTGTGTGTGCGTACATCAAAATATTTATTTCTAAGGATTACGACCTAGAGATAGGAGCCATTCAATGGTGCAGTCGGGCAACCAATCCACTGCCTCTACTGGAGTGGAGGGGGGCTGGGTTTAAGCTAAGATTGAACCCTCTAATGGAGGAGGGCTGATGTTTACACAAGGGGGAAAAAGGATGAATGACCTCATATAACCCAGGTGCATCGATCATGCTTACAGTAGTCACGTAGCAAAAGACAGATGAGACAGATGTGTTTTTATAGAGGGCCACAAGCGGTGCCAGAGTCATTCACAACCTCACTGCACACTGACATGAACCAGGGTCTCGTCAGATTAAGTACCTAATCCGCTGCAGCCGTAGAACTCCGTTTTTTCAAAAGTGAACAGTTGATCTGACAATGCATGTTAGATTAAAAAAAAAACAGCAGTTTAGATCAATGCATTTGACAAGCAGAGCCTGTAGTAGCAATCACATTGCCTTGAGCTGGGGTTTATTTGAAACAGCAGGAGAACGGGCTGTTCACCTGGTGAGATGAAATACAGTTCACAGGGAATTGGCACATAGCTGCAGCTATTTAAAAAATAAAGCACCTACAGCAGCAGCAAGGAATAGAGTCTGACAGATCTAAGAGACAATACATGCTTATTAACTGCTTAGTCAGGATGCCAGCACACCAAGGGCACAGTATTTTAGTACCCTTGTGCTCTAGTGATAATAATAGTAATAATGTTTGCCAATTATAATGAAGTTTTCATTAAGTACAACAAATTATTTAAATTATTATATCATTTTAAATAGTATACAACTATTATACGACACCAAGAATGGAGGTGTGGGATGACACAGAGCAAAGCAGGGGAGAAGGGCCTTTTAAGGCTGTTATATTAGGTTTTTTTGGGGGGGAGGGTCACAGGTGAAAACAGAGAACTACTTTGTTATAGCAGAACTTCTGATCCAGCAGTCCTACTATGTCATAACAGAACTTCTGATCCAGCAGTCCTACTATGTCATAACAGAACTTCTGATCCAGCAGTCCTACTATGTCATAACAGAACTTCTGATCCAGCAGTCCTACTATGTCATAACAGAACTTCTGATCCAGCAGTCCTACTATGTCATAACAGAACTTCTGATCCAGCATTCCTACTTTGTCATAGCAGAACTTGTGGGGGAAGACGGCACGGAGCCTGGAAGCCTGAAACCAGAAACGGCAAGGGATGGAGTTACACCTCGTTTCCTGTTCATTATGGAGATATTCTACCAAAGAATTGTGGATGAAGCTTTAAGAAGAAGATTTACTAAATGTATTTCTACAATGGCCAGTCTACACAGTGTTGATTTGAAACCTTTACAGACACTTTTACTATATAGTTTACTATTGCTGGCCAGGTTTGTGTTTTTGCCAATAACAAGCTTACATCCCTGCCTCCAGCAACATGATTGGCCGAAACAACTATGAAGCAAAATAAAGTGAAACATCCCGTTCACCCAGATTTGAGCTTGTCTGCCACCAGACTTTAGATATGAATCTAAGATTAATAGTTATAAGTTATAAATTAACCTCTTCCGCATTTATCCAGCGGATTTTGTTCATGCAGAACTTCCAAAAGTAGATACATTTTAACAAGAGATTAAACATTCTGTGCCTTGCCGGTTTGGCAGTAATTCCAATGATGACACAGAGGTTTGATTTGCCATCACCTTTTGACATTGAAGCCATTAGATAACTATTGAACTCACTAGGTGTTTCAATGTGGATGTAACAGTGCCTATTGCCTGAAATCCCATTTCATTACACTGGACACATGGGCAAAATACACAAATTCTATGGCAAATTAAAGCTTTGACTGTAAGACAGTGTCTGTAAGACATGTATAATCTTCTTCCTAAAGACAATAAAACTTCAAAATAGCATTAGTTGTTGTTTTGTCTTTAGTCTGTCACATTTATAATTCCAAATGTTCCTATTTGCCTTTCCAAGAAGACAGTTAAGTGGGTGTTGATGCTTAGGTAACCTGCTGTTTATTTTATCATAGGTTGGGGTGTGATCGAGGTATGTTGCGGTCTATGGAGGTAGAGCTGGGCATGTTCCTCTGCCGTTCCTCCACACCTGAGGCACATTGGAAAGCACATCTGCTTACCCAGTAAGTTGCTTTGCAAAGGTGGGGAAGCACAAGGCATTCAGGGCATATCTCAAGTAACAACAATCTAACCAGCTGGTCACATACGAAGGAAATTAACACACTGAAATAAATCTGTGATAAAACTCACTGGAACGATAAAAAGAAATCGTTCCATCCACAGGGTGGAATATGATGCATAATCAAATGCTACACTTTCCTTGTTACATTTTTGACATCACTGTTACATTATAATATATGAATCAAATTAATCTAAAAACAGGCCTCCACTCAGAAGAATAATGAGTTTAAGACATTATTTCCAGCAATCAGTCCATCACGTTGGATATCCTTATGTTAGGATGTCCCAGAAAGCTCCTCAGTCAACAAGACACCCATTGCCTTATGCTCCACTCTTCACCACACCTTACTGGGTGGGTAAAAACGCCTGGGTGATGCCGAGCCAATTAGAGATTGCCCTCACGCCGTTCCTAGTTGAAAAGCCTTGAGCTTGTATTTCACTGGGTGCATTCAAATAAAACCATCCCATTGATTGTGTATATAACTGTCTCCGATTTATGGCAGTAGATTAATTACAGTTATCATTTTAATTGGGGAGAAACAGCAGTGCCAAACCAAAACACTGGTATTTTCATTCAATGTGTGTCTCTGGAGAGCATATATAGTGGGTCCCTTGCACCTTATTTTGCTGTAATAATATGAAGCCTAATGAATTAAGAAAAGTTCAACAGCACTGTTCTGTTTCAACAGAACAGATCAGATCACAAGTTGCATACAAGATGTTCAATTCAAAGGTGTGTGCAGTGCATCATCGTTATGATAATCCTGTACTTCAGTGACCTGTAGTAGTTACGTACATTTAGTATGTGAAGAGTTAAGACATACAAGAGTATCCGACTTGCTGATCATAAACTGATTTAATGATCTATTTTAACATGCACGCTACGAAAGCTTTTTATTTATGTATTTACTATTTACGATGGCAAAGTCTGAATCCAAAACAAATCAAGAAATGCTTTTAGCCACTTAGACCACAAGTAGAGTTAGCAGCAGCAATAAACTAATTGAATACGGGTACAATTCCCGATTTGTATTATAGTGGTAGTGTATATGGTTGTACTCACCCTCCCTCGCTCTCTGCCTCCTCTGAACTTTGACCTCCGCTTCTGGCAGCCAAGCCGGTGGCCGCGGCCCGCTTCCTACGGGTAGGGGTGGTCCTGCGGGACCCCGCAGCGTTGCCCTCTGACCTGCTGTGCCCCTTTAGCTCCTCTCTCACTTGGTCGGGCAGTAGGGGCAGGGCGCTCTTCAGGGCCCTCATCTCATCCTTCAGCTCCGAAACGCAGCGTATCAGAGCCTCCAGGCGGTCCAGCACCTCCGCCTGGCCTCCTCCGGCCGGCCCAATGACGGCTCCGCAGTCCACCATAGTCATGCCACCGCCAGCTCGGCTGCCGCTGGGGCTGTTGAGGTACAGGCCAGGCCAGGAGTCCCGGCGCCTGGACTTGAGACTGTGGTACCAGACGGCAGCCAGGCTGATGCCGGCCATCCCGGCCAGAGCTCCCAGAACTATCAGCTTGCTGTCAGCATGAGCCATGCTGTCTGCAGAGAATGTAACAAAAACACACGTTGCAGTGGTCATACCTGAAAGGCTTCGCTGTTTTGCTTTTACTCGCAGTCGTAAAGTAAGTGGGGATGTAGTATACGAAAAACATATTTCAATACATGCACACTTAGAAGATCATTTCTTAAAAGCTTAATAGGGCTTGTACAACGTGAGGTCACATGGCAGTGAGCAGCCATTTCGGACGTATTGGAACATAGGAATGTTATTGGTAGTAATGGTGTTTGGGTCATTGTTTTGTAATTCATTGTGAAATTATTCGTCATTGTGGAGAGACCCTACTGTGTTTGAAACGGCCACAGCGTTTCTCATGCTAGACATGGCAAAAACGTATTAGCCCACGTTAAGGTATATTTACGTTGATTTAGGATTTTAGATTACTACAACTCTGGATGCATCACAAAATGGCAAAAATATATCCCAGGATACTTTCAGATATACAAGCCCTATGGAAGTGAGTGACACTTATGAATTGCTTGTAGAATGACCATACATTTAGACTGACAAGACGTTGACATTAATAATATCATTTGGGTTTGTTCTCTTGTGCACATCAGCAAAACACGTTAATACAAATCAGTAGCATTGATTATTGTGATGTTGTAACTTAGAAAGAAGTACAATGGAGCCGAAATTACATCCACACATCATCCGTCATAAAACTAACACTAAGGCTAGCTATATAGGCTAATGACATTATAACACTACTCGTCCAGGGATTTAACACCCATCACACCCGACTATAAACAATCAAAATGACTTTACTACACTAGGTACAATGTGTAATGACTGCGTTAAAACGACATTTATACACCGTGTACGTGTGTCTCTTTCAGTGCCCTGACTCGGTGTACAACATTCGTTGGTTCATCTATTGAACAAATAAGTTGTATGAAGACACTCCCCTTCGACACCGTCTCCACTTAATGCAAACACACACATGCGCTTCGTAAACGTTCCATTTATTCGTTCAGATAAAACTTAATGTGAGACAGTTACAATGAGTTTATATACCAATGCTATATTTAATGCGATACATGAGTACAATTAAGTATTATATCTTACTGTAGTGGAGGTAAACTGGGAGGCAGCTCTGTTATCTTTACCGTCAGCTTTCTGTGTAACCGCCAAAACATTCCGTGTTCGGGGAGAGCCCAAACAGAAACGTTCCGTTGGCCCGACGAGAACGAGAATCAAATCCGAATTTGAGTTGATTTTGAATGGCCGCGTTCACCCAGATTTGAGCTTGTTGGCCATCAGACTTTTAATATCAATCTTAAATCTGATTTGAAATCTGAAGTTATTAGTTAACCTCTTCTGCATTCACTTCCAAAAGTATTTACAAGTTACATTTTAACACTTGTCTTGGGTAAAAGGTTTGGCAGTAGTTCCAATGATGACCAAGAGGTTTGATTTGCCATCAAATTTTAATATTGAAGCCATTAGATAACGATTTAACTCACTGGGTGTTTCAATGTGGATGTAACAGTGCCTATTCTCTGAAATCCCATTTCATTACATTGGAAAAATGGGCAAAATACACAAATTCTATGGCAAATTAAAGCTTTGACAAAAACGGCTACATGTCATTACTCACTCCCCGTGTAAGACATGTATAATCTTCTTCCTAAAAACTCGATTAAAACGTAAAAACGTCAAAATAGCATTAGTTGTTGTTTTGTCTCTGTCGTGAGTGCCGTGACTCAGTGTACAACATTCGCTGGTCATCTATTGAACAACTAAATTGAATGAAGACCTTCGACACCTTCTCCACTAAATTCAAACACACATGCGCTTTGTAAACGTTCCATTTATTCGTTCAGATAAAACTTAATGTGAGACAGTTACAACGTGTTTATTTGCCAATGCTATATTGAATGTGATACATGAGTAATTCAGTATTATATCTTACTGTAGTGTAGGTAACTGCATTTATCCAGGGGAGTTTGATAACTCCCCCCCCCCCCCCCCCCCCCAAACACCTACACACACACACACACACACACACACACACACACACACACACACACACACACACACACACACACACACACACACACACACACACAAACAAACATTCCTCAAGAAAGACTTAGTACAAAGAACTGATTCAATGACATCAAAAGTCTATACTGTAAGTTAGGAACAACATTATTGCACTTCTGTGGCATTATGGAGAACTAACACAGTATTTGTGAGTGTTCATATAAGTGAGGGTCCCAAATGGAAGAGGTTCAAAAAGCACCCATCATATGACAGCAGGGTATCATGTGAGAGCAGGCTATCATCTGCACTTATTTGAGACTTGGTGTGTGTGTGTGTGTGTGTGTGTGTGTGTGTGTGTGTGTGTGTGTGTGTGTGTGTGTGTGTGTGTGTGTGTGTGTGTGTGTCTGTGTGTGTGTGATCACGATAAACTAAAGTATGCAACCCGTTCCCCAGATCTAATGTGTTAAATGGTCTTGAAAGGGCTTTCGCAATGTAAGAAGGTTGTCAGGGTACCAACCTGGAAGATGGGAAAATAGTGTTAATCTAATCAGCTATGGAGCCGACTAGGCTAGGCTAGGCTAGTTTCCTATAGCCCGGGGTGAACCCAGGATTGCTACGTGCAGTTTGCTACCTGCTCAACTGGCACAGAGTGGAACACATTGTTCCCCCTGCCCACAGCCTGCATTCCGCCAGCACAGGGAACAAAAGCCCACCTGAAGGCCCAGATGTGCAGTGAGCCACTTAAAAAAAAAAGCAAAAGCCTTGGCCACCAGCCCTGGGAGGGAGTGAGGGAGGGAGGGGTACGTCGATGGACTGATAAGACTCACCCAGCAATGTCCTCGCTCCCACTGGGGTCAAGGCCAGAAGATAAGGGGGGAGGGTCTACCATCAATCTGCCGCCATCCCCTCAGCCCTCCACCCATCTGTCCAAGGCCTTAGCCTGGATTGAGGGGGTGAGGGAATGGGTGAGGGGGGTTTATAGGGCGTATCACCGCCTTGTTGGTTGGAGCTTTCTTTGTGTACTGCAATGAGTCACTAACAAGAAAAACTGCAGAGAAGAAAGCCATGTGTAATGTAGCATTACTATCAGATGCTGGCTGACAGGCCGCGGTGAGTGTAGTAGCGGCCAGAATTCCCTGTTGGTGCTGAATTCATTAACATCAGGAGGCCCCACCACAGCAGAACAAAAACAAAAAAATGGCGTGTGTTTCATTTGCACGCCATGTTAAGAGATTTACTTTAAAGAGGCACCCAACCAAACAGATGGCCGCCTGACAGGTTTGTGCAACTGAAGGTGTGCCATCAGTCAGCTGCTTCAGCATGCCACCGGATTGGGGAATCCGACTGATGGGCCTACACTTGCTCCATTGATGAGTTTCGCGCCGCTGCAACGTGCTCCCTGTTTTCATCCAAAGGGGGACTTCACCAAGTAGACTCCAACAGTAATTTCAAGGCAAAATCAAAAAATAAACTAGAGGAAAACCAGTCAATCATCAATTGTCAAAGTTGATAAATCATCATCATACCAAGCATGATTTATATGCATTCTTAAGAACATGATCTTTACAATTATCAATTACATTTCAAATGTAAGTTATTAATCAGTGCAGTACATATTAAACAACATTTTCCTGATGCAGTTTGTTTAATTTTTGACTGATTTGTTTTCCATTGTTTTTCCTCTATAGTCACAGAAAATAATCATTCAGCCAAAAGGTTGAAAACTCAATTCTCCATGTTTGCTGCCCAACACATTTTTCCAGAACATAGTAACAACAATACATACAATAATGCATTTACTATTTCCATCTTTAATATCGTCCATCTTCTTCTGCCTGTAGGCCTACTGTTGCTTGGCTCTTCAAATGGCAGTTCAAAGTCCAGGCCCCAGTGCCAAAGCATGATTACATAGTAGCTCATGATCAACATTTATTTTCTGCTTGCCTAGTCACTGAGATCAGGGATTGTTAGTTGTTCATGAACTGTTCAGTTTGCTTTTTTTTTTTACAGTATTACATTATTCAATATTCTATCCATCATTAATTTGGTTCTATCTTTGTTGTTTTTGTTTTGATATCTAAGGAAATTTATAGGCCCATTTCTTTCTTTTTAACTAAGTAATTTATGTCTACATTTGTTTCTTTTTAATCTAATTTATTTATTTATCTATATTTCTTCCTTTTTTAGGCCTACACTCTTTCCTTCTTATATTTTACTGTTTAACTGAATGTTGAACCTGTCCAGCAGGGGGCGCCAACGTAACGAACATTGAGTCAGGCACGCTATGCTTAGTCCGTATGGTGAACTCCGAATAAACATGTGAAAAAGGCAATGTCTTTCAAAAAGAAAAAATGTAAGACCCAACAGGCCTTTTGCAATTTGACGAAAGATTTGTGTCTAACTCTATCCATCCATCAAAGCCAGGCAAAACAGGCGTGTGGTAAGAAGAATCATGTACAATCTCGATGCAGATCGTGCGGTGTACAGTGTAAAATTGATGACAGCTGTAAAAACCTTGTTTGAGTTACACTCCTCTCTTTTTGCGTGTCTATGGATGAGAAGTAATTTACCTGAGTCACGCATCTTATGTTTTAATATGTCAGCTCTACGTTTCCCATAAAAAAATAAATGTAAAATAAATGTTGTAAACCATAATTCAAAGCAGAATTTGTTTTTTAAGGATTATTACCCAAAACCCAATAAGTGAATTGAGATGCAACTCGAACATAAATTCGGGCAATAAGTCCCAGTTTTCACTGCCAAACATTGCAATATTCATCTGCTTTATCATCAACAGTGAATACTTCATAAGTAATAATACCAAAAATAATGTTAAACTTTCTTAAATTGCACAGCCTCCTTGCCGGATTTGATTCAAAAGAATAATTACTATTTACTATTTAGGTGTTTTGGATAACAGCAGAAAGTAACTTGCTGTGATTTACTGTAGTTTTTCATAAACATGGAGCAGGTAGGAGGTAGAGCATTTTGCTCAAGGACACCTACAGGTAGACCGCGGCCATCTGCATTAGTTCTAACCATTGGTATTTATTATTTCCGGAAATAACAAGCTGAAGAGTTACATAAAATGGTTGGTAGTTACAATTATTTTATTATTATTATTATTAAAAATAATAATGTTATGTTTTTCTCCTTACACTGGCTTTCCAGTTCTACAAAGTGTCTACAAGAAGAAAAACACTAAGAAGGCAGCCAGGGGAAATAGTCAGGTTGAAACCCTGCCACAGAATTAGGTTTTGTGCAAGTTCGTTTTAAATGACACCTTCTAAAATACAGATGCCATGGCTGAGACCATAGTGGTTTCAGCTAAACAACATTAAGCCTACTTTCTACATCACAAAAACCAATGATGAATTTTTACCAAATCAGGAGCTGTCAATGACGCATCGGCCCGACTGCTGTTTGTAGTTATCGAACACCACAATACTACGACAACTCTGCCACACTCTAGTTTCCATTCTGTCCCCTCGCTAACATTTACTTCCAAACCCAGGCACACTCATTTTGGCGCACTACTTTTGGTACACTCACTGGTGGTGAGTTTAAGATGCTTTTAAAAACTGCTCCAGCTGCTTGAGAAATGCCCTTTGCACCCTCGTATTAGTGATGGGAAATGCAGGAACAATCCAGATGGACATTTATGTGTGAGATTTGCCTTAAGCCTGCCTCTTTTAACTCTTTGCAACACCTGTAGGCTGAGGCTGAATGTAGTTCATCCTGATGTCAACTCTGCAGATGTGCTCTATACTCTAACAAACTGACAAAGTTTAGGAAGGATTTAATGGCACTTGCTGAATGAGTGACATACAGGTGGATTTTATGTTTTTAAAAGTTATTGTGTTCAGTTCAGATGATATAGAGATGCAGACAGAGAGGTGTTTTCCCTCAGCATAAGAGGCTGTTATGCAGACCTACGGGTGTTGGTTGGTGAGTGTGTTAATAACAGAGTGGTTAGGCCAAGTCAATCTATTGCATACAACACACTGACAACATGTTACTGTAGCAATGCCAATGCTAAACGCCACCTAGGTGGAACAAGAACATCCTCCAGAACAAGGATGCAGGGTGGTGATGTTGGAAACCGGTTTATTGTAGACTTTGAAGACAATGGTACAGGAAGATGGTGATCCATTCGCCATGTAGGAGATCTTCCTGAGTGTGTGTGGGGATGGCTGGTCCCAGCGCTGGACCTGTGCACATTGATTGCTCAATGTACAACAGGTGTGCAGCCTCACCCAGCCAGCCCAGTCCAATCAGTCTGACTCGGGCGAGGTGAGGCTGCTTAAACTAGCCATCATCCACACACTCCACAGTTACATAGAGCATCACTTACATCTAACTGTTTATGAAACTACAGCAGTACAGCGAGATGCTGTAAGCAGTGTATAACAGAAGTCAGCGATACAGTAGCCAATGGTCTTAAATCAACCAGCAAGAAACATAAATGCAGACAAACGACATCATAAAAAAAATCATAAAAACAAAATCATAAAACAACAACAGCACAAACAGTAAAAATAAATAAATAAAGATTAAAAAAATGGCTGCCTGGCTTGAGTGAAAAGCTTGTGTGTTTCTCTCTTCTGCCTGCTGCTGTGTTTGTGTGGTTGCCGATTGAAAGGCAGCACAGTGACAGAGGGCTCCAGAAATAGCCATGGGTGGGGAAGGCCGGAGGTCTTGCATGTGGGCTGCTGAACAGTCCTCTGTGTAGGGCGCTCATAACCATACGCCTGCCCAGCGGATGGTTGCCTCCCCGTGCATACCGGTGGTCACAAGCCGGCCTACACACCCTCAGCCATTTCTGGCCCCCTCCCTTCTCTTACTCCCTTGCTCCCTCTTTCTCTCTGTCTTCCACTTTGCTCTCTCTCTCTCTCTCTCTGTCTCTCTCTCTCCCTCTCTCTCTGTCTCTCTCTCTCTCTCTCTCTCTCTCTCTCTCTTTCTCTCTCTATCTATCTTCCTCTGTCTTCCTCCTCTCTCTCTCTGTCGGTCTCTTTCTCAATCTCCATCTCTTTTTTTGCTTCTTTCTCTGACTCTCTTCCTCTCTTCCTCTCTGCACTCTCTTTTTTCACTCTCTTTCCAGGTCAGTGTCTCTCTTACGCTCCGTCCTTCACACTCACCCACACACATACCCACATGAACCTGCATGCACACATGCACCCTGACAAGCTGGTGAGAGAGTTTTAAGACAGGAAATTAACTAATGAAAATGGAAAACCTGTGTAACGTTTTTAACATGAACATTAACATTATTAACAAAACGTTCCCATGCTGAATGTTTCTAGTGCAGGAAACATTGATACTTTAGGGACCTTTTTATTTTACTCGGCCCACCTATTATCGGCTGCTTGGCATAGGTCTGAGTTAACAGCAGGAGTATTAACCTCACTTTTAATATTTTCCGTTAGAGTTCATGTGTGAACATGCTTTCATACATCTGCAAAGCAAAACAAACTAATTGTGTCCATTGGGGGTACTTGGTCAATTATATTCCTGGATATAAAATGTAGATCATTGCTGTGTAAATGGATGAACAGCCTACTGGGACATCAGTTTAGCATAGAGACATTCCAAGGACATTATCGCTGCTGATGACTCAATTATGTTCAGCTTATTAAATCGAATGCCATGACTAATGAATGTTTAACTACCTCTAGGCTAAGCAGAGATCATCTCCAAGAAATGCAAAACATTTCCTTATGTTTCGGTATCGGTTCAACTACAACTCCTAGAAATGGAAAGTATAAACTCTGGGCCATGTAATGGCAGCACTATGGCATCTTTCCGAATGGTATTGGTCTGCGTTAGCAAGTTCCCTACACCGTCTTTGAACAGTTGTGTGATGTACTTCCTGAGGTGTGCCAGGCTGTGTTTAAAATGGGCTCCTGGTTTTAACGTTGTATGGTGTAAATCAGCACCGGGGTGCTGTCTGCGTGTCTACATGTCCACTGAAACATTCCTGGCACATGTGAATATGACGCAGGCCAACACGGCACAGTCTAATGTGGGGGTATGCTTCTGTTCACGTTGTATAAAATTACAAACACGCTCTCTCTCTCACACACTCACTCTCTGCTCTTACATATTATATACATAAAGACACATGCACGAGCACACACATCATTTGGCAGGAATCCAAACACACACACACACACCTGTGTGCGTGTGTGTTTGGATTCCTGCCAAATTATGTACTTCCTCAGCTGTGGATCACATCCTTCAATGCCTTCACACTGCAGTCTAAAATATTTTGATTCATGATAGCCTGTCCTGGGTTCTTTTGGTCTGTGTTGTCCGGTACTGACCCAGTTCCACCTGGTTAGACATAGATGTGGAGAAGCCCATATGTTCCATTCATTCCCACCAACACACACCCCAATCCTCCCCCCAGTAACATGGATCCCTCTTGCTCTCTCTCTCTCTCTCTCTCTCTCTCTCTCTCTCTCTCTCTCTCTCTCTCTCTCTCTCTCTCTCTCTCTCTCTCTCTCTCTCTCTCTCTCTCTCTCTCTCTCTCTCTCTCTCTCTTTGTGCGGCTCTATTTCTCTGACACAGGGGCCAGAATCCTACACCTCTGCCATCTTGTCCTAATCCATCCACTCAAACACCTCACGTCGCTGGCATATATCCTGCAAGAGGTCATCACTGACAGCCATTCAGCCACCGTATTCAGGTTGGGGGGGGGTCTAAGTCGTCCCAGATGGAGCAGGTCGGGTGCGTGTCTGTCTGACGATGATTTACTTGTCTAGGATCGGGTAGAGGGGACAGGGAGGGTGCTCCACCTACTCCAACACCCCTATCCAACCCCCCCCCCCCCCCCCCCCCCATGTCAAATGCAAACCACCTGAGAGACGCTGTAGATCAACTGTTTGATCTCGGAGGTATCCGATGTGTGTGTGTGTGTGTGTGTGAGTGTGTGTGTGTGTGTATACGTGTTTGTGTGTGTGTACGTGTGTGTGTATGTGTGTGGGTAAATTCTGCTTCTGTGAAACCAGGCTACACCATGTGTAGGGAGGTCACCATATACTATGATAAGACAATGCATTTCTATATACAGATAGTTCCTTATTTTTGACATGGAGACACAGTGGCTAGTCATGAAGCAATGCACTAAGATTAGGGGGATTACAGTCCCTCCAACGGAGCTCAAGTGTCAGCAAATGGGTCAAAAGGATGAATCTGGGATGGATTGAGACCAATATTAGAAAGATCATGCATGACATGTCATGTCATGCATTCGCAAGGCTTTCATTCAGTAGACCTGTGGTGCGTGTGTTGTGTCAATGCCCGTCTCCCGTCCAAACCATCCACTGTCCTTTCCTTTGGACGAAAGGAAACACCCTCTGATCTTAGTGACTCTGAATAAATGCTAAAGGTATCCCTGGCATGGGCCTAGCCCTCAACAGCGGGATGGCCTGCTTTAGCTTAGCGCACCACACACACAACCTTCAGAGCAACAGGCTCCTAATATAGCCCCCCCCCCCCCCCCCCCCCCCCATCCGCTCCATCTCGCTAATGAACTCATATCTATGTAGAGGTCCTAGGAATTCAGAGAGAGAGGGGGTGGTTGCATATTTTGTGAGCGATATGTGTCTTATTATATTAGGTTTGGAGGTAGGTGGCTGGTAAGCAGAAGCAGCAGAGGTTGAGAGGAATGCAAGAGGGGGTGGAGGTCAAAGGTCGGACTCCATATAGTGAGTAGAGCTGGGTGTCTCAGGTCTTGGGTCCCCAGAGTCACTCACTCCTCCTCCTTTCTCATAACAAGTTAGGACCGGTAACCACGACCTGCTTGGCTCCGGTCACGTATCGTATTTCAGTCTGAGGAGCCTGTCGCACCATTCTGCTTCTCAATGGCTCCATTCTTTTATGAAGGGGTATCGTATCGTATCATCAATCAAATTGTCATTTCATGGATAGATAACCAGAATTGATGTTCAATTTGACTTTACTTTACTTTTTTTTCCTAACATATAACATAAGCAATTTATTGTGCGTTAGGACATATGATTAGAACATTATTTATTGTTCCAGGGAGAGGGCAAGCCAACAACAGAGATGTTTTGCATCTCTCTGATATAAATATAATGTTTAATATATACTATGTATTGCAGCGCACAAACAGTATATGCATAGCTATTTGGTAATTTAGCTTTTGTCCAAAGTGATTTAGAGCATTTCATTCTAGATTAGATTAGATAGATGACAGATTAGGTAGGGGTTGGGTAGGTAGACTGCAGACGTTGGGGATTTAACCTAATCTCTTTTGTCTGGGAGTCAAACACCATAGCCACTTCACTATCTTGCCCCCGAATATGTTAAACACAAGTAGAAAAAAAACATCTATAATTAAAACCGCGTTGTTTAAAGACTGCAGCAGATGCTGTGCAGGAACGTGCACTCTATAAAACTCCCCAAGGCATCTATCTGCATTCTGCACTGTGATGTGATGCTATGGTATGAATGTCCTACAAATGTCACTACAATAAATCAGTAACTGGAACATCATTTAAAATGGATTTCCTGTTTTAAACAATACAATTCCAGTTACTTCTGTGAGAAGTATGAATATCATGAACTCAATTCAAGAGTTTGGTGGTCAAAAGCCACCGAAGAGAATCTCTCCAGATGGTTGGAGGTATTTTTCCAACCCATACGAGTAAAACCACACTTGCCTCTCTATCTAATGCCCACTAGCCAAAACAGGGTGAATCTAACAATGCAAAGCGCAAAAGAACAATCAATCATTCGTCACCCAATCACCCCCAATAGACGACACAATATATACTCTGAACAAGACAATACAGCTTGAATATTCTTCTTAATGGTTCTTTGCGCTGCTATAAGGAAAACATGTTACAGAAAATGTAACAGAAACCGCCTTTCTCATGGCATTTCCCATCCCTCCTTGATTGTTGGAATGTTATTTAGTGACGACAGAGATAGGGCTGCCATAAACACACAGACACACACATGAGCTCCCAGTGGACGTTGGTGGAGAAAAACAGGAAGTCATCATCTGATCCGATTCGATCAGAGACAAAGCTGACGATGGCTATCACAAGGGACCCATTCCTCCCAAGTCGTGTCATGCGATGACCATATAATCAGTAATGGCACAGAAATGCAACCAAACAAGTATTTCTAGAACATCTCAACATCTTCAAATCTGGAACAGTAAATGTTTAGTCTGGCTCTTCCCATTTTGAGTCCAATTAATAACCTCCCCTGTCACACTTTAGTATTACTTTTGAGTTTGCTAATTACATCATTTTCACTCACATTAGCGTGACACATAACATACCCTTATATAACCGCCTCAGTGTACATTTTACAAATTCCTACACTTGTTTCTGGAACATTTTCCTGGAGCCCTTAACGCCTTTCTAATGAGGACCAGACCATGACGGGGGCCCTGTCTTGAGTTCTGAGCCCACACTGTAGGCCCCTGTAGAAATACCCCTGAAAACATCCGGAGGTGTTTCCAAGGTGAGACATTTATCAGTCTCAGAGAACATCTTATTCTCTGCATTCCCACCAGGTGTCAGAGGCTCCGGCTGTGCTCCCGCACACCTGAACAATCCATTTATTTATGGCCATACTCTGACTATAGTCCGATTCTTCCTGGGTCTCTCTCTCTCTCACCAACACTGCTTACGGTCCCGGAGCATCCTCATGGCTACAGCGTGCTCTGTGGTTGTGGATCATGGATGATGATCCCGGGCAGCTTTCCAGAACCAGACCCCCGACCACAAGCTTTCCCCCCGTGATCCAAAAGCATACTCCTGCTTTTTTACCGACCCACACATCACTTTGTCTACATTCCCCCCCCCCCCCCAACCCCCCCCCCCCCCCCCCCCCCCCCCCCCCCCCCCATTTACCAGTTGTGTAACAGAGAACCGCAACTTGGATGTGTGTGTGACGGTGTGGATTTGCGAGGGATTCTGTTACATTAAATTTCTCACAATGTACTCATGGCTTCTTGTGGTGGTGGTGATGGTGGTGGGAGATGGCGGTGGGAGATGGTGGTGGGTGGGTGGTGGTGGGGACAGTAATGGTGGTGGATGTGGGTGATGGAGGATAGCAGACCCACTGTACTAGTGTGGATGTTGTTCAGTGCAGTGGACACAGAGTGTGTACAGTATACACTTGCTCTGAAGGATTCACCTGATAGATACAAGTTCCTTGTGATTGGTGTGTTGAGTCAGGAGAGGTGGTGACATAATCCTGTTCTCACACAGCACTAAGAAACTATAAATAAGACAATACATAAGACATACATATAAGAGCAAAAATACATGTAAAACAACAATATCACTGATTCTGGCTCTTCCAGGGTGCAGCCTAACATTATAGTGTTTATAATTTTTTGCCGAAGAATGTGTGAGAATGTGCAAGAAACGCCAAGATAGGCCTACACAGACGACTACCCACAATGCCCTGCTGGTCTCTCACATTGCAGCTAATACACAGAACAAGACTCCTCTGTCCATTCTTCACATTACACTGACCTCTCTTAGTTATTCTGTACTGTGTGTACTGGGGGTGGAGACATTGTGAAATGTTTACTGTCTGAGCCTGGAATATAAATCTCAGCATTAGGGTCAACAGCTACAAAATAAGTTACAGCCCTGGAGGACAATTTTTGACAACGGAGTAATTATGGCCTGGCCATCTATCATCTGCTCCCGAGGTATCAAGTGTTCTTGAAATACGTTTGGGACCGAGGGGCATGTTGCTAAAAACATTAAAAGTGGCAAATAAATATTTGCCACCATGAAAACAGTAATCTTTTTTTTATGTGGACTTCTTTGTCAACAGTACTGAATTCTCAGAAATGTATAACTTGTTTTTATTTTGACATGATTTAACTGAGAAGAGCTGGGCTCCTTGTGTCCCCACTGGAAAAAGCTGCTTTCGCACAGTTCTGTTTGAATTAATTTGATAATTGTCTCCCCTTTTCCTTCTCTTTTAACCCTCTTACTCTTTGCCCACTAAACGACATTTCACAGACGGTGAAAACTATGAAGTCTCTAAAACAAGTACCTCTTACAAACCACCAAGAAATATACTGCAAGGTAACAAGCACCTCCCCTTCCACTGAAACAATAGAAAGCTTATTATAAAAGGGACCAGTGGCTCTTATCTTAAAACAAAGGTAACACATCCCAAACATTCCTGCTAGCATTTCAAATCTCTGACTTCCGTCCCTCCCTTCGTCTTCCTCGGATGCCAAGTGATAATGATATAGTTTACACGCCACTCTGGTGTGAACACATCTGTTTTACAGGAGGAAGGGTGCGGTCCAACCGTGTGTGTGTGTGTGTGTGTGTGTGTGTGTGTGTGTGTGTGTGTGTGTGTGCGTGTATGTTTGTGTGTGCGTGTGTGTGTGTATTTGTGTATGTGTTATTGTGCTTGTGCTTGTGTGTGTGTGTCTGTGTGTATGTATATGTGTGTTTGTGTGTGTGTGTCTGTGTCTGTGTGTTTGTGTGTGTGTGTGTGTGTCTGTGTGTGTGTGGGTGGAGTACTGTCGAGTAGGGGAATGTGTTGATTGGCCAAGGCGCGAATATAATCTAGAATTAGCCTGAGATCTGTGCAAGCTAGTGAGTCATCGACCGCACACAGAAAGCTAGAAGCTACTCCTTTTCACCAAGATGATTTACGGTAATGCTTTCTAAATCGTCTTTCGAAACTTTTTGACATCAACAAATGGAGACCGGGGAGGGCTGGTTAGCAGGGTTTTCTATCAGCAACCTGTTCGTTTTTAGGGTGGGGATGGAAGTGGATTACCTCACCCCACCCGCCACATCCCAACAGTTGAGAAAGGACTACTGTGGATAAATAAACCACATATGCACACAAATACACACACACACACACAAACACACACACATACACAAGCAGACACACACGTACACACAGAGCCTTAGTTGTTTAACTGTAGGAATACATGATGCAAACCCAATGACGGTTAGCAGTGCTGAACGAATGAGGGGTAAAAATAGAACATGTGACAGAAAATTTGTGAAATTAGATGACAAACATCGTCCTGGCAATATTTGTGTAATTAACAGACCCAGTTCTGTTTCACGCTTTTGAATTTGATTGATATTGCCTCTGAGATCCAATGGCAGAACTGAGGGGAATTCAAGTTTTGAAAAGGTTTACTGGGTTTGTTTTTGTTTTAAAAAGGCAAACCTGAGACGGGTTGTGAACAGCTCCATGATTTTAAATGGTAAAATGATTGTGAAAGATTTTAAGCTGGATATTTAAATAAATATCACAATTTCTTTACTGCTCTTTTTGTCTTTTTATTTGTTACACTCTTACAAGTGATTATTATTAATTTTGTGTCCTTGGAATTCCTCCTGGAATATCCGGTATTTTGTTATTGCTATTTAAAGTTTAATTTGAAGACAGTGGCCGTGTGTTCAACTCGTCGCGCCATGTGCTAACCCCATGGACGTATCGATGACATCACCCCCAGCAGCGCCGCAAGACGCGTCTTAAAAGGCCTTCATTCACAACTGCGTCTCAACCGCTGCCAATTAAATGGGCTTGTTACTCAAATGAAGGGTGTCAACATTGGTGTGTCTACACACAAACAGACACTACAGCATTGGTTTCTAAATAGGGCGATGTATTGCATACTGTAGCGCTTGTTATTGCATGGCCAATCTATACTTTGTGATGTTCTTTTGAAGCCGTTAACAGATTAAAAGATTGGGCTGACTGGAAATCTCTCTCTTGAACGGATGTGCTTTTGCATACAAGACGGAATTGTTGACCTCTGTGGATGCGTAATCTCCCGAGGAATAGAAGCGCACCCACACACACACATGCAAACAATAACACACAGAAACATTTGGATAAGCACAGACACACACACACACCGTCACCTACACACAGCCACACGGACACATGCAAACAAACACATGCAAACAAACACACACACCATCACCTACACATAACCACATGCCCACATGCCCACAAACACTCACACAGCAATTAAAAAACAAGCCCCCTTTTCCCACCTTAATCTCTCTCTCTCTCTCTCTCTCTCTCCATCTCTGGCTCCAATTGCTCCCTCTCTCCTCTCTCCTTATTTACACCTCTGGCTCCAATCTCTTTTCACAACCTCAGAGCCGCAACGGTTTCCATGGCGATGCAGATTTCCTGGCGGTTATTATTTTGGGATGCGAGGGGGATACAGAGGCCCGTGGATGCGATGCAGCATCTTGCGGTCTCCTCGACTCCTAGGACCCCAGGTCTCAGGGAGGACCCCAGGTCTCAGGGAGGACCCCAGGTCTCATAGAGGACCCCAGGTCTCATAGAGGACCCCAGGTCTCAGAGGACCCCAGGTCTCATAGAGGACCCCAGGTCTCAGAGAGCAGCCCATGTCTCATAGAGGACCCCAGGTCTCAGAGGACCCCAGGTCTCAGAGGACCCCAGGTCTCAAAGAGCAGCCCAGGTCTCATAGAGGACCCCAGGTCTCATAGAGGACCCCAGGTCTCAGAGGACCCCAGGTCTCAGAGGACCCCAGGTCTCAAAGAGCAGCCCAGGTCTCATAGAGGACCCCAGGTCTCATAGAGGACCCCAGGTCCATTAGAGGACCTCAGGTCTCAGAGAGCAGCCCAGGTCTCATAGAGGACCCCAGGTCTCATAGAGGACCTCAGGTCTCAGAGAGCAGCCCAGGTCTCATAGAGGACCCCAGGTCTCAGAGAGCAGCCCAGGTCTCAAAGAGGACCCCAGGTCTCAGAGAGGACCTCAGGTCTCAGGGAGCAGCCCAGGTCTCATGGAGGACCCCAGGTCTCAGAGAGGACCCCAGGTCTCATAGAGGCTACACAGGGCTCCCCAGTCCCCATTAAACCACAACAACAACAACAACAACAACATTAATAACAACACAAGAACCACCACGATTCCCAGGACGGTTATCTTATATTTCTTGCCGCATTTGCACATTGGCCGTCCGTGAGGCAATTTGTAGGCGTCCCTGTATGCACCGCAGCAGCCCCTCTGCAGTACTCTGCAGTAATGAGTCTGTTACTGCAGAACAGACCCACAATCTCACAAAAGAGAGAGAGAGAGAGTGAGTGAGAGGAGGGAGAGAGAGAGAGAGATAAAGGGAGATAAAAGGAGAGAGGGAGTGAGGGGTAGAGAGAGAGAGCTAGAGAGGGAGTGAGAGTGAGATGGAGCGAGAGAGATAAAGGGAGGAGAGAGAAAGAGAGAGGGAGTCAGGGGGAGAAAGAGAGGTAGTGAGGGGGAGAGAGATAGAGAGAGGGAGAGAGCGAGAGGGAGCCAGAGAGAGAGTGCAAAAGCGAGGAAGAGAGAGGGACAGAGTGAGCAAGCGCTATAGAGAGAAAGAGAGAGAGAGAGAGAGAGAGAGAGAGAGAGTAGGGAGAGCCAGAGACAGCCCAGTCAAGAGTCTGCTGTCAGCGCAGCTCTTATCAGATGTATGGAGACTGCAGGCGAGGCGTGGTGGTGACAAGCAGAAGAACAGAGACCGGCCGGGGAAGGGACAAGCACAGATGCTGCTATAGTACGCACTCAGCAGCATAGAGATAGACTGGGAGAGAGAGAGAGAGGGAGGAGGAGAGAGAGTAGCACGAGACACAGAGAGAGAGCTACAGAAGGAGGAGGGGTAGGAGATTAGCATTTCAGAGGGAGCTGAAGAGAGAGAGAGAGCGAGAGAGAGAGAGAGTGACAGAGAGAGAGAGACAGAGTGAGTGCGGGAGAGGAATTCCAAAACAGCTGTCCGGCAGATGTCCCAGCAGACAGGAGCAGGTCCAGAGGACTGAGGCATACGGCAGAGACACACTGTCATCACGGCACGGGAGCAACACACACATACACAGACGCTCCAGCCAGCGGACACACTTGCACACCAGGACCCGTCAGAGGTGCAGCAAGCAGCAGAGGCATCACAGTTTCTCAGCAGGGATCCAGGCCTTGCCATTGGAATATCTAAATCTATACTTGAGAGGTAAGAGCAAGAAGATCATTTTTTTGACAACTATATCGTCATGTAGTGTTCTGCAATGAATCGTGGTGTGTACATTCATTATTAGGCTGGGATGATTTATTTTACATGAACTTTTCATGATTTACCTCCATCTGCCTGTCTGCCTGTGGTGCGGGCAGAGCCTAATGCCAAAGTATAGGCACTCTATAGTGCACTGCTGAATAGCCCGCAGTATAACAAGGTTATTGCCTCAACGACAGGAAATGCTTGTAACGCGTGCATGGTAAGTTTAGCCTCATACAAGAATGTTTGTTCAGCAAATGCTCTCGTGCATACGACACTGGCAGCAATCTGTTCAGGGCAACCTGATCCCCCCCCCCCCCCACCCCCCCCCCCCCCCCACCCCCCCCCCCCCCCCCCCCCGCCACATTTCTTTCCCAGAGGGACATATTTAGTGTGGCTATACGTTCAAGGCATGTTCCTCTGAAATGTGGCACCGGCTCGGCCTGTAATCTCCCAGGGGACGTGTACTGCCTTTGGAGGTGGGGCTTGAGGTTCAACCGGTAGCAAGGGGCTATTGCTCATCGCTCCTGGGGGCTCTGCGTCAGTGTTGACGTTCCCTTGATCTCCCCGTGGTTCTTTGATATGGTCTCCCTTGCCTCAGCGTGGCCAAGGATGACTGGAGCTGGTGCCGTGTTCTTGCGGGTGGTACTGGAGGAGAGAGAGACGGCGAGAGGAGGAGGAGGAGGAGGGAAGGAGGGAAGGAGGGAAGGAGGGAAGGAGGGAAGGAGGGAAGGAGGGAAGGAGGGAAGGAGGGAAGGAGATAGGGGAAGAACAAACGCTCCACCCTGCTATTCACCCGGCACAAGCACAGCACCCCCATCCCCCCCCCCCCAACCCTCTCCACCCTACTAACTCCCATAGGAAGGACTTTGCCTATAATTGAGGTTTTCCCTGTGCAACAAACTGCTCCTTGCCATTCTGTAAGGCTACCATTACTCTCCCTGTGGTATGTGCCTATTCTTCTGCCGCAACCCAAAGTGAGGGTCGTTCCGCTATTCATAGACGCCAGGGCCAGGGTTTTACGTGTTGGAACAGGATCTGAGGAGCTCGCCAGCGACCTTCAGTTAAATGCATTTGATGTCTGTTCCAGGCATTATGAGGGAAAATATAGAGCAACCTGCCAGGACACTTATGCAACACACAACATCGAACAATACTATACCTACCGCTGTTTTCTCATTTTTTTTACCCTGCAGAGGCGTTATAAAGTATAGGGTATTTATCATAATACAATTTTCAGTATCAATGCAGTTCAATGCAATAATGGTATCGCCACCTAATATTGGCAAGGTTCAATTTGTGAGGTTTGCACAGCACAAGCTCTCACACCATCTCACTGTCTTTCAATCTTAGCCTAGGCCCCTCTACTGTATGTTTGGATACGGTGATGCCACATGGCATCATTAAACAGGGCTGTACTAGTTCTAAAAATATGATGACCCATTTTTTTTCACACACGTGACTTTTATACAAGGTGTCCAAAATAGCCAAGTTAAGTTTAGTCCAGCCTTAACTTTAATTACCCACTCCCCATCCTTGCGTCCCCCAATTACTACCCATATTTGTCAGTCCTCACACTAAGTTTAGTCAAACCCCCACCCCTTGCCACTCCACTCTTACCCCCTTTCTGCCCCTTGTTTTGATGAGGCACAGCCCTCTGGTGTATAGGACTCGAAATAGCTGCAGATGGCCCACTGACCCATAGGGCTTCACCAGGCCTGAGAGCACTCAGGCATCATGTCAATAGCACTGTCTGCCCAAGTGATTCTCAGCCAGGGGCCGGGCGCCACTATATCCCCCCCCCCCCAACCCACCCACCCACCCACCCACCCACCCCACACACACACCCACCCCCCCTTTCCTGCGGATGTGTAAATAAAACCCATGAAGACATTCTGCAGTGGCGTCGTGCTGGCGTTGCCAACCCTCCTCTGATCAGAGCTACCAACACGTGCCGCTTCTTCTGGGCCCTGTCCAGAAAGGAAAGCAGAATCCTGGCTTCAGCAGAGCACCTGCTTGACAGCTAACACCCTCGCGGAGACTAAAATGGATCCAGTGGGTTAGTTGGTCATGGCTTTTTGTCCTCCGTTGGCTATCCTGGGCTATTGTCATTTCCTTCTGGGTCACAGACTAGATCAACCCATAGACCTCTGTCTATTTGATGTTTGATTCCATTCTCAAACCTTTTTTCTGCTCTCTAATGAAAAACAGTTGTGGTCGTGTGTGTCATGAGAGGTTTCGAGAAGCTGTATGGATATTGTTTTCCATAAAGTTTAGTCGGTGGCCTCTGACATTCTTCATGTGTTTACCGCCCAAACCAAACAGAGACACCAGCAGGATGTCTGATGTGAAGGTCAGGTCCTCACCATAACGGCTGACTTCTTCTCACGAGGCAGCAACTGTTGACCTTGGCTAGGATGCGCGGCAGATGCTGGGGTTCCTCTGAAGGGCTTCCTTTACATTCCATCCATACTATTGATTTTTAACCGGATTATCGTCTATAATAATGCCGAGCACATGCAATGTATACTCATTTCATGCCACTTGAGAAAAGGCGGTCAAGATGATTTTCGGTGGTAGAGGAGATTTAATTTCATGGTGGAAATCAATAATGTGTGTCAGAAAGAAAGCGAGGACTCCCCGGTCGGAGGTGGACTAGGCCGAGTAATGGAGGATGTTAGTGTAGGTGCTGCGTATGTGCGGAACAGTGTGACCCTGACTGGAACCGGGGTGCATTAGAATTGACCAGCCTCAGCTGCATAGGTTTAGCTAACTAGTTGCTGCAGTTCCCCCCACCAGACCCCCTTCAAGGTCAGAAAAGATTGATTGATAACAGGGAAAGGGGAAGGAGATTATTTTAACCAAATACTGCACTAGATGAGAGCCCCCACTCCCGCCACACACTCCTCACCCTTAGCATACAAACACTCTCAGAAAAACTCTTTGCGCAATGACACACATTCACAATTGCTATCTCCCAGCAGCCCTGTCAGGCACCTAATAGAGTAGGATTGCTCGCGCTCACACCAACACTGAAAATACATGAGGAGAGTGCAACACATGTCCCGGATCCTTCCGGAGTGTATGTCGTGTCTATCTATAGATCCATAGCTCTCGCTGACTGACGGGTTTATTTGCATTGGAATGGCATCCTCCTAAAAGAGAAACTTTATGTCAAGAATAGGAATGTTTACAGTTTGCTGAGATATTATATGACGTTGATTATCTAGTTTACAAGGCATATTTATCCAAAATTGCTTGTATCATAATCCCCAGTATAACAGATAGAAAACATATAATACAGCCAATGTTTTATGAAGGATATTAACATAGTAAAAGCAATTTGTAATTGAAACAGTGTATGTCGCTTTCTCCCTCTATCTCATGTGTCTCTTCCTTTCGCTCTTTCTTTCTCTCTCTCTCGCTGTATATCCCTCTCTCTTAAGCTGCTGTTTAAGAGCAGTGTGCCTGGAGAGGCTCTGATAAGCCTGCTGCACACCGTCTCTCTGTGTGTCTATGGGGCAGGAATGTGGATGTTTTCTCAGTCAAACATTTCTTTCAGGTTTTTTTCCCTGAAGAAGCTGGACTTGACCGCCCAGGCACTCTTAGTTGTGCGTGTTTAACTGTGCACTCTGTAAGATGGTCACCACTGACATACCTCTCAAAAGTAAATATGTCTATAAATGGGCAAGCTCTCTCCTCTCTGGTGCACCCCCCCCCCCCCCCCACCGCCATTCACTCCTACACCTCAACCCCACACATCGTATACTCCCTTCCCTTCCATACACAGTCCTTTTTTTTTATACTTTCCTTTCTCCTTTGTCGGTCTCTCTAACCGGCCAAAACTGATGTTCTCCCTTTATCCTACTTTGCACATCCCACATTGGACCAGCTGCTCATACACAAATATAGAACGGTTCCAAATCACACAAATATGCGCACAGACATGACTTCTAAAACTCATCACCCACTTTAAGATTTTTAACTGGACATTTGCTTGTCCAGTTGCTATTCTATTCAAATTCAAAGCAGATCTTCAGTTAATCAAAGCGAAACAACTTCCCCATCTGCAGAATCGTCTCTCATAAAATCGACTCCGTATAATCTCTCACTCCATCTCCCTCTCGCAAGAGCACCCCTAAACGCCCCCCCCCCCCCCCCCCCCCCCCTCTCTCTGCGTGTATGTTCTCCTCCCTGGTCCATTCCCATCTATTTCTCTTTGTGTCTGAGCAGCAGCCCCTCTACAAAATAATTTGCTGTGCTGCTCTGATCCCACCAAAGTTCCCTTTTGCCTTTTCTACTCCCAATCGGTCATTCCAGCTGTTTGGCATTACCACGTCCAGATCAGCAAATGCATGTGGATGCAAATAGAGCAAAGAGGAACCTAAGGAGCAGCAGTAGCAGCAGCACTGGACTTGGACCCAGCATGTTTCCCTCTGGCTCGGCCATTCCCTCCAGATGTGAAGGGATGAGGAGGATATTTACTGCTGGCTCTGAGTTTTATTTTTGTATTTATGTGACTTGTGCTGGTGACCAGAGATCTTTATCTGGGTGGCTGATGACAGGAAGGTTGTAGGGGAGATCAGCAAATCAAAGTGCAAGGTCCATGGAAAGGACATCTCAGTAAATATGTCCATGCAGGGTTTAAGGTGTTGAATGAAAAAGTGCAATGGAATGCATGATGCTCTATAACTCCTTCTCTCTGTACTGTGACTCAAGCAGAGAGCCAATTCTTATACGGGCTTGGATTTTATCATTGTCAAAGAGCCTGTCAACTAAAACTTGTCCTTTTCTCTTTTTTTTTACTCTTCTTTGCAGAACAGCGGGCCAGTCGATCTCAGCAGTTTTAACACTTGGAATCCAATTCCCTGATCAATGACAGAACGGCTGAAGTTATTTCGGGAGTTGCGCATGACCTGAGTGTTTGAGAATGTAACTGGAGGTCCTTTTCAAGGGCACGCTGCATACTGTATAGCCATCCATACTAATAGAGCATACTGTACTGCTGTTTCTACTGAATACCAAGACCCCCATCGTTGACCCCAGCTATGCCGGCTAAAGCACCCATCTACCTAAAACCCAACAACAGCAAGAAGGGGAAGAAATGTCGCCTGCGAGACATCTTGTCCCCGGACATGATAAGTCCACCACTGGGGGACTTCCGTCACACCATCCACATCGGCAGGGGTGGAGAGAGGGACGCCTTCGGGGACATGTCCTTCCTGCAGGGGAGGTTTGAGCTGCTCCCGGGGAAGGTGGAGATCGTCCACCCGCAGTTCGGCACGCAGAGCGACTTTCAGAGGACCAGCAGCACCTCCGAAGCCTACTTTGCCGAGACCCCGTCCCCGGTGCTCAAGAACGCCATCTCCCTGCCGACCATCGGCGGGGGCCAGGCTCTCACCCTGCCCCTGATCTCCTCCACTGTGTTCCCGCTTCCTCCTGTGCCCCTCGAGGACATCCTGGGTCCCACTGCTGCCATGAACCAAGACAGGGCAGACGAACAGGAGATGATGCAGATGGACGCTCTTTTACACTCTATTGAGGTCTTCACTGAGGAGCCCACGCAACCTTCTCTGAGCATACAATCAAAACCCGATGTTCTCTTGGATCTGCTGGGGAAATCTTCAAAGCCGACCTCCAAATCAGTCTCTGAGACTACCAAAATGAAAAAACGTGACAAAAGGTCTGAAAAGCCACGGTCCTTTCATGCCAATAATCTCAGCAAAAACAGCTACAAAACCAACGGAAGCTTGCACAGTGACGCAAGCAGCGACAGCTATGAAAGTTTCGATGGAAAGGGAAATTTCATGGGCAACAGTCATGAAGAGGAAATCTACAATGGCAATGGCAGTCTCAACAGCAATGGGAACTGCGATTTTGGACTATTTGGCAACAACATAACTATGGGTTATGCGAAGGGGCTTTCTCATTTCAATGGAGATTATGCAGACAGGGATAGTGGTGTGGAGGAGGGACGAGTCTGTGATTTTGACTATGAGTTCAGCAAGGATAAGAGCGTGTCACGAGATTCCCTCGTCCAGATGACTGGATCTATGCTCTCGCTTGAACTTGATCTGGGCCCATCCATCCTGGATGAAGTGCTCAACATAATGGACAAACCTTCAGCCAAGAACAGGCCTTGAACAATGCTGAGAGCCCCTTGAGAGAACAAAGGGAATTTATGGACTTTGGATTCACAAAGCAATCAGAATGGTGTCTGGATGTATCGTTGCAATAGAATGAGTTGCAAAAGGCAGAGCTGCTTATATTTTTAATGTTTGAAATAGAGAACTATTCTAGCTTCTATGGAGTACTGGTTATTCTTCATGTTTGTTAGTCATGCTATCAGCATGTTAGGGTGCATGCGCTATTGAATTATAACTCAAACTCAGCCATTGTGCCTTTGATTTAGCAATTAATTACTGATATCGGCTACAAAGTATAGACTTGTGTTGTACTGACTTTTGCAGCCTATATACATGATTATTTTGAAAGTGCTCGGATGTCTTTATGTCTTCATGGCTTTTTTATTGCACAACCTTGAACTTTGGTTTCTTCATTTACATATATGCATTTTTGTGTGACCTTCAACCGTGTTTAACAAAGCACTGTTTTCTTTTGTAGTCACGTAATAGTTTTCCTTGAGAGTAGGCCTATTTCGTAGAACACTATGCATATGCACAGATTTGTGTTTTTAATTATACAACACAAATAAATAAATTTTGTCGTATGTTTTTGTTTTTTTCTTGTCAGTGTCAAGGGTTCTTGGTGGCATGTGTGTGTGTGTTTGCGGGGGGGGGGGGGGGGGGGTAACTAGCATTGAGAAAAGTCATATTGAAAACTGTTATAACTAGTAATAATTTACACTGATATGGAGGTGAGAAGATTAGATGTATAGGTTCGCCTCTGGGATTCCTCACATGTTGCCTGTCTGCCCTGTAGTGTGAGAGCTGCCTTCACGTACCCAACATTTGTTCGACTGTGGACAGAACAAGCAGAGGAGAGGTCTTTAGCATTCTTCAAATTCCGGGCCACAGAGTACAAGTGTCCATGACCAGACATAAATCAGCTGTTTGCTGTGAAAGAGCGAGGAGTCTGGCATTAGACCCAAGCCCAATCCATAACCACACAGAGCGCCGTTGGGCTGTAAAACATCCAAACAAGTACTCACATGCAAACGTTGTTGAGCGCTCACTGATGGACAGCCACTCTAGCGAGGAAGAGCTACAATGGAGACGTGTTGACCCAGCGGTGATGAAGCAACCGTCTAGAAGAGCGAGACAACCCCTTGAACCCCCATCAACCACCACAATCCTGACTTGTCTTGTCTTCTCTGTCTCTTCTGGGGACTGTCCCTGCAGCCATATGGAAGTCATGCTAAGTCAGCACTACATACTGAGGTCCCTCTTTCAGATAGGAGCAGAGTCATTGCCCATGGCATGCGCTGCCCTGCTCCACACGCAGGCCCAGTGGGGCTCTGCCAGCTAGAGAAAGCAGGATCAACCTCTGTGGGTGCTCCCGTCGCACGCTACATCAAACGGTTTTGGTGTGTGTTAGTGTCGGCGGGGGCTATTGCACATGTGAATAATTACAATGGTTTTATTTCAGTTTCGGTCACAAAAGCGAGGCAGTTTGCGGCAAACCTCTCCGGATCCCTCAGAATGTCAGTAAACAACCACGGCCGTACCAGTAAAGGCGTGTCATGCTCGCTTTAAAACCCAATGTTAGGAGAGACATTAGCTTCTTCCCATGCAAGAAAACCCGTGTCATGGCCTTAGCCTTTGGAAAATCCCAGCAGTATAGGGCTGAACGAGATTGCTGAGCTGACGAGTACTGCTTTCATGTGTAAAGCAATGGAGGAATGTGGAGGTAATTACAAAGCTAGTCCAATGGTACACCATTGACTTGATGACAGTCTTCTTTGACAGGCTAAGATCCTTAGCAAAACTTCTTAATCCCTACAAAACATCTCGTAGCCACGGCCATGTGTTACGTTGTGTAACATAGAATATATTTAGACATATATTCTGGGGGCACAGGAAATTCCAGGGTGTTTTGAAATCCAATACAATATCTATTAGAATCTGAAAATGGCCTCCACATTCCTCTATTTTCAGCTCAGTGGGGTTGTCTATTTATGTAAAGGTCTGTTGGACTGGACATTTGAATTCGTTTTTCAGGTTATGCAAGTGAACTACGGTAGACCGTTTATATAACTTCCATTCTCTACACGCAGATAACAAAAGCTCCGCTCAATGTCTTTGGAGCCGGAATTGTACACAACATCAACATGAGTAGGCGGCTCTACTAACTGCCTTCTCATGTTTCTGTTTTAGTCTTTTCTGGGAGCCAGAGGGCAAAACAGCAAATACCTCTGACGGAAGGTAGAAATAGTCCTGTAGGCCTGTTTTTTTTTATTATGGCAGGGTCAGGGCCAAGGTAGCAGCTTCTCCTTGGGAAAGCGTGCTTCCAAGTGACTTGGATTCCTTGAGTACCTCTACGCACCTTCCTGCACATTGTATGAAGCAAACATACACAAGCTATCACATGCCAGAGTTTCATTCATGCAAAGATCTTCATTTTAAGTGTAACATTTGGATTAGAATTATAATTTTTCTTCCCAAATGTTCTACCGATAAGCAAAAGAGTTAGGGTTGCCCACTAGCTTTGAATGCTTATTTCAACATGAGGAGCCTTTACTTAGTGTACAGGGACCAACAGAGAGATGTAGGAGGAGAAGTAAGTGTTGCCAGTACCTGTAATTATCCAAGCTGCCTGCTTGCTAGGAAGAAAAAAACAACACTCAAGAATTTTCAACTTTGTATTTGTTGTAAGTTGTGCCAAACAAACATGGGAAAGAGCATGGCAGTGCAAGAACGACAGAAGAGGAAGAAGGCATATTTGGAGAAACACTCAAATCAAACAAATAACGCAATATTGGTTGAAAAGGAGAGTGGAAGGATCCGCCATGGTGAACAGTGTATGGGTTGCAGTCAAACAAGGGAAATAGATGATGACCATTAACTGATCCTCTATGCATAATGGCGACTAGAGAGGGAAAGCGTACAAAGACCCTATTCTTCTCCCATACATCCCTACAGATAAATGATTGAGGAACATGTTGGGGAAACATTCCTTCAATAGCTGAACATCGGTGAACAAGAGTGGGCTCCAACTCCACTCTTTCCTTGGGTATAAGGTTGAAGTTGTCTGTCCGGAGATGAATAAGCCGTCAGTCCCTGGGCAACTGGGTGCCAAAGTAAGCAGAATTCTGACCAAGCAAAATGTTCCAGCCCAAGCTCCACATAGGAAAGGCTGAATAATGTGGGTAGTGTCTTTCACACGGAGAGGTGTCAGTGAAGGAGCTCCACCATAGCCGGGCCTAAACTAGGTCAGGTGGATGACAGAAGGGAACTTTAATAAGGCATTTCCCTGCCTTCCCGGCCCTAGATGGTGACAGCAGAGAGACACACTGGCCTTCAACATAAAGGTCTTCTTGTCCCCCCTTCGACAGTCGCGCGCCACAAACCCCCAGCCCAAACACTGCCTGCTACAGTAGATTTCCAGAACAAGGTTTTGGACATGACGAAGCAAACATTATTTCAGAAAGGATGAGGAATTCCATGACATGTTTTCTTTATTTTTATACAATTCAGTTAGTACTAAGTTGTTTTTATTAAGAGACTTGGCTGAGCGCTTGACACTTCCTGAGAACAAAGCAGAGGCTGTGGTATGTGTCTTTTTGGAGGTTTATAAGACGAGGGAGGGCAGCACTGATACAGTGCAGGTTACAGCCAAATCCCACACAGAGCACTCTCGCAGACAAACGGCCACCTCGCGCTTGCAAGCGCGGCTGTGTTGACCGTTGTTTGGCCAACAGTTGCCATAGAGAGTTTAAGTGTTTAGCTAAGTGTTTAGTCCACACATGTGAGCCCTGGAAGCAGAAGGGGGCTGAGGGGACGAGAGTTAACCGTGGAAATAAGGTCACCTCGGAAATAGCAAGATGGCCGAGGACGATAGCCAGACCATTTTTAGTTGTAGGGCCCAAATGGGTGCAAACATATGCGCCAATGTGGGCGCATCCGTTTCAATATTTTCCCTCTGACATTGACTTTATCTTCCTTGAATGGTGTAAGCCAGCAAAGAAAAGAGGAATGAACATCAACAAGTGCAGCTAAAACAAAAAGAACAGTATTTTGTACATTTTCTTTTTACACACGTATTATTTCAAGATAATTAGGCCACAAGTAAAAACTTGTCGGAAAGTATTCACATTGGTAGTACGTTGTTATTATTATTTACCATGGGTACTGGGAACACACACTATTACAGTAAATTACAGTAGTGCATTGGCTTTTATCTTTCTTAACGTAAAAGTTTGCTCCATTGAGTAATTACACCCTTCTGTGCTGGCTGACTTTATTAGCATTACAAAATAACATGAGGTGCAGCCACTTCCAATGCATCAAATGTAATGCATAGAAATACTGCATCTGAGGGAATGTAATGAATAACTACATGTTACACGTGATGAATATACCTCAATAAGGAACCTATGCAATCTTTCGGAAGCGTAAAGATTTACTTGTTAAATAAATAAACAGGAACACTATAATTGGACAAGTTTATAGGCCTACATTCCAAAGACGAATAAACTCTACTGTTAAGTCTGCAGCATGCTTGAACTATATGCTATGACTCACACAGCTTCACAAACCAATTGCACCCGGGAAAGCGGATATTTTCTAAATAATGCTGCCGTGACATTACAAAATGGAAGACCTACAGGGGAGCTAGACGTGCGCTTTCTAAACAAATGCGGTCATTGACATTCCCCCTGCTCTGCTATCAGCAGAACGAACGTCTCTGCACGCAACCTCCGACACGCAGAGCATCTCGCCCTGTCTGCTTACGCCAATTTATGCGACTGTAATGGAGACATCCGTACTGTAGCCTACTGCAAACAATCCATGATTTATTCATACTTTATTCTGATTCATCCAAGGTTTCTCTGCCCACACACACACACACACACACACACACACACTTTCACTATATCTTAGATGATTGAATTGTATATATTTTAAATTTCTTAATCCATTTACAGTTGCGTTTTGTATTTTTATACTCAAAGAACCAACATACCAGAACAAAAGGTATTGTATGTGCACACTTACATGGAGATAAAGCTCTCTGTGATTCTGATTATGAAGCAGTTGTACTTTGAGGTTGGTGGTTGGGAAGACATTCTTCTAATTGATCGAAACCAAAGGCCTGGATCACGTCACGTGATACCTTTTAATACCAGGCCCACTTGCTATAATATATCCCTGTGCAAATGCCATGCCTCTCATATAGCGGGCATGGGCTTAAGGCAACATCTCCCCATTAGGATGCACTCACTCGACTTAGCCGTTCACTCGACTACTCACATGCACACACACACACACACGCACACACACACACACACACACACATACAAACATATATGTATTTATATATGCTGTCTTAACTGCCTTTCCTCCCTGTACCCCCGAACCCCCTCCCAAGGGGTTTGACTTGGATGCAGACCAGGAAGGGTATTGGGTTTGGAGGTTTTGAGGGCATCTCCCCTTATAGATATGGTTGACATCACTCGCTCTCTTTTCCTCTTACGCCTCAGCAGCATTTCTCTCACCCTGACGAGAGGAGTGCTGCTCCCTGTCCCATCTCAGAATCATAACAAGCTTAGCATCGGCTGACTTGGATAGGAGGAAAGCAGGGCTAGGTCACAGGTTACATAGGAGAGAAATGTAGTTTTGAAGAGGCCCCTTACCTACCTTCTTTATTGAACTATAGTTTAACATTTGCTCAATTGTATTCCAAACGGAATTACATTTAGCTAAAATTGTCATGTTTTACAACGCGTTTCTGAGTTTCATTCTTAAACTGTATGGCAAACACTTTTAACATTTAATCAGTAGCCGTAATAGCAATTGTAGATTTTTAACAGTAGATTCTTGTTAAATTCCAAGCCAGCATATCCATAAGTAATTTTGACTAGTAGCAATTCTAATTAAAGATATCTACAATTAATTTCTCACTAGTCAAAATCTTAATTCTTGATATCAACAATTCATTTCTTACTGGTGGAAATGTCTATTGTAAATATCTGTAACTTAATTACTACTAGTCAACTTTTACCATTGACTTCCATTCAAACTCAATTACAGATATCTATAATTCAATTTTGACTTGTTATAATTCCAAGTCGACATATCTATAATGTAATTTTAACTAGTTGCAATTCTAATTAATGATATCTACAACTCAATCTCACTAGTCAAAATGTTAATTCTTGATATCAACAATTCAATTCTAACTAGTGGAAATGTCAATTGTAGATATCTACAATTAAATTCTTACTAGTGGAAATGTTAATTGTAGATATCTACAATTGTTCTTACATTACAGATATCATTAATTGAATTCTAGAATTCTGACTAGTCAAAACTTAATTATTGATATGTCGGCTTGGAATTGTAACTAGTAAGAATGTAATTTCAGATATCTAGAATTGCATTTCAGATATCTAGAATTGCATTGCAGATATCTGAAATACAATTGTAACTAGTGAAAACTATATTCGTACTAGTAACAATTATATTTGAGATATCTACAATTCCTTTTATAACTAGTCAGAATTGAATTTGAGATATCTTCAATGACGTACATACACATCCGAAACTAATATGGTAATTAGGGCGACATATCCGAAACTAATATGGTATTTAAATGTGGACCAATGGCTTTGTGCTATTTTAATAATATGGCGCCCACATATCCGAAATGGTTTGTTGATGTGTCGGACATATCGGAAATGCAATTGTTGATATCTGAAATGGGTAATTATGTTTCCACTAGTTACAATCATTTTTCAACATGTGGAAATTCAATTGTAGATATCTGTAATCGTTATTGTTACTAGTGAAAAGGGAATTACTGATTTCTATAATTAAATTAAAGATATCTGTAAATCAGTTTCGACTAGTCTAAATGTAATTTCTACATGTGAAAATATATTTGTAACATGTCAAAATTGTTTTACAGATATCTTAAATTAACATTTTAACCAATTCAAAACGACATTTTGACATGTGGAAATCTCATTTCCACTAGTGAAAACTAAATCGCTACTAGTCAGCCCAACTGATTACATGTTAAAAGGGCTTGCCATATAAACTGGTTCAACTACAAATTTAATCTGAACAGCCCACTAACTTAATCTTTCTATTATTAGTGAAAAAAACGTAACTGCCGATGACTATGAGTTCTCACCTCAAAATCACATTAAAGGTATAAAAAGCTTCCATTACTGCATTTTTGTAATTTTGATGTAAATAAATACAAATTGTGCTATGGTGTTTACATTAAATTGCTAGTCATTACAGATTCATCACCATACACGTCATTTAAGTGTCCTGTTAACTTCCAGTAGAGTCCCTCATGGACTATATGTGTAAGTGTGTATTGCTGGCATTCATTCACAAAAATTAACTATCAAATCCCATAGAAATCAGACGTGCACATGAGCTCCTGGTTCCAGCTAGGTTGTTTTAAGCTAGTGTGCAATGCAATTGACCACGAAGAGCTGGAAGAAATGATCAGGGCCCACAATACACAGGAGTCCAGAGCACTACTGAGCTACACCGACAGAATTCTCCCTTATAAGGTCAGACCCCCACTCCGCTTCTCTCTCCCTGTGTCTGTTTTGATCCATGTGTCTCCAGGGGGTCTCCTTTGGGTGCCCCCAGGAGGGCCCTCTTTTTATAACTTGTCACCGGCGATCATGCAATCACGAGCTGCGGGGATATTTCCAGTGGGCTCCCTGCTATACCCATCCCCTTGAACACACAGCAGCTGGTTGCAGTAGCAACCCCACCCGTTTGTCTAAAGGGTGGCGGGGGGGGGGGAAGTGTCCTCTTTTGTACACTTCATGGTTTGCACAGTTGAATTATGACCGGGGCAGTAAAGTGAACCAACACACACCGTTTGGAACAGCGCCAGAGCGAAAAGCCCCATCTCTTTTTTTCTAAAGGGGAAATGTTTTTGAAGAAAGTAAAAAATGTGTGTTCATGAGATTCTCTGGGTGGAAGGAGACCTCTACTCATGGACTGCATGGTGCCCCCAACGTGACCCCCACCAAGGTCTGTCAGTGAAATACACCTCGTCACCCTCTGACCGCCATGGGGAGTAGAGTAGTATAACAGCTTACGGTGTAGCCTTAAGCCAACACTGTGCATGCCAGGCTGCCAGATCCCTCAATACGGAGCTGCCCTGACGCTGTCACGGACGTGGTATGCACGTCCCGATCGATGAATTTAGATTTCAGTTTAAGTGTATACCATGGTTGGAGGCCTCTTCAATGTTATTTCTGTGGTGAAACAAAAAAATATTTTCGTACAGGTTTGTTTCTGTGTATATTCGTTCAAGGGGTATGCAATACTAAGTGAAACATAAAGAGTTCAATAAACCAGGTGAGACCTCTATTGGTTGGCAGTGGTATGACACCAAAATGCAGGCAGGCATGTGAATTACACATCATCGTTATAGCCTTTACTGGTCAAATCCTTATCAATCAAGTAGACATCCATATTAATGAGATAAGTAAACGCTTTATCAAACTGCCCAATTAACTGTTGCATTACTAACCTAACAACAAGGTCAAAGGTCTATGCCAGAGTATCCCAGATGCAAGGTTTGCCTCAGCCTGTCATGACTTTGAAAGATGAGCTTTCCTTTTCGAAAGATGGGTGTTCATGTTTTTCAAGGTGAACTGCAGGTGATGTCCCAACCCAACATTCAAAATAGCATGTCTTGTCCTCCATTCGTCCTGTCCCAGCCTATCCTAAGGGCTCAAGTTGACATTGCAGTTTGAAAGCTACTAATTTCACAAGCCCCCCCACACACTTGCGACATGGCAATCACACTAGCAACAAGTAGGCCTACAAGTTGCAGATGTTGTTTTTTGATATCATTGTTTAGCTCTATATTAAAGTGAGTAAACCTCAGAACTTGACTGAAGTTATCGAGGGTGATTTAAAAAAACAGTGGGTGCGAAAGTAGAAAAAAGAAAATATAACAGACTCAACTTGTTTTTAGTTGGTACTCAAACGAATAGACTGTTCAATAAAGAGCACTTTAATATTATCAACATTCATGTCTTCTGCAGAGGCCATGCTTACTATGACCTTATTATTATATATTTAATTATTACAATAGCAAACCACCTCAATGATTTATAGGTGAGCACTGGCTTTTTCCTCTAGTTCTAGTTACCTCAAATTACACTGAAGCGTTGGAGGTCACTGTATCTCTTCCATCACTCCAACTGCTGTTCAAACAGAACCACGTCCTCCCAGCATCAGACTCCCCTCCCGGCATCAGAGAGGACAGTTGGAGCTGTGGAAGAATGACGCACACAACCAGCTGTATTGCAGAAAATCTACCCTTCAATGGATGGAGGACAAATGTCATGGTTAAAAAAACAACCGGTCTTTATTGACCATTTCAAATCCAAAACATCACACAAATGATCTGGTCCTCTGTCTTTAGTTGCTATTTCAGTTGCTAATGCAGAAATCCCAACCGGGCATCAGCAAGCTAAAAAGAGGTGAGCAGCGTCCTCTGCTGGTTTGGAAGGTGTGTTGTATTTCCTCCTCTCTGGTCTAAAACCAGCTCGTAAAATGTAATCTCTAAGCACCTACAGTTGGCCCCATAACGCTTATTCCCTGGGCGCTCATAGTTACCTCATAAAGGGGATTGTTTCCTTGTAATTCTTAAAACCACCTATATTTGTCTAAGTAGCTGAGCAGAACATTCCACACTTATGAATGTCAAACACAATTAGGCTTTGCAGCTCAGAGAAGACATTCTGAAACTGTGGGGCCCGAGCAGGTAGATTAATCTGAGCATGGCACAAGTTAGGATGCACCTACATTGTGCTTGTGTTGGTGGGTTCCGATTATAAATTCAAATCATATTAATGGGCTTTATCATTTCTTGAAATATCCACACAGAACACCATTTTGTGCTCAGGTTCAGGTATTGGTCTTGGAGCTTCTGTGTCCCCCTATAGCCTGGAGAGTCCAAACAGATCAACATTGTTGTGGTTTTACCCCCTTGTTGTTTTGACCTCTCAAGGTCAACACAAACTAAGTGGACTGAGACATTCATGACACTCCTCCTTCATTCCAGGGGTCGAGTTCAGGGTCAAAGGTCAGCAACATTTTCTCAAAACACCAGATCAACCAACTCGGTGGCATTGGTCAGCAGAGAAACATTTGGACGAATGAATCCCTCGTAAACAGTAAAGCCCAATGAATAGCCTTAGAATTAGTTTATTTGTCACATACAAGCGCAAGTACAAGTACACTGCTGTGAATTGCTGGCCCTGTGCAGCCCAACCTTCTCTCTCCCCCCCCCCCCCCCCCCCCCCCCCCCCGCCCCCTCCCCAGATTTCAAACAATACAAGCAAGAAAACCCACAAAAGACACACCAACAATAACCCATATTGAGACAAGGGATTCATTCATAGAACCATTAGTCCCATCAAGCTTACACAAGCATGGGGCCTCCGTATGTGGCAATTTGAGTGAAATTAAGGTGCTGTATAAATGCTCCATAGTCAGGCTTAAACTAACTAAAGCCTTGACAAAGTTATGTTTTACTAATGAGATTATCTGTGCTTTCACTTCCTTCCAATGGCACTGCCCTGGACAAAGAGAGGGAGGAAGGAAATTACCCCACTATTCTGAGGTTTGGATCAGACCCAAGCCCTTCGCATGCAACCTGCTAATTGGCGCGGGTTGGCTAATGCTGTGTGCTGCGTGCCTGACCATCGTTAGCACCGCCGGCTCAGGTGGTGGTCACTGAATAGAAGAAGAGAGTCACATGACCCCCCGGGTCTGGTCCTTCTGTGAGGTCTGAGCTGTGAATGACACCATGTGGCCCAAAGAGAGAGTGTTCAGTTTTGTTTCTGAGGGCTACTTACCTGACCAATAACCTGAAAATAACTTTATACGACAGGTTGGACGACGGTCCCCCAATAGCATATCTGTCACATATATTATTGTGTTCATAAGATAATATCTATCAATACAACTGCACATTATGAACCATGCCAAATGTATGGATTTTGCATGTACAAAGTCCAGTTTTGCAGCACCAACTGGCTGATCTATCCAGCCATCATCCATCTATTTATCCATCCATTCATCAATCAACCATTCATCTATCCATCCATCCATCCATCATTCATTCATCTGTCCATCCATCCATCCATCCACCCACCCATCCATCCATTCATTATCATCTACCCACCCACCCAACCATCCATCTATTCATCATCCATCCATTCATCATCCATCCATCTATCCATCCATTCATATATCCATCTCTTGAAATCCAGTGATAGTCTATGATGACCTGCAAAAGTACAAGAATGCAACAACAAATATTAGGAGGAAAGGAGAAGGGAAGTTTACTAAGACAGGAGGCCGTGGATTCCCGGAGTTCAAAGGAAGATGGATTTTGGCAGAGACAGGAGAGGGCGGGGTGGATGGGGTGGGCGGGGTGTGGAAGCACTACTGTATACGATAACTCCTCGCTAAAACCACTCTGATTCATTTTCTGGGAAGTTCTCCAAGACAAACAACATGTCTAAAGCCTCCTTTGGATCTGAGGCAGGAGCACGTAGAGAATTACAAAGACAAACACACACAGAGATGGATACTGTACACAGACATGTATAAATCTGGATGATTAATGCACGTCAGCACTTATGCTCTATGTCCTGCTTGTTTGAAATGTTGTTCTATATGTATATTTGTATGCATATGTTATTACTGCTTTTACTGTTTTTACTGTGTTGATGTATTTTATGAACCTGTTTAACACCGTGGCCAGGGACTACTGATAGCAAATAGCCTATTGGCTAATTCTGGCATTTTTATACCGTGTGTTTAGAAAGTCTCTTCTGTCAAATAAACTAAACTGAAGGCAAACGGACATATAGATATTAGATAAAAAGATAGATAAATAGATAGATAGATGGCTGGATATCTAGAGAGATAGAGTGATAGATAGATTTATAGATGGATAGGATGATAGATAGCTAGCAGACATGTGAGTGATACATGGAACCACTGGATGGCGGCCATCCATTAAATACCATATATCCAAATAAAAGAATGTATCTCCTAATTGTCTTCCTTTGTATGTTCATAGGTGCAATGTTCCTAAATTAAAACAGCACCCTTTTTGCCCTCTTCACCACGAGGTTATTTTGTAGCTTTAGGGCCCTTTGGACTGTCTGTGGTTTGGTAGGGGAACCAGAAAGGAAGACTTGATGCTCCTGTGTATGACTACATGCCTGTGCTTAATCAATTCTATCAATCTTAATCAATCTGACTTGACTTCAAAAACTACTCCTGTTAGTCTCTGAGTATCATAGCCGAAAGGACAACAATAGTTTTAGTTTGAGGTCATTTGTAAATTAATACATTCATAAATGTATTAATTAATTAATTTTAAATAGAAATAAAGTTACTACTACTGTCTGTGTGTGTGTGTGTGTGTCTGCGTTATGACATTTTTAAATTTATCTTTACATCTATAATTTACTCATTCTTTAGTGCCAGTCTTTTATTCACCAAAAAGTATTTATGTTACTTGCAACAAGCCCAGCTTACTACTACTCCATAAAATCGATACATTGTTAGATCAGAACAAAGGACCCATAATTGCTGAAAAGTATGCTAACCATCATTGCCGACAGAATAAAACAATCAGGCTTTGAAACATATTAAACAGTTACATACAAAAGGCTGCTTGATAATGATGATGGATTTTTATTGCCATACGTAAGTGTTTTATTAACATTGCCTGCCATCTGGTGTTCAATAAGAGGTAATGCACTGGTAGCCATAACCGTGCTTCACTCACAATGTGTGAGTGTGTGTTCTGAACAGGCCTATCATTTAATAAATAGGCCAACAATGTAGTTGTTAGGTGTTTTCCAACATTTTCATTATGTACAAGTTGTTATTTTCACATCACTGGGCAAGGGCATCCATTAAATTACACGTTTCATTCAATGAAATTACACAAGATGCATTTGCAAGAGGTATTTTGCAGTATCATCATGATTTGGGCTTTTAATCACCACTTACATGTTTGCTTTGTGGTCCCAAAATACAGACTTGAGTAAGGTGTGGTCCTTTTTTGGTGACTTGCATACAAATGGCGTAGGATCAATACTAGCAAAGGTCAGCCGCAGACTGCAACAGTTTGCAACGTTGCACCATTTTATGTAAACACTGGTGTTTACATAAAATACGTGTGTGTATACCGTGTGTGTGTGTGAGTGTGTGTGTGTGTGTGTGTGTGTGTGTGTGTGTGTGTGTGTGTGTGTGTGTACATGCTGCAAAGATTATTTTATCATCCCACACAACCCAGCCACATTTCCTAAGATACACCCTCCCTATCTCCCTGTTTCCAACTATACACACTCCATTATGTTTAAACATTCAAAGACACACCCACACTCAGGGGTAGGTTATAGAAAAAGGCAAACCCAGCAGAAACATGATGTATTATGATGTATTATCTTTAAAGAGGCAATCAACCTGCAGTCATTGTTTATTAACCCGACACACTGTATGGGTTCCTGCTCTGAGTCGTAGTCGTAGTGTCATCTATAGAAGGCAGCCATGAATTCCCTTTGGCACCGCTCTGCTGAAGGTCCCTTTTAACATATTCCAGCTTCACCGTAAACAGCAAGGGAGCGGCATCAACCTTACCCCCAGTGAATGCTGTTAAATAGCCCACCAAGAGGAAGTATGAGATCACAGAGGCAGCCCCCGCACCTCCTCATCACTCCAAGGGCTTTCATCAAGCTGTGTCCATAGCAACATGGAGAGGGTTGTGTGATTAATGGGAATCAGGAGCAAGTCAAACAAAAGGTTGTTTAGTTTGTTATAGCTTTTCATCACAGTAACAGTCTAAAAGGGCTTCCCAGGCCACATTATGAGACACCCACCTATAAACCCTGTGCCCTCTTAAGGGCAAGGTACGACTCAAAGAAAGACGGATCCCTGCTTCAAAGGATAGGTTAGGAGTGCAATGGGTGTCTGAAAGGATGTAATGGTAGCATAACAAGCAAAACTGTTTAAGTAAAAGTTTATGTTGTTTTTAGATAAGAGAGAAAGAGTAATGTGCATGTGGTGGTGTGGAGGTGTTGGCTGAAGGCTGGTATTTCAGGTGGGGTGGTGGCCAGGTGTCCTGTCATGAAGCTCGGGGGTAGTCCACATCAATGCACTAAAACATAGACACCATTCCTTCCTTGACAGGAAGAGACAGTTATTTGGTTAGACAGGGGAGGTAGACAAAGAGCATGTAGGAAACCTCTAATTTCATACATATCTGCAGCAGGGGTAGGATAGAGATGGATAACACGTTGATTTAGCTGTAATGAGAGCTGAGGGACACTCCTAGGAGCCAAGTGAGAGAGGAAAGAAATATGTTTTGGATTTCAAATTTCAAACAGAATATGGTTCCCTGATTACATTTCAAATTAACCAGGCAGAGAAGGACAATAGGCAATATAAGTAAATAGTAGCACCTTGAAATCTGACTTGGCATTGAGTGGAAGCCAATGGAGAGAGGAGAGAATAGCAGTAATGTGGTCACATGTTCTAGTTCTAGTTAGGACTCTAGCAGTAGCTGGAGGCTTTTTGCAATGTCGTTCTATATGTATATATGTTATTACTGCTTTCACTGTTTTTAACAAGTGTGTCCTTTTTCAAACTGCTTTCTGCTTTTGCTTTGATATGTTTGAATTTGGTAAACCAGAGAATAATGCGTTACAGTAATCCAATCTAGACCAGTGTTTTTCATCCTGTGGTATGTGTGCCACTGGTGCAATAATATAGTATAATTAATAAAGTATAATGATAATTGCAAATAAATATATTATAAATCTTGCTGAAACTATTCTGAAACTATAGTATTATGGCTTGTTATTATTTCAAAAATAGTCTTGCATTGCGCATTTCATCATATGTTTTCCATTTATGTTTTGTGTTAATTTGTGTTTGCTAAATAAATACAATGGGAGCATAAGCAGCATTTCAGACTTCTTTCTTATGTTTCCCACTGGTCAGACCTTCTTGCAGTATAGATTGTGTATAGAGGGGGCGCTGACACTCTTTGCTCAGCCACTGCATGAGAATTATCTATTATTTTACCGTTTGCATATGGGGTGGTCAAAGGACAATTTCGTGGTACACCTAAAGTCAAAGGTTGGGAACCACTGATCTAGAAGATATGAATGAGTAAATAACATTGGTCTGATTTTATGTTTCTAAGATGAAAAGAAAAGCAGTTCTGGTAATACTTTTGACATGTTGATTAAAATAAAGAGTAGGGTCGAACGTCACAACATTATCTTTTACACGTGAACTTCAAGAAAAAGTAGAGCCCTCCATACACTTAGTGTGATGTTTGTTGTTGTTTGGGGCCGCTTTGTTTTCCCTTTGTTTCACTGCAAGAAGTTGTTGGACATCCATTTCTTAACATTAGTCAGGCAAGATTCAACCTTCTAAATTTGGGTACTTCATGCAGAAGTAGATGTCAATATTTTACAATTTTACTTTTTGATACATTTATATTCACTATTTAATAAAAATGCGTAATCAGGGGCAGTAAACAACTTCAACTTAAAAACGTTATGCAAATGATGTTCAAAATGAATATCGACACTTCTCCATTTCCCACTGCTTTCAGCACCTACCCAGCACAAAATGCCACTTGTATTAATACATAGGATTGAATTCACACTTCCCATGCCATGTTTCACCACCCCTCTCACCCCAATCAGGTGGACTTGGGGGGGCGTGGAGGTAGGTGGCATCATGGGTACTTGCCAGCTAGTGAGCACATGGCGCACATCCATGCTCACATCAGATAGTTGATGATGACACACTAGAAGTAGAACCGATTTAAAGCACTATTACCGGTTTTTACCTTTATCTTGTGACCCTCAAAAGTTCCCTTGGCGTCCAATACTCAAGTGATTTATTTATACACCTTGTGTGTAATTTCCCTTGTCAAAGTGCTACCAGTTGAACTGTAGTAGGTCAAAACCACTGACAAATTGCTGACTCACAATGTCGTTGAAAGGTCCTAGAAGTGTGAACTCAAGGAGTGTAACACTTCACAGACAACTTCACTCTTCTCTAATATATTCAAAGAACTTCATTCTTCTTTGAAATATCAAACAACAGCTGCCGTGGTCATCAGAAAAGCCTTTTAAGCCGTGTAAAGCTGTTTAAATAAAGCTACGGCCAGTGGTGGCAATCAATGATGTGCCATTTATAGATTGCTTTGTCTCAGAGGAAGTGAGTGCCAAAGGAAAGGATGAGATGTCCAAAGCACGTAGGCCAAACACACACACACACACACACACACACGCGCATTACCGTTGCCATGGTAACGTTTCGCTGTCTGTCTGTTTAAACAATCAGGGTGGCATTTAACCTTGAAGTTAACATTAGATATTCAGTTCATCATGATGTGTGAACTGATAAGTATCATTATATTTCAAGAAACTTACAAGGGCAGAGAAAGGTGTCCCCAATCTTTTCCTTAAGGTTCTCTAGTTACTGGCATTTATCAAATAGCTCTTGTCAATGCCTTGTTATTGGCTACTAAAACCATTCCAATCATTCTACGTCAACGCTACTCTTCCATTAACTGAATAAATTGAGAATAAATTAATTACAAAATATCCTGCACATAAATGTCATTGTAATACCATTCTATACAAGCAAAGAATTTATTCTTTTTTAATTTAAAAAAGAAAGAAATTACAGAATTCAGAACATCAAAGCAAATCTTCAACTATTTATTGATAAACTGAAGCAAAAGCAAAACCATTGGTTATTCCCGAGACATAACTTGTTAAAATAAAAGACAGTAGAAGATTAAAGAAGCACTATGTCAGTTTTCCCGTTAGTGATCTCTAGTGGTCGCTAATATCCTATGTATTTAGAGGATTCAATTATACTGAAGATTTACTTCAGTATAATTGAATTCGTTTCTATGTTTAGTATATTAACTAACATACTAAAAATCATATACATTCACTGACTGAAGATTGCGAAAATAAGATTCACATTTATCGCTAGAAATGTTATCAAAAAACATTTTAATGCTGAAACTATTTTAAAATGTCGCATTTTCCACTGAGAATATAACGAATGTCATCCATTTTGTTTTGGCAAGACAGAACCTTGACATACATGACGTATTGCTATTTCTTCGAACAGTCGATAGGGGGCTAAAACGTTCATATGGGTAGTTTCAGACGACGTAAAGGTTGGAGATCACGTTACTGTTAACAGTGTGAGTTTTCCCATTAATTAACTCTAGTGGCTGAAGTTGTGCGGAAAAGTTAGGGTCAAGATTTACCCACAATGTGTGGGGAAATCCAAAAGTGGACCAGAATAAAACGATTTATATCGAAGGATTCTTGGGAAACTGTGTAGTTCAAATATGTTGTAATGAAATGTAATTCAGGAGTAAAAAGACATTTCAGACACTCTGGCACTCTGCGATGCCAAGGACACTGAAGAGCAGAATGAGATAAGACTGCAATCAGTATGGTTCTCGATTGGCCGTGTGGCAGGCTCCGGGGGGGTCAGGTTACACATGACTATGACATCAGCTGCCAAGCCTTTGTTCCTATGACCGTTATAAGATACTGCTGAAATTGCAAGGGGTTCACAGAGGCAGTCAGGGGCCTACAGTATGAGAGGTGGGATTGTGTGTGTGTGTGTGTGTGTGTGTGTGTGTGTGTGTGTGTGTGTGTGTGTGTGTGTGTGTGTGTGCGTGTCAATTACAGCGACTGTTACAAGATGAAGCTTATCAACCTAACACCCCTACCTCCAATAGTCAAACATTAATGTTAGCTGCTTAATGACAGAGACTAAAACACAGATCACATGAGTAGACCCGGCAATGTTACTGCTTACATTCTCAACACAGCAGTACTGGCAGCAATCCGGAAATGTTACTATGAGCAGCAACATTTGAGCATGAGCAACCAAATTGACGGTGCAGATTTCCAGAAGTATCAACCCCTGCCCCCATTCACACATGACCCCATGCGGGAAATGTTCCTGAATATTGCAGGGAAAGACTGCATGTGTAAAAGGGGCTTGAACCTTACAGGCTACTCAAGGCTGACCGAGTGCTGTCCTACTGCCCTAGCACATTTAGCAATAATGGTAAGCAAATAGTCATATACAACAGAGTACAGGGCATTTGCCAGCACATACGTTTAAATGAGGATAGTAAATAGTTAATGTAGGAATCAATACATGATACAACTCCCAATTGTACAATAGGCAGGTCAGTAGGTAGGTAGCCCTATAGGTAGTTATGCAGGTAGTCTGATAACCCACTACTGATTTTACAAACGTTCTCACAGACACTTTGGAACATGCTTGGAGTCAAGAGCCTCTTGCAAACTTCAAACACCCACTGTCACACACACACACACACACACACACACACACACATACACACACATTTTAGAATTAACTTCAAAGAGCCGAGGGTGTAGGAGACCTATCAAGCATAAATCTAATGATGGAGTCTTTGAAATCTCAAACCTATTTCAGGTTCACAAATACAATGGTAAGTGCTAATTGTGGGAGGATGACGGGGTGTGTGTGTGTGTGTGTGTGTGTGTGTGTGTGTGTGTGAAGTTGTGTGTGTTGGTGTGTGTGTATATGTGTGTGTGTGTGTGTGTGTGTGCATGGGCCATGCTTAGGTGATGAGGGGCTGGAAGGTGTGTGTACAGGCATGTACAAAGCTTAGTTGAATGAATATTGTAGTCAATAATCTAAATACTGGGAAAAAGTGTTTTATTGTAAAAACATGCAAGTGCCAAAGATGAGCACACACCACGCATAGCACACACACATGCACGCACACACACACACGCACACACACTTTCCTTGAAGTCTCCTCAGACACCAGGTTGAGTATTTGCAAAGGCTGATTGCTGGTTGTGTACCATGTGTTCCAGTCACAAGTGCAGCCAAGCGGTAATTGTAAATGAATAATTAGAGCAAGTTGTTATCAGTGAAAGCTTAATTATTACAAGTTAAGTTCGAGATAGAACGCCCTCTTGGAAACAGTCACATTGGATATTAGAAAGCATGAATGTAGAGTTGACATACAGACTAATTTTGTCTTGTCTATTTTCAGAACTTCATTTCTCCGCTCATACACAGTCACAAAGACAACCCCCCCCCCCCCCCCCCACACACACACACACACACACACACACACACACACTCAAACAAACCACACAAAGCATTACATATTTATTTATTAATTTATTTATACTCTTGTTAGTGTAAAAATCCAGCACAAGAAAACACAGAAGAGACACACTGAGGTAAGCGATATGACTCAGGTGATGTAAACAAAGACGCACACACACAATAACCCATACACACATACATACACAAAAACACAGACATACACACACAAAGCCTTCCCCTTGGGGTCCCGGGCAGATTAGTTCGGCAGAGGACGGGACGTCCCAGAGATAAAATAGAGATAAAACCGCCACCACAACACTCGTACTGTGCTCTCTGGTTTCGGCCCCCAGTCTCTGGCACCGCCACGCGGGGGGTCCGGTGAGAGGACAACGGAACACTGGACACCGGGGTTCCCCCCCCCCCCCCCCCCCCCCCCCCCCCCCCCCCCCCCCCTTCCAGCATCTCTCAGCAGCACAGGTCACAGGGCTGGTTCTGTCATACTGCGTTAGCGACAACAAACAACAGGACAATCTGCTGTTTATGCCAGCTGCTATCTGCAGCCTTGACCCCGATGAGCTCTTAAGTCTCTGTGCAGATTGGACCAGGGTTCCAGTTTCCACATATGGGACATGATGGCTCCCGACTGAATCCCTGGGAAAAACATTTGAGATTTTCTCATTTCCAATGTCAACAACATCAAACTATAACTGGAACACTGAATCAGCTCAAAATCTAAGCTTGTTCATCATAAGCAACAAAAACACAACAGTAATCAAATGTTGTGTTTTTAATGACCCCTGTTCAAAAGCTTAAAAGAGCTTTAATGAGGTGCCAGTATCTTCTTAATTCAGCACCGGGTTACAGGACTCTTGAAGTATACTGACACTGATGCAGCATTCTAGGGAATGGCAATGTCAATGAAGGGGTCGCATCGCACGTGTGTATCGGGGGTGAACGTGCTAGAGAGAGAGCTAGAGAGAGAGAGACTGAGAGAGACGTGGACGCGTTTCATTATTCGTCGCTTAAGCCTCTTTGCAGCTCTGAAGATTTTTTCAGAAGATCATGGAGGCGAGGACGGAAGTACAAACAAAATACCTTCAAAAATAAACCGTTTGTGAGGATAACATCTGACAAGGTTGCCATGATAATCTGGCCATGTGGCTGTTTCTGTGTGTGTGGTGTGTGTGTGTGTGTGTGTGTGTGTGTGTGTGTGTGCGTGCGTGTGTGTGTGTGTGTGCGTATGTGCGTGCATTTGTGCATGCATTCATGTAGTGCAATGCACGTATGCAAGTGTGTGCATGTGTGTAAACACCACATAACCCGCTCATTTATTAAAACGTGCCAGCAGATAGTGGTGGTGTGTGTAAATCAAGGCGCCTCATCATGACAGGAGGAGGACGCTGTAGCTGACATTGAAGATGGCTGGTGGGCTCCAGTCTCAGTCAGGTCAGCAGCACCGCATATTTAGATGCTGTTTGGCAAATGGCCTCATTATTTCCAACAAGAACGCAAGAAGACTTTGAATCAGATACTTACACACAAAAGGATCATAGTGTTTGTGTGGGCATGCGTTTGTGAGAGAGAGGCGTGATAAGAGTGGGCTATCTGTTCACAGATCAAATTCAAGGCGCCTACATAGTTACCGCAGTGCATGAATGTGTCTGGATGAGCATGCATGTTCCTGTGTATAAGTGATCCTGATACATAAGTGAATCATGTATAAATGTGCTTATAGACAAATGCACACTTTTATCTTCTCTGGGCAAGATGTGTTATCGACATGAAACCTTTTTATAAGGAAGCACTGGCATGCCAAAAATAATAACAGAATCAAATAAATTTGTTAAAGTAGGTCCTGAGGTTAAATCAATGTGTTTGGATGAAGTGGATGAAAACCCTTATGTTAGCTTTCAGACTGCAAACACAAAGTTTGCTGATGATGACAATAATGTAATAATGCTAATAAGCTCAAATATATTGTACTTAACTTGTGTTGTTTTAATGAGGTTAAGTGTGGAAGCTACATCCTATTAATGATAGAAAAAAGCATTCTGAACCACCGTTTGTCTACTTCTCCCTATTGTACCAAGTACTGAGTAAGTTTGTACTCTTGCTGGTTGCAGCAGATGCCGACGTACATACAGAAATGGTTTAGCCTTCTCCAATCTGCTCGTAGGTGTTAACGCCAATCAACTTACATTTATTCTGGCCACATTTCAAAATCGACCACTTCTATAATAACGTTTCACCAAATGAGAAAATACCTCTAGCCGCAACAACAACAACAACAACAACACATTCTTTTTTCTGCTTTTTTTTACGACCCGACTCAGCCAACCAAACCAATCAAACACTGAAAAAGGTGCTGGGTCAGATACATTTTCTTACAGTCTTACTAATTGCAATGGGAATAGGGAGCTTTATATTAATCAAAAATTGACAATGTTTAGGCATTTGGCTGACCAAATTACAACCCATATAAAGGTCATGGTCTTTTCATGGTCATTTCAAAGTTTGCATTACAGGAATGTTTGTAGAAGTTTGTCATGCAGTTTTTGTGCATGGTTCAGGGATCTGTTCTAGTACACATGTGAAACACAGGAGGAACAGGACTGCAACACCTCACACATAATTATGGATCTGTACCTCAACTCAAGGGAGAAATAACAGATATAAAGCCCCCAATAACAGGGCTTGTGCATCACAACATCACATCGCAATGACCGTCTCCATTTTGAAAAGATAGGAGGATTGTAATGTTACTTATTGTGTTAGTGGTAATGTGTTTTTGGTCACTGTTTAGTAATTAATCGTGAAATTATTTATCATTATGGGTATACAATGTTGTGTTTGAAACTGCCAGTGTTTCTCATGCAAGACGCGGCAAAACTAACTTTTCATTAGTCTAGGTTATGGTATGTTTACGTTGATTTAATATATGTTGGAGTATCCCCAACAAACAATCCCCTGATGCATTCTGAGGTTCAAGCCCTATCGTTCTTCCCCTCCTCCTCGCTACTTCCCTAAGCTCTGAGGAAGCCCAGTGGGTTCCTATCCCTCTTGTGAGTGGTGATAACCTTTTCATATATGATTACAGGTCTTGAAATGACAGCAGCATGCATTTCCACATGCACATGCCCACACAACAGTTAACACTTTATCATGTTGCATTATGCCAACACTGAACAACCAGGGCTTCCATTCCCACACAGGCTTTCAAAAGATACGGCTCGCTCGCCACCATGAATTATTCATGTGATTCACTAAAGATGCAGAGAAAAAAAATAGAAAAGGTTAGCAATTTTTTACCCAGCTCTTGTGAATGTCATTAAAGGGATCGACTGACATATTTATATCTATCCACCATAATGGCACCATAATGGTAAAAACAACAGTGATGGTCTAATGACCCCAAAGTAAGACTCTAACTCGTGTGAGGATAATTGATTGGATCAACACTCAAGCTTTACACCTACCATCAACCCAATGTTTAGGCCTTTGTTTTTATACCTGACAAACAGACGACAACAAAACAACAGGAAGAAGTGTTTAATTGAAACAACATACATACTGTAAATTGACAGCAAAAGATTATTTAGAGTTTAGGTCTATGCATCCTCATGTAGCAAGTTGTTTACTGGCAAAGACAAGTTAGTGTCTTCCCACTACAGCATGCGTCATACCAAGAGGTCAGCATTAATCAGAAGATATGATGAAGTGATCAATGATGATCACTCAAATCAAAAGTGATCAAACTGTGCGTCAATGATCTCCAGGAATTGACATGTCTGAAGACAAAAGGAATTGGAAGATAATTAATCAAATAGTTGATATTGAACACAATAACGCCTTCATACTTTTCATTTATTTCAAAACGTAAACATGTAGCCTAGCCCATACCAAAATGAAATAAAATATTACAAAAAGACACACGACATATATTTTCTTTCAAAGACTATGGGATATGGGATTTAGAACTTAAAAGAAATGTTGAAAACAAAATATGTTATCTACCTTTCTTTGAAGTTTTTAATACCCGTTTTGCCTGCAAATGATCTTGGAACCTAAAACATGCAGTTTTAAAACAGGCTCAATTGCTCCCATTTTGCATATTTTAGAAGCAAGGAAAGAAGGCTGAGGAACTTGTGTGTGTTGTGCAATTACTTCCTGAGGGGAGTGAGAGTGGAGGTTAGGAAGCCAGACTTCAACATCTCTAAAGCCTGAAGAAATGAGAGGTTGGTCAATGCAGAGCCAATGGATGGAGCTTGGCCTAGTCCAGCTCCACCTCTTGGTCCTGCCACACCCCTGGCTCAGGTCCAGCCCCTCCACAACTCTCTCATACAACTTGGTAGCACAAGTTGCATCTAGCTGCAGCCCCGGAGAGGCCCCTGGCGTGTCACACCTCTGGCGTGTCACACCTCTGGCATGAGGGAAATGCACCTGGTAAGTAGGAAGAACGAAAAACACAAAAACAACGGAAAAACACACATTTGAGTGTCACCGCCCGATCGGTAGATTAATTAATCTGATTAATAGTGCAGATTAATAATATCAACATGCAAGAAATAATACAAACAGCAGCAGCATACACACTTGCAGAATGAGTTTTACCATGCTTATGGTTTTTCTTTCTGGATTTCATCATAATTATATTGTGAGAACTGTTAGGTGGATTATAAATGTAGCAACATTTCTGCTGAGCACCTAAAAGTTGTTGGGTGGGGAGAAGACAATGACCAAGCAATTCTACAAATAATTGTTTTAATATAGTGAGATCTTGGGAGGATATCAAGGAATGGAAGCCAGTGGGAATGGCAAGCTAAAATGCAAAGCTCATGGAAAATCTACATTGGGATGGCATGATATTTGGTTATATCTGGTTTTGACTAAAAGTTAACCATTTAAAATACTGCCTACGTCCCATGTTAATTGGGTCGATATAAATCACAATACATCCAAATGAAAGTGCATGGATATGCTGACAACTCCGAGTGCTACTGTAAATTGCATGGTCCATCCAACATCCACGTGCAACGCAATGACATCAACACTTAGTTCTCTTATGTTGTTGACGAGCTGATGAGAAGAAGAACCCCCGCCCAACTCACGACTCTCGTTCCCTGCACTCTTGTTGGACAACTGACCCAGTTTCAGTCAACATCAGTCGCAGGTTTGAACTCGAGCGGCTGGGCTGATGGAATTGACCGACCTGACTTCGCGGCATTTTACGCGGTAGACGCGCACAACACCGTCCTCCACCATGCTGCTGTTGAAGTTATCCACGCAATGAATCCTGCGAACCAAACTGGAAGTAGTGAGGGGAGTACTACAGCTCACTATCTGTTTGCTGCTGGCACCTACAAACTTCTTGCCTTGACCGTCGGCAGTATTGGAGTATTTGGGTTTTGCAACAACGTCATTGTCATCATACTCTTCTATAAATTCAAGAGACTCCAGTCGCCTACGAATTTGTTGTTGGTCAATATCAGCGTGAGTGACATACTGGTGTCTGTTTTCGGAATCAACTTCACATTAGTGTCGTGCCTTAAAGGCGGTTGGATTTGGAGCAAGGCAACATGCACCTGGGACGGATTCAGCAACAGCTTATTTGGTGAGAATTGTACAATATTAATATCAGTAATTGAAGTCTTACGTGCAGCTTTTTTGACGTTATCAATGCATGAAGGCCATTTTAATTATTGTATTTCATAATTTTTTGTCATAGGCAGTGGTGCAATATATCACACAGGCTGTTTGGTTTGCCAGGACCCCTTGAGACTTTCACATTTAAATAAAATGAATTTCAGATGTTTTTTGCCGTTTTGTATTTATATAATTTCTCTCCTTATCTATTTTGGTTTTTCGGCAGTAATTCCCCATTCAATCACTCGCTCTTCCTATCATTAGGCTACATTTCACAATCTGAGGGAGGATATTTTGGAGGTGGATTAGACTATAAAAAATGAGGTGAATGGAATGACTGCATGTGTCCATTGTATTCATGTGATGGTGACTTTCATGGTGACACTGGACAGAGACATATCCTACTGCCTGATGCGCAAGAGACAAGGGGATGAATTTAAACATAGTGAGGTGCGTAAATGGGAATATATAGGCCTGGGCTTTCTCTCCATTAGACATCCACTGTAAACAATTAAGTCATCTTGAAGTCACAATTTATGTGAGTGGTAACCAAATGTTCTGTGAGGGTTTGGTTTTAGGCATTTGCATTTTTTATGTACTCCAATGCCTCGCTATTTTTGTTAAACAAATAGTGCTGCGACCCAAATACAACCCTTTCCGCGACACTGAATGGTTGAGTGAATCACATCAAAGTTCAAACTCAATTGGCAATGTGAACATTCAAGAGAAAGACACACGAATGAACAATTCCGTTGGATAACTCTAAAACACACGCGCGCCCCCGGCTACACACACACACACACACACACACACACACACACACACACACACACACACACACACACACACACACACACACACACACACACACACATCTCACCCCCACCCACGTCGTTGCTTTATCCCATTTATAGAGATATGACCCAGCTGCCGCCTCCACCACTGCGAAGGTGTAAATACTCGGCCAATTAACTTAGTCCATGTGAGCAGCTACAGACCGCTAATTGCTGACATGTGCGCCTCTGTGTTGTTTCCAATGGATTTGTCCTGTCTCACTGCTCCAGAACCAAAATGATGGGGACGAATAGTAATATAGGCTAGGTACCTTCCCTCCATCATCTTTTATTGTAATCTAGAGATTAACTCAGTCCATGATGGTGACTGAAAGAGCTAGCAGAAATATCCTGGGATATGTTGTTTAATGACTAACAATGATGTATAAATGAATATCTTGGTTAACAAACACCATTAGCTTAGTTAACATGAAAACCAATAGTAAACGTGAACACCATTAGTAAATGATTACTAGACCATTAGTTACATGTTAATTAACTGTTAGTTAATGCTTATTACTGCATCAACTAAAGTAAATGAGTGGTTAATTATTGTACCCTTATTGAAAAGTGTTACCAAAGATCCTTTATATTACTTTTGGTGCATACATTTTCTTTTAATCAAATGTATGTAAGTTACCAAATGGCTATAGAAAAAAAACATCACCAGGAATCCAATTCAAAGTTATCGGTGCCGTTGTCTGTATGTTTGTGTGTGTGTGTGTGTGTGTGTGTGTGTGTGTGTGTGTGTGTGTGTGTGTGTGTGTGTGCGTGTGTCTGTCCCTCGGCCACCGGCAGGCATCGTCTCCATCATGACTCTGTCGGCCCTGGCCTATGAGCGCTACATCCGGGTGGTGCACGCGCAGGTGGTGGACTTCCGCTGGGCCTGGCGGGCCATTGGCCACATCTGGCTCTACTCGCTAGCCTGGACAGGGGCTCCGCTGCTGGGCTGGAACCGCTACACCCTGGAGATCCACGGGCTCGGCTGCTCCCTGGACTGGGCCTCCAAGGACCCCAACGACGCCTCCTTCATCCTCCTCTTCCTCCTGGCGTGCTTCATTGTGCCAGTGGGCATCATGATCTACTGCTACGGGAACATTCTCTACATGGTCCGCATGGTAGGCATGGCTGCTGCTTCTGCTCTCAGCGTCCATCCCTGTCTAGGTGTCAGTGTAGGGCAGTGGTTCCCTGCGGGCCAAACCTTTTTTGGCCCGTGACCCCATTTTGAGCTCTGAAAATGTTTGCAACCCCGACTTTAACTTTTGTGCATCTGCTTCCACACAAACCGTTTTTTACCCCATCAACAACAACTGCCAGTAATATCAATGTCCCGGCAAACATTATTGCATTGCTTTACTGCTCACTAAGTGATTTGCAGTAGTTTGCTCGCTTGCTATTAATCATGAGGCAGTCCGTTTGTTTAATCAGGATGTCTATAAAAAATGGTTATCTCTAGCTTATGTCAGCAATCTCTTGCGACCCCGTATGGATATCAGGGGACCCAAAGTGGGGTCCCGACCCCAAGGTTGGGAATCACTGGGGTAGGGGTTTATATTCTTCTGTATATCCATCTGTATCAGTTTCCTAATTTGCTCGTCATTGGTCAAGAGTGAATGTAGACAGAACAACAGACAGGAAGGCAGAAACTTAGATGGACAGGCAGAAAGGCAGAGTGACAAGTAGGTAGGCAGACATTTCAGACCGACAGGCAGGCAGACATTATAATGAACATATATATTTCTAGTTGGAAGATGAACACTTTGACCATCACTGTTTCATCTTTCTTCCACCTTCCTTACTTTTCACATGTGTATTACAATATACATGATTACACTAATGTGCTGCTGTACATTCGGGGCTTGTAAGGTGCCGCATGGAGGGAATTATTCCTAAGACCCTGATGACGTCAATACTGTGATTAATGAGAGTGAGAGTTTGAGTTAAAACCTCCTTAATGAGACCCAGTTTGTCACAGATCCTATTCCTCAAGGGAATCGGTTCAGGGTGTTACAGACAGACTTTTCAGTCTGTGTGTGTGCGATGATCTGACAATGAACAAGGATTTAGACTGCACACAAGATTGTAGAAAAAGTACCTTTACATGTATATCTATGCTTTTAAATAGGCGCCATGAATTGTGTTTGTTGTATGGGTTTTGCTATGTATCTTACACTCCCTATTCTTGCATGGCATGGCTGCCATTTCACATATTACCTCCTTTTGACAACTCACTAAAAAGGATTCTAGGTGTGAATTCACTTTGTATGTTGTTGCAGAGCCTGAGATATTGGCGATAAAGCACTCTTTATCCTTCAATGTTTTTCTCACCCTTGTCTCCACAGACTGACTTGGTTTACAGAGAGAAAGAATCCCAAGGTTGAGTCATGGCTTACATACTTTATACTCTCCAGTTTCAAATAACGTTGATGACCAAAATGATGACTCTGGAAAAAGTAACAAATAATTAACTACCAAATAAGCATTACAAAGATTGTGTGTAACTATTTAATTTGTCATTTTTGCAAAGTAAAATGCGGCATTCACATCACACTATAGTTAAATAAATGTATTTCAAACTGCAATGTAATAATTACATTGTATTAAACTACTGCAATGTAATCAATCAACATTGATTGATTGCCAGTGCCAGGGTCCTTCTTCGTCGTCCAGGGTCTGTTGCTGGTCTTTGAACCACAGACAGAGGGCTTCATGATGCAGACTCACACATCAATCATGGGAACACTGCTGTACCCGCGCTCCTCACTTGCCCTCAACCACATCACCACTCTTCGAGTGGTCGAGAGGCTCTGATGGATTATGGGTAAATAGTTGGGATCTGTTAACATAATGACACCTGTTCTTTCTTTCTTTCTTTCTTTCTTTCTTTCTTTCTTTCTTTGCAGCTGCACTCCATCGAGGACCTCCAGACGATGCAGATCGTTAAGATTCTTCGGTACGAGAAGAAGGTGGCGGCCATGGTCCTGCTGATGATCTGCAGCTTCCTGGTGTGCTGGACGCCCTATGCCGTCGTGTCCATGATGGAGGCGTTCGGCAGGCAGAGCGCCGTCTCCCCCGTCATGGCCATCGTTCCCTCCTTCTTGGCCAAGTCCAGCACAGCCTACAACCCTCTCATATATATGCTGATGAGCAAAACGGTGAGATCAGTTGTGGCTTATTTATTTTTAATAAAAATAAAAGAACATTCATTATTTGTTTCGCTATTGCCATCAAACAAAGATATTGTTATATTTGTTTTCATCTCCTCTGCCATCCATGAGGCCTAGTTTGTCTTTAAGTCAAATCTGTGTGATGAGTGCAGTGGTTCCCAACCTTGGGGTCGGGACCCCACTTGTGGTCCCCTTCAAGGCATATGGGGTCGCAGGAGATTGCTGACCTAAGCTATAGATATTTGATGATCCATTGGCTTTTTTAAAGGTCTCAAATACGTCCTGTATTTACACTCTGAATGCCAAATGATTTGTCGCCACGAGCACTCAGTGTGTAGTAGAGCCATGCGCTTACGTTCACCGGGACATTGACATTACCTGAAGATGATAACCTTTTCAGAGCTAGAAATGGGGCCATGGGCCAAAAAAGGTTGGGAACCACTTGCGTATTGTAATGTGTGAAGTTATTTGGAATTGCACAATACATCAAATTGTTCATTGTTAATGTGTCCTTGCATTTTAGACCTTCAAATTTCTCTCTGACATCCTGGTTTTCTCATCTGCTTCCCGTTTCCTCCTCCTTATCTTCTGTTGTGAAAAGTACAACGCTTAAACTCTAACAAGAAAAGAGATCAGGAAACCGCAGAATAAAGTTTAAGACCTTTATTTAGAACTTTAAGAAAGTAATACAAAAGCTTAGCTGGTCTGCAGAGCAACTGCTTTTCCAGCTTTGGCACATTGTCTTTATTGTCTCGCTCTGTGATTCCTCCCATAAGCTCCTAGCCAGGGTTGTTATCAAACAATGCCCATACATGGCTTCAACATCAACCAACTTCCGTTGTTTTAGTAATGTTCATGGTGTTCAAGCACAACTTGGTTTGCCACGTATTTGTGGCAAACCTTTCACCCAGTTTCCCTCATCCTTTACACTTGGTGGATACCCTTATCCGTTCCTTTCACAACATTTTCTAACCACTAGGTTGTCTGGACCTTTATCAGAAGAATTGTATTTCACCCAGTACATACTGGTGACACAGAACATCAGATGATCTTTTTAATAAACAAGAGTCTCTTCAAGAGACCCACCAAAGACTGCGTGGAAAGGGTTTTCCACACTTTTCCCATTCATATAGCATATAAGGCAAGATAATGAATATAATCCTTCCAAGGCTATAGTGAAATTCTCCTATACATCCCCCTCCTCCTCTTCCCCCTCCTCCTCTTCCCCCTCCTCCTCCTCTCCCGTCAGCTCCGACGCAGCTTCCTACAGCTGCTGTGTTGGCGTGTCTCATGGCTGCAGCGCAGCATCAACGAGCGGCCCCTGGCGCCGGTCCAGAGGCCCATCCGGCCCATCGTCATGTCCCGCGCGGGCCGGGACCGGCCCAAGAAGAGGGTGACCTTCAGCTCCTCCTCCATCGTCTTCATCATCGCCAGTAACGACCTCCACCACCCGGACAAGACCTCCACGACGGACGGGGTCACCTCAGAGGTCAACGTCATCCAGGTGCGGCCGTTGTGATGCAGGTGAAGGGGAGTCATTTCTCTCCCACCCCCACCCTCGCGCTCTACCCTACTCTTCTGTGTGTACAAATACGCCTTCGGACCACACATGAAACACCAGGCCGAAATAAATGTTCTCTGGCCACCTGGGACAGAACGGCTCTTCCACTGCCCGTCCATGATCCAATGTTACAGGTTACCAGGTTATGGTACATGAACCGCTTCCAGGGGGGAAGCAACAGATGATCGACTACTACAAACACCTTGTTCCCCTTGTGTAGTTTGCAGAGACTTCAGTTGGTCATAAAACATAACGAAGGTAAGATAAGACTGTATTTATCCCCGGGAATGGGTAATTATTCAGGTGCAACTTAGCTCATCATCGTTTGGATATTTTTCATCATGTTTTAAATGTGGGTCCCCTGAGTTCCGTTTGGTTGGTCACATATGAGTTACTTTAGCCAGGTTAAAGTGGCTGAATTGTATGGTGAGTTGGAGGGCTGTGGTGTCCCTACCTGTGACTGTGTTGCGCCTCTTAGCTAACACGTCAGTTCAACAGCTGGTGGTGTTAATGGTCCACGTCTTAGCACTTTGTCATAGAACATAGCTCACACACTCTCTCCGTTGTTTTCTTTTTTGTGTGTGTTTACAGGTTCAATAAAAAGATACTATTTTAAGCTAAACCTGCAGGTGTTTGTGTGTGATTTTTATCAACAGGGCGGAGCAAATACATTTGAGACATTTGATTTCATTTTACGTGAGGCAGCTGAGACTTTAATTAGAGGCCAGGAAATAAAATGAATCTGCTCCCAAGACAAACGAAATCCCATCCACACTCCCCCGACGGCTGCCAGATATATATAGACTTGATGGGTGGATCCATGGATTCCATCGCCAATAATAACCTTATTTGCTGTGAATACATGAGTGGGCTCTTGGATCTCCCCCAAACTAATAAAAGTGAAGGGGATTTGAAGCAAAAATAGGTGAAAAAGAAAAACGATGACTGTGACCAACTAAGCAACAATTAACAGGGTCACACATAAATCAAACTGATTCTGAGCATGACCCTGGGTTTCCGATTGCGGAAAGGCTCATTTTTACTCAGACTTTAAGGCGTAGCAGTCTGTCCCATATTTTCTCAATTGGGATGCTGGATATTTTCGGAGGGTGTTTAATAAGCAGGTATGAGCCTCCCAGAACCGCCCCTGTAGCACAAACCAGCAGGCCTTGATTGATCACCTGGGGAAAATATATAAAAAAAATAGTTTCATGTGCAGTAAATTATTAAAATTGTGCTTAATGATCATCTTTCCACAAATTAAAAATGGCATTTATTCAATTAAATGTACTACTGAAGATGCATTATAAATCTGTTGCCATGTTTTGTCCAAGTTTTTGTTTTCAGATCATTAAGGATAATTTTAAATCAGAAAAAGATAACATGACGTTTGTACCAACAGAATAACGTTTATCTGAATTTATTCAAATGAAGTCCAAATGAAGCAGAAACTAACGTTGTACGATTATCATATCATTATAGTTTGTAAGCACTTACAACCATGAAAAACCAAAGCCAAATAGAAAAAGAATAAAGCTATAAAGGCTATGAAGAATGTGTGCAATGTGAAAGTGCAAAGGGCCAGTGAAAAGCACGATGGCACCAGGAGAATAACCAGAGCTTTATACACGTTCTGGTAAAGAAGAGTAACACCTTACCTTGTTCTGCCAATGCCAGCGCTGCAGTGCCTCATGGTATCTGATTCTGGTGAAGGTGACCTGCAAAAAGAAAGTCAAAGGTCAAACACAGTTCCGGATGTTCCAGCAGTAATGAACATGCAACAAATCGTTTCAAAGGTTTGCTCAAAGGCGACACTTGCCATGGTGTACAAGGGGACTATCGTCTTGGGCAGGAGAAAGTGGAGGATGTTGTCGACCTTTTTCCGAAAGAGAAACCACTTGGAGTTGACGTGTGCTCTCATCTTGAGGAACAAAAACAAAAGAGCAGCTACGTTAGTTTTAACCATCAAACAAACAAGTGTCTAAACAAAACGTTACTAAAGTGAGGAGATGACCATGTGAGGAGAAAACCACTGCTGGGTTCCAGCCAGAGACACATTTAAGAGTCTGCCAAGATTGTCAACAACGCTTAATCAGCATACTCACGTGAGAGAGGGGTGCTAAGCAAGAGACCCACCTGTTTAATACAAGGCGTTGACATTATGGGAGAAATTTTAAAAAATATAATCATTACCTTGCCTATATGCTCATTTAATCAAATAAGTGTGGAGAAAAGCCTCAGTAAGGGACCACATTCCGAAGGAAATCCATGTGATCGATTCAATCATTATGGATGGACATTGATAAAGGATGGACTTTTATAATCGATGGACATTTCTCTCCAATGTACTACACCTCCTGATAGCCCTCGGGGATGGACCTCAGCTAGGCAGCTGATTTCAAGTTGCTGGTTTGACTCCTAAAGTGGTGACCTCTTGGACCATATGATTCTCTCAGCCAAACAGGAATGTATGGAGAGGGCTTCGGAGTGACCATAAAGAGGAAAGGAGCCCCTTTATTGTTATCTTTAAGTTAGCTGGCATCAGGTTCAATTAAATGGGTAACTGAGGTGGGGGACACAAGAGGTGTTCAATGTCTAGGCCCGAGGCATAGGGTGTTATGATTGGTCAGTGCAGGTAGGAGGAATTCACACATTTTGGGAATATAACCTGAAGCCTGATTCCAGAACAGGAGTTCTTTGCAAACCAACTACGGTTTTGTTGTTACTTATTGCAAGTGATAAAGTCTTTATCTTTCAAACTTCGGTTTTCTCTACCTCTTTTATTTTGCTCAAGTAAAATGACTATCCACCACAACGTCTTGAATGGCAGTGAAATTGGAATTCATCCTAATTGGCTGACAGCCACAAACGAGGGGGATCAAAATGCCCTCTTTGAAGACGCCTTGATTAATGTCTCTTTCTGCCTCATGTTTACATAAGCATATTGACGTAACCACCATTGCAGTTATAGTCACAAAGTTATTAATCATTTTGCACCAAAAGCTGTTTCGCAGCTCAGGCAAAGTTAATTTTAAGGAGGCAGGTCCCCTCTGGACAGATGACTAATGCCTAAGGCATTCCATTACATTAACGAGATGATTTTATCTTATGAGGTAAGGCAATGTCTGGCGTGAAAAAAAAAGCTCTAATAATAGCTGAAACAGGTGTAGTACCTCGACATAGTTGTACATGGCGAGGTCAGCAATGGTGTGGTCGTCAGGCACTCTAACGCGGGTGTATTCGGGCAGAACAGCACCTGGAATGTCATGTAGTGGAGAAAAGGAGCTCTTGTCTTATTTTATGATGCGGAAAGGAACCAAAACAACACTGGACCAACATCAATTGTTGGCATCCATAGTCTCTGCTACGTTCACAAGACACTCACTGAAATCCTCGTTGCACTGGTCCATTATTTCATCGAATACAATGCAATCCTCGAAGCCCTGGACGAAAAACATAAACAAACATGGCCATGATAGATAGATCAAGTCGATTCAATCATTATGGATGGACATTGATAAAGGATGGACTTTTATAATCGATGGACATTTCTCTCCAATGTAAAATGCCCCTTGATCGATCTATGGACCTTGAATGGATGGATGGATGGATGGATAGATGGATGAATAAATTGACCTTCATTTATCCATTCTTGTACATGGACTTGTTCAATGGCTCAAGGTCTTGCCTTTCCTTCTTCACTACCCATTACTTCAGGTTCACTTACAGCATTCATCCCTTGTCCATAGAAAGGCACCACAGCGTGGGCAGCGTCTCCCATAAGCACGCACTTGTCATTGATGTGATACGGGGAACATTTGATAGACACCATGGCCTGGGCGGGCAAGCGGAAGTAGTCCCTCTTCAGTGCATCACTACAAGACATACAAAAACATACAAATTAAAAAACAGGAAGCAATAGAAGTGAATGGAATCAGAATGGGTTAGCTGGGTTAGCTGAATGCTTAATCAGTTCCTGGTTCGATCCCCAATGTACGCAGCCTAAAGCGGGCAGCATACTTAAAAGCCTTTTTTGTAACATTTCCCAAGTACTCTAGTGTGGTCTGCATTTTGATCCCATCTCTTTTTTTGTTCCTGTTGCACCGCCAGCACGGGTCATGACAAGTATGTTTATAAAAGCTTGTTGAATTGTGAAATGGTCAAAAGTATTAGTAATAGCAAATAGACCTTCTTGAAAAAATCCCCTGGGGTCCATTATGTAATTAAGATGGAGGGGGGATGGGAAGGGGGGGAGGTAACTTACACTCCGATTAGTGGGATGGCATCAGGAAAGTATTTCTTGAAAAAATCGATCACTTCGTCCCCTGAGGTGATTTTGTCAAACTCGTCAAACGGCATGAAGAGTGTGCAGGTGAATGACTTGTCCTGGAATGAAGGATTAAAACTAGTTCATACTGGAGTTAAAACTATAAGTCAAGTGTGCTTTAGTTAAGCTACCTCCATTCCTCTTCTTTTAAATATTACATGCAATAAAACCAAATGCAAATCACACTTAAAATGTCAACAACTATCAACAAAAAAGTGTGGACTGTGAGTCACAGAGTAGTAGCAGAAAGAGGAACAGAGAGAGGAACTGAGCTAGACAAAGGGAGGAGGAGGAGGAGGAAACTATATGAAGGAGATCAACATGGATGGAAGAGGACAGATGAGGAGACATAGGGGATTCATATTTAGATTAAGCTCCTGTTTGCCTGAGGGAGGGGGGGGTGGGAGTCAATCCCACGCTAGACCCTCCTCCTTTTATTAGGGGGCAAAGTACGGTGTGCGAGGCACCCTTTTGTATTTGTTAATGTTTTCCATCTTCTTACCATCTCTAATAGATCTCTAGTAGATTCATTGAGATCATTTAATTTCCCTGAAGAGACTATGATCCTATTTCTAGTTTTCAGTACTTATGTTTCTGTCATATCCTCAGCCATGTTTATTTATACTTCCTGTACACATCTACATATTTACTATCATATATCATATTCAATTCATATTTTATGTCACCTTGCACATCTGCTTACACTGTTGATAGAGCTGACATCGCTGCGTGTGTGTGTTACTAACTAATTCATGTCATGTACAGTAGTTGACCTCAGCCTGGTCATAAGCTGAGGTCAATTATTTCATTAAATAATTGAAAAACACATTGATTTTCACATTTATATTGCATAGTTGTTATATAACCCTAGCTGGTAATAAAACAGCTGTAGAACAAGGCTCACACTCACCAGATTTGGCAGGGCAATCATCATGAACGTGTTTCGGGGCCATATGTGTAGAAAGTTTGGCTTCATCGCAAACTGGGGGCAAAAGAAAAAAACTAAACATGACACAACTACAGGGGCCTCCAAACAGAACAGATTGCATATTACATGATATTATGTTATCTGAATGCAATGTCATTTTGCAGATGCCTTTATCGAAGGCGTCTGCAAAATGTGGATTACAGCAAATACAGATACAGACCATTTTAAGAGCAGGCCAGTTATTGAAGCTAACTTCCCCCAGACAACAGACAACAGGTAATGTGGTGATGTCTGGGGGTTGGGGGAGAAGGTGAGAGGAGATTCACCTCTCCAGCAATGGGTGGCATGGTGAGCTCCAGGTATCCGTGGGGGATGTAGGTCTGGCTGTAGTTGAAGCGGCTATGGCGGAGGAACTGTTTGCGGATGGTGGAGAAAGCTCCATCGCAGCCCACAATCAGGTCCGCCTGCAGAGACTGCTTGCTGCCGTCGGGCCTGCCCTCCAGTCACAACATCGATAATCAAATCTTGAGGGTGTTATTGATGATGGCTACTTTTCTGACTCAACATATTGTAAGAATAAACGTGCTCTTCCAAACAGAGCGGCCAGCGTTGGAACCCAGAGTTGGAGATTGCATTCTATCTGTAATCATTGTGTGTGTGTGTGTGTGTGTGTGTGTGTGTGTGTGTGTGTGTGTGTGTGTGTGTGTGTGTGTGTGTGTGTGTGTGTGTGTGTGTGTGTGTGTGTGTGTGTGTGTGTGTGTGTGTGTGTGTGTGTGTGTGTGTGTGTGTGTGTGTGTGTGTGAGAGAGAGAGAGCAAGAGCAAGAGCAAGAGTAAAAGACAACCATTTACCTGAGAAAGGTCATCAGCCCTGTGTCAGTACTCCAATCCTGCAGTTTGTGATCAAAGTTCATCTTGGCATTGGGATAACTCTCTGCCTCTTTGGTCATAGAAACAGAGACATCCAAGCAGCAGCAGAAGCTTTTAATGTAGTGTAATACAGTACAGAATTAAAATAAAGACAGGTATTCTCATTCCCTTTAATACCAAAGACCACTAGATCACCGAAAGACCTTTCCAGCAGACCCTTTGACCACATGGCAGTCAAAACAAAACACAAACCACAATTAAAAAATAACCAAAGTTCTAGAAATTGTGTTCAAATCAACAATACATTGACAGGTTCATAAAGGCCACACGTCGCCCTTAATAACCTGATGCCTCAACATAAAGGTTTCTAACCACCAATGGGAATTCAAGTTCTATGTGGGTGTTCCCATTCTGCTTGGGGCAACCCCCCAAAACTGTCAATATTGTTTCAGTTCAGTGACCAACCAAATGTTCCCTTCCCTCACCAACAATATGTACATAGGCCATGCAGTAAACAAGCTCACCTATGCCAAACCAGTTTTTGAAAAGCACTGGTGTCTTGTGCTAGAGCAGTGGTTCCTAACCTGGGTTCGATCGAACCCCAGGGGTTCGGTGAGTCAGCTTTAGGGGTTCGGCGGAGGTCAAGACACACACACTGTGTGTGTCCGTTCCGTTCACCCCACTCGTATGCTTCGTGACGTCACGCTCTGCTTGGCCATCGTTGGCTGCAGCTGATCACGCCACATCACTTGGCCTTAATATCTTTGCTGCAGGGAACTTGGTGCACTCAGTAGTCGACTTGTGACTGTCGTGATTGTACTTCATTTGTGAATCTCTTCATACTCACTATGTCGAGCAAAAAAAGAAAGTGGTCGGACGAATACGTACAATATGGATTCACATGTATAACGGTACGTGATGGCAGTCAGCGTCCTCAATGCATGATTTGCAATGCCAAGTTGAGCAATTGTAGTCTAGCACCGGCAAAACTAAGGGAACACTTCCATAAGTTGCATGGAGATGGGAAATACAAGAACACAAAGCTCACTGAATTCAAAGTGAAGAGATTCAGATTCGATGAAAAGGCTACTCTGCCTGTTCTCGGCTTTGTACCCATCAACAAACCGATCTTCATATTTGGTTGAAGTAGTAGACTGGTATATGACTGGTTCAAGCAATTGCTGAAAGAAGAGAGGAGGAACGCTGCTGTGCGCCGCCTTATATACACGGTGCCGTGGGGAATGTGGGCGGGGCCCACGTTGATTGGTACGTTGTTGAAATGTTCAGTGCACGCGAGTGCGCGCACGGGACAAGCTCATAAGGCGAAGCCTAGACGGCGTAGCCTACATGAAATAGAACCAGCTTTGTTGAAGATCGCGAATATCATGCTGGGAAAAGCTGCTGAAAATAAGCTATCCCAAATTTGTCCAATTACGAAGGGTTCGGTGAATGCGCGTATGAAACTTTCAGGGTTCAGTACCTCCAACGAGGTTAAGAACCACTGTACTAGAGTGTGTGACTCCCAGACACCAAAAGGTTCTGGGTTCAATTCTGAATTCCCTTGAGCAAGATGCCATACTCATTTGGATGCTTTTGATAAAAGCATCTAAAAAAAATGTATACTTATTGTAGTGCAGTTTATACACAATTCTAATACTGCATGGTGAAAATGAAAATGTGTTGGTCAACCTGGCATTCTAGGTTTATAATTAGTGTTATTAAAGACTAGCCATTGCGCTGGACTTACCTGTGAGTAGCTCTTTGTTCAGGTTGGCCCGGTCAACAGACAGTATGTACTGAAGTAAAAAGAAACCATTAGTCATTAGTTATCACATGCCATTAGTGGTAGTGAGTTTCCAATACTACGGTTAAATTTAAGCTGACAGAAAATATACACACGAACATACACAAACAGAACTGTGATGGGGTGGTCAGTACAACTAGAGATGGATAGCACCAGGGGGGGTTTGGATCGGTGACCCTTTATTCCTCTCAAAGAAACGAAGTATTTATACCCTCTTTCTCACCTTCCATTCATATGACTGCCTCAGGATTTCTGAGGTCTCATTATTCAAGTAACACAAAATAAAAAAACAATTGAAAACAAAATGTTTCCCCAGAGTTAACATAGATATAATATCTAAAGTAGTCAGGGCACTGTACATTGTCATATTGTGTGACAAATACAAAAAGGTATTGTGTGTTGGTGTCATGGTCGGTGAACGGTGTGGAGTGTGTGTGGTTGATGGCTGGTTTAAGCAGCCTGACCAGGCCTGACTCAGGCTGATTAGACTCTGGGGTTGGGGGAAGCTGCACACATGTGGTACATTGACTAATCAGAACATAAAAGACCATCATCACAACACAAACGGATACCTGGCCTTTCTTGCCATAAGGAATTGGCGCCTGCTTCCCATTCAGAGAGTGGATCATTCTGGCATGCATAGGTATTCCTTTGGAGACAATCTGGGGGAAACACAATCACATGTATGAATGGACAGCTATGTTTGAATCAGAATCAGAGTTGCTTTTTTTTTTTAAGTACGCAAGAGTACAATTCTTAGGCTTGGATCCTCAACAGTCACATAGCAGCATCAATACAAGATCACAATAACAAAGTAAGTAATAATAAATAATAATAAGTAGCAACATCAATACAAGTGTTCAAGTGGTACCAGCCACGGTGGTAGTGCAAAAAAATAAAAATAATGAAATGCAGAATACTGAATATAATGCAGAAAATCAAATAATCGGTTGTTGTAGTGTGAGTGGGGTTAGTTTAGGGGTAATGGGGTTTTCCAGGAGCCTGGCTGCATGGGGGAAAAAACTGTTCGTCATCCTCTGGGTTTTGGCCCCAAGGCCATGGATGCTAATTGTGAGTAAAATATTTATGAGGTATCACAGATTTTTTAGTGAGTGATTATTTGTGCGTAGTTTATATTAGAGCTGCACTTTATGCCCGTTATTTGTATGCATCTAATCAAATTTTTTAAAATAAATTCAAAAAATAAAGCATTTTATTTTAAATGAGCCTTGTTGCCCTGTATATCTGCATATGTTGGTTGTGGTTGCATTGTGATCAACTTTCATTGACGTATCAAACAACACTGTAGTGTAAAGATATGCATCATGATTCAATCCAAATACCTTCTCTTCCATCCCCACTCGGCTGAGGGCCTGTCGGCCTCTGTGGGACAGGGCCAGGTTAATGCTCCTTCCCCGCACTATTTTGGCTTCACGGATATCTGACCAAAAATAAAGCTGAAGTTAGAACACGTGTATATTTTAATCATTGCAGGTTTGCCTTTATGAGCTTGAATTAAAAAAAAATATGAAGATTGCCAGCCGCCACAGTATAAAAGATCGATCAAATATGTAAGTTAGGCCTACCATCACGTGACTCAAATACCTCCACCTGAAATCCTCTTCTGGCAAAAAAACAGGCATTCAGAGCTCCAACCTAAAAATAATGACACCAACTATGCGTTTTTAAAAATGACATTGTAAAGTTACACAACACTTATAATTACACTTCAGAGAACACTTTATTTAGTTAACTTTGTTTGAATTAAAGCGTTTAATAAAACGTCTCTCAACCAGTTAATATATTTAAAAAAACGCTGTGCATAGAAATAACCCCGATTTTAAAATATCGTTCAAGTGAGGCTATTACTTTGTATAGCCTACATAGCCTGCTGTATGCAAACGCAGGTTTGTATGCAGTCGGCCTAAATATGTTACTGTTTTAATTGTCCTCTTACCAAACCACCACCTACAACAGCTACAACTTTATCCTTGCTTGACTTCCCTCCACACTCCATCGTAACGTGTCCGCTGCAACCTGTTCAATGGTACAGGCCTACTCGGAATGGAAAAGTGACTCGAAATATTCGTTTCTTTGCCCTTTGTTGAGGGCGGGTCAAAGTCACCCGGTTCAACAAATCAAACGCAGCCGAGGTTTCGCTTCGTGTGACATTAACTCGAGTTCCCTTTCATTTCAACAAAACATTGCACGCCTTTCGTTTGTGCAACAGGTCTCCCGTCAGCCGCGCTGGAGTGACTGCATTATACATTGCAAAACTTGCCGATCAGTGAATGTTCGACTAAAGACTGAATGAATGACCCATCCCCCATGGAACTGTTAACAACGACAGTTTAAAGTCCTATAATCTCCCACCCAACCCCCTGCAACTGTCTGTTTGATATAGTTTCATATCATCAAACCACTAGTATATTTGATAAGGGGTTCATAGAAATAACAACCAATATAAATATTAGTTATAATTTCAGCGTCTGATGGGCCAAACCTAACCCTAACCCATTCATCAATGGAACGTTTCAGTTTAATTACAGAATTGTGGATTTTTGGTCCTGTGGATTAGATTACAGCAAACATTGACTGTGGGCTTAAAAGTGACATGCAGTGACAACCTGCATCACAGTTTTTAGCCAACTGAGGTTGCAAATTCACTGATTATTGCTTGCAGCTGTAATTACGTGCAACGGTGATCTCATCCTTGGCCTCATCGGAAGGGTATAATGTATTGGACCTTAGGAGGTATAAGATAATATCTTACTTTATTTATCCCAAGGGAAATTGTTGGCCTTGGCCCTCCTCTCCATGTATGGGACTCCTAGACTATGCCATGACCTTCCACATTTTTATACGAGAAAGATGGTTACATGTCATTTTCACCTAAACAATTCACACTATACACAATGTACCACACACCCCTGTCCACTACCCCCTGACACCTAGCCCCCACGCAAGATCTGTGATGAGGACGTCTGCCGACCCTTTAAAGACCCAGGCCCAGACTGGTTTTGCTATCTTCTCTATCTTCACACAACTCCCTCAAAAAACCCTGCAGCACAGTCCAATGAAGACAGCTCCATAGCCTTGTCCTCTGTGTGCATTGCCGGATCTAGCAAGCACAGTACCCCGGGGGCCACATGGGTGAGGGCCCTCACTGATGCAACAAATACAGGAAAAAAAAAACAAGAAATAGCGTCTGCTGAGTTCTAATTTTTCCTGGGACCCAGACTCCCACCATGTAGCTTGTAGCCAATCCCACTTTGGAACCATAACTAGAAATAACGTTGGTAAGGTCAACCATACACTGTTGGAGCTCGGTCGCCATCTAGTGGCCATTTGTTTGCTATACATCAATGTTCTTCACTGTTGGTCGCAAAATATCTTCCATTCAAAAGGCTGAACAGGACAATTAATCGAACTTCCTCTCGTTCATTGAATCATAAACCATAAAGAGACACTTTTCCGCGTCCTCCCATCGATGTATGTGCTTAATAATAAATAGTTGTATAAATGAGTACTAACTAAAGTTATTTATTATCCAATTTGCGTTAACCCTCGTTTGGTTCTGGCATCATCTGCTTTAGTCTTTCTAAAAATGGCGCTCTGAAATCGAGGATTTGTTTTCCATGGGTCCGAAGTATGTTTCAGCGCATTCACCGATCGGCCCAGTTTACCAGATATATTTCGCCGGCGGTGAACAGATTCTACGTTAAACAGGATTCTAGGTACGTTTTTGCAACTAAAACTGATTAGCCTTATAAAATATGATACGCACCGTGTTAAATTACTAACTAGCATGCTAGCTGGCCAGCGAGGTGACATTTGGTGGCGTGTTAGACTCGTTAGAGCCGGCATGTTAACATAGAGCTGCTACCAAACATACCACACGTTAGCTTTGTTGCTACATAGGGTCAGGTTATGGTGATAGGATGCATCTTCGTTAATCTACAAAATAGTAGATTGGACCAATATGTTCTGCGTATTGTAACGGTTTATAGATATATCATGGAAAATTAAACAGAGGTCCAGGTTAGCGTTAAATAGTAGTAGTACATGTTGCACTAGGCCAACATGACTCCCAGTGAGCAGCCGTGTAAAGTCTCATCTACTAAGGTTCTTCTAGTAAATGTTGCACTTTGCCAGCATGACTCCCAGTGAGCAGCCGTGTCAAGTGTCTCATCTGGGTTATTGTAGTACATGTTGCACTTGGCAAGCATGACTCCCAGTGAGCAGCCGTGTGAGGTCTCTCATAAGGGTTCTTCTTGACTAGGGGACGCATAGTTCCCCCACTTTATTTATCATAATTTACCTTTTCACGTGACCCTGCATGATCCCGGATATTAACAATAAAATGTATTTCTAGACTAAGCGTATTCTCATAACCACTGAGATGAATACATACGTTTAGTTTTACGTATTTTTATAGACCTTTTCTAAAGTGAGCGTAATGGCAAGATTTCATTCTTTGCCAATCTATGCCTTTGTCTGAACAATCGACTAGACGGGTAGCCCATCGGCTATTTTTCAAGTGTGTTATCTCACCCCGAGGCAATTAAATGCATTAATACCACGTTAATGGCGTCTGTTGCAAACAGCATGTATCATTGCATGTATACGTTGAGAGTAATGCCCCGATAGCATAAACAATTTGTCAGTGGCATTTAAGGTAGCTTAACAGCAACTGCTCTCCTAGTGATGTGTTGCCAGGTGTATGGTCTTGGTCCAGAGTTTGGCTGAAAGTCCAGTTGACTGAATTCTGCAATCTGCTCAGCCCCTTGTGGACAGTCTGTAGACTACTCTCAGTGAGGGCTCTGCCATGAGTTGGGGCCTAAAGTTGGTATTGGTGTATGTATCTGTATGTGTCAGTCTGTCTTTTAAGAAAGTGTAAACCCTCACGTATGACTTTAGTCATCAACACATGCTGCACCCAACAACAACAAATAAATCATGGTCATCATGTCAGTCATTACGACCAACAAAGTCGATTGCAGACCGACTTTGTTGCGAGTGTAGACAAAGCTAGTATACAGAGCATGTTGGTTAACATTACTGCACAAGGCGGACGTAATGGGACTGTGAATTCACGTGTGTCATTGCACTGCAGGCTCGTGTCGTCCTTGCCCCTCAGCATGACCGACCCGGCGGTGAAGAGGGTTGTGGGGGACATCATCCGCTCCCCCGAAGACAAGCGGGTGTACAGAGGTCTGGAGTTCACCAACGGCCTGAGGGCCCTGCTCATCAGCGACCCCACCACAGACAAATCCTCAGCAGCCTTGGATGTCCAAATTGGTAATACTTTTATAAGATAAGACGTGACTCTGTATAATGTTTTGTTTTTAGCCTTTTACATTGGTTAAGAGTTCAATCGTTAATATTTATTTTGTGTTTGATTTGGCTTCCTGTGTATTTTTTAAAAGAAATATATAAATTACAATGATTTTCTTTTTGGTACTAACTAGCCAGTAAAGTATGTATCTTTCAGTGAGACTTTGAACTAACTTTCATATACATATTCATGCTCCCATTCTTCTATCAAATTCTGTATGCTCATAAAGGCTGTGGCATTTGACGATAATGCAAGTGAAACCAGTGACATGCTGTATCTTAAACTCGCTGTATTGATTACTCTCATTGATGAAAGGAAGGGAGTGAAAAACGCCAATCTTGCTGCTTAAATACGCAGCACTGCAGCCCAGGGCCGGGTCAGCGGGTTTCAGGATGTAATTGTGCTCTTTTCTCTGCCCACCGCTTTCTTCTTTCTTGTTCTCGATTTCTCTTTCTTCTTTCTCTCACAGGTTCGTTATCGGACCCCTCTAACATCTCGGGGCTGGCCCACTTTTGTGAGCACATGCTGTTCCTGGGCACGGAGAAGTACCCTAAGGAGAACGAATACAGCCAGTTCCTAAGCGAGCACGCCGGCAGCTCCAACGCCTTCACCAGTGGCGAGCACACCAACTACTACTTTGATGTGTCCCATGAGCACCTGCAAGGAGCACTGGATAGGTAACCCACCAGGGCTGGCTTGGATTCGGTTCTTTCTATTTATGAATGTAGTACATGCTGTTATCCAAACAGCATCCAAGCAATGTGCGTTGAATTCGGGTACAGGACATTTAGGAGCAGGGAGCCAGGGTTGGGACTCTTGCTCATGGATGCCTAGAGGTAGACTCTGGGGATGTGACCCAGTACCTTTGGGCTTTGAGTCTGACACCCTAAACACTACAATAGGATAGTAAAGTGCCTCCAGCATTGTGTTCTTGAACAATGTAATATGTAAGGCAAACAAAACTTGTTGCCTTGAAGTATGGCTTAAAGACAATTCTAGTCTGAGTTATCTAACCATTCGTCACTTTCTCTCCTGGCTTCACTAAAACATCCATTACCAATATGATTTGGCAAAATGACTTCAATGTGCCAATTACACCTAACAGTGCACATTGATTCCAAAAGACCACTGAGCTATATTGCCATTGTTCACATTTGTGGCAGGCACGTGCGATTATGCTGAAGATTTTGAGTCTAGCCTGCACAGCTACGATGATTTGATCAACCAGCCCAGTATTGTCTTTTAATGTCACCCATCCCTACCTCATTCTGTTTTCTGAACCAAAGATGTTGCTTTTACTGGACCCTGTTTCAAAAAGCTTCATTTCCGTATTAACCCGGGTAGGTAAAGCGGCGATCTTGAAGATTTCCGTATTATTCTCTGTGGCAACACCTTTGGCGACACCCAGCTTGTAACATTCATAATCCTGTAATGCATCGGCTTTCATCAGTGAGCAATAGGCTCAATCACTATTGTGTTCCCTCAATCGGCAATAGATAACTTAACAGACATTTATCTACATGACAATATTTTGATCTTTCAGTCAGACTTCAGGGGAAGCCACCCATTGTGTTTTCAGAGACCGAGATTAGATTACTCTCATAGCACTTTAACAAATTAACTCCGGTTCTTGAACCGGTTCCGTTCAATATTCTTGTAACTGTGGCGCTATCAAGCGAACCAGCCCACGTTTCCACCAGTTTTGACCGGAACAATTGTAATCAAGGATGTGTCGTCAGCGGAGGGCGTTGCACAATGCATACCGGAAGTAAACCAAAGTAGTGCCCTTTTCTTCTTCATCCTCTTTCCAACCTGTAGAATATGACACGCCCTATGACGTCGTCATGGTTCGCACTTCAGGTCAAGAAAAACCTGCTTTTTTTATTTGTACTTAAACTAGTTTTGCAAGGCCTTTCCATGGTGGTGTAGTGTAAATGAATGGAAGAGGCTAAGATTAGGCTTCAACCAATTAAAGCACTGAAATAGCTGACGGCTTAGGAATTCCCTGGTCAATCACATTTTCAGGGTGCAAGCAATGGGATGGCTTTTGAAGCCTGTCATGAACATGCATTTTTCAGGTGCAACCTATCTGGTTCTGGTTTAAATTGAAAGGTGTCCTAGCTCCAGCTAGGATGGCCAAGCTAACCAGTCAGCTTATTTTATTTATGTAGCAAGCTAGACAAACAGCTTAGAGCTAGGGTAGGTAATTTGGAGAAACCAGCCAGAGGAAGCTATATGAAAGGTATTTTGAAAGTATCCCACCGAAAACGTGTGCATGGGCAGGGTGCCAGCAGGTAGACCAACAGGTTAGCCATCTAATAATTTATTTCAGTCCGAATTAAATGATTGGATTGGCTTATTACCGACCTGCGACAGCCACAAATACCCGATTTATTATTGTCAGAGCATTTGATGTATTGATTGCTGTCGGGATGTTAACAGAATTTCAAATTAGACTAAAATAAATTGCCTACCCTAGCTTTAACCCTCAGGGAGTAAGATGCAACCCTAAAAATAACATGAGCTACAGAACACATGGAGCCTAATGTTTTTTCATCCATTATTTGTGTAGACTTTACATGACGTGTGTGGGTGTGGGTGGGTGTGTGTGTGTGGGTTGTGTTTTTGGATGTGGCAGTCAACAGTTCATGTGGTCTGTGGTGAAATGTTCTAATGACTAAGGCACTGTACACTTTGGCTTGACTTTAGGTGTTGTACATCAGTGCTGCGTCAATAATAACACAGAAGAGGCGCCCGACTACAGCCAGGGTGGACTGAAAATTGCAACAATATTTAGTCTCCAGTTGAGCTAATGACTAACACTCATTAGAGTTGGATTAAACATGTCCACCACAGGAATTAGGGTGGGCCACTACACAAAATATGTGTTCTACCATGACAGGTAGGGTTCATTATCAATATGTAATGAAGCTCTCCAAGGTGTGGACATCTCTCTCACTGTCTCCAGTTACCAAGACCAGTCTCGTATAGCACCCCCCCTTCCCCCCCAGGTGGCTATAAGGGTGTGTGTGAGGGAGGTAGTCTCTGAATGGAGCCTGTGGTTGAGATTGGCTTACCTACTTCTACATGAATGAGTCTGCTGTGCACCCCCCCACCATCCCGATTAGTTGTTCCTGGTGGCAGGTGAGCTGCAGGAGGCCAGCGGCACCCTAGGGCGAGAGGACAGAGAAGGTGGATTTAGATGATGAAAGATTGATGACGCAATTGTTTTATAAATCACGATGGGCATTTATTCTAAATGTACATGAGTGTTTTCAGACAGAAAAAAAAAAAAGGGTTTACATTTTTAAATGTGTTTGCATACATGTGTCTCTATCTCAATGGGCTCTAACATCTACTATAATTTGTGTGGGAGTCAACGCACTTGTGTGAACTAGTGGTTCAATGGTCATCCTTTGTGATTCCCTCTGCCCAGGTGATGGTCTCTGACCAGCTGGCAGTGGTGTTCAGTGTCTGGCCGTGGCTTATCCCTGTGCAGACATGCAAATGTTTACTTGGTGATTTTAATGCCAGTTGCTCACATTTGCCACTTATGCAAAAACGGTTCCTTGTTCATTTATTCTTCATCTACACTTCTTTGCACAACAGCAGACGTAGACAAACCCGGAACAGTTTTTTGACCCAACAAAAGTTTGAATAAGTTAAACAAACCACACAATGGCATATGTTGAACAAGTTGCAACTGGAAAACCTGTGAATAAACCTGTTGGCCCTAAAACTCCGTGTTGTTATTTAGGTTTGCCCAGTTCTTCCTGTGCCCGCTGTTTGACGAGAGCTGCAAGGACCGCGAGGTCAATGCCGTGGACTCTGAGCACGAGAAGAACCTGATGAACGACGCCTGGAGGCTGTTCCAGCTGGAGAAGGCCACCGGCAACCCTGACCACCCCTTCAGCAAGTTTGGAACAGGTACTCACTAAACCAAACACACATGCATGGTTGCCTCGCACAGCCAGAAAACCTGTAATTCTACCTTTCTTCTGCTTGAGGTCTCCTTTCCTTTGATCTTCGGCTACTTTACACGTTATTTTTACAAGCCCTTTTTAAGCTGTCGGCCATTCCGTTTCATTTGGCATGTTCAAAGTGCTGCGCCATGGAGAGCAGCCATGCACTTCTACTCTGTTCCCGCTGAGAGCCAAATCGATGCAGACTCGACTCTGGCCTCCTGCCCAGAACAGCCAGCTGATGGCAGCATTGAGTTATACAAGATTTATTTTCCTGCTCAGAACAATATGGTATTTGACAAGTTCTGAAAGTCATGCACTTTAAAGGTACTGGATCGCCACGCCATCCTGGCTAGTGATCTGAGGCACTCTTGCATTCCGAGAACCTTAAGTGAGAACAGTGAAGCAAGAGTAAACAATGGGCTTGACAGCGGCTGAAACTCAATGCGGGTTAAGGTTCACCCAGGAAGTGGCCAAGCAACCCAACCAGGCTAGTGTCGCGTATGTAGAGAACGTGGCTCATGAGGGAAGGCCATCTGCAGCCATGTCAGTGTTCTTCTGAGCAGGGTGCTCTGAGTCCTTTGGTTCTTCATGCCCGCATATTTGTACAGTTTCTACAGTCGTCCCTAACCTCTGTCTTGACCCCATGGTATAGAGGGAGGCAGAGAAGTGAGATGTTGCTGTTTTACTTCCTCTGCGTCACGTGACCCCCACCCAACAGTCTGAGTTCTCTTTTAGACGAGGGCTGCACGGTATTGGAAAAGAATGAAATTGCAATACCTTTGTTCTTTTAGATATATATTGCGATGCAAACAAATATTTTTCACAAAACCTTAGGCTATATAACATAAACAAAATTCTGGTGTGGTTATTATGAAAAACTGTTATAATACACATTGATACACTCGTAAAACGTTAAACTATTAAAGTAGAGTTAGCATAGTTGATGGAGCACTGCACTCTGTATTAACTTAAATGTTATAGTTTAAATTAAGTTCAGCAGTGGTCAGGAATCTTTAGTAGACCTATAGGGCTAATTGGACATAAACATCTCGCATTCCTTATTTGCGATGACCGTGTAGCTCCCTGTGTTTTTGAGAATTTTCTCTAGTTGACCTTTTACTGCTCTCCTAACTATGGCAACAATGCTAATGCAGCTATGCCAATGTGTCGAGTCTGTTTGTGGTACCCGTGTTAGCTCACTCATGGGAGGAAGCAAGAACACTCCATGTATTCATTATCAATCTGGTGTAACATTCACGAATGCACTGTGCAGATTGTTTTTAAAGTAACCTGTGATGCATTGCGTGAAGTCAAACAAATAAACAAACCACATCATTCTTTTTTATTAGGTTTTCATTCTGTTTTTTTTTTTTAACTTCCAAATGCAATGAAATGCTGGCACTGTAGAGCCCTGTTTAAAAGACAGGCCTGTCTTCCAGATCAGTCATGGTAAATGAGAACCGTGTGAGCATGATGTGTTATGGTTAATTGGTCTGACTTAGTGCAGGCCTGTGATGCGACTATTGCATTCTAGATCTGTTTATATTTGGGTTATCATGAAGTGGAGGTGGTTAATCTCATGTGAACACGTCTCAAGCATAGATTAATGTGTTTCCTGTGAGTGGTTATGAATCGGGACAGGGCCTCAGAAGTAATGCTTGTCTTGTGGGGTTGTGGTTTGGAAAAAGACAAAACAATTCAATTGTTTTAAACTATTTCTTTTCATCTTTTTCTTTTGTCTTTTGTTTTTACAGGGAACAAACTGACCCTGGAGACCAGGCCGTGCAAGGAGGGCGTAGACATCCGGCAGGAGCTCCTGACGTTTCACTCCACCTACTACTCGTCTAACCTCATGGGCCTCTGCGTGTTGGGGAGAGGTGAGGAGAAGGGAAGAGATCACAGAGGGAAAGGGTTTGAGGGGGAAGAGGTGGCCCTGGAATGAGATGAGAGGCTGAGGTGCTTGAAACAAAGGGATAAGAACTGGCAACAACTTCACATTCCATCTGCGCTGGAATTGACAATGAAAGTGTGTCATGAAGTGTGATTTTCAAAAATGGGGCAGCTGGCTCTTCAAACCTAATCTCACCTGGCACACTGATCCAGATAAGACAAGGGGCCCCCACATTGCTGCTCTGTATCCCTTGACTTTAGGGTCCTTGCAATGGACAGCAGTGCCTGGTCAGAGGATGCCTGGGGCAGATAAAGTCTTGAGATATATTGTCTAAAAGGGACGGGTAGCTGATACAAAGGGTTTCTATTGCAGTACCTGTGGTTATTTCACTGCATCGGTTGTGTCCTTCTGTGTCCGTTCTGTTCTTCACTCCTGCCCAGGTTGAAATAATACATTGATTTATGGGCCCGTTTAGGATAGAATAGTGGTGTGTCTTACGATAAGAAGAAATTTGCCAATTAAATCAGGATTAAAGAGTGACTGAGCACTAACATCAAATCGATGTCAAACACAGGTTGTTTTGGATCACCCTTTCTGATAGGTTTATGTAGCAACTGTCTCCAGTTTAATCATTTGGAACCAAGAGAACCGTAAATCGTTTGTCGTTTGTGTTTTTGGTTTGTCTTTTAATGAAAAACTCCAAGCCTGCCATTTCTCCTGGCTCTCGGTGATCAGTAAATAAAAGAAGATGGAGGGGGTTTATTTTGAAGATGGACTTTTGTTTTTATCAGGGGGCAAGGGTGCAAATCATCAACATAACACATTTCACTGGCTCATTATTTTCTACCTTGATCATGCAATGCAGAACATAAGATTAGTCACTTATGACTTATGACTATGAATGGTAAAGAGTGGTTCCATTTAAGACCTTTAGCCTTTCTTGCTAATCAGTTGGCATAAAGATAAAGCTGTTTTTGGTATTGAATGCAGTGAAAGTGGGTGCTGTTTTCTATCCAATCATATTTTTGTCGCACAATTTAGTCATTTCCCTCAAACAAAAACCTAGGGAGTCATGACAGGACCATAAACAAGGGTTTATAAATGCCAACGCTTTAGCCTCCAAACATGGTCACCCACCAACCTTTTTGATTGATTATAAGGTACAATGACTTGCAGACCTGATCAACTGTGATTCATTGGCTATTGTGATATGCTGAGTCATACAGTATGAATATGAAGTCATGGCTTGATGCATTTAGACAATTTGTCTATAGTATCAAACAGATTGCAATTCAACAAGAAATTCATGCCCTTAACCTCTCTGCTATGGCATGGAACCAACCATTTTTATTTTGTGTAATATTTGTGTGGATGTGCCAAGGTTAGTTAGACCAATGCCAGAGTCCTAGAAGCCGAAGCATAGATTTTGGCATTCAAAATGAATTTACCACAAATGGAATCAGAATGAAGTGTGTCGTTGATGAGGCATATTTTAAACGGCAGAGCCTCATGGGAAAAGAAAAACATGTGAGATAACATTTTCAGAGTTCTCATAACAAACCTTGCGTGTAATTGCCAGCATTTGTTATTCAGTTTAACGAGGGTAGAGGTAATTACTTGTTGGGATCGTCTTATTCAAATTTCATGCCATGGGGGAAACATGCATGGATAGTTTCTTCCGAAGTGAATGTAGGATAAAGTCAAATAAAGGTTGAACGTTGGAAGTCATTTATTGGTTGCGGCTTTGAACCAAGGGTTCAATGAGCTGGGTTAAAGGTGTTATCACCACACTATAGTCTATTTATGGCATTGGAGCATTAAGTGATAGCCATATATAGCCAGAAACCCATGAAAAATAGAAATGTGCAGAGCTAGGTCTTGTAATGTATGTATGGTCGTCTGCACCAAGAGACGACCACACATACAGCGAATTTGGATTGTTTTCCGAAGATGAGAATATATTGTGTATACAAGCTTTGCTGTCCGCACAGTAACGGTGTGCAAACGCACTAATCCTTTAAAAAAAATTCTCATTAGCAGGTAACTCATGTCCATGTCAAACCACCAAATACCAAGCTATACTTTCTTTGAACGTTTTTCCTCGTGTTTTGCAGAATCTCTAGAGGACCTGACCTCCATGGTGGTGAAGCTGTTTGGAGAGGTGGAGAACAAGAATGTGCCGGTCCCTGAGTTCCCAGAGCATCCCTTCCAGGAGCAGCACCTTAGGGTGAGAAGACCTAGGGACCACTGTGGTTATTAAACAACGGTTGTCCCCCACCGCCTAGAACCCTGGCCCCCTGGAACTTTATTCACTTTGATCTTTTGGCCGATACCAGCAGGAGGCAGGGTCAGCTCCCGGAAGATGGGGTTAGGTACCGGTCTGAAATGTAGCTTGGTCTTGAGAAAGGCCGAACTGCACTGCTGAGTGGACAATGCAAGCCCTCGCTAATCATCCGGAAAGCTAGTGGTTTAGTTATTTCAGTTAAGTTAACAAGTTATATATAAATATGTCATTTATATTTAGGTGGAATAGAAATAGAATCTTGTTAATTTGCAATATGATCAGCCGCAGCAGTGACTCCTGAAAAAGGGATTCATTTTTATTTTGGTAATTACATCATTTACCTTTTTTCTTTGCTTTCCAAAATAGCAATTCTACAAAGTAGTCCCCATCAAGGACATCAGGAACCTGTACGTGACCTTCCCCATCCCAGACCTGCAGAAGTACTACAAGTCCAACCCAGGGCACTATCTGGGCCATCTGATTGGCCACGAGGGACCAGGAAGTCTGTTATCGGAGCTCAAGTCTAAAGGTAGACTACAGAGTTGACGATAGTGAAAGGGAAAACAAATTGTTCACAATCTATATAAAGTAGGGTGTGTTTAGGAAATAATTGGATTAGGGTTGTACTGCTCGCTGTCGGTCTGGGCTTTCATTTTCCATGAAAACAAAGCACATTTAAAATATATATTTTAATATCATATTAATCACATTATTTAATTTTCTAAAATAAACTAGTGTACTTAATATAAAGGATGTATTTCAGTTATCACCATGAAAAAAATCTAGTCACATATGAAATGTTTTAAAAGCAGATGTTGAACCCATGTTTGTGTTGGTCAGGCTGGGTGAACACGCTGGTGGGTGGGCAGAAGGAGGGAGCCAGAGGCTTCATGTTCTTCATCATCAACGTGGACCTGACCGAGGAAGGCCTCCGTAAGTAGCTCACAATGTCCTCACCTATCCATCCATCCATCCATCCCCCCATCCATCCATCCATCCATCCATCCCCCCATCCATCCATCCCTCCCCTTCTGCTGCCAGAGGACTGCTACTGAGAGACAGGGTGGCCTAGTCAGTGGTTAGGGGGAATCCCAGTTGAAAGGTTCAGAGACAAAACCCAATGTCTTGGGTCTTCCAGTAGGCATCCCAAGCCATAATTTACTTTGGATACTAAATGAATGCTTAATGAATAGAGGGTGTGGCTAGAGCATGTTACGGTGACAAAAGACTGTTATTTGTGTGCATGTTAACCTGTAGTGTGTGTGTGTTGGTTCCAGTGCACGTGGACGACATCATCTTCCACATGTTCCAGTACATCCAGAAACTGCGCACTGAGGGGCCTCAGGAGTGGGTGTTCCAGGAGTGCAAGGTGGGTGCTGATGTCAGCGTGCACACGTCACAATATTACGTAGGATTTGTTTTGTTTGTTTTTAAAAAAAAAATCTCCACCTCTACCTTGATCACACAATGCAGAGGCATAACAAGCATAGTCACCTATAATCTGTTTTCATGAATGCTAGAGTGGTTCAATTTAAAACCTTTAGTGTTTCTTGCTAATCAGTTAGCATAAAAAAAGCTGGTTTTGGTATGGAACTCAGTTGGCACCGTGCGTACTGTTTTCTGTCGGTCTCTCTCTCTGCAGGACTTGAATAAAGTGGCCTTCCGGTTCAAGGACAAGGAGCGTCCCCGTGGATACACATCCAAAGTAGCCGGTCTGCTGCACGTAGGTTCCTTGGTTACCACCTGTTACCATGGCCACGCGTGTTGCCTTCAGAGGCTGATGTTGCACAGATCTAGTCTAGTCTGGTCGAGTGCTCCCAGACATTACACTGCATGTGAAGTGGGGAAGCCAAAATTAGAACTTATCCCCAAAGTCCCATCGGTGCTTCTATAGCTCTCATAGTTTGATTATATGCCACCACTGCTGGGACGACATTAGCATTGTCCCCGACTTCACCCCTAATATTTTTTTTAATTGCAATGCAAAAATAGGAAAAATTTTGTCTGGAGCCTACACACTGTGAAGGCAATTATTCAGAATGCCCTATTTTCCCCTCTTAGCTGTCATTAAATTAATATAACTAGATCAGCGCAAATGCACAGCAGAATAATGACACAACTTTATTTATAAAGCGCTTGTATTAATAAAAGTGCTTCACAGATGGGCACATATTTAAATTAAATACTGCAGCGTTAAAGTATATTCTACCTAACATTAACACAAGAGTTGTAGTGGAATAAAGATCTTACAACAGTTCTTTTTTTTAAATAGTTGAAATCATCATAATGTATACAATAGGAAGCCATCTTCTGAAGGAGTTTGTTTCCATCTAGTACTACCCACTGGAGGAGACGTTGGCAGCAGAATACCTGCTGGATGACTTCCGGCCAGACCTGATAGAGATGGTGCTGGACAAGCTGAGACCAGAGCACGTCAGGTTAGTTTCACACAGGCTTCCTGTATGAAACAGGATGGTTCCGTCGTACAGGTGTTAGACAAAAACCTGGATATAGAATACCACAATGTCAAAATCCAGTTTTGAAATATGCTTGACAAAAGGGTTGATAAGGGTAGATATGGGGAAAATGTGTAGACAAACCATTTAAAATAAGAGTGAGCGAAACTACGCAATCAACATTGAAGTGTTTTCTTGAGCAAGATGATAGTTGCCCTTCTGGGGCTGTTTGGATCTTTCTACAAAGATGCACAGGGAAAATGTGTTTTATTTTGTGTTACATATTTTTTTCCTGAGTGTTTTTGACCTTTCATGGTGCTATCAGCGTAACTACACACCGTCTTCTCTTTTGAAGATAAGACATCCTGTTCTGCTTCTCTTGGCTCGTCTGACAAAATGCTGTATCACTGTGATGTCTCTGTGAAAGAGCTTTTCAATTTTCTGCTTTTAGAGTGAATGTTTGGCAACTTGTACAGACTCAATATTGTGTGTGTGTGTGTGTGTGTGTGTGTGCGCCAAATGGGAATTGTAAGGCATTCTAATGGGAGTATAGTGTTTGTATCCTAAAATGGATGGCCTTTCCAATCTTCTACTTGTGTACTTGCAAACATAAGTGTGCAGTCCTATCTGTTGGATATTGAAATACATAAGTCATTGTCCATTGCCCCATTTTTGAGTTTTATGTAGTTATTTTATTCTTTGGGCTGACATGTAGAAATGTCATGCAGGTATCATAAACAACATTTCTATGGTTTTATTCAGAATGGTTTAATCCAGAATATGTAGTTTGCTGATTATCACATGATTATTATAAGTGCCCCCCCCCCCCCCCCCCCATTCTGTGATTGATTAGACCTCTGCTGTTGGCATTCTGCGCAGCAACAATCGATCAAGGATTCCCCACATTGCCAAGGGCAATCTGACTTCTAAACATAGCTCATGCATTAAAGGCTGACCATGCATTAGCAATCTCTAGATCTCTGCCCTCCAGAATATTTATAGAAGGACTTTTAGAGGCTAGTATCACAGGGAAAGCAATCCAATGATTGAAACTTGAGCAGTTAAAAGACTGTCTTGGTGTTTCTGTAACGTGATGTGACCCTCCCTTCCAGGGTGGCGGTGGTCTCCAAGTCGTTTGATGGCCAGACGGATAAGAAGGAGGAATGGTACGGCACCCAGTACAAACAGGAAGCCATCGCTGACGAAGTCCTGCAGGTGAGGCACTTGGTCGTGGCTGGAGTCCAACCTGTCCATATGTATGGAGGGTATTACATAGATCACACAATGTACCGTCCTGTGTAACCTGCTTCCACCCCTTATGCACTCAGAAGACTGGGATAAGGAGTTGAGGATCAAATAAAATAAAGAACAATTTTGTATACAGTTTTATAATATTACAGTTGGCTTTGTTTTCAAAGCTACAGTCATGCAGTTTCCCCCACACAAATCAGATTTTTTTATTTTTTTATTTTTTTTAACTTCTAATGCCATGACCCTCTCACTCTCTCTCGACAGAAATGGGCAAGTGCGGACGTCAACGGCAAGTTCAAGTTGCCCATGAAGAACGAGTTCATCCCCACCAGCTTCGAGATCTACCCCCTAGAGAAGGACCCTCCACCCGTCCCCAGTTTAATCAAGGCAAGCAGCCCCCCGCAACGCTGCACCACAGTATCAAAGTGGAGTCACTCCTTGTTAACAACAAAATACATAAATAAACCGCAATTCCCTGAGAGCATCTGTGCTTTGGGGCCCTTTTTGATATGGTAATGATGGGTATGAGCGTCTGTTGCTATCCTCACTTTAAATTCTGAATGGGTAAGCTGGTTCCCTATTATCGCACACATGTGGGTGCAAACTGTGGCCCCCCTGGTGAATTCTAAGGCTCCTTGAAAAGGGTGTTTTCTGATGGGTCGATATCAAAAGAAAATCAACACTTGAATAATCGCTCATGCAGAAGGCTGCCATGTCCTTTCATGTGAAGTTTCATGTCTTATTATACATTTTATGTACTTGTGTCAACATGCTTAATTCTTGCATATTAACGTTGTTTTGTTGTGTTTTTTAGGACACTGCAATGAGCAAGGTGTGGTTTAAACAGGATGATAAGTTCTTCCTGCCCAAGGCCTGCCTGAACTTTGAATTCTTCAGGTGAGTCTGCACAGCTTGGCATGGCAGCTGTGGGCTACATCTGACAGCATGGGTCAGAACATGGTGTTTATAATAATAGGTTAACAAATATATTAATTGGTTGTTGAATCGCATCCAGATAAAGATCCAGTAACCACTACAAGGCAGTTTATGACGATACGTCTATACCTAGCAATGCACAGGTTATTCTAAGCTACAAGCTAGTTTAAATGTGACACATTGTGACTTTAACTTAAAAAAAATACTTTCTTGTAAGTCAAAGTCAAGTCTCTTTTGCTTGACTTTTGCTCATATCAACATGTGTTGTTCTGGATTAAAACTGTATTCATGAAATCCTTGGGCGATGTTGAACCACAAGGAACTAAAAATCTCTTATCACTTGACATGCCACATACAGCAACTGCGTTTGGCCGACGGATTAATTTGTAACACTGTCTGATAAGTTGTGCATGTTTACTGTAGACTCACCTGCTGCCGTTCTCTCTACAGCCCGTTTGCGTACGTGGACCCCTTGCATTGTAACATGGCCTATTTATATCTGGAGCTCCTCAAGGACTCCCTCAACGAGTATGCGTATGCAGCCGAGCTAGCCGGCTTGAACTATGACCTCCAAAACACCATCTATGGGATGTATGTAAGTATTGAGGCTCCCTCTCTGCCGTTTTTTCTCCCCCTGACTTCTCAACCACGTTGGGCTCAAAAGTGTTTTAACAAAGGTTTTTAATTTCATTTAGTTGAAATGGGTGCCAGATAATTGACACGTGGTCTTATCTGCAGCCACTGGTGTTCCGCGGACGTTTGAAGGCATCTAATGCATTGTGTCCTGTCGGTCATTATTGGACCCTCGCTGCTCCGTTCTTCTTCCTCCTCCACATCCACCCCATCCCATCAGTCGCTACCTGTACACAGACCCCCAGCACTGCAACATGACCTACCTGTTTCTCAGGTTGTTGAGGGATGATTTAAAAGAGTATACGTGTGCAGCCGGCGTGGCCTACACTGTGACCTCTGGGATTAATGCCCTGTTTGTAAGTACACCCCCCCCCCCCCCCCCCCCCACCCCACTACCTCCACCTTCTGAACCCTTCCACTGGTTTTACCTGCCCGGGGGAGCGTGTAGGTGGTAGTCGTGTCGGGGTCTGGAGGCCCAGTTTGAGGCCTGGTGGTTGTGTGTGTGTGGCACTGGTTTGTGTGGTACATTTTCTGGGGGTCTTATTTTGCTAACGTTTGCGACTCTTCCCTGCTTGTTCTGCTTGCCAAGGAGTAGTCAAGTCGAAGTCTTTCTGACCCTCTAAACCCACCCCACCCACCCACCCACCGGGGGACCTATCCTAGTGTGTCTCTCAGTTGGCGTGCCACTATTTTCTGCTGCTGTTTTACCATGTATCTGTATCTACTACATTACCCTCATCTGAATAGCCTTGATGCTACATTACTCAGATCTGATTGGCCTGAATATGGTACATTAGCCTCGCGCTGGGGTGTTACTGTTGGTCTGATTGCGTACATTCTGCTCTCCTTAAGGATGTATGCATGGCTGATGCTGAGAGATTTAAATCCTTCAACTCGTCCATGGTAATGGCAGTCTAGATTTAGGGAGGAGCAGGCCAACACGGCAGCCGCTGGCACGCTCCTACAAATCCTAGATGCTTTTCCCCCCCCCAGATGCATTATTTTCAGAGTGCACTGCCAGTATCTCAATGTCAAGACAGTTGGAGGAGACCAAGCTGCTGCACCTCCGGGCATCACAGGGCAGCAGCAGAGACAACACTCCAGTCACATTTCTGCTGAGTCAGGATTAGAAGGGGCGGGGGGAAATTACGGACTAAAAACTTTATGGAGGTGGAACTTTTATACACAAGAAATGAGTGGGCATGGTCGTTTCCCATTGGGTTAGTTTAATTCTCAAATCCTTTTTAATATCCAAATTATTTCCCCATCCCGCGATGGGAACAATATAATGGAATTCACCAATTCTCTCTCCGATCAAAAGACCCTGGCCCGTATCAGTTCCTTTACGACTCCTAACTCTGGCGACGGTTTCCTTTCCATGAGCATTCGTTGTCACCTCATCTTTTACATATCTATTTTTTGTCTGCCTACGTGTGTTCTCTGTATCCAGTGTTTGCTACAAATCATTTTAATGGAGCCGTTTTTTTTAAACCAGTATTTATATAGCTGTGTGAGTGATGAGTCTTCTCTGGCAGAGAAGACTCAAAATGGCTGCTCACGATAGTCCTGAGTCAGCAGAAAGTGCTCCGCTGCTGGCCAGGGCCGCTTGTCAAGGACCGCTTGTCAAGGGCGATTATGTCAGGGGAGATTTGTTTATAGGCGTCCATGCGTAGTCAGAGGATGTTCAGAGCGCGCCCATATTGGACTTACTGAGGGCCGTGAGGTCTGGGTGACATTGCTGATGAAGGGAATGTCTGTTTTTGAATTACCCCACAGGCCACTGCAGACCTGAATAAGCTACAACTGTTTGTTCTGTTTGTGCTCTGATGGCCCATTATAACTATGCCTGAAGTCCTTACTCATGTTTGATTATATTTCTGTATAAAAAACAACAACTAATGTGTCCTTTTAATTTTTTCTGTCCCTCACTGGTGTTGTTATTTTTCTGCCCCAGCTGTCTGTGAAGGGCTACAATGACAAGCAGCACATCCTACTGAAGAAGATCGTGGAGAAGATGACCACCTTCGAGATCGACGAGAAGCGCTTTGACATCATCAAAGAAGCGGTAACCTCCCCACTGCAGGCTCCACATCAATCAGAGAGAAGAAAGAGAAACTAAACAAACGCATCAGTTGTGACGTGTGACGGGTGCTCACGTCACACAGCACAAACACGATCAACAATTCGCGTAGATGTTTACAAAAGAATCCAGTTTGGCGTGACGCATGCCTCCGCAAATAAGAGTGTGGTCATAGTCTTAGTCATACTTCTTGGAGATGCTTCCAACATATGTTTCCTACTCAGCTAGCTTATGAGCAGACGACACAATATACGACCCCTAGAGTCATTCTGAAGTCGGGCTGTCATGACTTGTCTGCGTTGTCAGAATTTGACGTCTGTGTGTCCTCGCCCTACAGTACATGCGGTCCCTGAACAACTTCCGGGCCGAGCAGCCTCACCAGCACGCCATGTACTACCTACGCCTGCTCATGACCGAGGTGGCCTGGACCAAAGACGAGCTCCGGGAGGCTCTGGACGGTAGGCCACACTTTTCCATCCCCCCATCCCCACCCGTCTTGTTCTGTTCTCCAGGCCATGTTCACACGTAGGGGTCCAAATTCATTCTCGGTTTGTCCGATCTCAACGGGTTAAAATAACAGAAAACGCCCATGATCAGATCAGGTCCCAAGTTCAATCAACCTCCAGTTTCTAATCTGCCAGATAAAAAGACAACATTTAGTTATTTTTGCAACCTGCCCATGATTCATTAGTGTACGATCGGCCATCAAAAATGTAGCGTATGACCACATTGTCACATCATAGCGTGAAGGTTGTGTCATGTGCATAAGACGCATTCCAGCACATGTATGTCACTGGGGATCATTTGTATGCAGATGTCTTCATGGGGACGCAGTTTCCAAGAAATTAGGCATTGAAAAATCCAGTCTTGTTGTTCCAGGACGCCATACTCACATTTATTTGAGTCATGGTGCAACGTGGTGAATACATGGATAATGAACTGGTCTGAACAGGTCTCGCATTAAAAATTGACATAGAAATATACATTATTATGGATGCAAGACTAGACGTACCAAATGTGGTTTCTAGGTTAACCAAAACCATTGTATTTTTTGTTTGCAAACTAAATCTGCTGTATACAAAATGACAAACACCAGTATGGGAATGGAGTAGGGTCTTCGTCGCTATGGTAACAAGTGGGGCATCCAATAAATCCGGTAAATTAAACTATTACCTGGCTGAAAGAACATCAGGAACTATAGCTACAATGCACAGTATTTATATCCTCGTATCATTTTCTCTGTAGTCCACCCCACTCTCCTTGGATGCTGAGCGGGCCTTCAGTCCCTTAGTTAGGAGTATGTGGGTTCATCTAGGTCAGACGCCATGAATTTCAGTGTGTCCATGTCTGTTACATTAACACCGCTTTTAGAATATTCCCACCAACCACTGTTTTGGTGACTATATATGTGGTGAAACAGTAAAATAACTGTTCCTTACCAATGTCCTTTGTGTTTGTTTTGGGGGAGGGGGGGGTTAATATAAAATGTACTCTTGAGTCAATCCTGTACTAATTGCGAGTCAATGTGATTGATTGCTCTTGTCTGCGATGTGTATTCCAGATGTCACTCTCCCACGCCTCAAGGCCTTCATACCGCAACTGTTGTCACGGTTACATATTGAAGCCCTTCTCCACGGCAACATCACCAAGGAGGTGGGTTTTTAAGCTCTTTAACTCAACCCCGTTTATGAAGCTTTATTTTTCCTCTGTCACAACCGGGCATCCGTTTGGTTTTGGATGCTCTCGTCTGCCGGTTCTTCAATGGGGACGTTTTGACACGTATAGCTGCCGCATAAACTGCTTCCTTTACCGACGAAACAGAAGATGAGCAGACCTTTTCATCTGCTCTGTCGGCGGTGCCTCTACCAGAGGAGCACTGCTGTAAATGCTCCGAAAAGATTCTTCCAGACGTTTCGCACCATCTCTGCAATCTGAGTGCTGCCACCTCCCCAGAACTGCTCAAAGGTGACAGTTGTCACGGTCTGGCAGGGGTAACCTAATTGAATCCCCCTCAGTTTTGCAATGCTCCGCCTGGTAGCCATGGCGACGGCAGGGCTCTAGAGTGAGCGCTGACCAGAGAACTGTGTCAGAGAGACAGTGATGTATGGCTATGTAGGCAGCCGGCCGTTCCTTAAGCTGTCACACCACCAGCTCAACTGAAGCAAGTGAGATGTGGGTGTGTGTTTTTTAAATTACAACAGGAGCTGGACGTCCTAACATCAACCCTAGCTGCGATGATGAAACCATTTCTATTTAGTTTTTTTAAATCCCCTTCTCAAGTCGTATTTGCATGTTCAGCATACGTAAATCTAACGAATAAAAAGTTGATTAAAACAAAATAGAATAGGTTTATCTACGCCGAACATGCAAATATGACTTCAGAAGGTGATTGACTAATATAAATGTAAATAATATTCCAAGCTATAGCAGTAGCAACGCTGGTGAATTACACACTGTATTAGCCCATGTCTTGCACCCAAATATAATGTGTATCGATTCATTGTACTGACTGAAATCTCTTTCGTCTTCTCTTCTCCAGTCTGCCCTGGGCATGATGCAGCTGTTGGAGGACTCCCTCATCGAGCACGCTCACACCAAGCCCCTCCTCCCCAGCCAGCTGATTCGCTACAGGGAGGTGCAGGTCCCGGACGGTAGGTCAAGTGCCCGCCCTCTTGTTGCCGCACGTACATCTTGTGTTCGTCTCTATGGCAACCCATTAGAAAGGGTCCTTGGCCCTTGGTCCCCTTCCACCGCCGTCCTCGCTGGACAGGTGCATCCTCCACGGTGGGCTTCTCTCTCTGGGGGGCCAGGGGGCCCGGCCACCTGTGCAACCGCCTGATTAAGCCCAGAGTGCCGAGGAGTGAAAGGACAGCACCCGTCTACCAGCGTCATGGGATGGGCGATACGGACAAATGTATTTTCATGATAATTAACACGATTCTGATAAATATCACGATATGCTTATGAATTCAAAATACCATCTTAAGTCTTGCTGAGGTGTATTACATTGAAGTATATGGAAATGTAAAGAGTGGAATCAGAAATACGTTTCCCTTTCTCTGATGTTTTAAACCTCATATTTTGATCAATGAACGAAGGAATCAATTAATTTCGACTGTAAAAGTGGGAATCACTATAAGTGGACATCTTAATGTCATGGCGAAACAACCACCGGTTTTAGTCCATTAGCCAAGGGGTGGGAAGGGGTGTGTGTGTGTGTGTGTGTTAAGATAATACCCCTCTTTTTTTATTTTTTTTAAGGACAAGGTGTCACATTTGTCAAGTAGTCAGACGGACACTTTAATTTCTTTATCAGCGTTTGTCGCACTCCATGCCCTTGGAGATGAGTCAGGGATCAGCCGCGCCTCCAGATAGTCACGTCCAATACTCACGAGCGCTAAGATAACTGGAGAGCAATGCATGGCACAACTCCACGCACCAATAGTATAGTCACACAAGTCCAATCCGGGGCTATCCATTATGTTGGATAGCCAGTGAGGTTTTTCCGCAAGGATGATTTTATGTTGATGAGATTCCCAAAAGCTGAAGGGAAAATGCAGTCAATGCAAGTCATATGAGACGGTTTTCTTTTTCTTCTACTGGTTAAAAATATATTCTGCAAGAACAGATAAAATAAAGTCAAATTTGATAGCAGTCAGCAGTGAGAAACAGTAGTAAAAGTAGTTCAGACGCCTCTGTCCTTGTGGAAGTGTCACTGCTGTCGCCATTCTGAGCTTGGATCGTATCCCCAATATCTCCCACAGCTAAAGAGCTCCATCTTAATTACATATTTACACTTAAACCAGCTCATCCGTTTGGCTTCTTTTTTTTTTTTTTTACGGTGCATTAATTATTCATTGTGTATTCTAGCCATAGGACATAAGAGCAGATTATGCACAGAAGAGTTATCTGTCTGAAATGGAGCCCCAGAATACCTTTTATATTCAGAAATCATATTCATTCACATGGAATGAATGTCTGCCTTTTTCTTTTGTTATTCATGCTCTTTGCATTTGATTGGTCTTATAATGCCCATGTGGATGAGCCATAAATCTACCACAAAACGGAAGGGAGAATAGCTTGCTAATTTCAAACAGTTCTCCTACTGATTAGTCCTGCCCATAGTTATTACTTATCCAATTATACCAATACATAGCGCGTAATTCAATACGATTACAATTACTCTGTTCTCACATTGATTCAAAGGATTGCTGATGGTGAGCATTTGATTTTGGCTGTACTTCAACAGCAAGTGTGTACAATTAGAATCCACCTCCGTGTTGCATTCTCAGTGCGAGTCTTGCTGTAAGAGTGGTACGATAGTCTACTCGAGTCTTCGACTCCCAGCCGAATGGTACTGGATTTTGATTTCCCCCCATGTCCACGGTAGACCTCCCTGAGCGCAAGGTGCCCAATTCCTACCTGCTCCTTAATGACCTGTGGCTGACTTCATTGTAATTCAGGATAAATGCGTGAGCTAGAGGCCAGTAAACGGTCCCCGTAGTACTGTCTGTTTAATATGTATGTTTCGTTGCCGTCTGGTCAGGGGGCTGGTACGTGTACCAGCAGAGGAACGAGGTGCACAACAACTGTGGCATCGAGATCTACTACCAGACGGACATGCAGACCACCCGGGAGAACATGCTGCTGGAGCTCTTCTGCCAGATCATCTCGGAGCCCTGCTTCAACACGCTGCGCACCAAGGAGCAGCTGGGTGAGTCGCGCGCTAAGCTAGCTGCCGCAATGCTGGCTAATGTAGCGACCTACAGCTAAAAAATACCAAAAATAAGAAATTATTTGAACTAACTAAGCAAACAATACATTTGCTAACTATGTAGCTATGAGGCACCCGCCGGCCATATTTGATTTTTTTTACTTAAAACAATTGAAGATATTGAAAATGGAACCAATATTCAAAGTAAACTACAACTAGCAAACCTCACTGCAAAATGTGTGTTTTGAGATGCAATTTTAAGAAGCACTGATTGGGTTTAAGAAGAGGAACCTATCCATCCCACCACATAGTCAATAGATCTAGTTTGTAGTATCTGTTCCTTACACACCTCTCACCACCAACCCCCCAGGCTACATCGTGTTCAGCGGGCCGCGGCGGGCCAACGGCGTCCAGGGCCTGCGCTTCATCATCCAGTCGGAGAAGGCGCCGCACTACCTGGAGAGCCGCGTGGAGGCCTTCCTGCGCACCATGGAGACGTCCGTGGGGGAGATGACTGACGAGGCCTTCCAGAAGCACATCCAGGCGCTGGCCATCCGGCGCCTGGACAAGCCCAAGAAGCTGGCGGCGGAGTGCGCCAAGTACTGGGGCGAGATCATCTCTCAGCAGTACAACTTCGACCGAGGTGAGTGTGCCGTCCGTCTCTGGCTGACCTTCCAGAAAAGCCCCTGGAGGGTCCATAAGGAGTTCCGCTGTTTTTGTTTTCAGTTGTTTTTAGATTAAAAAAAATAATACATACAGTTTGTTTTTGTTTTTACACTTATAGCACATATATAATATATATATACAATATATACATGTAATATATAATATCCGGTTTGGTGCTTCATTAGAATCTATATATATATAAATTTTTTGTAATTCCGATTTTTCAATACAGAAATGACCATGATTGTAAAAAGTTCAACTCAAGTAAAAATTTAAAAAAGAGAAATGACAACAGGGAGCCGAAGATGTTCCTTTTCATAATGTCGAATCCCAACACTGAATTATTTGAACTTTAGGTCAAATCAAGGATAACTCTTCTACTCCACCATGCCTCAGTCTTGAAATTTATTTTTCATACATATTCAATATCTGCTCACTATTTTCCATACCATTTTGTTTACCCACTACAGTACTAAAGGATGTTAGTACGTTGTCCATGTGATTACGTTTTATCAAAGAGAAGAGCATGGGCCGTATTCCAGAGTGATAGTAATAAACAAGAAATCATGAAAAACACTTCCTCTCCCTCCCTCCCAGCGGTCTCTCTGGCATGCTATTATGTGCTGTGGGGGGGTGTCACCCACTTGTCTAACGCCCCCAGCGTTGGCACGGTAACACACTACCAAGTCAGTGGTTGGGAATTGCGACAGCGCAACCGCGAGATGAGGAGGAGGGGGGCTCACTGACTACACACTTTTGAATTGCCTTTTCACACCCTCGTGTACACTCACACACGCACACACACACTCTTATCAAGGGCATTGTGCTGGCATAGGTTCCTGGTAGCACACACTTAACCAGGGGATATGTAAAGGGTGTCCTTGTCCTTGGAAAAACCCGGAGTCACTAATATAGATAAAAGCATACAGCATAGAAGCAGCAGTGTTTTGCTGTAAAGATGAGTGAGTGTTACTGTTGTGGGGACTTTTTGGTTGTGTCGTTGTAAAATACACTATGCTACTCGACACACTTATAAATAAAACAAAGTGGACTTGGAAGTGAAAACCAAAACATGATGATTCAGATTCCTGGGGAGGGATCTTTCTTTAATATTTGTACATTGTTATTGTTTTCCAGATAATATTGAAGTGTCCTACCTGAAGACATTAACAAAGGAGAATGTAATGCAGTTCTACAGGGTGAGTGGTGTGTTGCATGACAGGACTCGCCGTTTACACAGACACGTTCATGACATTTTATAAAGGAGTGCAGCTTAACACACTCGTCACAGTACTTCCATTGGTAGTTCACAAATACAAGTTTGGTTGTTCCACTGGGCTTGAATAATAGGACTACACATATTATCAACGGTTATTCACATACATTTTCACTCAAGTCTGAACAACTTGCTGTGTCGTTCCAGGACCTGCTGGCCATCGACGCCCCGAAGAGGCATAAGGTGTCGGTCCACGTGTTGTCCAGAGAGATGGATACCTGTAAGTATGGTGCCGGGAAGTGGTTCTGTTTAGCTCGGTCCACTGGTGTGGTCTTTGGTTATGAAATTTAACGCCCCCCCCCCCCCCCCCAGGTCCCGTCGTGGGAGAGTTTCCCGCCCAAAATGACATCACCTTGGCCCCCGCCCCCTCCCTGCCCTCGGTAAGAACCTCCACCTTCCTTTTACCTTCACCTATTTTTTTGTACATCCTCAGTCTCAGTCTGATGTTTGGACTCTTAGAATGAATAACAAGTTCATAGCGTTAGCCCCCCATATGTGCCCCCGCACTACGTAACTTTATTCTTCTTTCCTACGAACCCCTTCGCTAACGCTAAAGAACACGTTTTATGTAAATGTCTTTACCTAAGACCTCTGGATGTGTTCTGTCCGTCCCCCGTCCCCCGTCCCCCCCCCCCCCCCCCCCCCCCCCACAGCCCACGGTGGTGCAGGACATGACCGACTTCAAGAGGAACCTGCCCCTCTTCCCGCTGGCTAAACCCCACGTCAACTTCATGGCAGCCAAACTGTGAAGCACACCACCACCCCTTACCCCCCCCTCGTCCCTCCATCACCCACTCCACCTCCGACAGTCCATCGTCTCCCACATCTCCTGAGGGAAAAACACCTGGGCGGGACCTGGGGAGCACGGTTGAGAAGGGGGGAGAGCATGCAAGAGCATGCTCCACTCCACACGGTGGAACTTTAGGAAAATACACATGTACATGTCAAATGACATCAAGGCAGAACTGTTTTAATATAGATCTATCACACGGATGCTGCGCAACGATCGATTTTCTGTTTTGTCATGATGGACATTAAGCTGTAGCAATCCAGGACATTAGCTCCATGAAGGTCTTTTTTATCTTACGTTTTCAGTTTTTATTTTTTAACATTTGTGTTCTGTATCTACCGTTTGAGGCACCACGAACACCCTCACCCAAAATTGGTGCACCGCAAGTTATATTTTATTGAAATTAATGCGTATTGAAGAATGTTTGCCTCATGAGGGAGGGTTTTAATCAAAGGTTGGAAAGGTTTTTAAATGTCTTTGCTAGTACGCTGGTCAAATGCTGGGACCCGTCAGGGTGCTCCTATAATCTGCTTCTTTTTGGTTAGGAAAAGCACGCCCCTGAACGTTTTGATTTTTAACGTTTTTGTTTAAATTTTGTTCTGGTTTTTAGAGTTGTAAAATATATGGTCTTCATCTCAGGGGTACCCCTACTTGCTTTTTGTTTTTATCAGTAAATAAAACTATTTAAATTGACATTTTCCTTTCCCCTAGCACCGTCTGTCAAAGCGCAAGTCGTGTTGTCCTTTTGTTGGCCAGTTAAAGACAGGGTGGTCTTCATTATTGCTTATGCGCGTCAGTTAGCTTTTAGAGAGCGTAGCGTGTGCCTTTCTAAAGGGTTGTTGTGACTTAAGTGTTTGGCTGTCTAGACTTAGACTTTGGATAAAGATGTCTCTGCTATAGGCCTACTCTCCTGTACTGTCATTTGGCCTGCATCTTCTAAACTAGGCTACTCTGAGGCCGCAATAGCACCGACCCTGCGTTGTGATCAGAGTGTGAATACGCATATGTAGATGTCAGGAAGAACGCCGAAAAATGGTTGATTTGCAACAACCATCCAAAATGCACTTCCGTCATTTAAGCAATAAAACGTGGGATCCTGCGATCCGTTGCAAAATGTTAACATCCCTTTCTCCGCACTATTGACTAGCAATGCCACGACAGCCGTGTCCACATGCTGTGTTCCCAGCGAGCCGCGTTCTCAAACAGCCTAGAATAACAGCGCAGGGAACCGCAGAGTCACGCTGGGGCAACGGCGTGGCCCGACTCTCAGGTGCTAACCGGCCTTCGCCAAGTCAAGAATGCTGGCTGGGAAATACGGTCACTTAACGGCCAAAGTCCACTTTGTGTCATTATTTCGTCCCTCCACCTCTTTGTACCGTTTCTCTCAGGCCTAGTAGTTCAACCATCTGTAGTGTTCAAAATACAAATGAAAACCAGGCTTATTTATAGTTCTTTATCAAAAGCTCCAGTGTTTTCCAGCACTGTATTATGTCTTGACTAACCAAAGCGAAAAACGCCTCTAATGAATTTGATTTGATTCCAAATACAACCCCTTACGTGCATGATCCGTTGCAACGTTAACAGAAACGATTGATTTTGGTGGAAACTTTCTGTCAACCAGCAGCAACAGAAGGTAAACAAACTAACATTGCACAATGATTCCAGGCTTGTGCAAGCCAATTTACACACCACCCAAAAAGTGCATGTACATCATGGTCAAAAACTACAACTAAAGCATTGAAGGTACATGTTGCCTCAATTTTCATAATCCAGTGATGCAACACTGTAGTTTGTCTCCTGTTTCTAATTAATAAATGATGTAATTGAACTCTTATCCTTGCAACTTTTTTAATCTTTCACTACAATGTTACACGTCCACTTCAGTTTGAAAAAATGCATTTATTCACATCATTCACCATGAAGGTATACATTGAGCAATGTATTTTCTTTAACAGATTATAAATTCTCTTGGCATCAAGGAAATCGTGTGGGGAGTAGAGAAACACTAGTCAGGCCAGAAGATGCATCCTCAAGATGGGTGTTTTAAGTAGGCCTATCCCAGGGCAGTGGGTACAACTATATGGAAGAGAAGACCCAGGGTTTTAGTGCCTCCAGAAGTCATTCTGGGGTCCTAATGGCTCCACCAGAAAGCAGGTAAAAGGTGCTCCTAGCTTGGTTCTGTAGAGTTAAGCAGTACATTAGGTTTCCACATTAAAGTTTAGTGATAAACATTAGTACATATGCAAGACCACAGTTAATAGCCACACACATGCATTTACATTTATTTTGGGGAATATTGACTAAGATCACACAGGAGACAGTTGTCCATAAAGCTTTGCAGTAATTTATTATATAGGGTGTCCTTGCGCCAAGAAATGTGAAATTCTTTACATGATCAACATCAGAATAAAGTGCCACTGATGGATTTCCTAAATCAGACGTACATGTCCTGCTCCAGATGTTTACATAATTACCAATCATTTAAAGGCCTTTTACCCATGCCTGGCCTTTAACTTCCTCAAGTCAACAGTCACCTGATTTCAAAACAAGAGGGAAAAAAAAGGAATTAAAATTGAAAGAACAAACACCACTGGGCAGGCTCAAAGAAAACACTTCTGGGAAGGAACAACGCTATGCCTGCTTCCCATCACCTGGTGAGGTGCGTCGATTGCCCTGCAGCCATCTTGGGTGTCATGGAAAGATCCAGTCAGCACAGCCCTCTTGAGCATTCTTCACTGAATGAAAAAGATCTTAACAGCTTCTCTTCCCTGAGTCAGCAGGGCAGTTTCAATTATGCGAAACCTTACATTTAAGGAAGGGTCTGAAATGCCAGCTTTTAAGCAGCCTATTGGTAGTCGTGTTTCAAAGTGTGCTAGATAGGATCCAGAACATCCTATATGATCCTGTAGATGAATTCAGAGAAAACATGGACATAGTCACAGGTTACAGAGAAGGTAGGCTCTCAGCCTTCCAGCGCAGGTTTAAAAAGCGGTTAATTTTCCTTTATGTTAACGCTTGGTAGTTGGGGTTAATCATTGGGTCTGTCATTTGTTAAACACATTTTATTCATCACCAATACATTCAACACATAAAATAATAGATCTCTTTGACACCTCCCCTTTACATTAGTAAAGGGGACTTTTTAAATCTGAAAAACAAACATTATAAAATAATCATTTATTAATAATTTCTTTTTTTATAAAACTTTCTAAATACATGTGCCTGCGTCGTTTTTCCCCCCCGATCATCATAAAATACGTTCATACAAGTCGACATAAAGTACTGGTCAAGTGATTGCTTTACACACAGCAACACACCCACGCAATACATTCCTGGAGAGAAGTGCTTGAGTCCGTGTGTTGGTGCAACATGCGCACATAGCATGTGCAGAGCTGTGTCCTCAAAAGTCTCACGTCTCTGTCCTCACGATAGCGTCAAACAGTTTATAAAAACACAAGTGCGATGGCGGTTGGTTTGGTGATCATCCTAGCGTTGAATGTCGGTTGCAGCAGCACAATGACATTACAGAGGAGGCAGGAGGAGATGGGTTGTGTTTCTGGAAATGGGGAGGGGGGTGATGATAGAAGGAAGTTGGGAGGGCCTGGTCATTGGCTTCAGGTCTGGCTTTCACAGCGGGGCTTCTGCTCTGGAGTCTGTTACCCCCCCCTCATGAACCCATTTAGGTTTCCTCCGGCTCTGGGAAGTTGAGGATCTTCCGGTGGGCCTGCCTCAGGTACTGCTGCTGCTTGAAGTACACCTTAAACGCCCCTTTGATGGCCACAAAGGCAATGCCTCCCTGTGTGCAACAAGAGAGATGGGGAGAATTAATAGACAGACTCCAGCACAACTCGGAGCATGATTTGTGTTTGAGAAATATCTATTTATGTCCATCCATCCATCCATATATATATATAGTAAACCTTCATTTTCACACCGCCTGTTGCGTTTCCGACACAGTGACTCCAATATACAATAGGAGTAACGCGCCACTGTTTAAAAATGCATACAAGTGTATGACTGGCCTCCCTGCTCAAAGAGATGGCTGTCGAGGGGAACAGAGGGTTCAGCTGCCGTCATATGAGCTCCGCCGCTCCGGTTACCGGCGCCGTCCCCGCCGAGAAGGGGGAGCGCCATTGTCTCGTCCCAAACGATGGGCAGGAAAGGTCAGGACGGGGCAAGCTGCCTCCTCGGCTAAAACTGATTAGTTTTTACACCGCAGTTGGCCCTCATGCACGCACCGCAGTGGGGCTAGCTGTTGGAAAACCTTTCAGAATCTTTCTCGACCACTGCTGTAATGAAACAAACAGGACAAAAGTCCTGTTGGGGTCTGAGTATTGAATGGTTGGGTAGATGTGTGGTGTATTGATAGATGGGCGGTGTGTGGGTAGATGGGCTGAGTGTGGGTAGATGGGCGGAGTGTGTGCAGATGGTTGTAGGGCTGGACTGACCAGGATAGTCCTCTGCAGGTTGGAGTTGACGCTGCTGAACATGAGTTTTCCCACAATGGTGGCGATGGTGGGGAAGACCAGAGCGCCACACAGGATGCGTGTAGCGGACACGTGATCCGCCAGGGGGTTAGCCTCCGCTGGAATGCGGGGCACTGGGCAGCCTAGCCCTGCATGGAGACACAGGGTAGGGGTTACGGTGACTGTATATTGAGCAGGAATCCAACACGGTATTCTGGATGACCAATAGCTAAAATCTTAACGATACCCATCCCTTATCTTCGCCAGAGGCAAATTAGAGTGCCAACATTGAAATTGCATGTAACAAAAAGGCCCAGACAACAGAGCAGAAATATAATAGTAATAGAAAAAAGTAAGACGTCTCACCCTCACCTGGGAAGATGCTGTTGAGGATCTGCAGCTTGTTGGAGTATTTCCTCCAGAGGCGCAGCACATAGTCCTCCCAGCGGATCATCTTGCCCAGGATCAGCATGACGGGGATGGTGGGCAGGCCAATGAGCAGGAACAGAGGGTCTGCCCGCTCCATCACGTCCAAGCCTTCTTTGTGGCCCACAACCTGGAGACGACGAAATGGAAGGTGGTTGACAAGAGAAGGAATAGACAACAGAACACAATGCTAAATAGTTTTGGGGCCATTTTCATTGCACTTTATGTTCCAGGAACTAGAAAATACTAAATAATTGCTGAATAGAGAACAATGATGCCGCAATTTCAAGCCTGCTGGGGGTGGACACATCCCAAATAAAAATCATTTTCTGTTTTAAGGACAAATAAAGGAGTGCATCTAGAGTAGATCAACAATAGGAAGGAATAAGAATGGGATATGGAAATTAAAAGCTACAGAGGATTAAGAGGCAATAGCGTATACTTTAGAAAAGCCTCTTGAAGAACCATGCAGTACATCTATTTTCTTAATAATAAAAAAATATGGCCATGACTTTAAAATCCAATAATAATAAAAACACATGTATGCTGATCAAACGGTTGTTAATCTGGTACTGTAAGGACCCACCTGCATGACTGTAACGGCCCCGTAGGTGACGGCCGTCCAGTAGATGGAGCCCACCATGATGCCTGCTGCAGCAAAGGGCCCCGCCTTGGAGATGAGTCGGTCGGCCAGGTCGAGTACATACACCACTGGGCCTGCCGAGGGAAGGGACAAAAGCCCTGTTAGACCCAGCCCATGTCCACCAGGTAACACCTGATGCGGACTCCAAGCAGACTAACTCAATGAATCGTTTGAACCTCCAAGGATGATTAAGATAAACCTTTATTTCTCAAATGTTTTAGTTGGTGAATCAGACAGCACTTTTCTGCACACACAGTGAGTCACATTGTGAATATGTGTAATACCCAGCAGGAAAGTGATGGCTCTATGGACATCATTTTCTTTGTGTTTTTGTTGGCATGTCTATATTATAAACCCAACCCGTGTTCCATGGTTTGACACAGGCAACATCTACAAGCAACCACACAGAGTCCGATCACAGTTGTACTGTACTGCATGCAATCAGGCATGCAGTTACCCCTTTTTGGGTTATGCATGGTTGGGTTGAAAAGTGAAAACTAGGAAGAGGCAGTGATATCAAATCAACATGGTACAAGCTCTAGCCTATACCAAATACTTTCGTTAGAAAGTCCTTTCTTACAAACACCTGAGAACGTCAGCTGAAACATCAGGGGCAGGAGAACATTGAGCAACCCTCTATCCATGTCCTCCACCCAGGGATTGCAAGGGCAACTCTAGGAAAACCACACAATATTTACAGGGAGGCAACCTGATTTCTTCACTCCACCAGACCCAAGCTGAGCCTAATAATAACTAGCTCAGGAGTTGGACCAAGCTGAGGGCAGCAACACCAGTGTTGGAGGAGGCTGTAGTAAAGGACAGCAGCTACAGTATAGGGGCACACCTGGCAGTTACACACTTTTGAGTGATGCCGTATGTAAAGAAATGCAATCTTTCGGAATATATTCAGTTTGCCATGCCTTATCCTTTCAGTAATTGTTTTAGAAAACCACTTATGTTTTATGACAAACAAATGAATACAAATGTTTAAATACATCTAGAATTTACCATGTTTCTATATTACATTAAATGGTCATATTAAATAGTTGAGACTTCAACAATAGTTTCAATAATTGTACATATTACAATTATTTATTACTCGATAAATAAGTCATTTTGAACGCCTTTGGACTAGATCCTGAAGCATCTTTTAACCAGCACTGAATCAACTGGTAATTGAAGGAGACATTTTGAAATCATGAGGCTCTGATACATTTTCACTTCTGAGGATTAGCTCCATAGTAATCATATCTCTTCATATTCTCACCCTAGATTAAGTCTTCAGCTGATAAGAACAGACCGCCTCTGCAACGTAAAACAAACATCCCATCATTGACAGGGCAGGGACAGGGAGAGGAATGACTACATAGTTACAGGCCACAGCAGGGTGACTCAGGGAATTTACCCTATAACCCATTTCATGATAATCCATAGTTCATCCAGAAAGCACTCAGCGTCATTTTAATCAAATGGTGTCAACCCATGTTTTACGACTTTTGTATTTTCACACAAGCCGGATCAAATTGAACAGGGAATTAGTGTCATTTAAAAGATGCTCTGCTGTGCTGCCCCGGGAGTCAGTATGTCAGCCCACTAGAAGGATGTTAATAGTGGTGGTTTTCTCAAATTAGTACCGTAGTTTGAAAACAAGTCAGGACTTATTTTGTTGTTTGAATAAGGCCACCATGCATTGACTAGCTAGCTACAAGTGCTCACCACAAATCACCCACAACCCTGCCAATGTTCGCACACATTTTCTACAAAACTGATTTACTTAAGTGAGTGCTCCTGACATTAGGAGACTAATCAGCAGAGAATATCTACATTACCCTTACTGAAGGACATGGACAAAGTAGTGAAGGGTTGGCACATTGAAGAGTCTAATTGCACAATGGAGAACTACATTTCCACAGTAGTTAGGAGCAGAGAGTGCCTTCTGCCGAGCCAGACACTTCTCAGCACGCTGCTTTACTGCACCGGTGGTTGCCAAGCACATTGATCATGCCCTGCTCGAGCACAGTAATCTGACCTATTCTGATGACGCAATCAGAATCCCTTCCGCTTCCTCCCTACGGATCAGGCCATCATGGCCGGAGCAAACCAGGTCGCCCTTAATGGCCATTGGTAATCTGGCCAGTTGGGCAATTCATTTTCGCCACTGGCAGCAAATTCCATAATTAAAATAATGAAAAGGGAGGAGAGAGCGAGATGAGAGAGGGGGGAGACTTCCTGTGCACCGGGTGGGAGGGTTTGGCACAATGCGCCAGCTGACTTGTTTACTCTCTGCACACAGTAGCGAAGGAGGCGTGGCAAGGACGTGCCGTCCTCATATTCAGACTGCCGGCCAAACCACTCATGGGCTGGCTCCGGCTCCAGAGCAGGTGCTGATGGAGAGACGAGAGAGGGGGCAGCATAGCTTACAGCCACCCAGCTTGCGTGCATGGCCAGCCGTGACGCCCACCTCCATCACGGCCGTGTTAAGCCGCAGAGCGCAATAAAAACCACAGGTTAATATAAATGGTGCTCTTTAGCTCTGGTTGATCCTCTATCTGATCCTATAGCAGACAGAGGGCCCGCCCAAGGGATCCAAGTGTGAGTAATGCCTGTCAAGCCTGGTTGAATGAGCTGGCCTCAACAGCAACCCAGAGAAAATCACTCAGCCTCCTAAGGCCAACTCCCCCCCCCCTCTAAATGACTGTCAACATGTGATATTAATGATAGACTGTAATTTAATCATAAATGTAGAGCGACAGAGTATATAATAAAGATAGCTCTGATGCAGCATAACACAACTGCCTACACCTTTATGAAAGTATAATACAGTATTAATACAGAACATGTTCACATGGCACATGGTTTGACTTAAAAGTGTATTGTCTTAATTGGTGGAGGTTTTCACTACGCTACATAAAAGTCTAAAACACTGTGGGCCTTTAGATTAAGGAATTGTACATTAACATCTAAATCCAAGTTATTGGTCAACAATGCTCAACACAAGTAAATTCATAATCCGTTTCTGGATGTAATTTCTTTATCGGGCCTGCACAAACACCTCAAGGAGGTCCCAGGTAGGCAGCACTTGAAGGAAGTTGAGAAACTTCCAAAATTGATCACCAGCTGCACATTCTGACATTTTCCAGCTAGGGTTTGTAGCCGTTATGACGCAACCAAAGCATGCCATGCTGGCTCATGTCACACCTCAACTCAAGCAATGTTCCCGTAGTCCCATCCAAACGATGCTGCGTCATGCGTGTGTTGTGTAAAAAGTCAGTGATATAAGCTGGTGTGAAGGACGAGTTTGGGAAAGCTGGCCAGACTTCACTGCTGATCCAGGTGTCAGCATCCCTGATCTGATTGGTCGTCGGGTTGGGGCTATTTTTAGAAGCTTGAGATATTAACGATTTACCCGCAGAGCCGCAGTCTAGCTCCATCCGTCCACCCCCCTCTGCTGTGTCATTCTCCAAGCCCCCTGGGCTCCGCCCCCGGCCTCATTACATCCCGTCTCTTACCTCTCCCCATACTTTCCCCACACTCCCTGCTGCACATCCCCCCCCCGCATATCTCCTCCACCGTCTGGTGCCGCAAAGGGATGAGAAATGTGATTGCTTTTTTACATACGTCAATGGGGCTGTTCTCTAATAAACCCATTTGGTGTCTTGCATGACACCAACTATTGTTTTTGCAAATGTTCCCGTCCAAGGACCGATAAAAGGATACCAGTCTTCAGTATTTAAAATCATTCACAAATTTTTCTAATCTATCCCCACTATCTTTGTTAATTATGATCAAAACAGATAATAAAATGTAACAATAGCGAAAGCATCATGTCTGGTTACCCCCTCCAGCCAGGTTTAACTGCATTTCCCACAATGCATAGGCTTAGGACATAGAATGTCATGCTTCGCTGGGAAGAACAGGTTTGTCAAATGTTATGAGAAAATAGTTATGCAAGTATACTTGTGCAAAGTATAATTACAATAGGGTAGGAGCAGCACAAAAAATAGCTTTAACATTGAGCACAAGTGATGTTTACTATATCAGTCTATCGATTGAACATTCTATTGTTTGAACAATTGTCAATCATGGTGGAATCGATGTATTGCCCCAGATATTGCTATTAAAAGTCATTAAACGGCTCAAAAATGTGTAAGGAATACTGGAGCGGGGCTTATAATGTCCACCACTAGACCATCCCACTTATCTCTCCACGACATCTTTAGGCCTCATATCTGTAGATGCAGACAAAACTCAATTTCCATGGCTGAAAAAGCCATGGAATTTCTATCTTTATTTCATAATCCGTAACCCGCTTATACCCTCTCTCCCCCAACACCCTGATGATTGCGACAAGATGAGCCTGAACCTTGCCAGACCTCATCTCAATGAGCCAAACAAGAGGGAGTCCTGACATAAAGCCTGCAACCACAAATCTCAGACTGTGTGAGTTTATGTTTTAGAGCAACCAGACACTACAACAAAGCTGAATCCAAGTTAACACACGTCTCTGGTCACTCGTGGCCAGGCGTAATGAGACAATAAGCCACACATTACGATTCCTCATGTGCGCTATGACAAGTTTCGGCCAAGAGAGGAAGCTTACTATCCAAATGTACACCGCTGTACATTTGCTGCTGCCAAACCAGCTGTGCAGTCGAGGAAGTTGAGCAAAAATAAAGATGAAAAACGAGAGGGCGATGAGCTGGAAAACTAAAACTTTATATTTTGTGGCAATTTTTTTTTTATATGGTCGGCTGTTAATGACCATAGGTGAAGGAAACGGGCAGACAAGAACTCTAAATGAAGTAGCACTCTGTTAACAGAAAAACAACATTCTGGCAGTGCTTCTTAAACAACCTGAGAGGGCCTGATGCTGGAATCGGCACAACTTGACTTGGTGAAAGGAAACATTGCACCATGCCAATTCAATGTATTTCAGATATATAACCATCTTCCTAAACAAGATATGAACCAATGCCTCTGTCCTCTGTGGGTACAGTGAAAGAACCTGACAAAAAAAAATACTAAAATGTTTTGAATAATTAGTTTTTTAAACCCAACAATTTATTTCATTATTTGATTTATATTTGAGCCAATAGTATACATTTTACAATTATATATATATATATATGAAGTTAAGCCAACGAAAGCTGCAGAAGTAATTCTGGTGATTGAGGGATCACAAACATAGCTAGGTGCAAAACGCAGCTTTCTGAAAATACAGGAAAGGTCATCTAACAAGAGGAAAGCCCTGAAGACAGCCAAGCTAAACCAGCATATAGCAGCAAACTGACTGATGGCACAGCTCGGTTTCCTTTAAATATACACAGACCTGTTTACCAGCTGAGCCCCAAGTGCACACATTGTCTTCTGCTCTCAAATTACACCTATTGCCCTCCTCTTTACAGGGCTTCCGTCTTTGACACAACGGCATATCTTTTTTTCATCCTAAAATGATAGCTTGGCAAGTGATTATTCCCCATTAACAACTGAGCACTGAAAAACAAACTGGAGCAAAAAATTATATTTAGAGGTTCTTTAACCTCTAACTGAATGTACAAACAAAAAGCAGGGAAATACATTGAGTAAGGAAAGTGACCAGTCTGGCTAGAGGCAGGGCTGTGGTGGGGTAGAATTAGGCAGATGACTAAGTAGAAACAACCCCCTTGTCTCTGACGTGTCAAGCTAATTACAGCAGCATTTTCTTCAAACTGCCATTTGTCTCTTTGCATGAAGCCTGCCCGCACACTGCACGAGAGCCCTTTCTGTTGCGCGTCAGGCTAAAGGGGAATATTTACACTCTGCACCGCAGTGATGACGTTGGTTGCCCAGTAAATAAACATGCAGCCGGGCATGAAAAACCCAACAGATTCGGGAGCTGGTGCTAGTTACAGCTGCTGCCTGCTAAAGAGTGCCACTCAGAAGAACTATTTGCTTTCCTTCATTTTTTAAAAAGGAACCCTCTTAGTAATGCCAACCTGAACGCAACTTCCAAAAGTAATAGTTGTTGGCCAGGAAAGGCCAATACCGCAATGCTAACTAGAACTCAACAAAGGGCACGCACATAGAGAACTCATTGAACATCCCATTTCCACTTAAATCCTTGCTAGGGATGCTAATGATTAATCATTGACCCTTAAGAATTTAACCCATTTAAAATGTATTAACTGACAATGTATGTTTAATGTACCATTACCTAAAAAAAAATCAGCCTTTTTAAGTCTAGAAATGGTAGTAATTGCGCCCCATTTGGCATTGTTTTGTGGCGCCATTTATTGAATAAGGACAGCCGTTTCGAGCGAGGCTTATTGTTTTATTATTCTTGTTATTTATTTACTTGTTTTACACAAATAATGTGGCACTGGAATTGTTTAAATATAACTTAAACTAAGAAAAAGACATGCGTCTTGTAACTCATTAATTATTAATAGTCCCTGCAAGTTAAAGTAACCAATAAGGCATTTCTTAATATAATCTCAAGGATTAACACTTTCAACATGGCGCCAGGAAAATTGTAATCTTTTTCTAATGACTTTTTTTTTAATGAAGCTTTATCCAGGTTCAAGAAGTCACCGGCTACCCACCGAGTGTGGGGAAGACGATGAGGTACTCGGCATTGCACTGCGGGCAGGCCACACGCGCCGTGCTGTTGCCACGCTGCTTCTCATCCACCCAGCGCTGCAGGCACGACTGGTGCACCCACTTGGTGGAGCCACGGCAGCGGCAGGGCCGCACCCACTCGGCCGTGCGGTCATCTTCGTCTGTGGCAAAGCACACCCAGCAGCTCCTGGAACAAAACCAGATACAGCGTTGGAATAGCTAAATGAGGTTGTAGAAGATTGTTTCTGCCACACAATTTGTGGATCTATCATTATACAACGTAGTTATTTGATAACATTAACTTTGCAAACCATTGTGCTTAAATGGTTGCACAATGACTACACTAATTGAGTTTTGTTTTTACTGGAAATAATGGCAACTTTCTCCATTCATATTCAGGAGGCTAATGTCTGGTGTATATTAAGACAAAATCAAAGAGGAGGTGAAACGCTTGTGACTGCACTGTCCAAAGCCATCAGGGGGAGTGGAGTGCCAGACAGATAAAGAGGCAACGTAATGTAATCCTAAATGTCCTCTTTCAGAGGAAAAGTGGGCAGTCAGCAATACAAAGTCACTCTTCAAACACCAGTCAACGCGGTACCTTGGACCAAACTTGGCAGGAAGTAAATTCCGATAGTGGCAACTGTGCCTTTTTACTGTACTTAGAATAAGGCTCATAGTAGCAGGTAGCGATCAAAGTCTCTCTGGGACAAGTGGACTGAACACCCTACACAGAAACACCAATAACTCCACTTTTTTTTTTTTTTATCAACCAAAAGCTAAACATGTACCCTACAAGTTATTGTTATCTGTATCGGATTTTCGGTTCAATTTAGGCCTATGTTGGAAGGCCTCATTAGCCACAGCTCTAGCAATTTCAGAGCGGCACTCAACTAAAATTAAGGACGTGGGACGTTGCTGAGGCAGGTGCAATGTACAAACAATAGGGTGAACCTTGACCCCACAAGACTGGACAATCAGCATAAACAAAGTTGAACTTTTGAACTTAGACCCAAGACAACACCCTGTTTAGCCAGAAAAAAAGTGTAATAGGGAAACAACCTACAGATTACATCTAGAATTTACAGTACACAAAACTTTAAGAAAGGGTGTCTGTGTAGGGAGATTAATTTCTGTAGCACTAGAAACCTAGACAGACCAGTACACATTTTTATCTCATGTCATGCAGCTCAAATATTCATTTACAACCCTATACAGCGCATCCCTTTATTTATTAAAGTGATGCAGCTAGAATATACCTTCTCACACCCGTCAGATCGCATATTGGAATGCTGCTCCATGAGATCTTGGCCTGTATCCTGTGCAACCCTCAAACTAATTGTGGCAGACAATGGGCTTCTACGGCCAAGGGAGTTTTGGTTTCAGCCCTGTGCGGCAGTGATGAATTAAAACCGCTCCATCTCCAACATCTGGGAGTATATTGGATATCCAGTGAGCTGACCTTACTGCAGTACTTCTCCGGCTGAGACGTTATATTGCCATTCCATAATTAATCATCAGCAAGCTGGTGGCTAAATGGATCCCCACCCGTGTCACGCTGCATGCGCTCAACTCGAGAATCCGGACAAGTGGCATTCCTAATGAAAAGAGTGACTTGACTATGATAAATATTCATAGGACGGGACTGAGCAGTTGATAATGCAAAAACAGAAGGACTTGTCAATGGTGGCTGCTCCCATACGAATTCGTATAAGTCTATGTGCTGGCAAGACATGTCGTTTTTCTTATCATTTAGGCTTTAGGCTAGCTAGGTCCCTGTTTTAATGAGGAATAACCACTACTCTTGTGGCATTCCAAGTGCATTGAGCAGTGTCATAACTAAAATATGGCAAAATTCCTGAATGCCCCTGAATATTCTCTTAAATCCAATTTCAAAGTAATTTGGGTCAACCACAAGCTTGTTGCTAGGAGATCAATTGGCTGTGTAACAGCTGCTCTCAACATTCTCCTAGCTATCTGTATGTGACATTTACAGTACTTCCTCATTACCATGATTCAACTGAACACCTTGGAACATTGGCATTTCAATGGATAAATGAAACGGTGATGAATTTACACACCTCCCATAAACCACAAGTAGAGATGTACATTCTATTCTCACACCCTTTGTTTATCATTAACAATATGCCATTCATATCTTATCAAATAAGTGATACACTGAGCGCTGACATAGCCGACATTGCTTTGGCAATGTCCATTAAGGAAGTGATCCAACCAACGTGGGCTAGCAAGAAAGTCATCTTTCAACAGCATACCAAGGATTCAAGAGTAAGGTCTACAGAAAGTGTGAGGCCAAAGGAAATCAAGGAATCGACAACCGGCACGTTTTGAAGCAAAAGACCAGCAGTGTTTTTAACCAAAAAAAGGCGTTTACAGCCAGTTGTTCCCGCCTTAAGGAACACAACAGGTATGTTCAGAATTATGAAACCTTCAAGCATTTTCCTCTTCACAAAAATAAATAGAGCATTCATCAGCCGCAGTGCCTGGAAACGTTTTATCAACTTCTACACCACAGCCCTTTTAAAATGGAAACAAAAACCCTCCAGACCATGATGTTCAGAAACAATTAAATGATTGACTGAACGGCCCTATGCTTCCTACACTTGTACACCGCCTAAATCCCTCTCAAAAAGTTCATCATCCAGAGAACAGGGCTGAGAGAGGACAATATGTGTCTGTAGAGAGTGCCCCATTATTTGCCATTTATAATTCACCCTGCCTGCTCCTACACTTGAATAATGGATGTCAAATCTCTGGCCTTCAGTCATCTTTCTGTCCTGGGCACATGGCATGGCCTGTTTTGTGCAGCTGTGGGGGATTGAGTGTGTGTGGGGGATTAGTGTGTGTGGGGGAGTGGGTGGGTGTGTGGTTCTGTGAAAGGCAGTGGACAGTCTTCTTTGCTCAGGTTGCTGCCTGGCGCCTGATTTTTCAATACTACCCCGGTGCTGAATTAAACATGACGACGTAGGAGAGGAGCCTAGGGGTCAGGGTGCTCGGTGACATGGCGAAGCTATGGCCCAAATGATCAATCTTGGGCTCCTTCTGAAACTTTAACCCTCCAGTTCTCTCAACAGCCTCACCGGACCAATCTCTAGCTACTGCCCCTGTAGTCCTTCTCTCAAGCCGACTGATACTATATACAGCTACTTCTCTTACCGCAGACTATGGTTCAATTACGTGCTGGAGGAGCAACACTTTCAATGCTTGAAGGATGACAACCAGCATGATTATAATCTATGCTTGATGATGTGTGCGCTTTCTGAGTGCCTGTAAAATCATACCAAGTTGTTTATTATCAAGAAAGTTTTACCACCACCCTAAACCATATTTTTAATTTAAAGCTGGCTTGCTGGCTGTAGCCTCTAACCTGCTGAAGATAACACTCAGAAAACAGCAGATAAGCCAAAAACATATGCTACAAAAGGGGACTGAATAGAGATTAACACCTGTCATGAGAGTTCCCCAGAAAATAACCTTGAATTTGGCAGGACTGAAAATACAATGAGGGACTTGGTGCACTGCACCATTCGTACTTACAGAGAATAAGTTAACAGTGACTGCAAACCTATCTGTTTATATCCAGAGAATTCAACTGGAAAGGCATATCTCAAGTAAACCCAACTTATTTGAATACTTGGCAATTCTGTAGCACACAAAATCAAAAGAAAACATGTTATATTCCTTTACAATAAAAAATAAAAGCATTTACTCTCAAAAACCTTCCGCTTCAATTAAGTAAGGAAGGTTTCCACATAAATGACATGGCAGGAGGGCTAATAAGGGCTGCCTCTCAAGACTTTGCCAGAGCACGGTGAATTTAAAACTCAACTACACAGGCAACTCAAATGGCTCTCTTGGCACAATGTGACATGCAACACATAATGGAGTCCTTCTGGAGACAAATCCATAATGAGTTTTTGTGACCATGTTTCTATGGCTGATGCCATAAGTCGTTGAATGTGGATAACATTTACGAGTCATTTAAATAAATCCCAAATGATAAGTGTTATTATAAACAGGTGTTATTTTGCACCAAGGGGAAAAGCGAAAAATAATTGTATGTCTTCCTCACGGTAGCAGAAATAGACATCTGCGTGTTTTGAATGCATACAACCCTGCCACTTTCATCGTCTCCCAGGTCAGGCTTCACTTCTTTAAGAAGGCCCCTGGGCGCTTACAGTTTAACCGTAGTGGGAGCTTGCCGTGAGGTATAAACAGAAATGTACAACTGCAGCCTGCATTGCACTTTGCCAATGTGAAAGTGACAACTTGACCCTCTCTAAATGTATGCTATAAAAGAACATAACATCCACGCAAAACACATTGAATAATGCCACGTACAGCAATCAAGATCACGCCAAGACAGTAAGACAAGGAGAAGTGAAGACTAAAACTTGTGAAAAGGGTCAGGATGAATTGTTTGAACTTGTCTCCACCTCTAGTTTTGAAAAGATGCATTGCAGGGAAAATATGCAGCTTGTGGTCAGGCAAGATAAGCACCAATTGAGCCATATGTGTGTCACCAATAGAGGCTGGCTGGCTCTACAGCCACCAAGGCCCCATAGCATACCCTGGTATCTGTTCTCAAAACCCAGCCAGGGGTTATTGCGTAAGCACAAAGGCACATGGTCACATGGCTGCAGGCCTAAGGCCGGCCTAGAACACAGACCACTAAACACACAAATACCTCATTTCATTATGTTAGAGAAACACTGTTAAGAAATGCTCTGTCCAAGGCTTACTTTTAAAGTTGGCCTATTTTTTTTGTCATGCTACCTAATGTCAATGTTTGGTTTGTGTCAAGCCACCAAGTCAGCCACTCGATTATTCATTACACAGGTCAAATATCTTGAGAGCTACATGCAAATTTTATTTTACTTAACACAAAACCATATGTTGATCTAAACAAGCAAAGTGTAATCTACAAAATACCCTTATATTTTTCATTCATATGGCCTAGAATATTTGTTGCTTAATTACAGCAGCCACAAAAGTAACAAAAACGTATACCAAATGTGTTATGCTAGTGTAAATAAAGTGTTCAGTTAGAACTCGCTTGCCATATATCTCTGATCCAGCAATCCAATGTTTTCTACCGAAGAAAACTCATTGGCTGTGTGTGGATGAAGGTTTCAGATGGGGATTATAATAAGTATTTCTACATTGGTTAGTCTACAGTGTTCATTTGAAACCATTATTTTTTTTAGTTTACTAATGTTGGCTGAGTTTATGTTCACCAATTACGCGCTTACAGATCCCCGCCTACGGTGACATTTGTCGAACAAACATGAAGCGAAAGAAGTGAAATACCCCAGTAACCCTAATCTGAGTTTGTCTGCTATCTGACTTTATATATTAATCTGAAGTCTAAATTGTGAGACTAGCCTTAGAAAAAACCCTGCACTAATGACTTGACCCATCACCCAACAACGTGGTGTCATCTGACAATCACCGATTGAAATATGTAGTTAATAGTAAAAACTCAAATAATGTGGTCTTTCAAATGCTGCCACTATCCGTGTTTTCGCCGTTGTAGTTGACGGTTGTCTGCTTTTCGTTGCATTCTCTCTTAGAATACCCTTACAACTGCTGATGATCTGACGGATGCTGTAATTTAGAATGTCAGATTAAATGTGTCACTTCAATTTAAATGCATCACTTTTGTGATAAATGTGAAATATGAAACAAACTTCCCTTTAGTGCAGAAACTCTTGTAGGCAGGCGCTCGCTTTCACTCACTCACTTGGGGAGAGCAGCACAAAGCAGAAATGAAGGCCATTTTTGTCAAGCTTAATTAGTGTGGTTGCAAAGCAAGCCACACTATTGTTGTTTCTTATATATTTTTTCTTATTCTTCCGCCTCATTTTTGGTAATAATCTCCTACAATGTTGCAGGTATAAAAAGCTAAAGAATTGCACATACATCGGTACAGTGCGCTATATAAAATTGTTTTTATATATATATATATTTACAATATTAATATTTAATATTGCAAGTGAATGGGGCAAAAATGCTCAAATCAACTACTCCAAACCTGAACACCTGGGAGTTGTCAAATTAAATAGGCATATGTAGACTGAAAGTAAGGAGGTCTCCAAAAGGTTTGGTACCGCTGTGTGACCACAGGGGGCGCTATAACTCGTGGTCAAACTTATAAGGCCGCACCCCATGCCCCATTTTTATAAAACATTCTGAAACTTGGTATCTAGGCCTTATTTGACATGCTGAATCTTTTTGACTCAAGGACCCATAATATCCGCCTGGGAAGTTTTTGCTGTACCTTGAAAGTTTTGGAAAACCTTGAAATAAAATCGTGAAAAACAACCCATCCACCCAAATAAAATGAAAATCTTAAAAGATGTATGCGAAAATACCATTATGCAAATGAGCTGCCATTATTCAACCAATCCCAAATCCACTTCAGAGAACCTCAGATGCCTAAGATGTGGTGTGCCCATCAAGGACCTCCCCCTTAGGTAATGTGGAATGTTGATAGCCAACAAAATTACGTCACATGGATAATTTCAAATGACCACTGTTGGTGGCAAGTTTGACTTCAACCATTCCGAAGGCGAACAACTCAAGAGTTGTCAAAGTTGGTACACGTATAGAAACCGCGCTTAAGCAGGTCTCCAAAACGTAAAGGTCCTCTTTGGCGACAGGGGGCACCATAACTCGCAAACAAAAACGATAAGCCCCATTATTCAATCAATCACAAGTTCGCGTCAAAAGCAGACCAGGGAATTAAAACTTGGCGCGCTCGCTCATTAGTCTTGCTAGCATTAGCATGTCAGCATGCTCGCAGGTTATTGCACACACAAGTTGGCTCACGCAACCACACGCATTTTCTTCAGAAAATGCACATGTGGCAACATGTCTAGTTTTAGATTAATCTTAAAGTCAAGAAATGCTCCCCAAAATTGATATCAATATTGGAAGCCTGAGGCTGGCAACACTAAGCCATATTTGTCAATTAACTTCCTAAATTCAAACTGATGTTCCATTTCATGGCCTTCTGCAAAAGCATTTCAGAATAATAAGAATTATTATGAAATTGTTCAGCAATCTTGTGTGTCGACCATTGGTCCGGTCAAACCAAGATATGGAATGTTGTGTTAAATAAATGTTGGTGACAGACCTATGTGCACATGTCTAATCCACATGGTACATACCTTTTATGATATATTATAGAAGGAATACAGTTGTGGTGTAAATGCCTTAATCCAAATTGTTCACTTCGGTTACAATAAAGTACAGGTGAATAGCTGTTCTGTGTTGGAATCATTGTTGTGGGCATTTTCTGACTAAATTTGTCATAACTACTGCCAGGTTTTCTCAGTTAAAACAGTATTTCAGCTGACCTCATTGCGTTAACAGCAATATTTACCGATTTGGTCCAGCGGTCAAACCTGTGGAGAGATTTCAAGCTTTAATGCACAAACGGTTTTATGACAGAGGCTGGAATGTCAAAACCAGTGGGACAAGTTATTTTTGGATGCTGAACACAGCAACGAGCACTACGTGTGAATCGAGCATTTGCCTGAGGGAGTTCCTGTTTAAATTAGTAATTTACATATGGTGTACTCTGCATAATGGTAAATGATTGCAACGTATGTAACTTATAGTTAATAAAACAGCACATATCGCAAGAGTAATGGAATATGCTAGTTTTATTGACGGGAGTGTCTACTGAATGGAAGTTCGGAGTGTGCAGACATTCCCAGAAGATGCCCAGGCCACTAGGACCATAAGACCACTTCGCAGCGTCACCTGGACGTATGCAAGGGAAGTTTAGCAGCACGTGCACCACATTAAGAAATGTTTGAACGAAGTGAAACTTTTAGCTCGGCTAGTGTTAGCTTACGGAGGCTAACTGGCCTTCTGCTTGAACTCACCTGTCCAAGTTCTGCTGCATTACCACGGCACTCTGCTCCATTATCGTGAGATGGAAACAAGTCACCTATCTGCAAGTTGCAGAAGTTGAATTCGTTACAATATAAAAACGGTGGCAGGCTCGTTCGTTTAGTGCAGCTTGCGGTGGCCGTCAATAACTAGCTAACAGAGTAGCTAACAAGCTAAAACGGCCTTTGTGTTGCTAAGGAGAGTCAGCTGCGCGCTTGCCAATTAGTGTAACTTGTTAACCTAAAAACGGCCCATCTTCGGTCATTTTACTCATAATATCACGCATTCATGACCTGTAAACTAACTTCAAAACATAATGGAATCAGTAACGATAAAGACGTTATTTATCTCGAACTGTAACACACCAGCATGACCGCTTGCTGCGTGGACCGACCGTCTCTGAGTTAGCGCGACGTACCATGACGTATGGCGTAATCAAAACAACGAAGACGTTGACGCTTGAAGCGCCATGTGTTGTGCCGACACACGGGACATGTAGTTCAAACATATATCGCATTCCCTCGTCTCCAAAACATAAAATTGTTTATCTGAACCACTCCGACAGATCTTCTCAAGAGCTGATAACTCTTTTTACGGAGGCAACCATCATGAAGATACATATATGGCTACAGAACACTTCATATAGCGGTAAGGTGTTTAATTGGCTATATGCTATTCTTGCTCAATATAAATTGCAAACGTGAAATTCCTTATGGCACGTTAATGTACAATGATTATATATATATATATATATATATATATATATATATATATATATATATATATATATTTGGAATTTGCTTCCATTTTCGTTTTATGTGCCTATAATTCCCTTCACATTAAAATACCCCGATCTGAAGAACACAGGCCTATGGAGTTTTCTGTTGGTATCAATTTGCTTTGAGTATAATTGTCTGTCTGTCTGTCTGTCTGTCTGTCTGTCTGTCTGTCTGTCTGTCTGTCTGTCTGTCTAAGTTAGTCAGTATGGGATATAGGATTGTAATAGAAGCCCATCGATTTTGTGTTTGATCTCAAAAGTGTGTTATATATGGATTTTAATATTTAAGATAATGTATAAAAAATACCTTAAACGAATTTAAATGAGCCTTTAAGGATTCACGTTGATACTTTGGGAATAACGTTGAGAGTACGCGGAGTGGATAACAGAGGAACTACAACTCCCTAGAACCTCTCTGCTGTTCCTCCATGCGCCGCAGTTCATCAGCTGTTGAGGCAACTGCTGACTATCTCCACACAAGGGTAGATCGTTTGTCATAAACCCAGGCGAGGCAAACAGAAATAGCTTTATTTACAGAGACCCTAAAGGTGAACGATAAAGGTAATATACTTTTAACATTGGACGAACAAATGACGCAGGTCTGCATGTTGATTATGTGGGGGAACATATGGACTAAAGGGGGTTTAAATCCATTACAGAATATGCCTATGGAATTTCTTGAACAGCGAATGAATATTTGGGTAATAGTTTATGTGTTAATGGCAGATCGATTTCATATTGAATAATATTGCTTAATGACCTTGGAAACGGAGCGCTTCGGGAAGAAACAAGGATTAACCGGTGTGTGTGTGTGTGTGTGTGTGTGTGTGTGTGTGTGTGTGTGTGTGTGTGTGTGTGTGTGTGTGTGTGTGTGTGTGTGTGTGTGTGTGTGTGTGTGTGTGTGTGTGTGTGTGCGCGCGTGCATTGCAGTCTGTTGCGATCACCTTGCAGTCCATCTGTGATATAATTAGTGCAACAATATGCTTTTATGACATTTTAAAAGATAATAGGCCATTCCATGTAGCCTGCTCTATGCTGCGTTTTGCGCGTCTGCGCAAAATGTAAGAGGCTAAATAACACTTTGCAATCCCTCTTACTATACGACGTTACTTGCTCAAACCATACCGAATGTTCCACAGAATATAGATAAAATGATTGGCCCTATAATAATTTCTTATGCATCGTTTTTGGAAATACGCATACGATTGTTTATTTGGGTTATTATAACACTATTAGTAGGTTAACTGTCTTAGCCTACGCCTCGCCAAATGTAGCCTATTCGTATAAATATGGCATATAGAACATAGTCTCTGAAATGTATCGCGTAGGAACTAGTTTATTAAGATGAAAACTTGACCTGGCTGGGTGGAGCTTTCTGTTATTCTACCCGTGACTGTATCAGCAGTACTGTCGCCTTAAATTGCGGCATGCATGGACATATCCTGGAGTTATCAAGGGTTGCAGTAACTTGGACATAGAGCTAGGGTGATGTATGCCCTCCAATATCTAATTATCGGGATAGTGTGTTCTATAATAAAGTTACCCCGGGCGGCGCACAGTCGAGTGCGTAATATTCTAGGCTTCATTGATGTCGCCAAGAAAAAGAGAGACGCCCCTTGCCTTTAAACCAGATAACACGGCGTTATAGTGTGCGATGACAATGAAGGACGCGTTTAACATTTTTTTGAAGGACAGCTGTATTTATTGACGTATGCAAATGAATATAGGGGAGGTCCTTCTGAAAAACAGAATCCGTTTTACGTTGCAGTTCAGAGTTCCTGCGGGAAGGAAAACGAGACGTGGCGAGTTCTGGTGAATATCGGTTGCACATGCTCCGCAGTTGTTTGTGTAGCGTTATACATAGAGGGCGAAGGCAAATACATTTGTGGCAATCTATATCACTAGTCGTATATGTTATTTTTCATTTTTGGCTAAATGGGTGACCACGAATTCGCCTTACAGTTGGCTGGCTGCTCTAACATATCCATGTCGAAGTTGTCGCTCAAATGTAACACCCCGGCGAGCCTAGTAGGCCTATATGATATCCTAAATAATAACAACTTGTCATCTCTATTTTTCCCAATTCCAGCACAGCAAGCCATGCAGGATGATTTACTGATGGACAAAAACAAAGCCCAGCCTCACCATCAGCAAGATCCAACAAACGTAGACCCTCCCTCTACCCCGGCCCCCTCATTTGAACCCCCTTCATCTGAGGAGACTAGTCCGTTGAGTGTGACCAACCAAGCGGCTTCACTAGTGCTGGGCAACAAAGAGAAAGTGCAGATGGAGTCGCCGATCCTGCCGGGGTTGAGTTTTCACCAGCCGCAGGAAACCGGAGGCACCCTTTCCCCGTCGTTCGGCAGCACTTGGTCCACGGGAACCACGAACGCCGGTGTGGACGACAGCTTTTTTCAAGGAATACCCTCGGTGAACGGAACGATGCTTTTTCAGAACTTCCCCCACCACGTCAACCCGGTATTCGGAGGTAATTTCTCACCTCAGATCGGCATGGCTCAGTCTCAACATCAGCAGCAGCAACAGCAGCAACAGCAGCAACAGCAGCAGCAGCAGCAGCAGCAGCAGCAGCAGCAGCAGCAGCAGCAGCAGCAGCAGCAGCAGCCCCAGCAGAGGAGGTCCCCCGTGAGCCCCAACCAAGGCCCATTCCCCCAGAGAAACGCTTACCAGACCATCATGAACAGCAAGGGGTCACCTGGTTCTGCCTCGTCTTCATCTTGGAATAACCACCAGAACGCCGCCTGGAGCACAGCCTCCAACCCATGGAGCGGCATGCAGGCTGGAAGGGACCCGCGGAGAGCCGTTGGTGTTGGGGTCGGCGTTGGAGTCGGGGTGCCCTCTCCCCTGAATCCCATCTCCCCGATGAAAAAGCCCTACTCTGGCAATGTCATTGCGCCTCCGAAATTCCCAAGAGCTGGCCCTCTTACTCCCAAGTCCTGGGTGGAGGACAGCGCCTTTAGGACCGACAACGGCAACAATTTACTGCCTTTCCAGGTAAGCCAGATTTTCCAAAAATAAATAAATAAGCCCATATGATATATTCTAATAACCTAGTTCATTTGAAAGTGAATTTCATTGGATGTGAAATCGGACATGGTTCATCGGACCCCAGTCGTGGGTATTTTATTATCTTGTTGTGGGTGAAAGGGGAATTTGTGTTTTTTCGTTGACAGAAATTGTACCCTCGTAAATAGTCATATAGGGCACATTGTTCGTGGCTGTCTTAAAATGTTATTGGTCAGGGTTTTTTCATTTGATGAATCCAAAGAGTATCGCGTGAAAGCCAATCGTTTTGCATGTTGTATTGCGCGACATGGTTAAATTGACTTATCATATTGCCAGCTCACTCTCACTGGGTTTAAAGGACACATTGCATTTGGTTGGCTTAGAGACTGTAAAAGTGGCTTGGTGTTAAATTATATCTGCGTTATTGAGCTCCGTAATGACCATTTATAACCAAGAAGATAATCTCTGCTTTACGTTGTAAAACATATGCAGAAGTAAAGATTCAGTGCTGTATGGAGTCTATTGTTGTTTTAGTGTTGTGTCTTACAGTAGTCAGGATACCAATGGGCTAGGCACTTCCCATATAGCTTAGAGAGAGAGAGAGAGAGAGAGAGAGAGAGAGAGAGAGAGAGAGAGAGAGAGAGAGAGAGAGAGAGAGAGAGAGAGAGAGAGAGAGAGAGAGAGAGAGAGAGAGAGAGAGAGAGAGAGAGAGAGAGAGAGAGAGAGAGAGAGAGAGAGAGCACATGAGGTGTACATAGATCCCTCTTCATGTATATCTGGACAGTAGGTGCTCCAGGTGAACCTGTTGTCAGTCTGTCCAGTGTCCACATCACCAGCCAACCTTCTCCAGTGTAAACACATGCATAGCAGGACACATTGTGACCTCCACGTGCTCCCACATGTGAGCATGCTTTGCCGGTTGTCTGCCTGCTGATTAAAGGGCGAGGAATGCCTGGAATGCAGCTTTACACGTGCATGCGAGCCTCTGGAAAACAAAAGTCACATGAGCATCTTAGGAGACACCCTCATCTGGGCTGACAGCTCAGATGAGCCATTGTGGGTCCCCGATCTTTTGTGTGTCCGCCGTCCCCTTCACATTAGTTGGCTGTCCAAGGGTGACTACTGCAGTCAAATGACACAGTCACATGACTAGGCAAAACCAAGTCAAGTTTTGTTAAGTTGGAAGGTCTACACATGCCTTATTTATTTCTTTGCCTTAGGAAAATGCTCAGTAAAGCCTGCTGGCTTTAATCCTTGTTAACCTTTGCGTTCCAGTTTTTTCCATTTCATGTCTTTTCCTTGCTTTTGTCAGAAAAAACGTTGACACTTGGTCGTGTGTTATTATTAATATGAATGAAATGTCTATGGTGGGAGACAACAGATTAAAGTGAAGCCCAAGTCAGGCAAGATGGGCTCACCTTGAGCTGCATTCCACATGCTTCGGCTCTCATGTGTGGTGTATTAAGGTTAAAATGTTAAAAGAGGGGATTTACTAGTGGTGTATATGATGTGGTTGCACAAAAATATTTCCCTACAGTGACCCCCAATCATACAACATAGGGCTGTGTGGGTGAGGGGGTGAGGGACGGGGAGAAAAAAAAAAAGCTCAGCGGTTTACGTGTTTACCGTTTGTACCAAGTGAGCAGATTTTTATCTGTGCTACCCTGCCGGCTCCAGGGTAGAGGGGGAATAACGCTTTTGAATGCTCAGCCGAACAGGCAACAATGGGCCCCGGTGTCCAAACAATGTGGCCCCCGGGCCCTGACAGCAGACACAGGACACAGCTGCCAAGGCCGGCCCTCCACTCAGGCTGCCCTCGCTGTCAGGCACTCCGGCTCTGACAGTACCTTTTGGCACACATGTCTTGCAAATCAAACACTGTACCCACCACTGCAGGATCCTTAACGTTTCGTCAACAGTAGGCAGCCACATGCCACCTACCATACCAATCCTTTTGATGCAACGTCGTCTGCCATGCCATTCAACTAGATCTAGGTATGTCCCCTGGGCTACAAAGCCAGGATCACACAGGCACACATAAGTACCAAAATAAAGCGACTTCTCAATACAAGCCCTGCATACATAATTTGATCCCTTCAAATAGATTCAAATTAAGGCTGCATTTAGCTATATTGAAAACTGTTCCAAGTTACTAGCAGATGCCGTTGTCACTCACACCACAGTGACAGGCCGGTCAAGATAGCATCCATTTAATTGAATCAGGTATCGACTTGGATTTTGGACTACAGTGGTGTTTTGCATTTTAAAAGTTTTAATTTAAGTGATACACTCCATAATATAACAATAACGTTTCATAGTCAAATTAGACAAAACACATGCACACTAGCTTCTCAGATGATCTGAAGCGATAGGTTTTCTCAGGTCTGACACTAGCCAGCTAATTTTGCGTTGTTTTCTTCAGTCCACTCTGACTGGAACCCTAATTTACATCAGCCCACATTGGCTGGCGGGACACAATCTGACAGGTTTCACTGCTAGCATGTTCACTTTATGCAACAAGGCTAGGTCGCTGTTGATTTTTGTGATAAGCTGATATGCCCTTAGGTGCTCAACCAGAATTTCAACAAGATTGATGAATGCAAATTGATGCAGGGACACGTTCCCATGGTTGGAATTAGTAGTGGTGTTCAGTGATGTTTTTTTGTCATTGCAGAATGTTTTATTTTGTCTGTGTTTTAGATACCTGCTTATTTGCATTCCTGTACATTCATTGTTTTATGCTTAATTAAATATGTTCTATAACACCTAAGATGTTATGTGTGATTGCAATTTCTTTTGTATGGTTGTCCACTTCTGACTATACCTTGAAGCTGTTTTATGCTTTGAACCCTTAACAAAAAGTCAGCTGTCTCTCATCTCTGATTTCTTGACTCCTCCATTACCTTGACCACTAAGAGTAAATCTAACCTTCCTTCTTTTTTTTCTTTTCTGTGTGTGTTGCAGGACCGGAATCGGCCCTTTGATGCATTTAGCTTGCACTCTTTGGAGAATTCCTTAATGGATATGATAAGGACTGACCATGACAAAGGTAAACCACACCCTGCCGGTGGCCCACCAATGACTATCGCTGATATAATATGGAGGAATCATTTTGCAGGTTAGGAATATTCATATGTCTGCGATTCTACGGGTTTGTTTTGGCTTCATGGGCACATCACGCATTAACTTTATATTTTATTTGTTTTGTTGTTTTCAATTTTGTTTTGCTCTATTTGCCCCCCTGTGTCAACATGGTGTGAATCATCATTTTCACAGTTAAAACCCATTATGCTCAATCTACTTTTGGCCTTACCTGCAACATTTTGCATGATGATAATTTTAAGTGTATGTTGAGCTGTGCAGTTTGTGCAAATGCACGTTCCCTAGTACACATGATTGTAGGCTATTCATTTAGTAATGCATTTTACATTTTACTATTTGGTAAGTGATATTTGTTGTTTATAAAAAAGTGAAGTAGAAATTGCTTAATTAAATCAAAGTAAACTCATCAACATGTCATACACCCCTAGCATATAGACGAGTACACACACGATAAAAACCAACATGGAGTAATATGTTTCAAAACCTCCTCTTCCCAATGACAATGGAAAGATTTCACAGGGCGCCAGTATACGGATCCTGTTGTTCTTCTCAGGAATACAGTCTGGTTTCCAACATTATGTGGACAGAGCATTAGGTCATCCTGGCTGGGCTTTACTTTTCATTAACCTTTTAGAGAGAGAGACGTGAAGAGGGGAAGATAATGCAGTCTGTGCTGTCCCCCATCAGCCGCCCCTCTCCAACATCTCCAGTGGGACTGGGAGAATGATTTCACTATCATTGTTTATCATTGAGCACTATCATTGTTTACACATATCACTATTTTGGCTCATGCAATGTCAGTGAAAGAGGGTAAACAATGATGGTGAACTTTATCATTGTTTACATTGCATGAGCCGATACAGTGATATGTGTATTAATGGTATTAATGGTATTCATTTTTTTATTAAACCAGGCTCATTACAATCCTATCAGATCGGCAGTCAGCCCTAGGCGCCGGGCAGCCAGCCGTCTATTCTATTATTTGATCTGCCCTTATCTCCATTGAGACAACAGCTCTGCCCTGACCTTGTTCTTTCCACTGTAATGAACCACAAGCGCCAGTGTCCCACCTTGGACCCGCAGCATGTATTTACATCTATGTAAACGTAGTCTCTGCGGGGTAGGCCAGCACACGGAGGTTGACACAAGGCCGTGAGTCATTGATGATGCATTCACTTGGAAGTTTATCCGGGCTGAATCACTGAAGTACAGCCTGGACTATAGCTTGTTCAGCGCCAGGCCAGTGGCCCCACCCACCACTGTTCCACGGCAGGCATTTCTCGCATACTTTCTCATTGTGACCAGAATACTTGTTTTCCCCTTGGGCGTGTTGTTAGTCCCAGTGTGTGTGTGTGTGTGTGTGTGTGTTTTGTGTGAAAGGCAAGGAGGGGCGATTGTGGTGTGATGACTGATGACAATGTGAATAAAGTGTGTGGGGGGGGGTGGGGGGGGGGGTCACACACACACACTCAGAATACTGGCGACACCTTTGTTTTTGTTATTGCCTTCAAAGTGCTTTAGAAAGTCAAAGTGAAAGGGTGCGTGTGTGTTTCTCAGGGAGGAATCCTGAGTTATGATTGTGAAGCCTTTTTCATCAAAATACAAACCGCCCGTTAAATAAATCTTTAGAGGACAGGAAAGGGAAGCTCTGAGACAGTAACCATGGTGGTGCTGTCCCCAACAAACAGACTACTATTCTACAAACACACACACACACACACACATATTGCAGGCCCTGAACTGGGTCAGTTGAGCTAATGCGCTGGCACCACCCCTCATCCCCCAAATCACCAGCACTACCAGCCACAGTCCTGACACATACACGCACACACTCTGTAGTTGTCACTTGCTCTCTGCCAACCGTTGCCTTAGTGACCAGCCTTGCGATGTTTATTTCCTGTATAGGCCACCACTCCCATCCTATACATTGGGTGGGAGCCACCTCACTACTAAATATGCACGGCATAGTATTCATTCACTCGTGAACATAAGCCCTCATGTGGATCCTGTGTACACAACCCCTGCCTCCCTTAAAGAAAATGTGCCATGTATCTCAACGTCACATCAAAAGCACTCTCTCACACACAAACACACACCTTCTGTGGTGTAATTATATGATCCTAATCAAAGGGTCCATTATAGTTTGCATTGTCATTTAGCTATTATATCTTTGCAACTGGGACTATGCTTGACAGGGTTGAAATTGCTCCAGTCATACCGTAATCAACTTAAATTGTAGAACCATTGAGTGAAAGTAGTTTGCTCTTTCTGCAGAAATGTTAAAAAAAAAGGGTTAATGAGTTTAAGTATCACACAGGGGTCTTTCATTGTGAAGGAACACTTGCTTGTCTTGAGAGGTGTCAGGAAAGGGAGCAGCAGCACATGTAGGTTCACTGCGTGCATGAAGCATAATATTATTGTACACGTAGTTGGAGTCTTTAGGTCAGTGGACTTTAGTAGTCGTGGGATGACAAACTGCCATTCTGTTGTTTGCCTACGCAAGCCTGTTGACAGGAGCATTGGTCAGTGGATAAGGGGTTGAGCAGCAGGCTTTTATCTGTGGGTAAAACAAGAAATGCAAGCGCAGCACAGGTCGATGATTATGAGGAACACAGCGTGATTGGGTAAGACTGTGTCAAAACTGGCAAGACCTGCTTGTTCGAGTTTCTTCTCAAAACTGTTGAATATTTAAAGACGATCTGGGATTATGTGATTAACTGGCTTCGGTTGGGTATCTGGGTTTGGGCTGAACCTGTCCGTGTCCGCATTCCACCTAATCACCCATAGCTCTCTTATAGCACATAGTGGATAGATGGGGAAAAAGGGGACAGTGGTCCATAACAACTCTTCTTTTCTCACCTGGGTCAATGAGGGGTCACCGCCACTTAACCCAGGGTGAAGGGTCATTCTGCTCAAAACAGCTGGTTGGATCTAAAAACGTAGCCGATGGACTGGACTTGACACCCCCCCCCCCCCCCCCCCCCTCCCTTCCACCCCAACCTGTGTCCTTTTAAGACGTGTGCAGTTAACAGCTCCTCAGAGGATCATTGACAGCGCAACGGTACTCAGGTTTTGACAAAGGGTGGGGGCTGGTCTTTTGTCAGTGGTTAAAGGGGAACTTATGTCCGCACACACTGCACAGTAGAACCGTGTGTTTGTTATGGTGGAAAATCCACGACTGCTGCTGCAAGCCCGAATGAGCTAATCCAGCCAACCACATGCGAAAAAACAAACAAAACAAGTCTGGACTTGTTCCATCTCTCTATGTTTGTTTCTTTTCCTCATAAGCATTTGAAATATAACTCAAAACAAATGTATTGCGGGGTACTCCTGTCTTGGTGGGGTGTAATGGAAGCCTAGAAAGCACAGTACACTGAGGGGTTTGGATCTAGGTCTTTTTATTATTATCGTCATCATCTCTACAGTATTTTGGGTTGCAGTGGGAAATGGTCTGACCTCTAGAGATTTGACAGAGATTGGTTCTCTGTTAAGATTAAGGCAGACGATTGAATTGTGCTGTGGTATTATACAATTTGTTCTCTGGGTACACAAGTCTGGGCCCCAATCCTTTTAGATGGATTTTATATATCTTTGGGCCTTTTTTGGCCTAGATATTTCCAACAAACTTAACAACAAACTGACCACCCAAACCCTTACTATGGTGAGCCCCCCCCCCCCCCCCCCCGGAGAACTTTGCATAAAGGAATAGAGAGGGGAAAGTAGGCCATGCTGACAGAGAGGAGCACATTGGCTAGCCACTGAGCAAGTTTTGTAATATGCCACTGCTGCCCGCTCAGCCATGTGTCGGCTTTGCATAAAGCACACGCCTCTTATCCTGCTCTGGGCTCTTCAATTAAGAATCACTCATCTCTGCGTATCCTTTTTACCAAAGTGCCGCTTATTAATCATGTTCAACACTAGCCAGCCATTGTGTGCTTTGAAGCAGCATGCCACTCGATTGATTGATTGATTGATTGAATAGGTTACCATCTATGTGTCGGCACATGTAAGCTCCTCTGTCATAACTTAAGCTACGGCCTTCTTTTCAGAGTCGGGTATTGGGTGGAGGAGGGGTTGGGCTTTTACTAGCCTACATGCTGTAACGTGGAACCGATGGGGGAGCAAAGCATGGCATTTGCGCGGCAGGGTTGGGCCTTCAGGTGTGAGGCAGCCTTGGACCATCTGCTCAAGGCCACATCCAGTGTTTTAGGCATTATTGTTCTTATAACACGTTGATCTACACCAACACCAGCCATCATGCATTTTTAAGATGCAGGCCTTTCGCTCGAGTTGAAATAGAAATCTAGTAGAAATCAACAATCATCAAAGTTTGATTTGTTTATGGCTGGTTCATGGCATTGCAGGGCATGTTGCAGGGCATGGATGTGTCTTGTTTTAAACAGTGGGGCGAAGGCAGGATGTAAGCTTGCCTGGAGGGGCCCATTAACTAGGTCCTGGATGTCGTTTTATGCAGAGACTCAGGGAGGCCAGAATTTAGCAGTCTCAGGGTCATGTGTTGAAAGTATTTTGAAAAATGTCCTGTAACATTGAGATAAAAATGCCACAATAGCTGAGATATACCCTCAGCTATTGATAATATATAATGTAATCAATATTAATATTAGACAATCACAGTGTAGTTATAGAGAATATATCTGGGATACCCCATACCATCAAATTCTGCACCAGAAAACAAAGATTACAGCCTAAGTGACAACCAGGTTGTAGGACCTCTGTTTTGTTAGCCTACCATGTGCCAACGGAAACGGTCACTGTAAGGTCAGTGTCCAGTCTTAGATCTCAGACATGCATACACAGGGAGTTGGCCTTGGCTCTGTCCCAGGCCTAGGCCCAGCCACCACAAGTCAGGGGAAACCTCGCTGCTCGCTGGAGGAAATGTCAACCAGCGCTAGCCAGCAGCGCGTGGCCCCTGGGGGCAGGCCACTCAACACCAGCAGGGGGGAGGAGGAGGAGGAGTAGGGGGGAACTGAGCTATTTTCAGGGATGAGCAATGGGCAACTGTCTCCCTCTGTCACCAGAATCGCTGATTTAGAGAAAGAGAGGAAAGTGTGGATCAAAGCTCTTTGTAAACGTCCCCGCTGCTTTCATCGCCGTTTGAAAAGGAAAATGAAAGTAAAGTCTTTTGAGCGTGACGTCACAGAATGCCTTTGGGATTCAAAACGGTACAATGTGCAAATTCTTCCTCGCGACCACATTTTATGTCACATCATGTGAGGTTTTAACCTGAGGATATACCTATAGGTTAAAGTCATTAAAAGGGTAGAAAGAGTATTCAATTGGAGAAATGTCTTAATTTCCAATGTTGGGTTTTGCTGGATATGGCGCTCCTTATTGGTTGTGTATGTGGTGTCCCAAGGTAACACCCATACTCCCCCGATAACCAGCCTCGAACAGCAAGACACACATGCGCAACACCAAAGCACCGCCACGTCTGCATGTGTGTTTGTTATTGCATGTGTGTTGCATTCTCCCATTAGCCCCACTGTTCCTTTGGATTATGAGCAGCAATTGGGAGTGAGGAAATCCACATCTGTTAAGCTATGAGCCGGGCCACCCCCTCTGAACCCCCCCCCCCCCCCCCCCCCCCGTCCCCCCCCCCCCCCCGTCCCTAGTACCACACCTCACAGGTGGACTCCAGTGTTGCAGTCCCAGACCAGGGAGAAAGAGAGAGAGGCCCCAAAGACTTGTCTCTGTTGTGCCGTGACTTTGGAGTTTTTTAGACCTTCGTGTTACAAACCTTGCAACATGCAGGCCTCTCGCAGGCAACGCTATATATAGACCACCTGAGTCTGATGTACATTTTCTGCCCAAATATGGGTTTCCATGTCCTCATCATCTTCTCCTTTCCTGCTCTATCGCCTTGTTTAAATATTGAGCTTGAATATGTTCATATTTACACATGCGCTACAAATAAATTGAATCATTTAAAAGCTGCAATAAAAAAAAGATGTAAAGTCAGTTAGTAATTCTGGCTGACCACTTTGTTAACCACCTTTTGAGTATCTCTTCACTTTGTTGCAACGCATTACCTCCCCCACACTAGGAAACATTGTTTTAATATTTTATTCAGTCAACAAACGACATAATGGTTTCAGCATGTAGAGTTCAAACACAAATTTATTAAGGAACATGACACAGTCCATTCCGGCATAATGGGTTTGTTGTTTGTGGATCCACAAATGATTCAAGAGAACCTGTGTGCATTGTTAAAAAGCTGCTCTGGGTAGATGTTTGAATTAAGTGGGACTTATAGTCACCGTGATGCGGCGTTCATCAAGTGTGCGGGCAGTCCACGCAGGGTCATGGTATTTATAGTCGCTGCTTCGCCGTAACATTGGTGTGGACGCACAGTTTGTGCACTCTGCTTGCGGAGCTTGAAAATTTCAGAAATCACCAAATTAACCTTTCTCGAGGGCTGTGATGATGTAATGTTTGGTTTGCGCCGGCTCACACAGATCACGCACAGCGACTATATATTTGGGTTTAAATGTGTGGCTCTGAGATCATTGCAAGGGATGCTGAAAGCATTGAGAGATTAAGACTATGTAAAATTCCCAAGTTGAATTTCGGTATATCATCAACAAGTAGTCACCCACTGCCCTGGCCCCTTTATACATAATATACTTTGTGAAGGTAGGGGCTATTTTGGACAGAAGCTGGCTAAACCAACATTTAACCTCATATAACCATAGACCCCACTCCCCCCCCCCCCCCCCTCGATAAAGCATCATGACAGACTGACCTTTGTTACGTGAGCATTGTCACCAGGGAAGCCTGCATGCTTTGTCAAATCCCCGGCAGTATGGCCGCCATTGTTTGTGCATATGTGTGTACAGGATTTGTGAAAGAGAATGAATTGCCTGTTTCCATCCATTTCTTTTTTCTCACATCCACTGTGATTCCCGTGTACAATGTAAACGATTGTGTATTCACTACATGACCAAACTCTCGTTTTTCATGGCGTACACTAGAATGGGCCACAGAAAAGAGTTGTTGTTCAATTGTGTTTATAAATCATTGCTGTGTATCCACCGCTTACGAAAACTTATGTTGCCATTTTATTTTATTTACAGGACGAATGGGCCTCAATTTTCACCACCCAGGGGCCGACCACATAATGCCATTGAACAGTAAGTCATGATTCCATGTAATACAATCATTTACTTACAATTTGTTTATTTTGACAGATTAAAGGGTCCCCAACTGCTGGCTGCTTTGAAAGATATCCATAAAAGAAGCAGTAAGCATTAGTGTGGGATGCTATGCGTCTTGCATTTCACGGTAGGCCTCCTCTACGAGGAGCTAAGTCTTGGGGTGCTCCCTGCCCCCCTGACTGGGCAACCTTTTAATAAGCCCCCTGGCTTCCCCCCCCCCCCCCCCCCCCCCCCCCCCCCCCATGACACCAGACCCTCCTGGCAGAGGAAAACTTTGGCTGACCTTATCTCAAAAGTCCCAGCTGGGCTTTCTAGAAGCTGTCAGGGATTCTCCTCTTCCCCCCTGTCTGCTGTAAGCTAGCGTGTGACGTGTTTAAAGTCATAACTTCTGAGTGCTCCATGCCTTGTTCCTATCTGTTTTTATCGCACCTCATCGGCTTTGGAATGGCTTTAAGGTTAACCAAACACCAAAGACAGTCCTCTCCGCGTGGTTATAATCGCTGGTGCTTAATGTGTGTCAAGTGACATCACCTGGTACAGTTTTTCAACCAATCAGCGGCAAGTGATATCAGCTGCTGGCACTCATTGTGTCTGGAGCAGCCCCTGAGGTTTGCTTTTTGGTTCTTCTTTAAAGTTCGGAAAACATCTGCGTGTTGGAAGAAAATGCTTTTTTTTGGTTGCCAAAAGAATCACACACACACACACACACACACACACACACACACACACACACACACACACACACACACACACACACACACACACACACACACACACACACACTTGTGGTGGGGGCTGAAACTGAGCAGAGCAGCAGACACCCCCATTCATCATCCCCCGTGGCCTGAGCCAGCCTCGGCTCTCTAAGCCATACTCCAGTCTGTGTCTATTTGGATCTCTCGCTCGCTCTTTCGCTCTCTCTAGTTCAAAGTCAGTGTCGCTGCCCGGCTACCCTGCTCTTTCCCACCCTCCCTCTCTCTCTCTCCCGGAGCCTTATTGTTGCACACCACGGAGCCTTAACTGGTTCTCCCAACATTGGACTCCTCCATCTCACCCCCCCCCCCCCCCCCCCCCCTACTCCTCGCCCAGTTGCTAGGAGCCTTTGTCTATGGCAAGGTTAGCTAGGCGTCATGGCAAAGGGCCTTTTCCTACCAAGTGGAGGGCCTGCGATGGCTTTAAAGGAGGTTAAGCCAGAGTTGAGAGCTTTTCACAGAGAAGATCTCCCCCTTTAAGAGAAGCTGACCAGGGAAGTCAAACAATGGGACGGCTCCAATGCACCAGTCCACTATACATATATATTTTTTTATTTTTTGAAGAAAGGAGCGTCTATTGTGGGGCTGATGAGTTCTAGGAGCAATAAAAATGGGGTTTGGGTCAGTGTATTATTACCAGTGAGTACCTCATAGCTCATGATCCCTCCAACTCCCAACACAGGCACCATGGGCAGTCAGTCCTCCACTGTTTGTTTTGATTACACTTCCCAGACTACATTCTGTCTGTTTGGCTGGTTCCAATTGAAGTCCCAGCAAGACTCCAACTGATTTTGGAGGGAAGAAGAGATACAGACCCCTTGAAACAACATGTTATGTACAATTCCAAGAAACAGGGCTTACCATATAGCCTTTTAGATATGTGAGAAATAGAAGTACATTTAATAAACTGGGAGGGAAAGGGTTTTTAGAAAAGATAAGGAGCTGGAGGGTTCTGAAATCATATTTATCGTGCAAATCGTGGACTCAATAAAGTTGGGCAACGAGACTTTTGTTATCAGTGATTGTTTTTCCATCGCCCTACAGGAGATAAGGGTGGTGACTAAATCACCACCTTCTATGCTGCGTAGCCCTCTCCTCCCCACGTCTCCACAGTTAACAGACGCCAGAGGACATTATTGAGGTTTCCACTCAGCCCGGTCCGGGTCTGGGCCGGCCCTCCCCGACCACAGACCCCAACACTTAATGTTTCACCAGGGGCCGTGATAATGGCTAAACCCAGCCGTGGCCCTGCGTCTTAACGGCCACCCTAATCGTGAATGCGCACACTAGTTCAGCACACGCGCCACACATTTCCAGATTGTTTACGGCCATTATGATCCTGGGGGTATGCGATGGCAAACCACGTCATGATCCCCAAATATATCCGGCCCACGTACGTGCCTGGAAACCTTTCCGCTCTCTCTCCCTCTCGCTGCCTTTGGCCTTGTGTGTCGCTTCATGCTTTATCTCTCTCTCTCCATGCAGTCCCTGTAATGTGCTGAATACCAGGGGGCATGTGCAGTGGTTTTACCGTGACGGGGACACAGGTTACTGCCCCAATACTCACAGTAAAACTAAAGGTGTTAGGCCCTTATGAGGTTTCTTTGTTGCCTTGGATGGTCACATTGCTAGGTTTCATGTTCTCGGGGTTGTGTTTTTATGATATGAATTACGACGAAACCCATGTTTGTGTATCTCTTTCTTCTCTTCCCTAACCCCCCCCACCCCCCCACCCCTACCACCACCACCACCCCTTCCCTCCCACTCACTACCCCTCAACTCTCCTTCCCCTGCCGAACCACAAGCAGCCAGGAGCTATGGCCGCAGAAGAGGTAAAGTGTGGGCTTCGTCCCCCCGGGGCTCCTGCTTGCTGTAATGATGGGGTGTGGGGTCTGGGGTCTGGGGTGGCATGAGCACAATCGCTAGCTCCCAGGGCACCTTGCTGATTTTCCATGATTGATTGGGAGGTGGGGGAAGGTGGAGCATTTCATCTGTGATGTGAATGAACGGAACCCACCTTTCCGTCTATTTGCATACAATCAAGATGTGGTGATGGACTACTTGAGTTCGCTTATTAAAATTTGAATGCGCTTTAGATTGCTTGATGGCGAAATACATCCAAAAAAACTATCTGTTAATTTAATTCCCTCTCCTGTGAATCAGCCCTTAACCTGTGATTCTCTTTTGAAAAGTGAATGTCAAAATCTTCCATCAACCTTTCATACTAAGCACAAATAGGAGATGGTACACCATGGTAATATTTTAATGGTAAAATGATTTGAATATTCCTGATAATGCATGTTCCTTCTCTGGTGTCCATAATGCTGACAGACACCCCAGGCAAAACCTATCATGAAAATATTTTATTGCTAATTTGTTTTCAACTGATACAAAATTAACTCTGTATGAATGTCGAACGTGATCCATATCCTAAAGGGCAAATATGTGTGGTGTGGACTTAGATAGTGGTGTGGTGTTGGAGTGAACTTAACTAATCATGGATTTCTTCAGTTGAAAGATATCCAGGCTGTGTGTCATTTTATCCCATGAATGCCATTTTATCTTGACCCAGATAATGTGCATTAGCTTCAGAACGCTAATGTTAGATATATGTACTGTACATTAGGTATGGGGGAAAATGTATACATTTTTAAGGTGCGGATTTGTATTGCAATGTTAATTCTTTATAATAATAGTAATTTGGATGTGCTGGGAATCTTAATTGATCTTGAGGTCTTTAAATTGTCTGTAATCTACTGATATATCAAATTGTAAACTCTCACTCTGATGTATTTAGACCTTTTTAATAGTTTTCTAAGAAACAAAGTTAGGACCTGACTATTAGATCCTAACCTCGGAGAGAGGGAGACATTCTCAGCTATTCAGTTTTGTGATTTGGGTAGTCGGCACAGCCGAAGCATCCCAATGAGATGCCTATTGTATCCTGTAACCTTTGACCTTCAAGCTGTGAACCTTTCATCACAATACCACGATGAAGCCTTTGATGAAGACATCAAGATTGTCTTTATGATGAGATCAGGAAGCAATGGACAATCAATTGACAACAATTGATTCCGCAATTGATTCTGTGAAATTGGACCATTTTATATTTTAATTTTAATTCATAGTTCATTGTAGCAGTATCCTCATTGGTAACCAAACACTGTCCTGATTGGTTACCAAACAGTGTGGATATTTGCCAGTTACCTTTTGTCCTTTATCAACCATGTATTAACTGACATGACATGACTGGACTGGACTGGGCTTTAATTGAGCTGTGTGTTTGTTACTAACGGAGATAACCGAGGACTTCAGTATTGACTTAACTCTTATCTGTACACCCCCACTTCCTCTCTTACACTTTCTCCCTTTACACTCGTTCACCCCTCTGGCTTTTCTCTCTTCCTATGCCTTAGCTCTCTTCCTATGTATTATCTCTCCTCTTATGTCTTATTTCTCTCTTCATATGTCTTATTTCTCCTCCTGTCTCATTTATCTCTTCCTATGTCTTATCTCTCTTCCTATGTCTCTTTTTATGTCTCCCTTCCTATGTGTTATCTCTTTTCCTATGTCTTATCTCTCTTTCTGTCCTCCCAGGTCGCTCATCTCTTTTCCCCTTCGAGGACGGTTTCCTTGACGATGGCCACGGTGACCCCTCACTGACCCCGGGCCTGAACTCGCCGACCCGCTGTCAGAACGGAGAACGGATGGAGCGTTACTCCAGGAAGGTGTTTGTTGGAGGCCTTCCCCCCGACATAGATGAAGGTGGGTTTGATGGGTACACTGAACTGGGGTCAAGTCTCCGGACTTGTACGCTCTATTCTAGCATCTCTCTGCATATGCTTTGTAGCCAAGCACTGCTGGTAACACAGACCATAGTACTGGTACTTCTGGTTGGTGCACTTGTAGTTTCGGATAATTGGCTGAGCAGTGTTCATGAATTAAATACTTTCTCCACCCGTGCTCCACCCACAGGCCATAGTTTACAGCGTTGTCAGGCTGCGGACATGTTGCCAAACCTGTCACTGCAGGTTGAGTCTGGAGTTTTTTTTACATAATCATTCGCTTTTTTGTGCAAGTTGAGGCCTTTTATTGGCTGCCTACTCTTGAGGTGTAATGTGGTGTGAATTAGAGGAAGTGAGTCTAATTGTTTTCTGATTTATTTATTTAATTACTTTGTGTAATGTCTTTTAATTTATAATTACTATTATTATTAATAATTGACTTTCCGATGGCTATCTCTCTCTGAAGGGTGATAATATAGAACTTGGTTTCACAAAGAGTTAAGAGTGCCCAAAGCAACAATGTCACTGTTACGGAATGTTGACTTTCCCATGCACGTGTTCAATTGAACACGTGACAAATATGCAGTACCATGATTAACATGTAGAACAAGGACAAATATGCAGTACCATGATTAACATGTAGAACAAGGACAAATATGCAGTACCATGATAAACATGTAGAACCAGGACAAATATGCAGTACCATGATAAACATGTAGAACCAGGACAAATATGCAGTACCATGATAAACATGCAGAACCAGGGTTAATATGTAGTACAATAATGAACATGCAGTACAATGATGAACTGTAGCATAATGGGCAGGATTATTCAGGGTTGTATGATCAGTCATTTGGCGCATTTAACTTTGATGGAAAGAAGGATAATTAATGCTGGAATAAACGCTCTCTTTCATCCCACCAAAAAATAACAATGAGCTATAACAAACAGCCTCAGCTTTGGAGAACATTCCTCTTTATTCTTCTATGTAGCCTGGATTTCAGAACCAAATCCTGTCCAAGTGTAGTACACATCAAGCTAAGAAAGAGACACACACACACACACACATACACACACACACACACACACACACACACACACACACACACACACACACACACACACACACACACACACACACACACACACACAAACTAAAAAATTTGATTGGATTATTTTTCTAAAATGAATGAACATATTGAAAATGATATTGGCTATAATAATGACTAATGATATTCTACCGATGCCTCACAGGTGCTTGGGATACGAATATACACAAAGTAATTGTTGACAAATGCTCCAATATTATTTCTGTTCCTTTTTCTAACTCTCGCCCTCTCGGTCTCGCTATCTTACCCTTGCACTCTCTCTTTCTCCCTTTCTCGCTGTTGCTCTCTCTCTCTTGCTCTCTCTCTTGCTCTCTTGCTCTCTCGCTCACCTTCAGATGAGATCACCAACAGTTTCCGTCGCTATGGGCACCTGGTGGTCGACTGGCCCCACAAAGCGGAGAGCAAATCCTACTTTCCCCCTAAAGGTGAGCGTCACGCAACACATCCATAACCCTTTATTCACCTGCACAAAAAAAGTGTGCAGCCATGGTCAAAAATCAAAGCTGTCTGTGAAAACCTTTAGGAATAAATCGTCATAGACAGCCTTTGATTTGGTGGTTTCAGTGGTCAGTTGACATGTTGTTTTTGCAGTAGGACTTTTTGTTTTGCGATATTACCTATGGCTGTAGTTTTCTTTCCTTCCACCATCTCAAAGCTTTCTGAAGAGGTCACATTACCGACAGTTTGTAACTCATGCTGTGGTCGGAACGAGATGTCTTGTTTGTCCAAGGAACCCTGTGTCGACATCTCTCTCTCACACACACACACACACACACACACACACCAGTGAAGATACTGAAGATCTGTGGGAACGTTGTGTGTTGGTTGAGATGAGTACCCGAGGGCAGTGTGTGGGAACTCTTTAGCCAGGTAGTCTGCGCTACCTGTGGCTCCACTAGTATCCACTGCTTCTCAAGCTAGCAACCAAAAAAAGAGCTATCTTCCAAGAGAAATGAGAGAGAGCATGTCCATGCACATCTCTCAGTGTGTTACAGGTTTCTCCATTCTTCTTTTGTTTTAAACGTGAGATCCACGTAAAGTGGCCATCAAACCCCTGTTTCTTTTGTCTCATATGAACGTGTCCTTTTAACCTTGAGTGGATTGAAGACGGTTGCCACTTTCCCCTCTCATCCATATTAAACCGTCAGTTGTGTGTCTCTGGACCACTCTGAAAGGGGTTTTCTGTGGAGGGATGACTCATGCTATGGGTCAGAATCCATGGTTAGGAGAGACCTGGACTGAGGCCTGAGACACTGCTAAAATAGCAAGCTGAGGGCTAGCAACCGCTAACAATATGTATTCATCCTCGTATCCCCATTTACTCATTCACTTCATTAAATGGTATGTACATTCTTTCATTCAGCATTTTGTGTTTATTAATATTACTTTTTAAGTCCATGTCAGAAGAAGCATTTGAAATGGATACGGGCCCAGAGAGAAAGACATGAAAAATAGACGGCTGCAGACAGACCAGTGTCTGCTAGTCTGCAGCGTCGATGGCAATCGTGGCCCCTGTTTGTCTGTGCCCTTTTACTAAAGAAAGAAAAAAGTCATTGGTGTGTGCAGTCACTGACACCTGCTCACATTGGCCAATCTCGGCGTCACCGGAGGCACTACATTTGAAATGTTAGGGAGCTATTTCTGCCAACGCTTGTGTTGTCGAGAGGGGGATAGAGCAGACGCTCAATCAGTGGGAAGAAGCCTCAGGTGGCTGGGTGGCTGTTTAATATGTCTGCCACATGGGAACATCAGGGCTTCTAGTGCAGAGTGTCTCAAGGTTTGAGACATGGCCCCACCCCCCCAGTGAAAATAATGGGAGAAGATGGAGTCATGGTAGTTTCTACGGTTACACTCCACTTTGTTGTCTTAGCGTTCAATCCAATTTGTGCCGAATGTGTAACTAACCAGGGGGATTCTTCAAATTGTTATTATTAGTAACGGCTCATTTCATTTCCCACACTACACATGCAAAAGTGTGCGCACACACACACACACACATATACATGCCACCTCGTCCGTGATAAAGCCCCAAGGGAGCTGTGTTTAAGCATATGCTCGTGTCTGCACTGTGCCCAAGCATCCTCCATCTTCATCATATACTGTAAGCCATCAGTGACAAGGTGTTTGTTCATGTACCAAATCACCGTTTCATGGCCCTCTGTTGTGATCTGTTCTGTCTCTCCCTTGCTCTCTCTCCCGCTCTATTGCTCTCTCAATCCTATATCTGTAACTTCATCACTCAAAGGTCCTCTCTCCCCTACCAACCTATATCTTATTTAGTTATTCTTATTTTTCTTTTTTTCTTTTTTCTTTTTAACTGGATGGTTAGATGTTTTGAACATTTGCCTGTTTGCGTGCATGCCAGATTTAAGTGTCTGACTCCGCATCTTAGAACCTCTTCTATGCAGTTAAACTTTAAATATGTCTCTAAGCGTGCAGTGAAAATGCAATGCAATTATGTTTTTTCTTTATATATTTATTTTGGTATGTTTTCTGCGCTTAGTATCCAGCAGTAAACTATATTTTAAGAGCCAAAAGTGAGAGCTAGAGCGATTTCCTTTTTTTTGTTTTTGGCATGGCTAGCATCCGTAGGCTATTCGTGAAGTCACTAGCATCTCGTCACATCTGGTTTCAGAAGATTTCCTCGAACCCTCTCTGGGTGGAAGCAAACACACCGGCTCCTGCACACACGAGAGTTCCTCTTCAAGGGAGTGAAGTGGCTTTTGTCATGCTAGCCTAAACTAGTGGTAAACATTGGAATTGTTAAGTTGCTGGACTTCATTGAACTTCCTAAATTTTCCTCACAATAAAAAAAACGTTATATGTGGCCGCTTGTATGTGCCTTCAGTGCTTAAACAATGTGTGTTAAATGCAGTTTGATAGCCTGGCTATTTAATCCACATTTGTTAATCTCGTACCCGCCACCCCTGTTTCCATCAGCGCATTCTGAAGCCCAGGCAGCGCCTAGCGTCATAGCGGGAGCTTCCTGGCTACGTTAACAGTTTGCGACTGAGACCCTTTGTTGTTAACAACCGTAAATTGTCCACAGGTGTTACCACCACTGAGGTCAACATTTTCCCTCCTCCCCCCATCCCACACACCACTGGAGTGTAAATTCTACATTCTCTGCTCTCAGGCGGCTGGAGACTGAATGATTACAGACAGTTAGTTAGTCATCAGTCAATGGTCTCACCCAGTCTTAGTAGCTTAGTGGGCAGGCTAGTGGGCCTACCTACATGTCTGCCCTGCTCCCTGTCAGACTGTGCTGGGAGCGGGCAGCTAGAACGTCCTCGTACGTCTCAGTCATGAGCCACTGCAGGTCTGCACTCGCATCATCCTCCTCCTCCTCCTCCTCCTCCTCCTCCTCCTCTCCTCCTCCTCCTCCTCGCACTGTGGCGACGTAAGGCTCTGCAGTGGGCAGGGAGAAAGACTCACTGAAATACTCAACTCAACATTGTGGATTGTTTTTCTCCTTTTTATGTGTTTAGTATTTATTATATAATGCTGTGGCATTGTCAGTGTCAAAGATCTTAGTGATAGCTGGACATGCAGGAGCCCTTCAAATGAAGCGTGAAACGAAGGTTAATTGTAGATGATTTCTTGGCTGTGGTTAACAAGCAAGCAACTTTCTCCTTTTATTATATTTGTACAACAAAGACCGTTGAGAGTTTGAAATAGAATGCGTATGTGAATCACAGGCATTGAAAATGTACACAGAAAATATGCATCCATGAAAAGATGGATCCTAACCTGATAAGATATGAAGACGAAGGGTAATGCTATATGCTTTAAGTGTTAAATAGATTAAAATGGTGGCTTTAAATACAGACTCCCTCATACCCTTAATTTCCCCTTGCATCCCCTTAATGTCAGCCCTTGTTAGCTGTGTGCTAGCTAGTACAACCTCCAAGTACTACAAGTACAAACTCCATCTTACCCTCTCTTTTCCCTTATCTTTCACTGCCTTCCCCATTTTCTCCCTTTCTCTCTCCTTCTCCCCCATCCATCGCCTGATTGTAGTGGTGTCTCTTTTCCCTCTTTTAATTTTCTCAATTCATCTGTGTACCATTTTAATTTAGAAACTACATGGTATAACCCCCCCCCCACACACACACACACACACACACACACACACACACACACACACACACACACACACACACACACACACACACCCCTCCTCTGCAGCCCTAGAACAGACTGTTCCCTCTTGCAGGCTATGCACTTTTTCACTGCCATTTATTTTTTTAGAAGGCTGCAGTTATTTCTTTTAGGGGAGGAGAGTGTAGCGCATTGCTGAACCCAAATTATACTCAAATGTGCAAAATGATTTGGAGATTCCTGATGGACTTTGCTAACTTATCTAAATTGTTATTATAGAGGTTGAGAGAAAGGAGTTGAAGCTGAAGATTGATAGTCCATCAAATGCTCAGGGAGCACAACTGACATGCGTCAGAAAATACTTTCTTTATTGACCTCACATCAGAACCAAACACGCTCACAAACAGCAGTGAGAGGTGGAAACAACCGCCTGCAGTGAACGGTCAATTGTCACTGCTGCATTATCATAAGTCTCTCCTTTAAAACCAGAGTGGCCTATGATTTCATCAAACTCAAACATACATTGGGATTGGAAGTTGAGCTCATTTACTTTGGGGGAAGTGTAACTGAACAGAGTGTTTATTTAAGGTGAGCCTCTGATGGAGCCTATGAGCCAAGTGGCCACAGGTGTAGGATGTATTGAAGCAATATCATACAGGCGGAAGTCCTGTTATACTGAATATCCTTTTAATATGCTTCATTATATAATCATTTATTTGGCTCCGCTAACACAAATTGTTCCGCAGTTGGACTGGGATTGGACTGTTGCCGAGCACATAAACACATAAACATTTTCATGAACATTAGCTTGCTACTTTGTGTAGGTCTCCATGATACTGCAGGCCAGTGTTGAAGAAGTCTCCTCGCTGGCTCACCTCATATTGTGGAAGATTCTAAGGTGTAATTTCCAAGTCCTTTGTCCCAAAAAGACACAATGATCAATCATTTATTCCCAGGCTCTCGAAGGATACCTTAACAACCGGCCCCATCCTGCTACATGGTTGACTGTCATCTTCTCTTGTTCTCTTACTCTCTTAATCATCCCATACAACAGTATAATTAAACACATGACAAGGGCGGTCCTATCCTAGGCCTTCTAATCATTACCTGTTCTCTAGGTTATACAATACAAAAAGGTGCAACCCCTGTATTACCTACTGGGTTACCATTATTTGAAGGAGCCAATCACAAACTGCCTTCTCCCTCTTTAAGTTGATCAACAGGCGGAATGTTATACCTGGGTGGGATAGGCACACAGACCAGTTGGTCTTTTGAGGATCTATTGTTTGGCTGATAACATGAAATAAGGCTATTTAATGCAAATCCCAACCCCCAAATGCTTCATGATCGTCGCGTCAAGAACAGTGAGGGACAGAGGTCTGGCAGGGAGGGGGATGAGAACAGCAAGAAGGTGAAACCATATTAACTGTTACAGGAATTCGTTTTCACCAGCTACCTTGTATCATATACAATAATCGGTATATTTCCATTTATTGTGCAACCAGTGAAATAGGAGTCTGTTGACAGTCACTTTGGTGGCATGTGTGATTCCGATGAGTTAATGACTTACGATCGTTAATGTATTTAACGGTTATTAGAAACACCTGTACAGCGGAGTGATACATGTATAGTTAAAAGTCCCAGTGCTCTTATACTCCATATCAGCACTCATTGAATGCCCCTTGTCCAATCAAATTACTTTGTCAGAACGAACTGTTGTATAATGAAGTATTGAAGGCAGTGGAAACTACACACACACACACACACACACACACACACACACACACACACACACACACACACACACACACACACACACACACACACACACACACACACACACACACACACACACACACACACACACACACACAGAAAAACGTGTGCTTGTGTCGGCCTACCTGTTTTTCTGTTTTCTATTGATGCCCTTTCATCATCCACCCTGCTTTCATTTCCCCTCTCCCTCCCTGCCTATAAACATCACAAAGTGAACAACATTCACAGGTGTGTGTGTGTGTGCGTGCTCATACACCAGTCAACTGGCCTTTCCGTATTTCGTTATTTTGTTCCTCTCATCATCTGCAGATGCTCCACTCAAGCGTAGTAAAACATGACAGTTGCACATTTCTCTCCTGCATTTCAATGTGTGTGTGTGTGTGTGTGTGTGTGCGTGTGCGTGTGCGCGTGTGTGTGTGTGTGTGTGTGTCTGTGCGTGCGTGCATGTGGTGCTGCAGCCTCTAGTGACATCATGGAAGCCAGTCACCAGGTGGTAGCAGTGCTCAGTTGTCTGGGACATGCTCATGTAACATACACTCAGCTGTTCCCTCAATCTTTTAACCCGTCCACAATACATGGATAGGCTTCTTCAGGGTTTGCACTAAAATGTATAATGCCAGTTGTTATTCCACCTGCTAAAATGCCACAGCATTGTTCTGTAATGCTTTATAATTTACTGGCAAACTAGTGACTTGCTGTATTGCTCTGTCGCTGTGTCTCAGTCTCTGTCTCTCTCTCTCTGTTTCTCTCTATTTCACTCTTGCTCTCTCTCTCCCTCCCTCCCCCTCTTTCCCTCCCTCCCTCCCTCTCTCCCTATTCGACCGGACCAGGAAGATCCTAAAAAGCGCATTGGGCTGATCAATTTTGCATGGGCCATTTTAGCAGTGGAATGCTTTTAGCCATTTTAGCTGTATCAGCTAACATTCCGTAGCAACGGGGGCCCAGAGGAAGTGGCCCAGCACTGAAACAGGACGGACGAGGCCTCCAAGTCATGTACCAGTGTACAAAAAAGCCATTTGTCCTAAAAACTATAAATAATTACAAGAAGGAAACGTAATGGGGCATGGTCATGGGACTGTGAATGTGACATTGTAGACAGTGTTAATAACAAAGAGGAATTAAAGCATCAGTCACAAGGAGTCTGTGAAGGCAGACCAGAACCAGTCATTTAGAAAGTTTCCTAACCCCCTGGGTTATTTTCCTCTCTTTGACCCTTTACCTCTGCTAGGCTACGCCTTCCTGCTGTTCCAGGAGGAGACCTCTGTCCAGGCTCTGATCGACGCCTGCATCGAGGAAGATGGCAAGCTGTACCTCTGTGTGTCCAGTCCCACCATCAAAGACAAGCCTGTAAGCATCCCCACCGGCTTCCAGCCTCCTTGTACCACACAGGGCCTCCCAGCGGACATTGTAGCAGAGTAACCTCATCCGTCCCTCTGTGTGTTGCCCCTGCTCAGGTCCAGATCCGCCCATGGAACCTGAGCGACAGTGACTTTGTGATGGACGGCTCCCAGCCTCTGGACCCCCGCAAGACCATCTTTGTGGGCGGGGTGCCCAGGCCCTTACGTGCAGGTGAGTGAATGGAAACCTCTTCCTTTTTCTTTCAGTTCCCTGTTCCCACCCTGCGAGTCGTCCCCCCCCCCCCCCCCCTGACTTGGCTTTGGTAAAGTAATCTGGCGGGGAGCCACAGGGGCCTCCAGCCTGTAATGAAAGATTGTGCCCCAGCGAGAAAAGCAATCCTCCACTTCGATTTCCAAGAGGCCGGCCAAGCGGTGGCCATGTTAAGTATTTATGGTGCCGCAGCAGTCTCGATGTCCGCGTCCTCGCTACAAACATCGCTGGCTCGCCTGCAATGTGATCCCCACTAATTATACCAACCCTTTCAGATGCTCTGATACACAGTGCTGCCCTGGAGAACCGCAGCAAGCAGCTTAGTGGGAACAAAGACTGCTGGTTATTAGTAACAATGACTAGTGGTTATGAGTAACGAGTAATAACAACTAGTGGTTATAAGTCACAGACTAGTGGTTAATAGGAACAAAGACGGGTGGTTATTAGTGACAAAGACTATTGGTTATTAGTAACAAAGACTAGTTGTTATTGGTTACAAAAACAGCTGCTTAAACTTTCTCATAACAAAGAAAGGTAGTGTCATTGAGTTTCTCCTGGGTTGGAAATACATTTCTTTCCATTAACTCTGTGGCTTCCTTGTAATTCCTTGTAGCCCTAAAGCATCCTCACCCTGAGAGTGCTCACCATCATCTGTCCCTCTCATCCCTGTAGTGGAGCTGGCCATGATCATGGACCGGCTGTACGGAGGCGTGTGCTACGCCGGCATCGACACCGACCCGGAGCTGAAGTATCCCAAAGGGGCGGGCCGCGTGGCCTTCTCCAATCAGCAGAGCTACATCGCCGCCATTAGCGCCCGATTCGTTCAACTGCAGCACAACGACATCGACAAAAGAGTGAGTAGTCTGGCATATGTTTTGGACAATGTCCCCCTAGTCTGTGTAATCACTTGAACGATGAGACGGACACCAACACTGTGATTTGAGTGTCCAACCGCCAACATCCTAAAAATGTAAAATGGCAGATGGAGGCATAACTTTGTCTCTGTCAATTTCCATTTTAGACCCAAAGCTTACCAAAGCTATTGTGGAGCATTATCATTTCCCGAATCCCAAAGGATGAATCATGAGGACAAAAAGCAACGGGCCATTTTCAGAGGAACAAAGGCGTATAGTAGGCTTATCTTCATTAGTTTGGTGTACTACCAGTGCTCTGCTACATACTAACATAGACATATATACATAGACACATTGGCCTTTAGATTGTACGTCAAACAATCGTACAGAGAGCTGTGGTTAGAGCTGTGGTTATGCTGGTTAAAAAGCATTGCACCGTTTACATTTCTCAACCAATTTCAATTTTTACGATTTAATATGAATACAAAAACAACTTATTGAAATCGGTTGAGAAATGTCAACGTAATGGGGCGACACCCGGGTTAGTCCTAGGATGACGCCTCTGGGAAAAGGGTCTAAATAGCATCTCATTGACTTGTTTCAATGTGTTTTAAGACAACAACGGAAGTCCATGGCACCAATGGTAAGCAGCGGTTCTCTTAACAAGTTGTACTTATAGGCAGTTGAAAGACTGTTCCTTTAGGTTGTTGAATTGAGGATGACGGTAATAAGAAAAACATAGAATTATGCCGGCTTTGTCCTCTAATCTTTTGGCGGAGGTTCAAGGAGTTTGGGCGGATGTTCAAGACAGAGCAAAGGGGATGCAGGTATTACGTTGGCCGAAGATTGCAGCATCTTCAACCACGGTCGACGCACCCTTTAGTCATTTACTATGTCATGCAGCCACACATTATAGTTGCAGATCTCATCTCCCACACAAACAAAGACACTCTCATGCAAAGGGGTTTCATTATAGCTCGGTTTCCTGCCAGGCTCAACTCTCAGCCTACGTTAACAGCAGGCCAGGGCTTGGCTGTGTAATCATTGCGTCCGTTTGGCTGTTGAAATGCCCAACAGATGTTTGAAGCTGCAAACACATCGGGCTGTTTTAATTATAGTAGTTCCCCTATGCATTCATATCCACTCAGACGGCAATGCTGCAAACTGGTTATTTCGGGAACGCAGGCCAATGGCAGCACTGAGGGATCGCGACCAGGCGAGACTGGTTGTCGGCCAGGAAGCTAAGTCTTTGTATGGCTGTCCGCTCCTGCCACACACGTGCATGTACATACGTGCGCAGACACACACACACACACACACACACACACACACACACACACACACACACACACACACACACACACACACACACACACACACACACACACACACACACCAACTCTGTCAACATAATTTGTTCCCCAAAAAGTTAAGCTATTTGCATTCAACTCAAACCATTTAGAAGTGAAACATTAAAAAACATGGAATTGAATTGTCTTTAGGAAATAATGTACTGAGGGCTTTTGAGTCAGAAAGGTGAAACTTCAAAGTTCTGTGTTTCTGAGGTGAAAACATGATGTTATTTTGCGTAGAGCAAACCCTTTTTACCTGTTAACGATGAAGATGCATGATGACAGTATCAATATCGTATTCAATATCCAGAGGGAGGACTGATAAGCAAGAACAATACAGGAAACTAAGAACAAAATGTCCGCTGCTGAGATGTCCCTGGCACCCTGGTCCCGTCCTATGTTTTATGACCGCACATCCATGAGTGTGTATTTCCTTACACATTCTATTTAGTCAGCCACTGTGGCACTGCCATTGCTGGGTAGTCCACGTTCAAGGCTCAGAGGAAAAGCAGAGGTGTCTTTTGTCACCACTGTTATTTCCAATTTCCTTCGCTGCCACCCCGCGAGACCACAATCACTCTATTAACTGCAAATGGTTCCCTATGATAGCTCCTGATATATCCAACGTCGGCCTCATGTCCGTATGCAATACGGTACCATTTGTCTGGTTGCGGCCGGCTTTCAAACGGCTGTTGGAATTGCCTTGTATTGTATGATCGTTTTTATTTTCAAAGTGAAACGTTAGCTCCCCAAGGCGTCTCCATGGCAATGCCGCTGACGAAAAAAAAGCAGCATCATAGAAAGGAAATGATTTGAATAACTGTTCCAAGTTGCTTATAGGAATAACATTGAAGATGCATTGAGGGAAAGGGTTCGGTGCTACTCACAAATCTATTCACAAATGTATAAAATAGGAAATTCCACTGGCTAACAAACATGTAGTGAGTTGGAAGTCCATAGTAAAATAACAAGATGTATCAAAACCACTGAAACAAATTGTATCTTAGTCGAACTCTGAAAACCATCGGTTTCCCAAATGCAACTCTCAAAACTCTCGAATCCCACTTGGAAGCCTACTGTCGGCCATTTTGACCAAACAGCGGCAACTGGTGTCTCCTTCTGTGTTAATAATGATGATGATGATGATGATGATGAAGATGATAATAACCACACGGGCGTCCTCCAGGTGGAGGTGAAGCCCTACGTCCTGGACGACCAGATGTGTGACGAGTGCCAGGGGGCGCGCTGCGGCGGGAAGTTCGCCCCGTTCTTCTGCGCCAATGTCACCTGCCTCCAGTACTACTGCGAGTACTGCTGGGCCAGCATCCACTCCCGGGCCGGCCGCGAGTTCCACAAGCCCCTGGTGAAGGAGGGCGGCGACCGGCCCCGCCACGTCTCCTTCCGCTGGAGCTGAACCCCAGGGGCCACTTGTCCGCCCCAGCCAACACCACCGGTCAGCGCTGCACTCCACTACTCCCCACCACCACCTCCACCTCCGCCACCGCCACCACCACCATCTAAAAAAAACCACAACAAAATACACAATTGAGGATGAGATACATGGGACTTTGTTTTTGTTCAAAGTAACACCACTCTTGTGTCCCCCTGCCCCGCCCCCTTCATAGGAAATATAATTGTATTGTGGGTGTGGGTGATTTCACCTGCGAGCGTTTATTCATTTCGAGGTTGCACTTTGGCACACAATTATTTAAACTTCATGCACCCACACATAACAGACACGTGCCCGTGTTGCCGAGGGCGTAGCTGAGGGTGCCCTGTTGAACCCCACTGTGCTGAGACGGAGGTGGGACCACACATCTATTCAAATTTATATTTTTGATGTCTATCTATACATAGATAATATACATTTTTATTTAAAAGGAGCATGCACTTATTTTCAGAAAGATGTAGATATCTTGCCCCTTGTAAAAGAAAAAAAGACTATTGACATTTACCAAAGGCAGATGAAACTAATGCGTTGTAAAAGTCAAACTAGGCGACTAACAAGTCCATATTGGCCCGACTTAACGCAACACGCGGCTGTACTCACTCTCAATTTTGACTCTGAAAACAATATGATTAATACCTCGCGAGTGCAGTCGGACTATTTCACTTTAAAACATTTTCTAGGGTTTTATTTTTATAATACATCAGTTTTCTTTTTAGTGTTATGTAAAATGTAATGCTGCAAAGGCTTTGCTGCTAAAAATCGGTGGTAGGAACGGATACCAATAAGTACTTTATTCAGGCTATGGTGTGAGGACAGAACACACGTAGACAGACAGGTCACCTGGGGTTACCGGGGCGACGGGGTGGCACGCCCCTTTGACGTATGACTGCTATCCCAGTGGCGATAGTGGGGTGGTGGGGAGGGTGGTCTGTGGGTGGGTGGGTGGGGGTGGGGTGGTGTTATGGGTGCAGGACGGTCTGCCCCCTATAACTGCATGTAATATTTCAGTCAGGTTGCTGCATGCGATAGAACTTTACGTATCACGTCTACTGTCGTTAGATTCCGCCTACCTTTTGCACAATACACACACACACACACACACACACACACACACACACACACACACACACACACACACACACACACACACACACACACACACACACACACACACACACACACACACACACACACACACACACACACACACACACACACACACACACGCGCGCGCGATAGAGAGCTTATCTTTTTTTTTAGGGGGCGGGTGAGGAGAGGGGCTATTGTTCTCTTAACAGCAACAACCATGTAGCTGGTGAACTCATCTAGTTAGAGGAAAACTATAGTAAAATAATCAACAACCTTTCAATAATCACAAAGCTAAATCAACGTAGGATTCCCGTTAACAACCGTCTGTTAGGTGAAGTACTTATTTTTTTGCAGTGATTGTTGATATAATTGTGCCATTTTCCTTTATTTTAATTGTATGTAGTTAGGTGAGAGTTTGCTTAGAACTGTGATTTGCGTTAACTGTTGTTGATGTCTGACATAGAGTTCAACGTGAAACTTCATAACTAGCATATGCACATGTAAAAATGTTCTTAAGAAACACACACGCACATGGACAAGTAAAGGATAAGCCTCTCACAACACTTGGAGCAGATAACATCCAGGAGATAAAAAACTAAGTGAGCAAAGCGAAGAGAGCCTTGACAAAAAGCGATCGTTTGTGTCCCAAACATAACCAAAGAGCTCACGTGTTTGACCTGCGCACGGCTCCTATATATACACACACACACACACACACACACACACACACACACACACACACACACACACACACACACACACACACACACACACACACACACACACACACACACACACACACACACACACACAGCTACCCACAGTAGAGTACTGTGCGCCTCAAGAGCTCATGAATGAGGTTTAAATATAAGCAAAGAAGAAGAAGCCTATGTGTGCAGTGACATCTGTAAGGGAAGAAGACTGTTGAAGTGTGGGGAGGGAGGGAAGGAGGGGAGGGGAGGGGTGGGTTGATTCTGTTTTCTTTTCCTTTTTTACCTGCAAAGCTTGAAGTCGAATAATGACCTGTTAAAATGGTGGACATATTTTTAATATCATACAGCCGAGGAGGGATGGTTTAGGACTAAAGGGCGGGGCTGGAGTTTTGTCCTTTTCGGGGCATCATTTGGATATGTTTGGCAAGGCGTGGCAGCAGCCCTTTGAGAGTGTATAATGAACGCAACACACAGAGAGACCTTGGGTATTGGCTGCCGAAAGTCTGCTGGGCGGTGCGGAGACGGCAGATCAGGTGGGGTTCTGGTTAGGGTGGGGGCAGGTTACACTGGTATCGTCAGGTTTTGTGGTAAATGCGGCCGGATCTTGCATCATTGCGAGTCTTGTCTGTCGTTTCAGCGTGATGAGATTGTCTCCGTGCCGACTCCCCACAGTCTCCTTTTGTTTTTAGTCTCAGGCAGTAAAGTTGTCGAGGTCGACGTTAAGTACATTTTTTATTTCTTGGAAAAGAAGACGAAATTGAGCTTGGAACTGAGGATAATGAGTACTGATAAGAAGGCAAGGAGAGACTAAAACAAATGCTAACCTGGCTAGGCTGATATAGTATCCCTATGAACGGGAATTCTGGCTGTCGCTTCTTTCTCCACCCAGAAGAGTTTTTCTATGTTCGTTCCTTCTCAATGATAGACATTTGTTATGCACTACTCTTTGTATCTGAACAGTTTTGGACAGTCAGCAATTCTTTTTGTTAAAAGAGAAAAAAAAGGCGGTAAAGCATGCTTTTTTTGACTGACATGACATTTTTGCAATACCTCAATTTTGAAATATATTAGGAGAGAACCGATATTTTCTAAGTTTATTCAAATGAAAAAAAGAAATATATATCTATATATTAATTTAATTCTTAGAGAGAAATGATTTAACAGAGGTTGATTTTATTTTTTATCATGCTCATTTGCTTTAACTTTCAAATTATTTTTTGACAATTGAGGGAGCTGGAGCTTTATAACTTTAATATAATGACGTAGTTAGTGAGTGTACATTCTACTTTATTACAAAGTAGTGAGTGAGTGCTGGTCTGGTTAAAAATAACCAGCCGAGGCACAGTGTCAACAAAACAAAACAAATAAGGAAATAATGCATTAGTAATCGTTTGAAAAAAATAATTATCAACAAGAGATCCTTAATATATCGGGTGCTTGGAAAGAAAACTGAAGATACTTCCCTTGTTTTTTTTTTTATATTTATATAATCAATCATTTACTATGCTGACCAGAATTTTTTTTTTTTTACTTTTTATGTTTCCTACAAATGTGTACTCTCTTTTGTTTTGTAAAGTAATAAAACACATGTTTGTTAGCCTGATATCATAAGGGGGGTTTAAAAAAATAAATGACTACATTAAAAAGGATGTCTGAGAGTCACTGACAAGCTGGGGATAAAAAATAATGTTCTTTTTTTTAACACAAAACAGACATAAGTGTTTCACCTGTAAAAGCCCCCCTCCCCAAAAGGTGCATCAATTAAATGGTGGCCTTCTATTCACGCAAGACTTGAATTAGTCCCATTTTTTAAGACTAAGAACCTTGATTCTTTGTTGTAATGTGCAATACTGTTTGTACTGTTTGTAAAAAAAAAAGAGAGAAAAAAACATGAAAAAAAGAGGCAAAATCTTTATTGCAGAATTATTTTCATTGCAAGCAATGTGATTCACTAAAATCATTTTCTACTGTGTGTTTACCTGCTAGTACCTTCCAGTGGTAATGTAGCCTTTGTACTGAGAAATTTTCATTATTTTTAGAACGTTTTGCTAAAAAAGAAAAGGATTAAAACATTTACATGTTTTTCATTTTTATTTAATATTTTCTTTACAGACTTATTTCTCAACCATTTAATAGTTATTTTTGTGGGAGACTTTCATATCTGGTCAATGTCATTAATATTATTTTGTATTTTTACTTTGAATAAATTAATTTTATGATGCTAATTATTTTAAGTTTATTTTCTGTTTGTCCTCCGTTTCATTTTGGAAGTAGGAAAAACAACTTTTTAATATTGTTGGTAAAGTGTCTTAGATTCTTGAAATGCTATGCTTTTTGTATTAATTTGCTGATGTTGCTTACACATTAGTGTGGAATGGATCTCCAAAAAGAAACCGAGGGAAAAAAACTCTCTCTCTCTCTCTCTCTCTTCTATATCTATATATCTATATATCTATATATCTATATATATATATATATATATATATATATACATATATATATACACACACAAAACAAAGTAGTGGATCGTAATGTAATGATGGTTGGCAAAGGTGATGTAAACAAACTAATGGGCAATAAAATGAAATGGAGCATATGATTCTTTATGTTGTGACGTACGTGTGGAAGCTGGGAAACTGCCGCTGCTACTCCAGACACAACTTCCAAAACTGCAGCAATAGTACTTTTAGTTCCTAATAATTATTAGATGTGTCAGACCACAGGATCACGGTGCATGATCTAGCTGGAGCTTGCACAACTTTTTTTATTCACGTGAAACACTAAATAGCAACTCCCGAATAGGCCTTAATTATTCAACATTTCCATATTAAGCCTCTGGTTCAACATTAATGCAATGTTGAATCCAGTCGCTTGAACTAAAGAGATGCAAATGAACACGTGTGATTGTATTGTATGAATGTATATTTTAGGTGTCGTGTGTGAATAAAATCAGGCGGAGTGTGGGGCATACATGATTTGGCTGCAGATTCCTGACTGCCCAAATTATCATATATTCTCAGAGAGATGAGATCCTGATTTATAATGTTTATCAATTTGCCGTCCTTTGTTTTGTTGCATCAGTCATCAAACACTGCATACATCTAATGAAAATGCTAATACCGATCTCTTGACCACCAGTTCATCAAGGTACCCTTAATGTCTCGAAAGAGGCTGGGTTTGCTACTATGTTTCTAAATGTATTACTGGCAAAGCAGTTATAGTCTAGCAATATTAATAACATGTGCAACTTAATAGAAAAAAAATAGTTAATGTAACTAATCTTACTGTATATTACGTCTGCTTCTGTGGTCAGTCTTAATGAGGTATGCTGTATAACGTAAAAACGTGATATTTATAGACAAGTTTGGTGTTCTCAATTTAGTCATTTACCAACAAGCCACTTCATAAATGTACCTTCTTTTTTTTTAACAGTCTTATTTTTTTTTACTCGACTTGAATACTGGTTCTTTAATATTGACAAGACATTTGAAAATGCTTACGTTGAATTGAACTATGGTTGTCTACACTTTGCAATTCAGCTGTGATTATTCAGTGAGAAAAAAAAAAACAATGCTGAATGCGTCAGTTTCTATTACCCCTTACAAGTTTGACCCTTTTCTGTATAAATAAGCTTATGTTATTAAATGTAGCTGTATGGTGTCGTGAACGCTTGTGGTCATTTGCCTAGCCTCTTCTACATCTTTCACCCTTCTGCACAAGACATCTACCAGGTTTGTATGCTCCTAGTTTGACAAAAAATAACCATGTGGAAAAATTGCAGCTTGACAAATCGAAATTAACAAAAAATAAAAATGTACATGAGGTGAATGACTGGACTGTAATAACTATACCCGATGAATACGTTTTTCACAGGTTTTTTCCATTGATACATCATTACTGCTGATTTAAGAGCATTCTGATCCTACATTAAAAAATTAAGAGTCACACTTGTAGCTTCTTCCATGTGCATAACCATGTGCATTCCATTGTTGTGTGTGTATATGAATATCATTACCACCTACATGTTCCACCTTTTTAAAGTGCATAACTTGATAAAATCACAATCCCACACAAATCAGAACAATACATATTCAAAGTTCTGAAGAATTTATTTCAATTCCATCAGTTTAAACAAATGGCAGCCATTACAGAAATATTTACAAGTCTGCTCTATAATATTTTTAAAATACTTTTGGAAACAAGTCCGTGCCGCAGCTTTTCACTTCCTGTAACGCTGCTTCAGTTCAGTGCTTTTCCAAGTCCGTCTTCCATTCAAACCATCTTTTTTCCCCCCCAAAGAGCAGGTCGGTGCATCTCTTCCCACCTCATACCCCGAATGATAAAAAAAGAAAAAAAAGGGGACAACCAACCTTTTTCAGCCCAAGCCTCAAAGTCACTATAAGTGTGCTGGGGGGTGGGCTCTGTGGAAACTATAGCTCCCCTAGAGGGCGGGAGACGTATGTCATCGGCTACAACACTACTCAGTCACTGTAGGACACGGCTGGATGCAGAGCACCCTGGTGACCGTGGCTCCGTAGAACAATACTTCACATCCTACCGACACTTGCTCATCTAACCGAACAAGAACCTGATGTTCTTCCTCACCGAGTCTAAAGTGATGACCTACGCAACTGGTTCTTAGTACTTGAAAGTAGTACACACGGCTCCACGCCGCCCCAGGAGAAGGGACCGAGGTGACATTAGAAACTAGTTAACACTGTTGGGTACTTTGGCGGATGCGAGGATCTACTCCGTGACGCCACCACAGAAATATCCACTTTATTAACAGAGTGCATGTGTACTGGAGAGAGTTAGAGTGGGCAGGCCAAATTGAAATGTATCACGACCACCCATCTCCTTCCATTTTGGAGTCTTAACTCCGGTGCACAGGTGTGTGGTTACTTTCGGGTACTAGCATTCAGGAACACCTGGGTTTTGGCCAGTTTCATTCCTGAGGGGTTGCGTGGAGCGTACCAGGGCGGGGTTGGTGGTTGGGGGGGGGAGGGTGTGTGTGTGTGGTGGGGTTTCTGTAGACCAGGGGTGGAGGACGAGGTGGAGAGAGTTACTGCAGGGAATTCATGAAGCTGTCCAGGTTGTACTCTGTGTCGTACTGCTGCTGGTCCCACAGCTCCCCCAGCCCGTCCAGCACCGTCTTCATGGAGGTCTTGCCCGCGGCCGACGCCTCCCCCTTCTCCCCCTTGTTGTCCTGAACAACGCACACACCAAGATGCATGTGTGGAGACATGCTTGGATCAAAAACCGACACGTTCTACAGGATGTTGAACTTTGTTGGAATGTGCTTTCTATGCCGTTGTGACAAACGACCAGAATTCAGTTTACATGCGACAACGTTGGGGTCATGAATCTACTATTCACAAATAAAAGCTATTATGCATGCCTTCTCCCACCAACATTTTGTATGCATATACACAGGGGATGTAGAACACAATAAAAACCAGTGAAGTCCATCACCCCTGAAATGAATGAATGAATGTATGTATGAATGAATGAATGACCGACCTTATCCAGAGTGAAGAGGTTGAGCAGCTGGTCAGTGCCCATGCTCTGCAGGCTGGAGTTCTCCTGGCTGATGATGGTGTTGGCGATACCCATCTTGAACTTCTGCAGGCCCATGATCTTCTCCTCTAGGGTGCCGCGTGTGATCAGCCGGTACACGTTTACCACGCGTTTCTGGGGCGCACATAACATCACACACTCATCAGGACGGGAACCAGCGGTCAGCAGTGTGGTGTGAGCAAGCTAGTTTTCAGCTAGTGGTGAGTGTCATGCAAACAACCCCATCCTAAACGGAGATCTGGAGTTTGCAAAAGGGTATGAACACGTAATCGGAAATAAGTAGATTTGTTGGCGTGTTTTTTGGGTCCTGCTTAAACTGCCGCTTTAAGAGGAGAAACTGACTGCACGATATTCACTGGTAGTGCCTTAACGGAAAAACCCTGCATGAACACATCTGATGTTATAATGTAGGACTTCATTATTCCTGGTAACGGTGTGCATGAAAACAAACATGTGTGGTCAACTGGAAAGGCGCCGGGACAAAGGAGGCATTTCAACACCCACCCACACACAGCAAAGCAGGTGCTGAACAGAGACGGATACAGACCGACTGGGTGCTGCAGGGTAACTGCAGAGGGCTCACCTGTCCTATCCTGTGGGCTCGGTCCATAGCCTGCAGGTCCCTCATGGGGTTCCAGTCGTGCTCCACGAACACCACGGTGTCAGCCCCCGTCAGGTTGAGCCCCAGGCCCCCCACGTGGGTGGTGAGCAGCAGCACGTCGATGGACGGGTCGTTGTTGAACCTGGGTGTGGCCGGGGGGGATGGGATGGGATTGGAGAACAGAGTCAATATAAAGTATGCGAGGGCAAAAAAAAAATGTTATCCCCTCTGGAGGATTGGAGGAAATGAAAAAAAATAATAAAAGGGGGGGGGGGGGGGTTTGTATGTCGGCCTGACCATCATATGACTAGTATCAGTATCAGTTTCAAAGGACTTCAAGTTGACCAGGACAAATGTAATCTTATTAAAGGCTGCACAATCCTTGAAGGAACTGAAACACGCTACTCCGTGTCATTGGGCTGTGGTGTCCTGACCTCACAACCCTGGACTGCCCAGACTCACTTTCATCACTCAAAGCTGGGGTAGGCAATTCGTTGCCTATGTTGTTCTTTACATCCAGATAATACATCAAATCAAGTATCTCTGGCTGTCGTAGGCCCGTAATAATTATTCAGGCTGATTTAAATGATTGGATGGCCTACCTGTCTTGTCTACCTACCTACCTACTGTTGCGCCTCAAACTGCCTTAGGTTGCCAGATGACCACGGTAACAGAGGAAGCACTGCAGAGCCTGGATTATGGAGGAAGTGGCAGTCCCAAGCTATGTGTGCATTATTTAAAACAACCCCCCCCCCCCCCGGGCAGCATCCCGCCCTGACATACCTGGAGACGATGGCGTGCCTCTGGCCGGCCGGCACGCTACCGTCCAGCCTCAGGTAGGTGACGCTGGGCAGCTTGGGCTTCAGCAGGTCCTTCTCCACCATGTCCAGCATGCTCTTCAGCTGGCAGAAGATGAGCACCCGGTGCTGGGCCACCACCGCCTCGGTGCCACCCTCCGCGATGCCGCCGCCGCCCAGACCACAGTCCACCAGCAGCTGGAGAACAAGCCGCATGTTAGCAAAACAAGCAACCATGAGACCTTTGAAAGAAGCCAATACACAATACAGTTTAAGGTGGGTCGATGGAGTTCTTCTTGGACCGAGTGAGCCAAGTGGGGCCCAAACCCCACTCCTGCCAGGGTTTTAAAGGATGTACCTGTTTGAGTGCCGAGAGTTTGGGTGCGTGTTGGATGTCCCGCAGGCTGGTGTTTTGCATGGCCAGCTGCTCTGAGATGCGTCTGTACTCCGGGTGCTGAGGAGTCAGGACTAGCCCGGGGTGGTTACACAGCTTCCTCAAGTACTGCAGAGCCTGCAACACACACACACACACACACACACACACACACACACACACACACACACACACACACACACACACACACACACACACACACACACACACACACACACACACACACACACACACACACACACACACACACACACACACACACACACACACAACCTCATGATCCATTGCTCAACTCACCATGTTGAAAAGAAGGAAAACAAACTCTCCCATTTCACAAGAAAAATCCAGTAAACGCCTTGGTGGTCAAACAAGATTAAATTATGCGTTATTCACCACCGTAGAATGGACATGTGTCGAGTTCTACCTGGAAGACGTGGCCCGTGGCCTTCAGCTTGGGTTTCTCCTCCTCCTCCTGCGAGGCCATGGAGATGGTGTCCTCCACGCCCACCTTGGCTCGAGACTTGGCAAAGTCCTCGTACAGCTGAACCTGCAGGCAGAGAATGGACACTGTGTCAACCACACATTCCAAAACCTCTTGTCCTTTGGAATATGGGCTACTTAGGATGGGTCTTCTTCTGGATTATAATGACTGTGCTACCGTAGCAAAACCATTCGTTCCCTTAAAACAGAACTACGAAACCAAGTTAACACTCTAGAGGTTCTGTGCTATGGAGGTCAGCAACTTGAAAGCCATATTCAAGTTGGCCTAATCCATAATCACATTAAATAGTAAATTTATCAAACATGGAAATTATGATTTACCCCAAGCTGAATCAACACACAAACAAGCAATATTGGCATGCAGCAAGGTGGGCAGGAGGCCAAGGCATACCTGCAGGGGACTCAGGTTACAGTAGTAGTCCTGAATGATTTTGGGAGGGAGATCCTGCAGGACGTCCTCCTTCATCCTCCTCAGCAGGAAGGGCAGCACCTGTCTGTGGAGGGCTTCCATGGCCAGCACACCTGAGGGAGGAGAGGACGGTAGGACTGAGTCAGAGGACTGGCACATCAGGACACTTGAAGAATAACACAACATTAACACTTCATCTTCAAGGACGGCAACAGGTCTGCTGGAACACAGGTCAATGCGAGCACAGTTTCTAATTGGTTCCAAATGCTGTAAGAATGTGCAATCAGCAGAGTGATTGGCTTAAGTTTGTGCAACTTCTATTGATGGATCACAGCAGTTGACTGCCCTTTGTGGGAGGTCAAGGTGACTACCTTCGATGGCTGTATTCATCCACAATATGTAGTAGAATCCTTCGAATCCTTTTTTTAATAAAGAGTGAACCGGGACAGCTCCTCTTACCCGCCTCCTGCTCCCGAGAGGAGCTCTTGGCGTCGCGGCTGGCCAGGATGGGCTTGCCGTAGCGGGCAGCAAACTGTCGCTCTGTGCCCAGGAAGCCCGGCATGAGGAAGTCAAACAGTGACCACAGCTCCAGCACGTTATTCTGGGGGTGGCAGAGGGGAAAGAAGAAAAACAAATTGAAATACTAAACTACACACGCATACACGTGTTTAATCAAGGTTAAAGAAATGAATACAATAAGTTATTTCCCAAATTATAAAATAAATACGTTTTACAAGAAGTTGTACTACCTGGATAGGTGTTCCAGACAGGATGACTCTGAAGTTCGCAGCCAGCTGCTTGATGGCCTTGGAGAGTTTAGTCTTTCCGTTCTTAATGACGTGACCCTCATCAAGAATACAATAATTGAATTTTATATTTCTGAAGAAAGAAAAAGAATATTAAAACGATGTATTGTGCGACAACAGCAATAATGCCAAGCAAACAATCAGTGAAGACAAAGAGTTGCTTACTTAAAGAAGTCGATGTCATTCCTTACAACGTCGTATGATGCGACTATGAGGTTGTGTTTCTTCACTTGATGTTGCAACCTGGAGAAGGACGTGTGAATTAGGCCTCTGAATAGAATAGGTCTACAATTGAGTCATCGGACTCCAAAAGTGAACTGGCTCTTACTGTACCTGACTCGTTCCAGCGGTGGGCCCGTGTAGTGCAGGGGACTCAGGTACTCCTTGGGACAGAACTTGCTCACCTCGTCCACCCAGTGGCCCGTCAGTGTGGGGGGACACACCACGAGGGAGGGCAGGGGACTGCAGCCCGCAGCCTTGGTCTTGGCGTACTCCTGTGTCCTGCAAATAATAATTGTGGGTTTTAGAATATCTATCGGCATAATGCTATCATCCACCATCATTAAAAGTGCTTTGGTACTTTTAGTGGGGTTTAAGTATGGAGCGGTCAAAATACACTTGTGCAAGTACATGTATTACTCAGAGCCACCTTTGAGGATCTGTGATCTGGCAATGATCAAAGCAACCTCCACCAAGCCAATGAAAGGTGGGTGCTGTTGTGGTGTTATACCTGAGGTAGTGGTCCCCAGCCAGAATGCAGATGGACTGCAGGGTCTTGCCCAGGCCCATGTCGTCACAAAGGATCCCGTGCAGCTTGTATTTGTTCAGGAACGACAGCCAGTTCACTCCGTCCTGGAAGGAGGAAAAGGGCAGAACAGTTGGTAGCTCCTTGGGGGACGGGTAAAGAGCGCTTGTTGTGGTTTCATACGTTTGTCCGAACCTCGCGAGTTACACAGAGATAGAAGACGGTTCTAGGACAGTGTTCTGGAATTAAAAGTAAGGAAGGTTTTGGGGCGAAACAATCTGTTCTCTCTGGGGTTTTTTATGTTGAGAAAATGTGCATTGCACCACTGCACAAAGCGGTGTATCACTGACTAGGCTCAATAGATGTGACATGGCTGTGTCAACGAAACCGGATATAGAGTTAGTGAGGGTGCTGGCACACCAGCTTGTGTAGGGCATAATAAATTAGACAGGGGAACATGGTGAAAGGGGTTGATCGTCATCTGTACAAGGTTTGAGGAGGATGTGGTGTGGCTAGGCGTTCGATGAGCATAGCTTAACAAAGAGCAGTCGAGCGTAGCCTCCAGGGTTCTCGAAGATGTTCAACATTGTGGCGTACCAAGCAGTTTACTGCAGCATCGGTTTTCCCTGCTCAAATGTATGCGCAATTCCGTATGTCTTAAGAGAATGTGCTTACATCAGACAGCAGCATCTCTACACACCATAAACCTCTCCAGACATTACGTCGCTATGGTGACAGGTCCAGTGGTTTTAACTGAAACAGCTGCACAGCTCTATTGGGGAGACAGATGGCTAGCTGAGCCCAGCCTCTAGCATCCCTCTAAAGGCATAGAGCAGGCAGAGCCAAACATCCCTTCATCGGTTTTAATCTTCCATAAAGTCAGCATGCCCCATCTCTCGGGTCAACCATTAACCACAGCGGAAGGGAAATGTATAAATCATTCAAGAGCTGGCAAGGGAAACAATCTCTTAAAAAGGTATGGAAAGCACAGACTTTCCATAGCATAATGGATGCTAGGAGAGGGAAAAAGGTAACCGACCAGGGCACACATGTGGGCCTACCTGCTGGTACTTCCGGAGCTCTGCATTGATGGGCACAGGGATGTTGTAGTTCTCCAGCTTCCTGCTGTCCAACAGCTGCTCCAGGAAGTGGCGTTCTCTGGCCTTCTGGCGAATCAGGTCTGCAGACATGGCTGGAGGGTCTGGTATACCTGCCTGAGCGAGAGAAAAATGCAGGCTTAAACATTACATTAAAAAAAGGATATGTACAAAAATGCATGCGGTCTATATCAATACCATCAGAAAAACATCAAGATGTGTTCTGAGGTCCTACCTCCAGGGGGAGCAGGCGGATGAGGGTAGCGAAGCACTGAGTGGCCATGAAGCGGATGCTGTCATTGGGGTCACTCATGCGTCCCAATACGGGCACCACCAGCAGCACGATGTACGGCACAATGTCCACTTCCAGTTGCTCCATTATACCTGGGGGAAGGGCTGTCAAGGATCGCACTTCCTCTCGCACACACACACACACACACACACACACACACTGTATGGCGGAATTTTCACCTCCGAACATGTTCCGCTGACCCAATCTCAAAAAAACCTTGCAACATCACACAGAAACATCCGGCCTTGAATTTGGCTGTGAAGCATAGACTACTAGTCATATTTTGAACCCCCCCCCCCCCCCCATATCATAGATGGGCTAGCTGGTGCTGGGGAGAAGTGTGAAGGATACAGGCCATGGCCTCGATGGAGCCCTCCTGCTTGGTGCAGTCCTCGATGACAGCCAGCCAGGGCAGCACGCGCTCCAGGAAGAGGTGCATGGTCTCCAGCGTGGACATCTTGCCCAGCACGCCCACGCAGCGCGCCGCCATGTGGCGCACGGCCGTGTATGGATGCTGCAGGCAGCTAAACAGGTGGGGCAGGTGTTCCAGCAACTAGAGGAATCCGTTCAACAGGAGATATGCTCCATTAGACAGAGGCTAGGGAGTCATCGGGTTTTAAATATGGGCCCTATACAATATAAAAGGTATTCCTCCTAAATTGTACAGGGGGTCTGCTACTTCTAACCCATTTTTATTTAGCATTTTTATCTAGACCAATTATTAGTTGCCAGTTTGTGACTGTGGTGAGCATTTGATAGCAGTCATACCACGGGTTTGAGTTCTGCAGACATGGCACTGGCTGTGACCTCCAGTATTTGCAGAGAGTTGATCAGCTCCTGAGCTACAGCATCTCCCCGCTTTAGCTGAGCTTGTGCATCTAGATAAACAATAGACAAGACACTGGGTTAAACTGAACATAATCAACACGACAGAAATAACTACTGGAAAATTATCAAAAGTTTAATCAGCCCATCACCCATATGAGCCTACAATGCATTGGCATGTGGTCTCCTAGGATTTGTATTAATTATCTCAGTCAGCAGACACCTTTATCCAAAGTGGTTTATAGTGAGTATGAAGAACAAGGTATTGGCATTTGGACGTATTCCTTTAAAAAAGGTCAGACCAGCCCTAGAGAGGCTTTGGGCTGATGATTGAACACCCTAAACCAGGGGTTGGCTTTGAAAAATAAATAATGTTAGTTTTTTTAATGTAATTTAAAAAATTTTTTGTCGCTCAAAATATGCGTCACAACAGCCGATGTGCGACACCCGCCGGCCCGCGTTTTTGTTAGCTTTTCGACCCCCGGTAGGCCAACCATGGATTGATTCAAGAAAAGAAAAGCTTCTGAAGGAAACAGAACGTTTAATGCTACGTGGGCAGATTAATTTGCTTTCACTGCTGACGAACCTGGTTTACCGGTATGCTTAATATGTGGTGAGAAATTGTCAAACAACAAAAGGTCAAATGTTGCAAGACATTTCCAAAATAAAAACACAGCCTTTTACTGAAAAGTATACGGATGGAGATGAGAGAACAATAGCCGTTTCGGAACTGATGCCGAAGGTTGATCCGAGCAAAGATCATTTCAAGAAGTGGATGAAGTCTGCAAATTCAACTACATATGCTAGTTTTGTGATCGCTCAGGAAATAGTCAGGCATGGGAAGCCGTTCACAGATGGAGAATATATAAAATAATCATTTATTAAGATCTCAGAACATCTATTCATGGAATTTAAAAAAAAGAGTGAAATTGTGCAGAAAAATCAGATAAGCCTCTCTCTGCGAAGACTGTCTAAAATAGGACCATAAAAATGGCAGAAAACATCACCAGACAGCATATTAAAGACATCAATTCAGCTGTGGCGTACTCAATCGCCTGTGATGAGTCCAAAGACAAAAGTGATATTGAACAATATTGCTGTTCTGCCGATATGTGAACTCTGCTGGGCCACAGGAAGAAATTAGAGTTGATACCACTAAAAGGCAAAACACGGGGGAAAATATACATTTTACAAATATATATATATTTTACGTTGTTCAGTGAAGTAGTCCTTTTTTTTTTTTAATTCAGGTTGACAGCTGACTGCACGCTCTAGTAGATAAAAGGATGACGGCACACAGAAGCAGACAGCATTTTTGGTTTGCTGCAGGTGGAAATTTAAGTTCAGCTTTTAATTTCATAAATACGAGGACTCAAATATACATAGATGTTTTTTTTTAAGTAACCTTCAACGCAGTCTTTATTTTCGGAGTTCAAAATGTTTCTGTTACATGCAGAAATAAAAGTTCTGTTAGCAGTTCATTGATTTCATAAATGCAACACACTATAGTTTTCTTTATACAAAAAAGATATATGCAGTGATATCTTCATTTTAGATGTCAAAAGGGTTTTGTGGCTCCTGGTGTTTTCTTTTCTGTGGGAAACGGGTCCAAATGGCTCTGAGTGTTTAAGGTTGCCAACCCCTGCCCTAAACCAACCGTATGAATTCAAATTCAAAGTACCTATGCCTTGATTGTCATCCACAGCAGTCCTCAGAGGCCCCACCATGTTCTCCCACAGGTACGGCAGAGAGCTGGTGAGCTCTGCGCCAAAGTGCCTGGCGATGGTCGTTAGCGAGAACTCTGCTCCTCGCCTCTGAATCAGGCATGGTCTTTTACTCTGAAAGAGGACAATAAAATAATATAAAAGAATATAGAATAATAAAAGCCTTATTTTTTGGAAGAAAGTGTTTGTTCCCCAATCTCAAGCAAGTATTCTTACCTCATCATTGTCTGTACCGATTGCGCCGCCTGGTGGAAAATCTAGGGAGGTCTTGGAGATTTTGGGGACAGGACCCCTCTTGCTGGTAATGGCAAACGCTGCCCTCTGGTGACGGTATAAGGTGATGATGCCTCGGGTCTTGTTGACATTGTGGTGCATGCAGTCTTTCTCTGAGCCACCAACTAGCAACAAGAGGGGTGGGAATAAGACATGGTCATGAGTATGTTATTGCTAGAGCTGGACTTCAACCACATACATTTGTCCATCGTCTCTGATCTATCTGGTGTACTTCGTTAATCATATGCATGTGAAAAACTAGTAATGAGTGGTGCGATGGCTCATCCCCTTGCTTGGGTGGAACGAAAATGTGTCTGCCCGTAACACGGCGGCAAATGTCAAGATAAGCTTGACACAATATCAAAGCAGCCCACCGAGATACACAAAGGGCCGTCTCGTTTTCCCTCACAGGCGTATTCTGAAGAGGCTATCGCTGAATGTAGACGCGATGGGAGGGCCTAGTCACACAATGCGGTCACCTCTGACGGCCTCCTGCGGCGGGGGCACGGGGCAGGAGGACGAGGGCGTGACGTCCGGGTCGGCGCACGCCGAGGTGCAGAGGTTCTTGATGATCTTGGTGTTGGGGCAAGGCATCCGGCCGGCGCACTGCTGCAGCAGCTTGGCCAGGAAGGAGGCGGCGAAGCCCTGCACCAGAGGGTTCTCCTCCCGCTTCACACCCTCCATGAGCGGGCGCACCAGCGGGTTCAGCTTGTCGGGCAGCGCCTGCAGGTTGACCACGGCGCAGGCGGTGAACAGGTGGACGCGCAGGTGGAGGCGCTGCCACTCCCCGCTGGTCTCCTGCACGGTGGCGTGCGCCTGCTGCCTCTTACCATCCAGTGGCTGCCACAGCGCTGGCTGCCGGGCACAGAGCGCCGCCGTGGACTCGGAGAAGATGCTGGTTACCTAGGAAACAAGGGACAGTGGGTGGGTGAGCGAGGTCGGCGGCACAATCTTCCTTCACCTTGAAATTGACCAGAATTTCAAGGTGCACAATGAAGGTTATACCTCAGCAAATTCATATTCTATAATCCATAAGTGTGCCTCACCAGCTCGTTGGCCTGGTCGATGGTGAACACACTGCAGTTGATGCGATCTGGTACGTCGACGTGGGCGTCGGCCAGCATGGTGATGAGCTGCTTACACTCGTTCTGCATGCGTGTGAAGGGGATGGCGATCTCGTCATAGTACAGCTGCTCAGACAGGATGGCCAGCAGACGAGGCTGCACCATGACCGAGACCACCTGACACTCCTGAGGGGGAAGGGACGGATGGGTGGGGGGGAGGCAGGATAGAATCATCAAGGGTCGACTGTTGCTTTGGAGCCATGTTCAGCTCTCCAACTATTGGGATTTAAATTTCCAAAGGTTGAGCACAAGTTCTAAAGAAAGTGTAATTTATCAAATCACTTTCAAGACAAAACAATGGTCACTGTTACCTAATAAATCAAAGTGTTTGCCTAGGAACAATAATCCCAAATCATAGTGTATTGTGGGTTTATAACAAAACCACACTGTAGCTAATATTACTTTCCAAACACACAAATATTTTTGAACTCATAATTGTGTTGCATCCAATACCACAGAACTTTCTAGAGGACTAAAGGAAACGTTGACCAATTGTTCCATTTAAAGCACTCCCAAACTAAAGCTACATAGAGGAAAGCAGTACTTCTTCACACCTTCTGCAGCGTGGCCCACTCACAGAGCACCAGGGCCACTGCGATGCGCTGCAGGGCCGACTTGGTATTAAGGTGGAAGAGCAGCAGTTGGCCCAGGGACTCAGCCGGCCGGATCTCCTGGGAGGCCGCGTTGAGCTGCGGGTCGCAGATACACCTACACAGAGCGGCCAGCAATCTGCCGCAGAAGGAACGTAGCGGGAGGCGTAGGTGGAGAAGAGAGGTTTGGTAGCCAGAAAGAAAGGGGTAAAGTTGAGCAGAGAAAGGTTAAGTAGAGAAAGAAGTCAAGTAGTAACAAGGGGGGAGAGAAGTTAAGTAGAGAAGAAAATAGAGAAGTAATAAAAAAAACGAATCCGTCGCCTACACAAACCATGGCTCACTGCCATGCTACGGTCTGAAAGAACGCTCACGGGCTAGCTACTCACAGTAAAGCGAGAGTTTGATTGTAAAGACCTGCCTTGGGATTCCAATCACTTCCCTTCAATGCAGCGGGAACAAAATAAGCAGACTCACTTGGCTGCCGTGAGGCGAGCGCGGACCACTACGTAATCCCTGGTGACATGGTCCTCCGTCACAGTCTCTGCCCCCGCTATATACTCCTGCACCGTCTCCTTTACCTGAGGGAGCCCTCCTTGACGGGCCTTAATGCCAGCCTTGTCCTGGAGACGGACAATTAAGCATTCAAATCATTCAGCCGAGAACCCTGAATTCCAGTCAAAATCCATGTGCAGTGACAGAATGACTATAGAATTGAGTTTTAAAAGCACAAAATGTAGACATTAGTGATGGCCCAGAGAACCATAAATGAATATATAAAACATTTGGATTAAACTTTAAAGCATTATGGCCAGTAGTACCTGCTTGGAGCGGGACTTGACCTCCAGGAGCATGTTGAGGTCTATGGGGATGTGGGAGGCCTGCATCATGAGACAGAGCCAGGCGCCCATCCACGGACAGCTGGCTGCCACCACAAACTGCTGATGGGCCCGGCGAAGCAGCTCCATCCAAACCTACACCACAACCACACAGCCATTAGTGCACTGCATTGTGCATTGCACAATGCATTGCATGCCAGCAAACTAGGAAAGTATGATGCCAGGTAAGGATATAAAATGAAAGTATGCGAGCACCACATTAAAAAGAGCAGACTGGATACAGTCTTGTTTTCCTGTACAAGCTACATTGAGGTGTATGTCAACACATACAAAGGACACTGTACAGGAGTCGTATCCGTGTGTGATGGGAGAGATCAAACCTGCAAACCTTTTGAATGAGGTCCAGGATGTCCTGGTGGCTCTCCAGTATGCAGGACTGGAAGATGTGGCGGAGCATATCCTGGAGGATGGAGTTCAACCACAGAGCGCAATCCTGACACACAAAATGAAATAAAGCTTAGCCGAAAAGTAAAGTGCCAATGTTATTTCTACTAAAAGAACAGATAATAGCATCGGCATTTAACAACTATTACCCTTTAGAAAGCAAATACATTTATTATAGAAAGAAACTCATAAAATAAGTGATGCTTCATTTAAGTCCTGTGAATTCACCTGGTCGGCTTTGGAGAGCAGTGTGAAGAGGGTCTCCAGCGCCGCACGTCTGACTGAGGAGATGGTGTGCCTCAGGAAGGGCCAGACCCGAGGGACGAGGATAGTCAATGACTGCTCTAGGCTGGGGAGTGACACAAGAGGAGAACCTTGGTTAATTAGCAAACGACAAGGGTTTAATGTGGCTTCACCACATCGGTCTGGAGGAGGGGGACTGACCTGCACTGTCGGACCTGCGGGTAGGTGAGCAGGGAGGACAGCAGGGTCATGATGCTGTTAGTGGAGGCTGTGAGGTCGTCCAGATCGAGCAGGGCGTCCCACAGCGTGTTCACGATGAAGGGCACCTGAGGTCCAGCAGGGAGTAGAGGGAAGTCATTCAGAACAAACAAGCAAAGTAGGAATTTGCATAGAGGTGGTGCAGCGGAACAGTAAGACACAGGAGGGGCCCTTGGCTGACCTTGTTTGGCAGCAACTGCACAAGGCCCTCCACCACGGGGATGAGGGAAGCGGCAGCCACCGCCCTGACATCATCATCCAGGTCCTGCAGGCCCTCCGTGATGGCAGGCAGGACCCGGGGCAGCAGGACCGGGATCAGGTCCTGGAACAGGGAACAAATGCTCAGCACAAGGAGGAAATGCATATAAACAATAACTTGTAAAAACACTGTTTGAACTAGCTGTGCCCACCATCTAGGGGCGGGGCTATATCGCTGTTCAGGCATTGGCTGTCTCCACTCGCTACAATAAGATTTGGGGGGGGGGGGGGAAGCCAGACTGTTTGATGGACGTTACCTGGTAACCCAAAACGGCAGATGAAAGGCAACTCATTCAATAACACACGTTTAACACCTAGAAGGAAATTATAGTCCATATTTACAGCTTATCCTACTTTAATTAACTTTGTGCGTTTAAGTCAAGTTTGGACCAGCCTCAGACCACAGAACTAGTAAATCACCAACTACATCACTTGTCATTTAAAGCTGTTTGAGGGTTTTCCTATATAATGTCTATGAAATGCGTTATACAAGAGCGCTTTAAGGAGGCGGGACTCAAATGTTTTCGTTATGACCATCCCAACGTCAGCTATTGGGCAAATGAGGATTTGTTAGTCTCCCCCTTCCATCCGTCACTACATATGGTACCTGTCGGACAGCCAGGGCGTACTTGATCCCCAGCAGGCCTCCGTGCCGGACCTCCCACTGGTCCTCCGTTAGCAGCTTCAGTAGGATGTCCACAGTCATGGTGACGCCGCTCTCCGTCATGTGACGCAGAGCCACGCCCAGCGACTGAGCACACGTCTCCCTCACGGGGGCCACCACCTTGGGAGGGGAGGGGTACAGAAATACACTGCAAGTTCTGTAGTACGAGCAATTTAGATAGGTTAGTGTGACCAGTTGTTTGCCATTCTGAATATGGTCATCCCATCGAGTCCCAGCAGAGTGGTTACAAAGTCTACCCGCATTTAGCGGGTGCTTATTTCATCCCTCGGGTAGAGACACTCACCTCGTCGGACACAAAGTCCCCAAAGCGGTCTAGTGCGAAGATGCAGAGCAGTCGGATCACAAGGTCATCCAGCCACTCCTGGTGCTGACGTGTCATCTACAAACACAAGGCATGAATCATCATGTCACATACAGTGTTATACGGCAAGGGACAATATGGAAAACTGCCAGGTAAAAGGTTGCCACACCTGCTCTGCTGTGCTTCCCACCAGCTTGCCTCCGCCGCGGCCGTGGAACTTGAGTATTTCTCTAAGCCCTGTGCCGGCGCCATGGCGGACCTGTAACCAGACAGCCCGGTAAAGCTTTAGTCACCCCCAAAGCCTCCCCTTTTCAATGCCCAGAATCAACAGCTTTACTGAAACCTATGCAAACCATTCTCAACCTTGCAGTCACCTCTGTTTTGAATTCAATTTAAACCTCTTCAACCCGTATACAGGTAAAGACACTCTTTTCTCTCCCCCCCCCCCCCCCCCCCCCCCCCAAATTGCAGAGGTTTTAAGGCATTTAAACACATGAGAAAGCAGTCATGTGACACACCCCTAGAATAATTTGATTCTCGACTTTTGGTCCATCATAACCATTGTTAGCTAAACAAAAGAAAATTCCAACCCAAAACAAAATAAGCATGTAACAAAAACAGTAATGCATTTCATAACTGTGCAAATGTGCAGCAATAGCGATCTTTTTCATGTCATTTGAATTACACAAACTATACATCATAGGAAAGCTGAGACTCCAACAGTCCAAACCAAATCACTGACTAAAATGTGTGGGCCTAGAGGCAAAAAACAATCAAGAAGAAACTTCACTTTTCACAACCAAACATTATGTCTTTGTCTGTCATTAAAGTTGTGTTTGATCACATAAAACCACCATAAACGGATAAACCAGTGTCTGGGCACCATTTTACAACTAAACATTGTGTTTACAATCAATGCCTAGTAGCTAAGAACACTCACTCTTCATCGAGAGCTGGTGGCCGTATGGTGCAATTGTGATTGTTGGGCATGGTGTCATTCAATACTATTTGCCCTGACCCTTCAATAGAAGGGTCAAGTGTCAAAATTGTACAATAGGTTCTCAAGATATCTACCCGTTTGTGTCTCATAAAGTTTATATTGTCACTTCTGCATTGAATTTATTTGGAGATTTCACCTAAGCCTACTTCTACTAAAACCTCTAGCTTTGCTCCACTTCACTTTATTGGCATCAAATATCGACCCAGGTACTTATCAGATGTTGCGCTATGGCCCTCTAGTACTATAGGGCTACCAACTGATAATGCACTAGGTGGTATTCAATTTAAAAACTAGATTTATTTTAGGCAGAAATTAAATCTTCCACTTATGCCGTGTTCTAGCTTTATTCACTCTAACCAAGTAGTATCCGCATTGGATATTTCAATTACACAACAATCTCACAGGTGTTCTTTCTTTTGGTACCAAGATGACATATTATAGCCCTTGCCATTGAGGAGATATACTCTATTTACTTTGTTATTTTCAGAAACAAACTCAGAAATAGGCCTAGTGATGAAGAGGTTGAATGAGATGCTAAAGAATAACAGTTCCCATGACGACCACAACTTTGAATTAAGTGTCAAGTACATAGGGAAAAACTATTTCCTTTTTTGCACTGCATACTTAAAAAGGTTGTTTGATTGGTTTTAGGAGCACATCTTGGCTGTCAATCAAATGCAAGCACATGGCGTCATCTCCACCACGTGTGTGAATTAAACACTTCTAAAGGAGCAGAGGGAGGGGCTTTACGGATGCTCATGTTTCAAAATCGCTCCTACCGCTCCCTCTCTTTACAAATCTGAAATTTTACCTACAGGAGCTTTAGTGTTAAACTGAACTGAATGGCAAAAACCATCCAGTGGATGATGCCGTTTACCTCCCAGGAGGGGTTGAAGAGGTCATTGCAGAGTTCCTCACAAAAGCTTTCCAGGGGCCATTCATGTGTCTGGAGGCAAAAACAAGAGTACACGTTTAAGTCTTCCCTCTCCACTGTAAATGACACCTGTACCTCTGCAAAGACCAGCATCTGGGCAAGATTCCTTCAACGTTTGATTTTCTAAAGGGTTACATGCCATAAGAGACTCATCCAAATCAGTGCAGAAGACGTTCTTTACCTCTTCAAGGCTGGTGGAGGTATCCCGGACATTGTCGATTACGACTTTAACGTCTGATGCCGATTGATCGATGACCACATTTGATGCTTTTCTTCGTTTCTCCTCAGGTTCGGCTTCAATGCTGTCGTTACTGAAAGAGGATATTAGTACATTATGGTCATCTCCATAGCCTATTGTGTGACATGCTAAGAATATTCAATGATAATCAAAATCATACAGCAAAAAGATTGAAGCTCTGCTCCACAGAAGACCAACATACCTTTTCTCATTTGGATCCATGTCTCTGGATCGTTGCTTTGCTACTAGCTTTGCTATCCGCTTAGCCTTATTCCGTTGTCGATTGCTCATGCCTGGCCTGAATTCAGAGTCAATCAACTCTGCTGCCTGCATGGGCTGAGAACGAGAATGTGGGGTGAATTTCAGTAAACTTAAATAGGTTTACTGAACTATTGGTTATTATGTTAGTAGAGTGTCCTACAAATATATGACACTATAATACACCATTACAAACAGGATAATTCTTATAATCTCATACACCATCACAAAGTTTGTAATACCAACAGATCTGCTAGACCATGAAAAACATGGAGCAGCACCTCAGCTGTCTGGAAGACTGATAACGATTTGAGTGAACTGAACTCATGTTTAAATGTTCAGTGCTGTTGTGGTGACAGCACTGAGCACCCCCCCCCATACCTGCCATTTTTAGTTCTGGCTACAATTGGCCAGACAGTATCAAAATGCAGATGGTACAGTTGAAATGCAAGCACACAAATACCTAGTGTGCAAGCAAAGTGGTCAGATTTATAATGTTTTTGCACCAATAAAAAGTAACACACCCCTTCGAGATGAAAAATTGGCTACTTTTCTTTTTCCTTTTATTAGTAAGATGTCCGTGCATGGCTTGTCAGATCTAGTCACGCTACCAGGTTAATCAGGCCATGGATTCTGCCACAATATCTGCCGACCCAGCACCACTGAACTGTTGACAAATGTACAGACAGCAGCAGCTTCCAAGATAAACCTTTTTTCACCGTATCCAAGAGTATTTTGGGACTTCCTGGCTTATTTGAGAGTGTGGACCACCGGTATAAATCATCAGGTGAAAAAGCTAAAAAGAATCTTTGCAAAACAAAACTAAAGTATTTTTAACCACATGACGAAGTTCAGTCCAAGATCTATTTTAGACCCAACACATAGCGCATTTAGTTCTAGCCCCAGCAGGTGACTCACAGCATGGTTGTAGGAGCTGGATCCGGCAGCTGCCTTGGCGTGCGGCTGAGCGTAGTCCAGGTCCTCATCATTGAACAGCTCCTGCGTGTCCATGCCGATGGCCGCGCCCATGTCCAGGCCCAGCTTCCTCTGGAGGAGCTTCCGCTGGCGTGCTAGACGCTCTTTAGGGTCTACTTCCCCTGAGAAGACAGAGGCAGGATTAAGAGGGATGGAGAGCCAGGGCAGTAAACACCAACACAATTCATGGTGAGCGGTAGTGATGCTGATGCTTTGGGAGAAAACTAATCTCTGACCCAGCAGTCCGCTATGTCATAGCAGAACCTCTGACCTAGCAGTCCTACTGTGTTATAGCATAACTTCTGGGGGACGAATGCGAAGGGACGCCTTGTTTCATGTTTTTTTTAATGGAGATAGTGTACCAAAGAAAACTCATTTGAGTGAATGAATGGATGAAGCTTTCAGAAGGGGATTTGTATAAGTGTATGTCCACAGAGGCCAGTCGGGGGACAGTGTTGATTTGAAAAACCTTTACAGGCACTTTTATTTACTGTTAACTACTGCTGGCCAAGTTTATGTTAGCTAATCGCATGTTTACATCCCCGCCTCCTGCAACATGATGGCCAAAACAAATATCGAGCAAAAGAAAGTGAAACGCCAGCTTTGAACTAGTCTGACGGCAGACAAGTTCAAACCTGGCGTTTCACTTTCTTTTGCTCGAGTAATAGGACACCAACTTTATTGCACATCATCAAGTGTAATCAAGCGTTTAACTTCTAAAGCAAACTATTTTTTGAAAGGTTAACATACTCGTTAATGTAATAGGAGAAAATGTCAGCATCACAGGTCAGAAGTTGGGGATGCCAATGAGAATTCTTGAAAGTGTTGAAAGTGACCAAAAGGAATGTGAGGGGCAATCTTACCAGACTTGTCATCCTGAAGCTCAAACTCAGCCCCAGCGGATCCCAGTAGAGAAGCCCCGTGTTTGAGAAGGCGCGAGATGTCGAAGTGGTAGAAACTCAACCGGTCACATGAGGACTCTTCAGGAGACAGTTCTTCGCAACACTCTACAAGGGCCAAACAGAACAGAGTTGCTAAATAAAGCACAACGAAGGAGACGTACAAAAGGTTTAATTAAAGCCTTGTCAAACCTGTCAACACCCACTGTACTGAAGGCAGGCTTTGATAGTTAAAATTGTTGACACACATTGACAACTATTTGTCAAATGATAATCAGTGACTACATTGCCTAAGCTTCACGCGTGTTATGGTTTTAAACATTAAAGATGAATCAGAAATGACCAGGGCCACATTTGATAGCAAAATTGGTGTCAATGTAGTGATGTATACATTACTCAACTATAACAGGGTGGACATTGGTGTGAAAATGGCTTTATATGCCTCATTAAGAATTGTGATGCTTCAATCGCCGGTGAAATATGCAACACAACAATGAAACCATCTGATTAATGCCATCCATCATAAAAGGAACATTGATTCATATATAGAAACAAAGAAAAATCCTAATTTATCTGCTTAATGAGGCCACTTTAAGCATATTTATTTTTCAAGAACAAACATTTGTTCATTGATTATGGTCGCAGGGTAACACGTGATGACAGTTTGGTGCAAAGTGCCATAAGTTCAATTTAAACACCCAACCTCGAAATACGCTGAAAGAAAAGAGTAAACACAGCAACTTCTGTTGTCCATTGAAAATCAATCGTAAATTCAAAGCAATCGCTTTTACTATCGTCCTCATAGTTTCAAAACAATCCAACCCAAAACTCAAATCAGGGGGCGTGGATGTGAAGTGTATTATGTTGAAGTGGAAACGGTGCCTTAATTGACCAGAGTGTGCTCGATTGGCTTACCTTTTTTAGGCTTAGGGGCCGGGTCCCACTCTGGGATGTTCTTCACCACAGCTTCCACTGCCTGCCCTGCTGCTATGCGCGTGTCCCAGTTGGGACTCCTCAAATAGTTCAAAACCTCAAAAAAATAGTTTTAGTTACACTAATGTTCACCATGTATATATTACTCAACACATGCTTCTAATGGATATGTTGCCTAAATTAATCCAGCAGGTAGAGTAGAGAAACGCTGCCTTGATATCCATAGCACAACAGTTGGGCAACTTGCATGCCGTGTTAAATTGCTGAATATGTGGAGTTTGTGCATTTGTGCAGCCTCTCTTTTGTCACCAAACAGGGATGAAGCTGTGTTGAACTAAAACTAACAGTGTGGGTCAGTCAACAATGGTGTACAGTGACAATGGTAGATAGCATATCATGGAAAAGTCATGTCCATGCAAGGGTATCACACTCCGCACACCTTTGATAGGAGATTGTTGAGTTCATGTGGGTGGAGTTTGACCACATCTCCAAGCTGCTGGGCGGCTGCTTTCCTGGTTACTGGGGTTGTTCCAGTGTCCAGCAGGATAAATAAGCGATCAAGTCTAGAAACGGAATATCAGGAGTTATACGCCATTATGTCCATTATTTTGTTTGCACAGTGTTGATGCAAATAAGCAACAAAGTAAATATACTATAGCATTCAGGTGTTGGGAAAGTGTGCTTTGGTAAATTAGTACAAATAAGTCATATCATCATAACATACCATTAAATAAATAAATATTTGCATTCTACAAGTGACACTAACAACTATGAAAATGTAGGTTTATGTGTATACCTTAGTGTAAATGCAAGCTATCCTTTGAACTATACACGCACTAAAGTTCCTTAGCAGACTAATATAGAGAGAGTGGATTAGATTAAGACTAAAGACTGGTGGACCTAGTTCCTACTCGCCCAACCAATGCACTTTAAACTAGCCCAACCAATTAACGTGGCAGGGAAATAATTGCCATCTTAAAAATTCTCAAACATATACGTTTCTTGTTGACTGTTTAATCTAAATAACTAATTAGAATACATCTAGAGCGAAATGGCAAGTCAGTCATCCCCAGAGTCACTTCATCACCTCCAAAAGACAACACTCATTTGCATCTTAACATGCAAGCCTACACGGTGATCAAACATGCAGCAGGGTTGTTTATTTTTGGACAGAAGACCAATGTTCTACAAGTGCTAAATAATGGAGAAAGAAATAGATTTCCCACTGTAGCACCACTAGCAGGTGGCCATGAGTGAAAAGTAAAGAGAAATGTGTTTCACGTTGTTCACTATGTTGATCTATAGAACGTACGGTCCAGTCGGCTAATCATTAAACAAACGTGGGATTCAAAACTGTGATCCGATTCAATGAGACTTCAAATGACACATAGGAAGCTAGCAGGCCCAAGTGAACCCGGCCTGGCCATGCCATCCTCAGCACAATCTGAAGCTAACCGGCAACGATTAGTTAGCTGGGCTAGTTAGCTAAGCTAGCAACTTGAGCACAATACCAAGTCAACCAGAATCAAGTGCATCTTACCTCGATACAGCCATGGTCAGATAGTTCAGCTACCGTCTCTCTGGTCCAACATTCAAGAGGACAGCAGAAGTTGTGCTGGGTCTTGTGCTGTGTGTGTGTGCTGTCTGGGACTACTTGGTGAAGTGACACGCTAGCTGTAGCCAACAAGGGCTGTGCTCCTCTAACACCTGAACCGTGCATCCAGTTCGCTAGCGTTTCATGGCTTCAAACTTGTTCCTCTTGTCTCTTCCGATATCTTCTTTCACACAATATCGCCAAATACTATACGCATATCAAACTATAGCTGGGGTTAACCTTCAGAAATACTTGCGGATAGATACTTTAACCTAATAAGATGGAAAGAGTAATTTTGTCGCAGGCTGAAGGAAACCCCGAAGACTGTTTTTATATGAGGAGCCATCTTGCATTTATTACTTCCTCCATGGCAGGCAGAAGCTGATTGGGTACAAGATGCGAGAAGAGCCAATCACAAAACAGAGCCAGAGTTAGAGCCCATACTGTCAATCATAGCGTGTCCCACCTAAATATCATTGTCCATAATCTATACTGACACGTGTGTGTGTGTGTGTGTGTGTGTGTGTGTGTGTGTGTGTGTGTGTGTGTGTGTGTGTGTGTGTGTGTGTGTGTGTGTGTGTGTGTGTGTGTGTGTGTGTGTGTTTCAGGCTTATTATCTGCAAAAGTTTAATTTAGGCTTAACGTTACTAGTCTCAGCCTCTTCCGTTAATTTGCATTACGTCAGCATGTGGACAGGATGGCTCTGTGAGACGAGTATTTACCTAACTCTTATTTACCTATTTTTGTGTAATTTGTTCTAAATCAAGGTCATAAAAAGAACAGAGCAGCCGTTTAAAGACGGAGCTGACCGTTGGCCAGAATCAAACGCACGCGCTCACAACGAACGGTTTTCTCTGCCGAAAACCTTTATAATGCTTCTGGTGATTTATGTAACCCTTCCTTTTCATAACATTTCGGATTAACGTTATATAACAATATGCATACTTTCTATAACATTTTGGAGGATTTGAAGAGACATATGGACAGCTAGATTAAGTCAGTCCGGGCGAGCGAAAAGAAAACAATTCAAAACACGTGTGACGAAGAGCAAAATGCCAAGAAGACACGTAATAATGAGCCTTTCACATCATTTAAAATTGAATTAAATTGTTAATCTGTCGTTGTACAAATGTGGATTTCGTTTATTTAAACAGTTTATGAAACCTCCCCCTAGTCGCAGCTTTTAATGCTCCTAAAATGATTATAATAAGAAATATGCAGGACTGTGGGGATACATCATTAGTCATACATTTGATGATTTGGAAAAAGAAAATGAAGAACATCAACATAAGGAGGCAAGAGAGGATTCATCACCTTTCTGCAAGCAATGTCAAAATTTTACTCTTATTATTTTTAGGATGTATCAGCATCTGTTGTTATATATGTATAACAATAAGTTATCAATATTGAGGAGAATGCTACGGACTCTGACCCACTCATTCCTGGAGAAATTGTCCAGCAAACTCTACAGCAAACTCATGTTTTTGTGCCAAGCCTTTCAGCTGGTAAGGTAAAGTTATGGTTGATATACCACCTGGATTTTGGAGCATATTTACTAAGAAATTATAATTTTTCCAACAGTACCCCAAGAACGGCTAGCACGAGCTAATCTGAAGCTGTGTTACATAGAAGATGAAGGACTGTATGTGCAGGACAGACCTAAGGTTCCACGGTGGATCGCCAACAAAATGTCAAACCGATTCATAGAACAAGGCAAGGTCAACCACGCTAGATTTAATGATAATACACATTTTAATAATTGTACATTGTACCCAATCATTGGGTACATTGTACCCAATCCCATTGTACCCAATCATCATTGTACCTAGACTATGATTAAGTAAGATTTGGTAATGACATATTACTTGAAAATGTCTAATCATAAAATGAGCAGCCAGGCGCCAGGCGGTCATTTCTAGTTTCTGGTTATAAAACATGATTATGCAATATCTAAAATAAGCACAGAGCAGAGTACTCTGCAATGTTTTGAATACAGCACATCTGAGTCAAATATAAGGGTAATCTCTCTAAAGTAGAACAATTAAACTGGTTTCAAAATAGTGTACGGTAATCAAAAATCTAATAAAAGAGGATATGTGTGTTCTTACTGTTTATCATGGTCAACTATTAAGTCCTGTTAAGGTGAAAAACGTGTATAGTATATGAATGAATGAGTCTGACATGAATGTTCTGTTTACTTCCTATTACAGGGAGAGTGTTGGTTTGACCAGAGTGGCTGCCTGAAATCTCTGCCTGACCCAGTGCAGAGGAGCTGCTGCTTCGAAGCAGACCACCCTTCTGCAAGTCACTCTCCTGGCCTTAGTACTGTATACATAGACTGTATACATACACATTTGGAAATGTGCCTTCTGACACAAAACACTGTCCTCTTAATTATTTATAACTATTTTTAATGACGGAGCAGAGGGAGGGATTGTTTCTTAAGTTAATATATATATATATATATATATTAAGAGAATATATATAAATAAATAAACTACATAAACTTCTGACTGTGTAAATAAACTACATATTACTTAGTAGTGTATACATCATGTATTCACACATAAATGTCCAACTAAGATAACATTTTGATTAATAAAATGTAATAATGCCATTATGTAACCTGCTGGCAACCAAAGGTGATTTTCCTTTACTCCGCACAGCCTTCCACAATAGCCTCAAACACATCTAGTAAATGTGATGCAGCAATGTGGCAGCTTGACCTTAACCTGGCAGGGCTCATATTCACACATCACCCCCTGTTCAGTAGAGAACATGTGTTGGCACAAAACCTGTTAGAGATCTATGAACTCTACCGAAACAAACGCCAAATGCCAGATGCCACTACTGCCCTGCAGTGCAAAGTATTGTGTAACACTTAACATATGTGCACTTGTTTATGCCAACAATTGAAAGAAAAATTGAATATATTTTAAGTTAACACATGAAACTTTTGCCATGCAATATTAGCTAAAGGGATTGGAGAAATCGGAAAGTGGTGAACGTTATTGGTTCTTGGCAAGAAACCAGTTGGGAACGAAACGAGATAAGGTATGTTTGTTTATATTTTCATTTGGAGTTTTTTTGGATTTTCAAAAATAGGAGTTATGGATTTATTTAGTCCAACTGCTTGTGTGGATCTATATATTTTTCTGTAGAAATATCTGTGAGCTGAACCAAGAGATAGAAACAGACTATCTCTTGAAGAACATATGTAATCGTTGGAACACCAATAAAAAACACAGAGCAGACAATGCATTCACAAGCACAAATGTCAAATTGCAGCTGCACAGGTGCACGTTCTTATTCCCCTTTGGTCATCCTTTGGAAATACTTTAGTTCTTAACTCCCTCACTCCCTTCTGAACAGACTCAAAGACATGAGTGTGAACAAATCAGCAACCCTGAGTGGAAAACCAGAGGACATATTTGTGATAATACATGGGCAAGGAGAAATATTTTTGATGCATTGCATGGGGGTGTACATCAGTGCACCCAATTGAAAGATTTGCCTGTTACAGACTGCAGATGATGGGATTTTCCAGCAACCATTAATATGTTTCAAAGAGCACCTGGACCAGGATGAGGAGGCTACTTCAGGCCCTGTGGAGCAATTGAGGAATCAGGCCAATCCAGCCATCTTGTGTAGTGATCTGATCCCTGTTCTCTCCAGAAGAAAATGTATCTCCCACCACTGAGCTGCCCCCTGTAAGTCCACCATTAACAGAACAACATTAGTCATTTGTTGAGTCTTGGCAGGAATTTACCCCAGAGCTGAAATTCCATTTGCTTTATTGGTTTTGACTTTTAGTGACACATTTATTTGGAGATTTGAGTTGCTGCACCACAAGATAACAGTGAACATATTCTACAATGAGAAGCTTGTATCCTTCTAAGATCCAGCGTCTTTAGACAGTGACGTCAGAGTCAACATCCAGCAGATCTTTCACATACGCATAATGCCCAGCTCAGAGAATATAATGCTGCAGGTACACAATATAGCCAAAAGTTTTGGGACGCCTGCCTTTACATGCACATGAAGGTTAATGACATCCCATTCTTAATCCGTAGGGTTTAATATGGAGTCTGCCCACCCTTTGCAGCTATAACAGCTTCAACTCTTCTGGGAATGCTTTCCACAAGGTTTAGGAGTGTGTTTATGGAAATTTTTGACCATTCTTCTTGAAGCGCATTTGTGAGGTCAGGCACAGATGTTGGACGAGAAGGCCTGGCTCGCAGTCTCCACTCTAATTCATCCCAAAGGTGTTCTATCGGGTTGAGGTCAGGACTCTGTGCAGGCCAGTCAAGTTCCTCCACACCAAACTCACTCATCCATGTCTTTATGGACCTTGCTTTGTGCACTGGTGCGCAGTCATGTTGGAACAGGAAGGGGCCATCCCCAAACTGTTCCCACAAAGTTGGGAGCATGAAATTGTCCAAAATGTCTTGGTATGCTGAAGCATTAACAGTTCCTTTCACTGGAACTAAGGGGCCAAGCCCAACCCCGGAAAAACAACCCCACACCATAATCCCCCCTCCACCAAACTTTACACTTGGCACAATGCAGTCAGGCAAGTACCGTTCTCCTGGCAACCGCCAAACCCAGACTCGTCCATCGGATTGCCAGACAGAAAAGCGTGATTCGTCACTCTAGAGAACACGTCTCCACTGCTCTAGTGGCGGTTCCATGAAGCTCTCTACGCACTGTTCTTGAGCTAATCTGAAGACCACACGAAGTTTGGAAGTCTGTAGCTATTGACTCTGCAGAAAGTTGGCGACTTCTGCACAGTCTGCATGCCAAGGTGCTTGATTTGATACACCTGTGGCCATGGAAGTGTTTGGAACACCTGAATTCAATGATTCTGAGGGGTGTCCCAATACCGTTGGCAATATAGTGTATGTGTACACTAAGCACATTTGTAGAGCCCTTCCCAATTGCAGTCTCAAAGGGCTTTGGTCCCCCAGTTTTGATATGTGTATGTAATCACATCAGAAGGGGATTATTGTCACACTTCTTGGAATTTCAGATTTGTGAGACTTCAGGACAAAAGAGCACTGAGGTGGCCAAGGTATATTTGCCAATCCCAGACAGAAATGTGCGGTCAAGCTGCACTTCCCTCCTGGAAACTACAGAGTTCAGCAACAAACAAGTAGTCCAGCCTTACTATGAGGGGGTTGGGAGCAGTGAGTAACAGCAATTATCATTTATTAAAAAATTTATAAAGCAAAGTAAGCAAAGGCTATTTGTAGATTGTTTTTCTTTCTTTTATCATTAGATGTCACATTTATACTAAATGACAAGCAACCAGCATATATATTGACCTCTGGAAGGCTCATCTATGGTCTCTCTTGGGCTGTTGAGGAGTCTGGGTTCCCCATGGCACCCATAGCCATTAAACCAAATTTTACCAAGTGAGTAAAAACACCATTATAATATTATCTTTATTTTTTATACAATAATAGCACAATAAGACATTTTGTTGTATCAAAACTCATATACATAGATATTCATAGCCAATGTGTTGGGTTATCTTGGTGTTTTTATGGAGTTAATTAAGTGTTTTATAACTGTATAATCAATCAGTCAATCAATCAATACATTCATACTGCATTCAATTCCATGATTTGTACCAGATGTTATGTATAAATGTCTACACAGATGTATCATCCAATTGGATTTATTTTATTTATATTTATATTCAGTTCCAATACTTGCCAAGTGTTGAAGAGCCATACAAATGAATTGTTACTAGGCAGGCTTAAGGGCGTAAACTATGATCCCAACCACCCAGCAAACACAGAAACCCAAGGGCTCCTCAGGGGTGAGTCTGGCTCCTGACATTTACCAGCATGTAAATGTCAAGTGCTTGCATAATGTTTTCTCTTGTAGGTTTTGTCTTTTGGTCATTCAGAACTGCAGCCCCTGCTGCTCTACAACTATCCCCATGTATAACAGGAAACAATGTGGGAGCACCAGATATTACATGAACTATGCTATATTTGTTTGGAGTGCAGAAAGCTTGTGAGTGGAGAGATGGAGTAATGGGATGCTTTCACATGTACGCCTGCGAAGAGGAGTTTGACTTCACCACAGAGGAGAACTTTGATAAGTCCTGGTGGTTTGCGCTCCTCAGGGCCAGGAGTGGTCGTACAGCTCCGCCCAAGGCCATACCGCTGCACGCCAGCGAAATCAAAGACTCCATGTTTGCTGTAACATCACATTTTAAGAACTGTACGTTTTTGGTCAATTCTAAATCTAAAAAAAAGAATCTGAATTGCACACACAGCTGGAAAGAACTTTAAATGTTAATGTTAAATGTTCTTCCTTGAGAATGTATGACTACGGTACCTTTTTGATTGGATTTGGATTGTGTAAACTAGGATATACTGGCAATGTTTGTGTCCCTGATTCCAACTATGCCCTTCCTCTCTGATGTTGGAAACAGCAGGGACATGTGGTTCCCCTCAGAGGTACACAAACAATTCACTAGAATAAACATTTACACACTTTTCCAAATATGCTTTGACCAAGATTATGTGTAGAGCAAACTCAGATGTTGACCTCAAAGTTTTTTTTTAAGTACCCAACAGAGAAGATATTTTATTCAGTTGTTGGGTATACCTTTAAGATCACTGTGAACTTTATCTGTTTGATAATCTTTTAGCAATGCCTGGAGCTAGCAGTGGGCAACCATATTAGCATGGCTGTACTCCTGTGTAACCTCTTCCACTACCAGCAAGTGGAGGCGTGGCTGCTACTGGGAAAATCTGTCCTTGAGGTAGCCTTCTACACTGGTATTATGTTGATTATCACTACTGTACTATACTTAGTTCAGGCCCATACAAAACTATACTAGAATCATGTTTTTGTCTTTATTTTTGTGCAAAGTAAAAGCAAAGTATATTCTACAGAGAGACGGCATACATTCTCTCCAAAAATAACCATCCATACTTGGTTTGGAACCCCAGGGATGGAAACCACTATGACAAATGTGACACGCATAGACCTCTGCAGACGGTGGAAGGCCTTGTGAATGGCCAAAATGTAAGGGTAGCCACTCATGCTCATCTGCTGTTTAGCAGTAGTAACACTGATGGATGCGTTTTAGGTGTGGTTTAATGTCCAACGCACAAAGCTGGCGTCAGCAATCAACTTTAACTTTTCAGACGCAGGCTCTTAGAAGCCATTATTCCTCAATGGTTCTCAAGCTGCAACATCTGGATTGGTAAACCATTTATTGAAGAGTCTGAAAATTTTATCTGCCTTAATTTTAACAAACAAAACTAATATACCTGTGAAAATGCATCTTCAGGTGAAATACCGGCCTGTTGAAATGGAATTGGTACGTATATAACGTCCAAAGGAGGTATAGGTCTAAAAAATTTCATTCAGCCCTAGTGCAGTCTACTCTATCAATATCACGTTATGGGTGTATCAGCTGAGAGCACAACGGTGTTACACTCTCAGCCGATTGCAAAACAGCTTAAACAAAACAATTCCAAAATACATAAATCACACTTTTTGGTGATTCATAAGAAGGGCTGCTATACTGTGTATGTATCTTCTGTCCCAGGGTGGAGGTCAAGCTGAAGAACAGCATAATAGAGTGGAGGCTCCCTCACATCACTCGCTAGAACTCCAACTGCTCGGCCGTGCTCAGAGAAGTCCTGGAGCACCTGGAGAGAGCCCGGTCCTCTGACCCTGTCCTGACAGAGACAAACAAGGTTCTGGAAATCATGACAAACTACAAGGTAATCATAGTTGTATTGAGAGCCAGCTTGTTTTGCTAGTAATCTACTGACCAGTGTAACCTACTTTTTTATCATCTTATCAATGACTTGTCGTGTGATGTGATTTCATGGCTGAGAATGATTGCATTACCCGCTAGGCTTCTATCCCTATTGAAAATCATTGTTTATTGTGGAATTTTGGATCCCGAATGTTTGTTAGTCCCAATACGAAATCAGGTCTTTGGTTTGTGGGTTAATTAGGTTACTGGATTCCCTCTTCATATGCCCTACCGAGACATAAACACATTGGTCGAAACAGTCTACAAAACAGGGATCGCACAACAGGGATAGCACAGAGATCCCAGAGACCTCGTTTGCCTTGGCCGTGTACATCCACCCCTACCCGAACTACATCCTGTCCACATAGGTCTTCTTAGCTCGGCTGGTCAAACTCCAGCAGGGAGCCTGTTACGTTGCAGTGGTGTACGACTGAGAGGATATTTGGCTCACCAGTGCACAGAACTAAATGGGAATGTTGATCAGATCCTCAGGATGTTTGATACAAAAAACATGGATAAATGCATGCACAAATTGTAAGCATTCTCTACTTTTTAATTCATATTGATTTATAGTATATATGAAATGCATGAGACCTTAATTACATGTCAATTTTTTATTTAAAAGGTGCATGATAGAAGTGGACAGCAAAATACTTTCATATTCTGTGTACGGAAGTTACTTGTTTTTCCCATTACCCCCATCCTCCTCCCAAAAGGAAAAAGAAAAGTGATTTCCAACAGGCTTCTAATATATGTTCTTCAAAGTTCTAGAATACGTTCTACAATTTCCGGAACAGGTTCATCAAGGTACCATTGCTCAAGAACAAAAATGCTGTGTCAAGAGTTGAACACAGCTTGAAATAAGTTACTCACTTCTGTTCCTACCCAGTTTCCCATAGCAGCAAAGAAAAATAAAAAAGTGAAACAATACAGCTGAGGTTCAAGACGTCTGAGGTACTTTAGCTTAAATAAATACAGCTACAGGACTGCTTTTGGTCTCTAGCAGAAAATTGTGTGGCAACATAGGAAGCCGTAGTGGCACTAAACCCACACATACCCTGCTTTTTAATACTCAGTAATAACTAAATATTTAAAAAAAAAAGGAAGAAAAAAAACACCAACACAAAAACACTGCAAGCTATTGGAAAAGATATACAGCAAGTAGGTATATTGCACATTGTGAACAACTTAAGGATCAAAGTGCTGTATACATACCAAGAAGTCTTTGGAAAATAAAAACCATGCCTCTTCATTCAACATGATTATACACACACACACACACACACACACACACACACACACACACACACACACACACACACACACACACACACACACACACACACACACACACACACACACACACACACACACACACACACACACACACACACACACACACACACCTTTCTTTCATCCTCCAGCTTGTGAGACACCCATCACCTATCAAAGCAGGGAGCAGCACATGTGTAGTTCAGGCTAACCTGGTAGGCTCGATTCGACATGCTAGCCTTTGGCTCCAGGTTGGTGGTAGCGGTGGGGATGTGGCTGTGCTGGGGGGCGATAGGAGCCGGCAAGCCGTTGGGCTGGTTGAGGTAGGCCGTGGACCGGTGGCTAGGGGCTACTGCTGGTGGGAGGGCCTGCTGGGGGTAGGGCATCACAGGCCGATGGAGGTACTGGGCCAAGGGGGCGGCCTGGCCTGAAGTGTGGTAGTTGGGAGTTGGACCTAGCTGGTGTTGTTGCTGCTGGTGGCTTGGTGGAGAAACCTTCTGCTTGTTGGCCTCTTTGACATCACCGTCATGTGCACTAGGAATAAAACAAGAGATGAGAAGTAATAAATACAATCCTGCAAGGAGACAAGACCTACACAGCTTCGGTTGTCCATGTGTTGCACCTGTTGCACTTTTACAATGAGTCGATAGTTCATGCTGTAGAATAGAGCTCTAGTACTTGTTGGAGAGGAGAGTGCATTCATTGAAATAAAATACTGCACTAAGACAAGAATTGCAAATCTTCTCTAGTCCATGTGCTGCACATTCATGTTAACACCTGTTGCAATTTGTAAAACCAGATAAGTCGTTGTCGGCGAGGTGGCTGTATACTCACTCATGCCATTATAAAGTATTTTTTATCCCTCTAACTCAAAGAGTTACCGTTAGTGTGAGAGGGTAATCTAACTGGAGACACTCACACCATCAGTTTCTCGGTGCAGGGCACCAGGTTGTCCCATGTATAGGCCGTGAGGCGCTGCAGACGGGGGGGCCATGTGGGGGACAGGTGGAGTATGAGGCGGGAGGACGCCAGACACGCGGCAGCCACCATTGATGGGGCGAAGCACAGAAACACATGGTCTGGAAAGGAAGCAACACAAGCGGGGCCTGAATGCGTGGGGTAAGGGTAAGGTGCAGCTGTCAAGTTGTCGTGTGCCTGCCAAATCTGTATGGGTTTTGATGGGCGGAATAGTCTGGAGTGTGCCAGCATTTTTAACAGAGCCTGTGTGCGTGCGTGCAGCCGTTGAAGAAAATGGATTCAAATCTATCAGCCGAGGGGCATGGTAAAAAAGGATTAGGTTCTATTGCATATCTTACACCTAACTATAAATAGGTTTGTCTCCTGTTTATGTGAAACCTAAACTGATTTGACTCTTTTAAAGAGAAATAGTACACATTTTATTCAAAATAGATTTTGAAGTTGATCGTTATCCTTTCAGTATAGACTCATCTGTTAAGAGAAAATCTAATAAATTGACCTCATGGGTAGTTATTCTATGCATTTAAATACTTGTGTCACTCTAATGTGCGGTCCCTCTTCATTCGGTGATAGTGTTGCCAGCTGCTTGCCTTGTAAGGAGACCTCCAGGAAGTAGTCAGCATACTTGGCCAAGTACAGCTTTGTTTTGTCCAGGCAGCTGATAGGCCACCCGTCATGGAGGTCTCCTTCGTGCACCGCAATGGACAGGTAGTACTCGATGAAATGGGCTGCGGTCGGGAGATACAGGTTCCACTGGAAGGTCTCCAGCAGGAGCAGCTCCATGTGCAGCAGGCCCTGCTTGGTGAGCACCAGGTTCATGGAGCTCATGCATCCCAGGCTGTTCAGCATCTCCAACTTGGGCACCCGGTCTTCCCTCTCCTCAAACTTACCTGCAATGAAACAATGAAAAACGCAATCACTAAAGACTTGATATTCAATTGAATTTGTTCTTGTCAAAGTGTGATGGTGGCATGCATTACTGGACCAAGCACCGAGATGAAAGATGTAAAACATGTAATGAAATACTTACTGGCCAAAAGAAGACATGACAAGGAGACCATATGAAGCTGCTGCACAGTGATATCATAGCGGTCCATAAAAAGATCCAACAGGTAAACTGCAAGATGTCTGGCGGCTGGACATAGCCTGAAGCGATTACAGACGACCGCTATGAGGTCTGCGAAGTATCTTCTTAAATTCAGTTGAGGAGACTGTCCTTTGAAGGAAGGCAATTTGACCTCCTGTTAACACAATGGGAGTGAGATATCAGTAATTAATAGCGTGTCTACGATTGAGATAACCACATTGACGGTTTAAAAAATAAGGAATGAGTCTTATTACTTTGTATCGTAAAGCATGATAGATATCAGCAGCAAGATGTCCTTTCCACCATTGGTCCTCAAGCTCCATTTATGAGAACACTTCGTACACCCTTGTCATTGGAAAATATCAAAGGCAGTACATTTATTAATTCACTTAAATCATCATGACAAACTGCATGTGAGGAGGAAACAAGAGCTTGTTAGTTCCTCGCATGCAGCAATCTGGTTTTGGACTGGAACTCAGATAACTCATTCAATGTATAGACAGTTATTGCAAGCAAACTCCACTCACCCGGCTCGCACATAAAGTGAGGCGGTTATTCAGCAATGTTTCACTTAAAGCAAACGTTACTTTAACTTTATGTTTGCCGCATTCTCACATGCATTGTAGGCGATTGTGAAGTACCGGGAGAAGGAAGGCTTCAAGAGCTAGCACGAGTTCGATGAACACGGCTACTCCGACACAACAATGGGCAGGAGAGCGCAAGTCACGCTGCAGCCAATTACAAGTTCGCTTACAACTAGGATGGATATCCAATCACGGGTGGGGAATCACATTACATGGTCGAATCCATAGAAATGGTCGAATCCAATACATCCCTGCGTCGCCACAATGTCTCGCTTTGTGGTTAATGTGATGCCAGTATGTTGTCACCTCAACAATGTATAGCTAAAGGGAGAATATGTCAAATAGTATGAATAGGTTGGCCTTTAGATTGAATGGATGGAATGAGTAAAATAGTCAAAAGAGATTGATCGATACCGCTTTAGCCCCTCTCCATAGCCCAATTGTTAGTTTGTTACTTAGTTTATCATTTGAAAAAGAAGAGACAAAATAAGAACAAAATCCCAACCACCAATGTTCACTCCACATACAATAAAAAAATATGTTCTTCAATTACAAACTCTTTTCAAAAGCTTTAAAGTTACCATCAATATGTTCGCTTTTTCGTCAATCTATGCACCGAAAACACCGTTTTATTGGGGAAGAGGAAAGTATGTGAGTGACTGCAGGTAAATGGCCAGTCAGAAGATTGTATAGAATTTGCTATACAAGGCTATCCTTTAGATCGTATAATATACACACAAGGACTGAAGCATTCAAAAAGCATGAGATAGCCATCTTATCCTGATAGAATATCAACTACTATAAAGTAAGCATAGATAAAGGGATGTAAGTTAAGGAGGTAAAGACTGTTGTTTTCACTATTACATCTATACTCCTTTACTGGCTGCACCTTATAGTCCTAGACACAGTCACATACAACCTGGAAAAGGCACTAGCCACCCTGATAAAGTCACTAGTCACCCTGGTAAAGTCAATAGTCACCAATTTTTTGCACTGGCAGGCATTATCGGAGCATCCATGCATGGACCGCCAGATTCAATCACACAGCGTCTTCTTTCCCCAACCTATCAGGCTGTTGAAATCTAGACCCTGACTATTTGACTTATGAGCATGCTCCACAAGCTGTTGAGGAAGGTCAGCTCAGTGGTCGGGCTGGGGCTGGTCAGTCTGGAGGTGGTGGATGAGGGCAAGAAGATCAATGGCATCCTGGAGAACTCCCGCCCCGGCTCTGCATGACGAGCTGAGGCGGATGAGGAACACATTCAGCCACATGGCTCATCCCTCCACCATCTGCAAACCCAGCATCATGCAACTGTTTTTGGACCACGAAGATGACCCTATGTAGCGACCGCCCATGTTATATTGCATTCTTTTTTCTTTCATGTTGTTTGATGTTTATGTTCAATAATACATAAATAATGATATTATGTTGACTGTCTTGTCATGTCAATTAGTCCATTCCTAGGTTCAATATTGTCTGCACCTTAAATAGTCAAACCTATGTCTAAAATGAACATTGAATTGAAGTGCCACCTTAAATGTTTCTATTTAGGGAGATTTTAATAAGAAAATGCAATTATAGTAAGATATGTCAATGAAATAACAATTAGCATAGGTTATATATTAATAAAATACGATACGATCAACTTTAACATGTAAATGCTTTACAATAAAATAATTTCACTAATCCATTATGTATTGTGAAATCAATCAACTGTAGGCTCATTTGCATACATTAGGGAAAGGGAACATTTAAAAAGACGTCTTTTCGTGAAGGTTTTTTTTTCCAGGGACTTGTACCGCCGCTCCATTAAGCAAATTGCAGATAGGCGAATCTACGAAGAAAAAAAGGTTAATAGATTCCAGAGGTTGAAATCCTTGGAACTATGTTGATACCTGGTTGAAACCTGCTTCAAACCACAGTGAGATCGGGTTGAACCCCGGTTCAAAACACAGAGACATCAGGTAGAAACCCGGTTCAAAACACAGAGACATCAGGTTCAAAACACAGAGACATCAGGTTCAAACCCGGTTAAAACAGAGAAACGCCGTGAGGGTGAGCAAGGGGTGGGGGTAGTGGTCTGTAAACACGGCGGAAGTGTTCCTCCAGGCACTTGGGGAGACTTTGAAGGCGTTATTCGGGACACCCAGTGGTTGTCTGTACCGTTTTCCGCGAGGTACCCTCTTTTAACAACCCTGGAATCGTTCCAATTATCTGGCCATTGTTTTTTAAACAACCGCAAACATGTAGAATACAATGCCTAATTTAATGTTAAAGCCAATTCAGCCAGCTTTAATTTGCCTTTTGTATTTGCAAGATTATTGCTTGGGAGTGTTTTTGTTCGATCAATCCAGCTGAATGCACGCTTTACAAATAGTTATTTTGTAGGCCTGTCCTATGAACGAGTCTTCACCACCGACGGTCTCTACTCTCCGGCTGTGGAAGTAAGGAGCTCAGGGCTGTAATCCCCGGATGAAACCATCATGGCTGCCATTTGTTGAGCTGTCAAGCGCTCTACAAAAGAAAGGTAAAAACACCGAAGGAAGTATGTAAATGTCGGATATTTGTCTGTAATCGACACTGATGGGGTCTTTCTCTGCAGCACTAACTTTGTGCAAAGCAAACGAATCAGAATTACTTTGGACCATACGATTTTTTTCTCCTACGAGTTTCTCCGTCTTTTAAGCTCTTGTGCGTCATGTTAATTCAAATCACTCAAACGCGAAAGTGAAATAACGTTCATCACATGAGTAATGGTGCCCTTCCGAAAGTGAACGGTACTGTTTCAGACTAGTTAGACACTGTGTGGACGCCGTCGCGGGACACAACTTGTGTCTCACTTTGTTAATACTCTCGGGGCGTTTGTTAGTCACAAAGACCGTCGCATCACTTTGTTGTGGTCAAGACAGATTGCACAATGGCGGCCCGGGATGCCCGGATTAATCGTATTTTACGAAGCCTAATTAAACGTTTGTTTGATCATCGTGTCTCCTGATTTGTTGCAACTTTGTCTTGACTTTGACTTCGAGGCTGTGTTGTTTTAGTAGAAGGGCGATACGAACAGGTGGTTTAAAGTGAACATAATTCGCGTATCTGGTGGTTAATCGATAATCGAGATGTATGCTTCATCAGAATTGGTCTACATAACGGTATCTCTGTAAAGCCGTTATACACTTCATGCCACAGAGCATGGATTTAAAGGGATACACTGTTTACGTTTCTGTCTTGGGCTTAATTGCGAACAATTTTGTTTGTGTGAGTTGAGTAGGATATTAATTTACATTTACATAGCCATCGCTAAATTCCTATGGCGATTATCAATAGGCTACGTTTGAAATTAACTTAAATTATGTCAAGATTCTTGACATGGAACACACTCTGTCAAAAGCAATTTATTCTCCCAAAAACGTCCAATATATTGGAATGTCTTATCATTAATATATATATAATTTTCTTTTTTACTTTGCTGAACTTCACAGATACCTGATTAGAAATGGATTTGGCAGACATGTGTGCGGCTCTTTCTTCAGGAGACGATAATCAGCTTGTCAAGAAGAAAAGAGAGTGGCACAAACGACTCCGCCTCAGGAAGACTGCCATGCAGCCCCCAACAATGCAAGGTCAAGATAAGTCTGGACCAAAGAAGATAGCAAAGCAGCAGGAGCCAAACACAGACAGTCCTCCATCAATTATGCCCCTCCATGAGGGGAAACAGGGAAAACATAAGGCACACAACAGTCCAAGTATGCTCAGGTTCAAATGCTCACGATGCAATGACAACCTGGAGTTTGTTCCCAAAGAACTTGCGAGACACTTTCAGGAGAACCACAAAGGAAATCTGCCCGATTTTTCTTGTCATATTTGTTCTTTTAGAGCACATGAATTCTCCTACCTTCAGGTTCATCTATTAAGCCACAAGGACACTTTTTCGAGCTGCAACATTTGTAAAGACAATGTCCAGCGAACGCTGTCAGAGTACTGCTCACATCTGACCTCATGTCACAGCCAAAATGGCAAATTTTCATGTGAACTGTGTGATAAGTTCTCCACCCGTGAAGTACATGTGTTTTTACAGCATATGTATCTTCATGACTTGCCTATGGAAGAAAGGGGTGAAGTGGACCTTTCACTTCACACAATAGACTTTATGAAACCAGTCAGATCTAAAGCATCTAGTCACAGCTTTCAGTGTCAGTACTGTAGCTACAAAGGGCCCAGTAAACGCCTGATCAATAAGCACATGAACACTGTCCATGCTGGCGAATCAGTTAACCAAAACATGAAGGAGCTCCACCATATTAAAAACAATCCACACGAGTCGGCTCCTAAGATGTGGAATAGAGTGACCCGAAATACAGCCAGGGACATGCGTTGGTTGTCCAAAGACTGCCTCTCTATGCCCGGTAGAGAATTCCTGGATAAATATTGCAGCCTATCGAATCCAGAGAGAACGCTAGAGGAGACTCAACAGTTTTTGGTGAGGTCCGCAGTTGGGGAATCGGACGACCAGAAGTGGACCAAGGCTCTCCAGAGTGTGCTGTCAAATTTCCCTCAGGACATAAACATGCATCCAAAGTTGGAGAACGCTATGATGTCCAACAGCAGCAAAGATCTCAATGTCCTCATGGTCAAAAATAAGCTAAAGGTTCCCCAGAATGCTGGCTCCTACGTTAAAAAGATGACACCACCAGAAAAAATAGAAACCTCTCCTTCGGGGAGTGCTGCCCTCGACACTCATTGTGTATTCGACCCAACCAGACCTCCAACCAAACCTCAATTAGGCAATGACCAAACCCACTACCCAGGAACTCAAAATAATATTGATGAAGATTCTTCCATCGCAGCCATGCCAGAGACTGTTGACGGTGGTCCAATTCAGGAAAACCGAGAAAATCAGGAATTGAGGCTTCACCAGAATGTGGAGGAACACGGTAGAAATAGTAAGGAGATAAAATGTGACAATTCCTGTGAGGATGGACTCAATGCCTCCAAAGAGCCAAAGATGGCGAACAAGCGAGATAACCGAATGTTGGTACAACGTAAATATAGGAGCAGAAGAGGTTGCCGGATGGAAAAGACCAGACCCAAGGCGCTGGAGAAACAGCTGCAAGGCCTTGGTCTGAAGCTAGTTCTGAAGAAGGACCCAGTCAAAAATAAGCAGTGGATGTCCCAGAGCCCCCTCTTGCCACCGGATGGTTGCCTAGCAGGCGAACATCATGGGCTGCTACTCTCCCTGCCAGCTATGGAGAAGCAAGGGCATACTCTCGTCAATGAGCGTATAGAGACTGACTTGCACAGGACCTTTGACTCCATCGTGCTGCAGTCCCAGCCACAGCCTGTTGAAGAACTCTTCTCAGTGACACATGGGCAGTGCTGCGGAAATGGGAATGTTCACGCAATTGACATTTTGGTTCCCTCAGATGGCAACGGGAAGCCAAAGAGTAATTTTTCCTCAGCCAATGGATTTGCTGAAAACGTAGAAATTTCTAATGCCACTTTTGGAGTATCGGGAAGGAACAACGGAGGTGTGGACCACTCGGTGCCGGGCAGAAAGGGGAGTTTGTCTATCGACAACGTGAACCCGTTTAGGAATAATGGCGCCATATCCTCACATGCTGCCAAACCCTTAATCCCATCATTGGGTAAGATTATACATGTGAACCTGACCTGTGATAGTAATATATATTTTTTAGTAAATGAAATAGTGCATTTATAAAACAAAAAATATTAGAGAAAATAAATAATATCTACATATTTAATTTGTGAGCATAACAGGAAACGTATCAATATATATTTCCCTCAAATATATTTTCTCTCATATTCCTCCCCCTCTGTAGGCGCAGGCCCCCCAGTTCACTCCTTCCAGTCGGCGAGCACCCACCCCTCTCCGCCGAAGGACAACGGACCCCCGCCTAGCCAAACCACGTCCAAAGGCCCCACCGCCAGCGAGCGCTTCTGGCTAGTGGCCCCGAGGACCGTGGAAAGGACCCTGAAGCTGACACCCTTGAGTCCAGGTCAGGCGGTGAAGTGGCCCCACGGTGAGCAGCCCGTGGTGGTGCTGAATCACCCAGACGCCGACGCCCCCCAGGTGGCCCGGCTCATGGAGGCGGTTCACAAACACAGAGGGGACGTGCAGAGGGTGGTGCTGTCTCGCCAAACACTGGACGCCATCTCCTTGGCGGTTCAGGGCGCCAGGGCTATGGCTCCACCCTCTCGACCCCCATCTTCTGGACCCCCACCCAATGGACCTCCCCCACCCTCCTCTGCGTGGCGGCTGAGTTCGGTGCGTGAGAGGTTCATCTTGAAACTGAGGCTGAGACGGACGAGCAGGAGGAAGTACCAGGTAATCCATGGTGCGTGCGATACGATGGACCCCGTCATTAAATTCCGCTGCTGGTTCTGTGGACGAGTCTTTGTGAGCCAGGACATGTGGATTGCCCACCGGCAGCGACATTTTATGGAGTGGAAGAGGCCAAACTGTGAAAAACCTGAAATGTCGCCCACACTGGAAAAGTACACAGAAACATAACGTGATATTGTAAGAGAACGGAAAAAAAAAATGGTGACTTGTTTTTCTTTTCTTTTTTTTCATGTCTTAAGTGCAAACTAATTATGAGAAGAAATACATTGTCAAGCTTCCTAAAGAATTTGTATACTCAGGGTCATTTAAACATTAGCTTTTTTTCCCATGTAGTTCGAGGGTAAATATTTTTCGAATTTGTTATAAAATACTGCAGTAAATTGGGAGTTGAAGTCATTGGTCTTGTATCGCTTTTATTTGGTCCCAAAAATGGCTTAGATATTTAATCTATCTACACTGTCTTGCGAGTGATTTCATAAAACACTTATATGCAAGTGCCATGCCGCCTCGATTTCTGACATGCGGGTCAGCTGTACATTGTGGTGGCGAGCATATTTATGTTTGTGGAGGAGGACACCAGGGTCCCCAATTTACTTGGAAAAACCAAAACTATTCGTTCATGTCATGTTTTTATTTGTTTATTTTAATCTTTTTAAGGTCCGTTCTTTATAAAAGTGGTCGTTGGATTTATTGAAATTCCAATGTATGTTTTGATTATATAATTTTTCTGTTGACAGTAAATAGTCCAAAGAATACGATGTGTAAAAACTAACCTGTGGTATGGAATGTCAATGAGTAACTAGAAAATATTTGGCTTTGCTATCTGGATTTTAAACACAACTAGTTCTTGATCATTTGTGATTTTCCTTTTTTTCTTTTTGTTTACTTGAAATGAAAAAAATCTATTTTTTTAATTGCACTATGGGAGATTTTCCCATTACCTCACCTTTTTATAAGGCCTATGACAATCTCAGCCAGTGTCCATCTGCTGTTTAATAATCCTTCTATATGCAGGACAAGGTAATTCAGCCAAGGACCATTGGACAAATTTAACCCAAACCATGTAGCCCAGCAGATGAGTGGATGCTCAGATAATCATTGTGTGTGTGTGTGTGTGTGTGTGTGTGTGTGTGTGTGTGTGTGTGTGTGTGTGTGTGTGTGTGTGTGTGTGTGTGTGTGTGTGTGTGTGTGTGTGTGTGTGTGTGTGTGTGTGTGTGTGTGTGTGTGTGTGTGTGTGTATGTATATGTACATACTTTTTTGTTTGTTACAAAGGATCTATAATTATACATACATTCTGAGAGGTACTGTACAAAATTTTACCTGAGAATTGTGGTTCACCAAGTGCCTAGTATTTTTATTTAATTTGCTATGCATTCAATCTGCATACAAATATGACAGCATTACATGTTAAACCCCATAATAAATGGACATAGTTTGTGAATTCATTGTTGTAGACACATTACTCATAAAACACGCAGTATCTTTTATAAAACAAAAACACAATTTAGAATGCACCTAAAACATTAATACATAGCTTTTCAACCCCAAACCAATACCATTCTTATTTCACACACTGCACTTATTTATGATTATGTATGCCTCTTACAAATGATTTACTGTATGTTCTGATGTCCACAGTAAACGGACACAGCGCTGTAATCAGGGCAGATCTCCATGGGATTTGAAGCTGTATTTCACTTGTTCTGTTTGATTCAAGTAGCGAGCTCACCCAGTCAAGTCCTGGCTTACTTGCAGCCTTGTGCAGCTATTTGAAACCACAGATCGCTGCTGTACTTTTAGTGGAAATCAAACTGAGGTATAGCCTGAGTGATTATCCCTCCAATTCTTGGCAAATGTTCCTGCATGGACCGCTTGAGGAGTTGTGCCCACAATTTGTAATCAGCGGTCTGATGCATCAGAGTCAATGAAGATGCAACTTTTGACCATGTCCCAGTTTTGTGTATGGACTAACGTTGTGTGACCACCTGAGGCCTCACTGGATGCTGTAGTTTGGTGATGTCCCTGGTGTTATTCTGGTTGTCAATCAGCACCAGGGGATTCTGAAGGTGGTTCTCGATGATTCTGGAGACGCTGTTGAAATGCTAAGGGAACAGAGGAGAGCGAAGTTAGACCCAACCGGGCACATTGTCTTCTTAAAGGACTATCCTATTTTAAATGCTATATGTTGGCGCAAAGACGTTCTTTGGACTTGTGTCTGACTGAAAGTTGCCAGCACTTACAGGTTAAAATAAATAAAGCTAAGGTAGGCAATTTGGTGAAACCAGCCAGAGTAAGCTAGATTTTGAAAGTATCCAACTGAAAATATCCCACCCTTCCCTTCAGGCCTCCCTCCAAAGCCACTCCCCCAAAACACATGACTAGAACATTAGCTTTAGCAGTCTGCCTAGCCTTGTGGAAGACTCCGGTCATGCACAATGAGTGCACAGGCAAAGTGTGCGCAGGTAGGTAGGAAGACAGACCGTTAGGGCCTGCAATCATTTAATTCGGGCCTGCATCAGCCACAAATACTAGATTTTTGTCAGCATTTGATTTATTGATTTCTGTCAGGAAGTAAAAATAAATATGACAAAAAATGCTTCTAAGTAAATTGCCTACCCTAGCTTTAACAAATCCTTTTCAGGTTAAGTGTAAATTAATTCAGACCAAATATACATTATACACTATACAATACACTATTTGCTAATAGTATTGAAAGGGACCATTGATCTGGCTATTTATTCAAGATTACATTCTTTCAAGAATGTTGTGGCAGTTATGTGTGTCAGACAAATTTCTTACATAAAAAAAATATCAGTGGTATGAACTGAAGAGTAACAAAGAGAAAACAACAGTTATAAAACGTAAGCTAAAACCCTTTAAATGATGAGCAAATTCAACAGTTAGTTCCGACCAAGTAATTTGATTGGACGAGAGGCATTCCATGAGTGCTGATATGGAGTATAAGAGCACTGGGACTTTTAACTATACATGTAACACTCCGCTTTACAGGCGTTTCTAATGACCGTTAATTACATTAAAGACTGTGAGCTGTTAACTCATCAGAACCACGCATGTCACCAAAGCGTCTGTCAACAGACTCTTATTTCAGTGGTTGCACAATAAATGAAAACATACAGATAACAGGTAACCTGTAGACCTACACAAAGTAGCAAGCTAGTGTGCAGGAAAATGTTTGTGTTGCTTGGCAACAGTCCAGTCCCAGTCCTGTTGCAAATTATTCGTGTTGGTGGAGCCAAATAAATGATGAAATAAACAAACAAATGATATTCTGTTGTTGCTTATTACTGCTAACCAAAAAATAGCGCTTGTAGAGCTGTTGTGTTGGAAACTTGGCCTGCGGCTTCATACCTACTACAGAATCACAGCCGTGCTGATATTCAATATAACAGCACAACCTCAAGTGTGATATTGCTTAATCAGGAACCTATCATTGCACTGCACAAACCTCCTTTCATAGCTTTTCTTCACAGAGCTGTCCTTTTATGTACCTGGACAATCCAGAACAAACCAATCTGTCTTTTAAATATGAACTACTTCCAATTATCCCAAAACCTGTCTTATCATACCTGCTCTCCTTTCTTCTCCCGTCCCAGTGCGTACTGCTGCGTCGCTTGGATGAACCGCACAGGGATGTTGTACACCTTGCCATTGTAGAGCACCACCAACGTGTAGGGCTGTAGCGCATCCTGCCCAGTACTCTTCCTCACTAGGAAGGAGCCATCCTGATCCAGGGAAACACACACCTTGAATAATCACATAACTGTTTTTGGTTCATGGCTTGTTATGATCAAATGTTGTAGTTGAACAACTGTATGACTGCGGTTATGCTGATCTTTATAATATGGTTCTTCTGACCCTATTGGATTGAATCAAGACCTCTTCAGCAGTCTTGCGGCAGCACGTGTTGGCGTACCAGGGTTGTCTATGAATGTCTGACTTCTGTAAATCAAAAAGAAAATTAATTTCACAACACACTCCTCTATACAATATATGTATTGTGAAACCATCAGGTTGTTATGAGAACAGAATTGAGAAATGGGTTAACCTTGTCCATGTCCTGCAATCCATTTGCAACCATCAAACTTAAATCGGCTTGTCCTAAGATAGCAGAGAAAGTTACATTTCTGCTATCCACTCCAACGGTCAAAGATGAGTTTTGGGCATTGTCTTAGTGGCATGACCCTAGGAGGTTTGGAGGAGCATGTTGTCCATCCGAGAGAAGAGAAGGGTCTATTACTTACTGCGAGAGTTCCATATTTGTGGAAGAGGAATCCTACAGTGTGGGGGAAAACAAAACCAGCGTAACCTCTCTTTCATACGTCAAAGCAAAGCCAAAATGTCTTTGTTGAACAGCATCACATCAACTCGTTCTGATGGTGCTGCCTCAGAACTACCCAACTTTGTAGACCAACAAACTATCTGTAATATAACCTGAATCTGCTTACATTGGTTCTCTGAAATCAGCTGTAAAAGCCTTGGGAGGCGGTGGCTGGCCATGGTTCATCCTAGGCATTGTTTGACCTATAGGGATAAAGAATTAATTTGGTTTGTTATTATAAAGATATAAAAAACATACTCTCTGGGCAATGGTTTTGGTACTAGTCGTGGGTCCTTCTCAGTCCTTAGACTTTAGAGAAAATGCACCCAAATGATCAAAACTACTGAAATAGTGGTCATAAACTGTGGTTAATTGATCTCTGGAATTAGATTTGAACGTTTTTTTTCATGTGTAGTTTATTTAGAAAATACACAGCAACAAAATCCTAATTCCAGAGATGTATTAGCATTAAAGCTTTTCCTTGTTTTACATATAAATGAATTGATCAATGATGAGTATGGATTTTGAAGGGTTTATTTAGTCTAACGCTTACTGATATCTGGGTCAAAAGCTTCATATTCATTGTCCGAAGATGGTTCAAGGATCTGGAAAAAGAAAAAAACGAAATATCATCAACATCATCATCTTGTAGTCCAACGATAATTATTACATATTTACTATTACATATTTACAGACTTAAATGTTAGTGAGATTTTTCAGTTGCTCTTACTTACCACATGCGGGCTGATGAGTCTGGAGAGGAAAAAATGAAATGTTGGTCCAGTGATACAAAATACACCATTTATTTTGTACTATTGGATGTAAATTGACTGTGGTAATGGAAATCAGCTTACCTGGTACTGAATTTTGTTTGCAAAGGTTGTGTTTGTGTATTTGAGGCAAATCTGTCATGTAGACACAAGAATAATTAGTTTCAGGTGGATTTTCACAATATGTCAATATATGAATGGACTTGCAACAATAAAAATCATAAATGAGTGTGAAAGTCACCTGCTCACTGGAGGAATATACTCCTTTAAAAACATAGGACCAGATGTCAATTTCAAAGTTATTTTTTTGTTATTATGTACGTTTAGTACTATTATTATTAGATTAAACTGGATTTACCTCTTGGAGAGAAACTTCGTATACATCTAAAACAAAATAAAGTCAATGATAAAAACACAAACATCCATCTTTGTCATCATTAGTTATCTACCAAACTCATGAATCATTGCATATTCATGTTCATGAATACCATAATTGTAACTCTAGCCAATGCTAACGACAGTTAAACTCTTCGTTTTTTTTTAATGCACACCCACATTGTAGTTTAAGTAGCTGTTTCTGTAGCTGTTTCTGGAGGCCATCCTCAAAAAACAAATCTTGTTTAGGATGTATCATTGAGTTGCTGTTATTCCAGTGTTGTGATTTCTCTACAGTCAATGTTATTATTATGCACGTTCCACCGACTGGTGGTACATAATAATGTGTTAGCTGTGTGTAGACAGGAAGTGCAACTTACCAAAACTACATGGGAGTTTCCGCAGGGGTTTTGACACAACAGGGCTGCTATTTACTCCTGTGACATGTATTAGAGGAATTCAATTCTTATTGTTATTCTCATTGTGTTGATACTGAAGTGTTGTTTTCAAAGTGACACACTGTAATGTATCTTACTCGGTAGCAGTTTCGCTGTAGGCTTTATGTCGTTGTCTTGGTTACCCATCTCTGGATCAATGTAATCCTCCTACAACAAATTAGCCCATGAATAAACCTGGTGTGCCAATCGGCCCCTTGTTTACTACAGTTTCTCTTTAAAAAGAAAGAAGAAAGAGGCAATCGGTTCATGTGTGAACCCAAAAAAGCTTTAACACAGCTTTGAAACAAGCATTACCTCATTGCTGGCCATGTGGCGTAGCTCGGGGCGCTGTGGTTTGGTGGCCTTGGTGGTCCAGGGCTTCCTGGGAAGCTGGTCTGATCTATTTCGGCAGCTGTCTGGAGAAGGGAAGCAGAAGCATGCTGTGATGCATTTGCATAAATCAACAGTGTGAAGCCCCGCTTCATGCAGTTTTTTTTTTTTTTTTTTTTTTTTTTACAGTGTATGGGCAGCAATCTGCGGTGTAGGGAATAAAAAAATTAAAAAAAACCATATTTTACAAGAAAAGCATGGTAAAGGAGTGAGGGTGTTATAGGAAGGTGTTCCAGCTGCTAGTGCGTGTGGCTTATTCTCAACAGTGGTGACAGCCAGAGGCCACTTGGAGCTTGGTGGAGGCACCACTTTTGTTTACTCTTTCTTTGCTTTTACTTTACTTCTGTGTTTAGGAGTTGTGAGTAGTTGTATGTTAAGCAAAGGAACAAGCAAAGAAAGGGATATTTATTTTTTATACAGACAGAAAATGTACTGCTCAGGTGGAGTTACTCACCGAAATAGTGGTCCCTGGAGAAGGGTGAAGAGGACAATGGGGTGAAGACTTGGTGAGTAGGAGGAGGCTCGTAATCATCAGCATCTTCCTTGGGCTCCTCATAGTCGTCACTCTCCTGTGTCAATAATAACATATATTGATCACATTACCCTTTACCATATTCAGCTTTTACTACTACTACTACTTGTACTTTGGGAGAAGAAGAAGAATTATTATTATTATGATATAATTATTAACAATTAATAAGAGAAGTGCTTGTAATATTTGAGAAATTATTTAGAAATGTTGAGCCTTACTTACATCAGACCATCTCTCAGTCTCCTCCACATGTTCCACTGGAAACCAAAAAAGGTAATACAGGTAGACATCTTTAAATGGTCATATGAAACTGAATTAACAGCTTAATGCCCCAGACCCTTTCAACGGTTCCTTTTTGTGGAATCTCTCGCTGCTTGTGCATGCCTAACATAACACGTCCAGACAGTGTATCTACATGTTGTGCATGATCACTCACACTAGTTCAATAGAATGTGTGGGAGACCATGCGACTAGTCACTTCCGGTCTGAATCTGATTGTCACACAAGTCTGTGTAAATAGTGTAGTGTGAAGCATCTGAGCATGGAACTATTGTAGTATTGTATAATTCCTATTATTAGGATTATTTAACATGTCTATATAACTACTTTCCTATGCTAATAGCAGTAAATCATTTTTACTTTTTGTAAATATTTGCTAGAATAAATTGAGGGAATATTCTCAATGGGGAAGATATATCGTGGATGAAATTTCCTATACAACTGATCATTTTCATCGATTTATTTAGTTAAATAATATTTAATAGGAAATATGATGTAGTACTTTAATGATTTAAATAAAATGTTGAATGTGTATGATCAAAGGGCCGATGTTACCTGGGTAATCCCTGTCTGGAACTTTGGGGCCGGGTTTGACTTTGTGTCTAAAGGGAAAAAAGATCATTTGATAAGCAACCTTTTCTTTCACACTATCATGTAATGTATGTTTCGATTAGGGGTCTGTATATATTACTATATTGCAGTTTCAATGTTGTCTTCCTTTTTAGAAAGTAAAGTAAAAAGCTGCCGTTAATTCAGTTTCTTCAACTGCTTTTTCAGTGTCTATTTGAAATAGAGGAAATAGAGGAATCGGCCTTTTCAGATACACATGGGTGCACCCAAATATGATCTTTACTTTGTAAGGGGGAGGTTGAAAAATAATAATCCGAGAATGTGTTACAAAACTCACCGTCTCAATTTGTTAAGGAGGCTGCCTTCATTCTTATTGATGTCCTGAACAATTTTCTGGAGTTGCCTAAAAAAATAGAAAATATCATAATTTATCTTCATTGCCATCAACTCCTATCTAGCAGCGTTACTAGCAGGTAGCCACCCCATACGTTGCAGTGGACAGTCACAGGAACAGTTTGGGTGTGTGGGAGAAGAAGTTACCATGAGTCATCTCTAACGCCACGTTTCACCGTACGCTTCACTTTTATTTCAAGCTCGTTTAATAACTGCCTAAAGGTTTTTTTTTTATGAACTTAAAAGCTACGTTATTATTTATTGCCAGCAAATTATTTCTCTGTAGTGTCAACATTGATAATTGCTTGCTACAAATGTGAAATGTAACTTTTTTTTAACTTAAGGTGGTACAACATGAAGACCTGTAAATTGATATCACACATTACATTCAACTACCATATAGGCCTAGTTCAACATGACCTGCATTTCCAACAACCTAGGGGGTTATTGTAGTTTTATATTCATAGTTAACCATCATCAATCGGAGAAAGAACAGAAATAAGGGTCATAATCTTACCGAAGCTTTGCAGTAGCAGGAGCAGCAAATCTACTGAATTGTTCCATACTCATTTATAACTTCAGGCTTAACATACTGATCTGAAAAATGTTTCATAATAGCGAATTGTCTGGCATCTGATTATCGAACAGTGAGCTGCATGAAGTCAGTCATTACTTGGTCATAACGTGGGGTGGGATTCATTAAACCCACAGCTGCAATTATCACTTCTGCTTTCCACCCCTGTGCTTTCCCCCCCCCCCCCACCCACACACACACACACACACACACACACACCCCCCCCAGAGATGTGGGGCCCCACTACCTCAACACAGCAAATACTTGTTACCACACCTTAATACATTCAAAGTTTAAAATTGTGGGCTCTCAACTCTCTTGTAGTACTAGTATTTTAAGTCCAAGACAGTGATTTATGAAAATATGCACATGCAACATTGAGCATCATATACACTCTAATGGCACAATAGTGAATACCTAAAAAATGGAATAACTTTAATTATAAAGGTTTAGGTATTACCATATTAGACATTACTGAAGATAGAAAACCATATTTCATAATAAAATAAAACCACTAAAGGAAAACCTGCCTTTAAGCCAAGCTAGTGAAATACAGCACATTGCTGCTCACCTTCTTGCAGGGTAGGGAGTGGGGCTGGTTCATCTGCTATAGGGACAGGGTGACAGGGGTAAAGGAGATGGATCTGCACCAGGCAACGTCAAGGGAAAACCTTTTTGGTATGCTTACAATCATGCTAAAAGCCTTTATTTTTTTCAATTTCAGCAAAGCTTCCAACCGTGACATTAAAATGTGTGTGAAATCAAATGTTATAAGGCAGCCCCATTTCCTTAATACTCATTTAAATCTGACTTAATAAAGATTGGGTATTTGCTGTTATATTGATGTCATAAGTAGCCTATATCGTCCAATAGGTAGCAGTAATGACTAGACTTTGACATCCTCTAGCCAGTTATCTCTGTGGAAGTAGTAATGTGTTCATTTGCAACACTTAATTCACCTTTCTTTGAGGAAAACTGCGTGACATACTTGCCATTTAATGTCTTCTTCGTCTTTTCTGTGCTGGAAGCCTGGTTGAATTTTTGGGGAAGCCATGGTGAAAGGATGAAATGAAAGTGTCAAAATACCATCCATCCACTCGTTTTGACTGGGAATGGGCAAGAAGACTTGTATGGATGTTTTTATTGGACTTTATTATTTGGAACCCAAAGAAGACGATTCACAAGTACCCCGAGTACCCCGAGCCACAAATATTTGTTACTTGTGCTTCGTAAAATGATATCCACACGGCAAATTCACGATCCACAGACACCCTTTATCTTTTTCTGGCGTTGCAGCAATCCGCTTCGGTAGGCTTCTGTACTTTACCAATTACATTATCGGCAAGAAAAATAAAATGCCGTTAATTTTGTTTTCGACAAGACTATAAGAAATCAAATTAGGAAGTCAGCTGCAAACAGTGAACTCGATACATTTAATCATCCATATTAAATAAACTCCTGCCTGGCAACAACAAATCCAAAATAGTTATTTATTTGGAAGATGTACAGAGGAAAATGAACCCCCCCCCCCCCACCTATATGGTTGTTTATATCAGTGTTTAAATTAGAAGGCAAAGTCGGTATTTAGTTACTGGTGCTGATGTCCGATGTACCATTACTGGAAGTGAGTGACCTCCACACATCCATACAGCAATTGTACAGATTTACATTGTGAATACAATCTCTATTCATGTATGACAGGTCTTGTGCGTCCAGTACCAAATCCTGATTTTGTATGCATCACTTCTGATTACACAGTAGGAAATGACCCCCTTTCTCTCAGAAACGTTGTACTCTTGACTGAGTTCTCACTGAGAAGTCAGTGTCTCTACTTATCCTGGAAGCCTGCTTTTCTTTTCTCAACAAAAGCAGTCATGCCCTCCTTACGATCCTCCTGGAGGGACAAACACAGATGTCAACCGTTAAAACATAAACCTTAGAACAGTATTGCTAACAAGCTAGTAACCTCTCAGACCAGACCCATTACATTACATTTATTTAGCTGTCGCTTTTTCTAAAGCCACTTAAAATAAGTACATTCAAGATATCACCCAAAAAGTGCAAGAATCTTTTGAGTAAATACAATTAATCAAATAATCAAACTGCTTTAGGTTAGACAATAAAGAAACAAGAGCTAGAAGGTTTTTATTTTATTTGTATGTATACTAACCGTAGCAAAGGTAGAGTGGAACAGCCGCTTCTCCAAACGATTTCCCTCGGCCAGTGTCAGTTCATAGGCTAAAACCACAAAAATAAACAAAGTTAAGCAACAGCTCAAAATCTGTACTAATATAAATGTTTGTTTTTAGTTGGTTGGTTTGAACTTAAGCTCCAGAGCGATGCCACCCACCGGCGTTGACGGCCTCTTTGGCCATAGCAGAGACTAGCTTGGAATTGGCTGCAATTTTTTCCCCACACTTGATTGCTTCTGGGACCAGTTGATCCACTGGGCAAACCTTACTCACTAGGCCTGAATACAAAACATAATACAGAAGATTATATTTAAAATGTAAATGTATTATTTAGCATCTTCAATAAAAAATAAAATCATTTTAATATTTATTACTGTCCTGTACCTTTGCTGTGACACCCACAATTCCTTCTGGGATTAACTAATCTTACCTCATCTTGATAGAAACTCAAGGTTGAGTACCATTTAACTACAGGTCAAATAAATATTACAATACTTTCAACATTTTGAGATTAACCACACTTTTTTAATTCAATCCTGTATTTTGGCCGCACGTTCTATTGTAATGTCCGTCTCGCTTGACTGCTGTGGTCCACCAAAACAAAATGCATCCCTTACCTGACTGCTTGGCTTCCTGAGCATTGATCCGATCTCCAGTGAGCACCATCTCCATAGCGAGGGACTTCCCCACCGCACGGGTCAGACGCTGTGTGCCCCCCGCACCTGCAGGTCAACACAGGTGAGATGAAGCAACACCTGGATTGGCACTCCATTAATGCACAGACTAATATATAGACAATTTGAGAAAGGTGGTGTTATTTTTTAATTAATACCAGGAATGGTTCCCAACAGGATCTCTGGTTGTCCAAACTGAGCCTTCTCCCCAGCATAGATGATGTCACACATCATAGCCAGCTCACAACCTCCACCCAGCTACCAAAAATAAAGAAACAAATAATTTCATGATTATTGGTGACAATGGACATTCAAAATAATAAATACATTTCCTGTCAAGCATAAATTAAGTACTGTCTTATCTTAATAAATACATACATTTACTAAAGAGTAACTGGACTTTATATTTTAAGAAATTGCTCACAGCAAAGCCATTGACGGCAGCGATCACAGGCTTCTTGGACATAGACACTCTGTTCCAGTGAGCCAGGAAGTTACCACCATAACACTCCTGGAAGGTCCTGTTCTGCATCTCCTTAATGTCTGCCCCCGCTGGAGAAAAAAAAGATTACAAATACATATATTACACATTATAAAAATACTCTTCTTAGTTGATGCTTGAGTGGTGAAAACAATCATCCAGCTCTTCATGCGCCCCAATATGTGAGGCGTACATTGTAGTACAGACATAGCAGTACGTTATAGGCTACATTGTAGCTTATATGCAGTATAGGTCAGTGTTCGGTGGTCAGTTAGAATGTATACAACAAGACTGTAGACTGGCGTACAGGCACCACTACACTCTTTCCTCACCAGCAAAGGCTCTGTCGCTGCCCGTAATAACAACAGCACCGATGTCTTTGTCGGCTTCGAAGGCGTCCAGAGCCTTCCCCACCTCCAACATGAGTCCATCACACAGAGCGTTGAGGACCTTGGGTCGGTTGAGTTGGATGAAACCAACGTTCTGTTTCTCACCACGCTTTTCCACCACAATGTATTCATACGTACCACCACCTGTGTCAACACAACAGAAACAATTGAAGCTTTTTATTTCAGCACCGCTTACACACACATACCGCAAGACCTTCATGGTGTGGGACATATTTGATTAGAACTGCCATGTTTGTTGTTGTTGTTGACAGTCATTGACAGTTGTGTTTTATTACAGTAACTGGTTGTTGTAGTATATTGGATCCAAACAAAACTGCACTCCATCTCATATACTTAAACCACGACTTTCAAGATGTGGCTGTCAACCAAATAGTCAGGTGGCCTAATCAACTGCTCTGCTCAGCTTTGACTAATGAAGTCCAACTTTAACAAAAGTCAAGGTTAATTATTGAAGAAGCGACATTTTCTTTTATTTAGTATGGTTTGTTGGGGAAAGGCCAACAGAGCCCAACACTTCTAGTGTGTGGTTTCCAAAATATGGTAACAGAGAGTATCTCTCAGGGATCATGTCGACTTAGGTATCCTACGGTTAAACAACAAAGTGGACAAACTGTTGACTGTGCAAATAAACACATTTTAAATAATTAAACGAGTAGGATACTTGCTGCTTAATCTTATTTACGCGTCGCACAATCATGACGCATCTTTTCTCCAAAGACATTACATGCACACATCCACATAAGGTATGACATTATACACACATACCTGTGGTGTATTTGCGTGCAGCAGAGACAGCAAGCGGGGCTGTCCTAGCAGACTTCAGGAGCAAAGCAGCAGATCGGCCTAATAACGCCATGGTAGCAAGGACGAGATGGAATGAACTTGCGTTGTTGGGGGCTTCTTCGTTTTGTAAAATTAGAAGTCATGTCCCAGCTTTTAAGACTCACTACCGTCACCTACTGTATTCCGAAAAGAAATGCACTCTTGCCAGTGGACACCTGACCAAACCACACACAGAACAATCTATATATTACTACAAAATACACTTTACATTTAAATACTGCAACATATATTTGCTTATAGTTATTTGCTGCTTATCAACTGAAATGTAGGTAAAAATAAGACAATTGATGTATACGCCTAAACCAAACATGTTTTTGGTATGACCAACGTTAGACCAGGGGTGGCGTTCCATACGTTATTTCTAAGCTGATATGCCAAACCGAGCAATTTATTTTGCATGATCGCTGCTATGATTTCCCCTCCCAAATCACATTGTAGCATTCTGAACATACGAGTGGTCTTTAAAGGGTCGACTATACGTGGGGGCGCGCAGCGCGCTCAAGGAAGCATCCGTGTGAGCGCGCTTTAGATCACCCTATTTCATCTGTGCCGTCTAGTAACCATACATATACATATCCAAAGAGGATCGAAAAAAGGTGAGAAACACCTAGTTGCTTTGATATATGGTAGGCCTATGATATGATCGATGTGTTGATCATTCGTGTTGATGAAGTCTATGGATGGTATGGTGAGCTAATTTGTGAAACAATGCATGCATTGAAACAAACATGCATCCCCTTGTTGAGGAGAGCAGACTGATTGCTGTGAACATGTTTTAGTCATATCGCAGAGACGTGGATTTTTCTAGCCTATAGCATACAGTCGAAGGGGCTAATTTATGTTGTTCTACCATCAGCGTGCCCCATAATGGCCTACTCCGAACGATTCTAATATTTAATAGTAGGCTATATTAGGCTCCTCATATTAGGAATTGAAACACTGTTCAAGCTGAAATACAGAATTAATTTAACAGAGAAATGTAGGCCTAGTGCCAATTTATCTATGTAGACTATGCTACAGGCCTACATCCCATTCAAAAATGTATTGTGTAAACATTCTCTCAATCCTCTCAATGTTTTTTTTTTTATTCTAGGGCCTATTTAATGTTTATTCTAGGCCAATTTATCAAAGTGCATTAGTGAGTGTCATAAAAGGATAATATAGCCTAGGCTTTATTATTTTTTTACAATGATAGAATGGCATGTCTCGTCTCATTTGTTATAACAGGATTTCCCGAGATGAAGATGATGAACCAGTTGTGGGCGTCTTGCTGGACGTGTCTTCTCCTCTCCATGTTGCTGTGTGAGCCCGTGCTGTCCAAAGGAGGTCGCGGTGGCTCCAGGGGCTCCTCGCGAGGCACGTCCTCGCGCAGCTCAAACGCGGGAAAATATAACGGCGGCGGGACGCGTTCTCGTTACAGGTCCGTGGGACGCTCGTCTCCAGTGCGCGTAGCGGCAGCAGCGGCAGCCGGGGCGGCGGTGGCAGTGGCGTTAACGGCAGACGGTTGGTACGCGTCCGCCTACCGCCGTAGCAAGACGGACACCTCGGAGGAAGATTTGGATTATTACAGCAACAACACCAATTATTTTGACGCTCTGATGTCACGATCAACTCAAAACGTGTCATCGCTCACCCAAGTTGTTTCCATTATCATAGCTACATTTTCTCCAGCATATGGAGCGATTCTGGACAGTATATTTTAGTAAACACTCTGCCGCTGGTTGGTTCTTCTGCTGCCCTGTAAACATTGGACACCTGGCCACCACTGTGGACATGCGTAGTGTGCATCCTAAGGAAGCTACACACAGTGACACGATAAGTGTGTCTTACATTTTTTTCTTAGACCTTTAAATATATGCAATCTAATTGGCCAAACATTGAGCCCCCATAACATTACCGCCTACCTGAAGATCACCCTTGAGATTCTTTCGAAAATGAGGTTCACGGGAACAAAAAAGTTCCCTTGTCAACTTTTGTGACATTTTTCCCCCCAAATAAAATAACTCATTATCAGTCGGCTTCTGGTAGCCGTTTTGTTCTTACTCTTTCACATCTAACACATTATTCTATTCAACAGCTTGTTTATGTGCACTTAGGCTATTGACAACCTCACATCTATGTCGGAATTAAGTTATACTACACTGTGGAGTACAATTTGTACCCATATTCATTGCATTAAAAATTTACTTCAGTGAAAATTTATTTCAGTGAAACCCATCACCATCAGTATACCTTATATATATGATTATGTAATGATGCCTTCTTCATTAATACGATTTTATTATTAAGCTGATATTTCTAACTTCAATTGAGCTCACCATGCATAGATCTTAAATTAGTACACTTAGGACAGTAGTTTTATGAAAGGAAATAGTGTTTAAACCAAAACACAAACGGCTGTTGCCTTTGTGTTTGAGTATTGTGCCAAAATGCAGTGTCTAGGACAGTTGATCAAGCCAGAGCAACAGACTGTTTCTTATATGTATTCTATTATGTGTGATATTAGGAAAAATAATAATAAAAAAATACACAAAGCAAAGATGATGTACACATTTATATAAAGATTTTATTATTAATTTGTCTATATGCAAAAAAAAAACCACTTGTTTGTTTAAACCGAGTCAGACGCATGTTCTTTACCCAGAGCTGACGTCATGCATTCCCATAGGGAGCAACCACACGCCACCAAACGACCCCTTTAAAAAAGGTTGCAGGGGAAAGGACTTTGAAAAAAGTCTCCAGAAGTTTGTTTATTTTTGGAAGTGTGTCGGGTCAGTCCAGCAACACCTGGCCCAGCTCCCCTCTCCTGAAGGCCCTGATGAAATCGTAGGCCGCTGCTGTGTAGTTTGGAATCCTGATGGTGATGTTACCTATGAGGAGACACAATAACTAAATGGAACAAATACATTTCTTCACCTCCACCAGTAGATATATCCTTCCACAAAGCAAAAATAACCTATAAGTTGCTGGGAATATTCCCCTTCAAATCCGTATTATACTTGTAGTCCTATAGTCTTAGATGTGTTTTGCTTATTGTTTTTTCAAGGATCCCCATTAAAAAACTCACGTCAACGAGACGGTTTGTCAAGAGTATGTCAACCATTTGAGTTATTGTGGTCTTCAAAATCCATTTGAAATGGGATTTTCAAAAGTGTTTTTTAATTTCTTTAATTTTTAGAAGGCAGTAGAACTTTGTTATAACAATATATTATATATTTTTCCTTACCCACTCCGGTGATGGCTTTAACCCGTTGAGTCTTGCCTAGCTTAACAGCAATACGCTTGAGAACATGTTGAATATCATCACTGGGATCCCCAAGTCCATACTTCTCCACGTAACTATGAGCACACACACACACACACACACACACACACACACACACACACACACACACACACACACACACACACACACACACACACACACACACACACACACACACACATTAGAACAACATAAAGAGAAAAATAGAACTATAAAAAGAGTAAGAAATGTATGACGATGAAAAAGGAAAGTTCTTACCTAAATTTCTGAAGCCTATTCAAAGAATACAGCAAGTAGTCTGCAATGACATCTTCACCAACTAAATGATCTAGTATAGTTCCTATGGGGAAAAAATAAGAATATCAGTTTACGCAAAAAAAACAGCAACATTAATTCATCAATTAAAAGAATAATGTAAATTAATAAAATAATTTTTCTTGCAAAATATTTCAGCAGAAAATCTTACAGATAAGCTCCACCACACATGTACTGTAACTTACCACACAAAGCAAGCTTCATACCAGTCTCAACGCTCTCAATCTTAGGAGGCAGGACTCCTGGAGTGTCCAAAAGGTGCATGATAGGTCTGTCACACACCTAAAAGGAGAGTATGGCATGTTTAAAGATGGCAGAAAAATAAAAAATTGCACCCCCATCCACCCCGGTGTTTAACTACATGATCTCTCTGATGTGTTTTGTGTTTCCTTCTTCATCCTCTGAGGCATTACAATTCTAATGTTGTTATTACATGAACATGCTTGGTACATGCATACTTCATCTTCTGTCAGGCAAATGCAAAAACTATATTTTGGACAAACCTGAATTCTGGTCAGGACAGCTTTGGTTATACCCGGCTCCCCTCCCACCCTAGATGCACGACCTGAAGAACAAAACATTTAAACACGATTTCTTAGACATTGCATGATGCACAAGACATACATTAATTGTTTGAAACCAAAGTCGGTATACCTTTTTTCAAATATGTTCTTCTTAATGAGTTAATGAGCGACGACTTTCCAACGTTTGGAACCCCAATCACCATCAGGCAGTAACTTGAGTTCTGAAAGTTTAATTACAAATGAATCAGTGTGCTTATTTAGGGCTCTAGGTTTTAAAAAAAGAGAAGGAACATACCTCATCTCGGTTAAAGCGTGGTTTGTTGTTAATCAGCTCCGTCACCATGGGAACCAGCTACAGCAGACGAACAGCAGAACGATACTCATATTAGTTTAATATCAGATATATTTCTTTCAACCCCAACTGTTATCAGATAATAAGATATATATGCTCATCTCAAAACTAGACTTCACTAGATTAAATGTTCTCAGTCTTGTGAGACTCTAACGGCTTAGTGGTCTTTTTTATTAAACCCCACATCATTTTTAACCCTGACCTTTTTGATGTTTTCGTCTCTCTGTTTGAGACTGTCTGTGAAGAGTATGTTCCTCACCCCGCTCCTCTCCAGCTCCTTCACCATCCTCTGAACAGCAGATGTTACTTGCAGATGTTATTTGTGTTAATAAATGCCCTACTTTCTTTACATTTAATAATTTAACCATTTAGCTGATACTTTTAGCCAAAGTGACTTACTGCCAATAATCAAAGCATACAATGAAAATGGGATTAACTAGAACAATTCAAAGCGCTGCACAAGCTTGTCGCTCAAAACAGGTAGCTAAAGGAATCAGAAAGATATAGGCGAGTTTTCTGATATATTAGTGAGTGGGATTGTGCATTATTCACCAAGGGTGAGCACATTCCTTAGTGGAGAGAAATTGAGAGTTTAGCTGCTGTGTTCAGTACCTGTTTAGTGGATAGGTCAGCCAAATCCATCTTGTTGAGAACAAGCAGGTGTGGCCTCACATCAAGACTCTCCTGGAATAGAGGGTTTCTTCCAGAGAACGGGATGTGTCAAAGTTAAAGAAAGGTGGCATATAGTGAAACAATATCATTATTTGCCTATTAGGAATGCACAAATCCCTTTTCAATGCTAGTACTAATAGTACTTTTTTTTTTAAACTTTATCTATTGAATAATTTGTCTATATATTTTTGTCAATAGAATAATGTGAGGTCGATTCTACAAAAGGATATTCTGGCATCATGGATTTCTATAATGCAGTCCACATTCTTGATTGTGGCTCTCATCTGCTTGATTCCTGACATTTGGGAAATAAATATTGACAAATGAACAATTAACACACACTTAATCGTTTTAGTAATATATGAGGGAATATAATTAAGAGGAAGAGCATGGATTAATTGTCAATTCCAGATTTGGGGGCACGGCAGACCATAGAAAACATTCATGATGGTAATGGCATTGTCAAAGATGTAGCAACATGAAACAACCTTGAGTATTTGGGTCCAACACAGGGTGTCAAACTAAAACATGCAAGCTTGGACAGCATATATAAGAAGAGCCCAAAATAGGTTTATATTGATAGAAGACGGTTCGATTTCTGAGTTAATTGTATGGATATTAAAAAAATAATTGATACAGTTCAAATTTGAAACATTACTGAACCTTTTGCCATGTGTCCAGGAAACCAATGGGCCACCTCACGCTCGCCAAAGTCAAAAAACGTCCGGAATATCGCGGCATTACGAAGACCATGATACAGTTTCATGCTTTTCTCTTGGCTATGGAAATTAATTTGTGAACATGTACATGAATGACCTGACAAATAGACCGATTCAACACTAAAGGCAGTACATTGCACTGTGCACACTGTTTACATGCCGACCACAACGTCACGCTCCTCCCTCCTACTAGGTAGTGATAATACACTTCAAAGTACGTAGCGCACTCTGCTGGTGAGGCGTGGGAACCCGGGTGACTATAAACTAGTTAGAAATAAGTTTCCTGCAGTTGTTCCTTTCTTCCGCTCGTTGGTTTCTCTACAATATTCTGCATTATTGCTATATACCACTTTGTGTTGTGTGTCAGTGTGTTGCTTGATTAATAAAACATAAATTGCCAGATTATATTAACCATACCGTTGAACTATACAATTACAACATGGTTCATTTCTGCCACATCATAATTTATAATGAAATTATTTATTCAATAGAAATAGAATGCTGCTTAGAAATTAATGGAAATAAAATGACAGTGAATAGAAATGCTGCACCTGAATAAATCTTCTTTAATAATATGGATTATGGAATTACCATGGTACAAATATTTGATTATTTCATTATTGCAAATGCATATAATTACAAGTTCAGTTACAATCAACACAATCAATAAATGAATAGTAAATGGATCACAAATAAAGCATAAAGTGAGTTTTTCAATCTTAATCTTATTCTACTCTGAATGTCTGTAATTGGATTATAGTCATTCACATACAGGTGTTATTGTTGTATTGTACATTCTTTTTTTATTTAGCTCACTCACGCTGATTGCACTAGCTGCTATTTTAGAGCCTTCACTATCATAGGCTCGTGCTCATGCACATCCCACTGATTGGCTGACATCAGATCAAATTCACCAGCCTCAAATAACCACAGCGGACAGCAAGCATGATCCCATATCAGTGGACGTTAAGAGAAAGCACTTATAACGAGAGACATATTTTGAGACAGTATTTATATGGACACCATCATAGTAATTAGACAACCGTGATGTACCATTCTATCGGGAAATAGCCCAACCCTAACATCAATCCATTCTCTGAAACGTGATGGTTGGTATTTCTATCATTACAGAATCATCCGATTTAATAACAATGATAAACCCTTGATTTGTTGACTTCTTTGATCCTCTTTTGTCACATCTTGTGGACATTGAGGTAGAGAATTGTTTCACTCCAATATGGATAAAATACCAGCTCACATGCCTCATCCTCCATAACATCAACGACGAGGCGTTTAAAGCTTTGAGTGGAGAGGCTCTGGGGGGCCGGTGGAGGAGTAGTGAGAGATGAGGCGGTCAGCTTCCCGCCAGCCAGACAGCAGGGCTCCGTGGACAGTGGAGTAGTAGCAGTGGTGGGTCGCTTCCCCAGCAAACAGCACCTGCAAGGGCTTCAGGAACAGATGGAACAAAAACCACACAATTAGTTTTTAAAACCCCAAAATGAGCTGAAGTGTGTGAAATGGAGAGATTTCACACATATCTATTTAATAATTTAGCCAAGACTTTTATCCAAATCAACTTGCAGTGATTGTTTTTATACACATAATGAATGAGCAGGTCTTGCACAAGGAGACCTACAAGTAGAATGCAGACATTGGGATTTGACCTGAGAACCTTTCGCTTGGGAGTCACACACTCTAACGGCTGACTTGACTGTCCCACCCTACACCCAGGGTCTCTTACCGGAGACTGGGAGGCTCCCTTAGAGGGCAAAGGTTCCATCAGGTTGGCCAGGTCCTGAGAGGAACAGCTTCTCCCTGGGTATGTGTACGAGCCACAGGTCCAGGGGTCCTGGAACCACTGGGAGCGTAGCATCCGCCTTGGGGTGATAATCGGGTTCCCTAAAAGGACACAAAAGACAATTTAAGCGACTCAAAATCAACCGTCAGCTCTGAACTGCAGCTAATACGGTCATTGGAAAGTAGCATCAAGCTTAAAAATGCATGTTTCTTTGTTGTTGTAGTATTTCGTAGGTTGGTCTTTGGTTTTTTTTAGACAGACTGGTGGTTAAAAGGTCGGTAAGAAGGAGGTCATGTGAAACTCACCGGTGAACGTACGGATGAGTTGTGTGACTGCATGCATGACCTCTTGCTCAGGAAGTGTCTCCATATACTCTGACTCGTGGCCGGCAATCCAGCCGCACAGAACATGGCCATACCTAGAACAAGAAATGGTGGATTTCACAATCAGCACGTTTACATGCACACAAATAAACGAATCTTAATCTTATTAAGGCAATCAATCATAAGGCAGTCATGTAAACAACTTCCGACCACCAAGTAATCATTTTGTTTTATTCCCGGAGCTAATTTCTGTTGAACACTCTGATTATGTGCGTGGCCATTAAGGATTTTAGTAATGTTATCTTAGTTGATGCACATTAAAGGTACCGTCCTACAGAGGGTGCTATACTGTATTTGATAGTATTGCAATATTTAAAGTCGCAATATTTACAGAATCCGAATTCATATTGTATCCACATTGTAATACCGTGCCGTGTGGTCCCTGTCGATTCCTGTCCCTTTTTGCAATGTGAACATGGTAATTAGTATGTAAATACCTGACTCAGGAGTATGACTTGATTATTCGGTCTTATTTTAACTAAGTTGAGCATGTTATTATTGTTGAGTTGAACACGTCTTTCCGTCTAGACAGAGGTTAAACATCTCACCACTGACCTTTCGGTGGGCGTGAGCACGGTGAAGCCAAACAGCTTTCTGATCCAGGACCTCTTCACATCTGCTACTTGATCAACCAGATCTTCCTGGAATGAATTGTTTAATCAGGCAATACGGTCTGAGTTTGAAGCTCAAAGCATGCACGTGAATAATGGCAGGCTTTGTAATGGCTGCCATACCTCGTCTTCCCACAACAGGCAAATGACCTCGCAATCCACATCCCACCACGGAGAGTCAAACTCCACAAAGATTTTATTGTTGGTTCCGAAACCCATTCTCTGCACAGAGTGCAGCTTGTGCAAAGGGAGAGGAGGACTGAACAGTGTCGCATGGTGCCTTTTTAAGTACCCTGTTAGAATCATACAATAGCAGAGGAGGGATAGAATGAGTTGAATTGAGCTTAAAAAAATAAAAAAGGTTATTGGCCCACAAACCAGATCGCATTTTTGTGTTGACGTGTGTAGAACCAGAGTCCACCTAGGGGCACCGTGACGATGACGTGATCAGCGGTAACCCTCTCTCCATCCTCCACCTCCACGCTAACCGGCCGGTCGGCCCCCTCTGTGTTATTCCAGCGCACACAGCTCACTGGTCGTCTGTAGGTCACCAACCCCCCGGGGAGCTCCGCCATCAGGTTTTCAACCAAACCTTCGTAGCCTCTGCAGAGGAATGATAAAATTGTTCACTGTGACTACTGCAAACATGACTTGTTGATTCCAACCCCATTGCCTGTGTGTGTGTGTGTGTGTGTTTATCTGTGCTTGTGCGCGAACGTGTGTGTGTATGTGTGTGTCTGTGCTTGTGTGCGTGTGTGTATATTTAATGTACTTACTGAGTAAATGTGCAATCAAGTCCGGGTAGAGTCTTGTAGAGACCGAAGGCCCCTAGGCTGACCTCGTCCATGGTGTGGCTGCCGTTGACGCTGCACTCCAACTTCAGCTGGTTACTGATCAGACACATCCACTGGGCCCGTGTCCGGGCCCCCTCTGCTTGCCACTGCTTCTCGGCTCGCAGCCGCGCCTGAATCCACACACATATACACACACACACACACACACACATATATATATATAGTTAGTGGCCCACAGTGGTAGTGAGTAGAGCTGGAAATATCACATTGTCGTAACATTTTAAAATATGGATTATTTCGAATCTTATATAGCGTGTAGGAAAGCACCAGCACTATTTGACTGCATTGCATTTTGTCCTCCAGCAGCGCACAACTTCACTATACTAACAAACTATACACTATTTTACTCAAAATAATCGTGATCATTATTTTTGGCCAGGTTGCCGACTAGAGACAGCTCTAGTAGAGAGGGGCCTCTTGTCTAACTGTACCGTGAACTTGGGGTTACCATACCTCGGTACGTATGAAGTCTCCCATACTGGAATGTGGTTCCACTCCCTTGCTCGCAAACTCTCCGGCTTCATGCAGAAGCTCAGCAAACAGGTCAACCGCGGGATTCATGTCCTCTGCCTTGAGCTTCTTACCTGCACAGGTCCCCAAAGCTAACATTATAAGCTACTTATGATTGCTAACATGTTATACAGTATGTGTTTGAGAACAGTTCAGACAAGCATCACATAGTCATACACTCAGAATGGATATACAACCATCTTCTGAGAGCCAGGGGAAAACCTCAAGCATTAATGGCACAAAGAAGAGCAACATTTGAATAAAGAGACATGTAGGGGCTTAGTAGCCTGGCATCGCAGACTCATTTGCAAATGTGTATTAGTCTGGAACCTATCAGTTCGTTTTTGATTTCCATGGGACGTTATCAACAGCTGCAGACCAAAAAGCCTCTGGACACAATTGGATAGACCTACAACAAATTAGAGCAATGAAACGCAGCCATCTTGGTTGTTTGTGAAAATGCCTCAACGTCAATCCCATTGGGCGCTCTTCTGTACAGTCATCTTATCAAATCTGCCCCATATTAGATAAATGGCTGTGATTGGCCCGGCCCGAGCCAGGGTTGCTGGAAATCACTCTGACTGGGAGGTGGGCCAGAAGCATATGGGTTCCCAGGCTATGGGCTTAGGGGGGGTGAGGAGGTCCAATTACATTTGGGTCGTATTGATCATCAAACTACAACGGTCACACTTACATTATAAAAGAAATGTCCTACAATAAATGATTTGTCATTACCTGAACTGCTGAACCAGTTAGTCACCCAGGGCGGGTGCCCTCCGATGTCCACGGCCTGGTTCTCTGGGTTGAGAGCCTCTGGTTCCAGAAGGCCGTACTCACGAGCAAGGCAGAACACTGGGTTCTCCTCCGAAGGACCATGTATCCAGTTAGCCCCTATCTCGATGATGTTATTACCTGCACACAGGAGTGTATGGAGTAAAAACGATTATCTTAGTGTAATTATATCTGACATGGCTTTGACAATGACACAACATATAACAATACCATAATTATAACATAAGAAGAAGAAGAACTGACAGTAAGGACAACAATAATACTATTGGGACTTGTAATATCGAAAAGAATATGACATGAAGCTACACATTTGCGAAACCCCAGCTTGTAAACCGCTAATCGTTAACTCGGCATATCTCCTTGGACCATATTGGACCCACTACTCCTTACATACAGTACATTACGTGACAGGGCCACAAAGCGATCCTATTAAAAACTCTGTAGGAGTAGAAAGCTCGCCTCATGTATATTTTTATTTGTGAATTAGGGTATTGGAAAAGGCGATCCGCATGGTTCAACAGGCATGTTATGGAATGTTTACGTCAATGTTTCGATCAACATGTGACTTGAAATAAAATATTGCCTCCTCCAGTAGCAACGTTATGGTCAGTAGCCTACACCGCTGCATTGGCACCTGGTAATAATGAAAAAAGTATTCTTTATTTGAACCCGTGATAGGCTATATCACGCAGTGTTGGGTCACATAAGGAGCTACACGTAATTCCCTTCTGGACACCTCCTTCAACATCTAGCGTTCAGAGACGCTCAAATATTCTCTATCAGGAGGCCTATTTAGGGGTTATTGAACTTGCCGAATTTGCCCGTCTTTATCCTTCCTCCACTTCTTACAGTTGCTTCGAGGATTCGCACGTTATGAAATCCATATTTCACAAGTTTTTGTGCCGCTGCAATGCCTGATATTCCTGATCCTATTATAACTATTTGTGAGTCCAATCCCTGTCGCGACGCCATTGTTGTCTAAAACGGTTCTCCAAAACTTTAGGTCGATTTACGTGATGGGTTGAGTAGTGGCTCTAGTGCCAATGTAAGGTTACACGCCTTGTTCCGCCTTTGATATACTTCCGTTTTTTCATTATTGTTTTTTGGACACTAGATGGCGCCATTATGTATTTTTTAACTGCGTGCTTACGTGTGTGGTGTTCGTGTGCGTGCGTGTGCGTGTTTGTGAGTGTGTGTGTGTGTGTGTGTGTGTGTGTGTGTGTGTGTGTGTGTGTGTGTGTGTGTGTGTGTGTGTTGGCATTCAAATGTAGTGGCTGCTTGCCTTTCAGGTCCAAAAATCAGTTCCCCAGATGTTAATGAACATAGTTAGGCTATAGGGCCCTAACCTGTGGGAAAAAGGAACAGCCATTCCCAGAATGCGCTCTTGCAATATCCTGAAGGATCTGACATCAGACATCCACCTCTTCCATGGGAACTAGCTGGCAAAGAGGGTCACTCAGATGAACAATGCCAAACTGTGGACCAGTGAATGAACTACAGGAAACAACCACGATAAAGCTTGTTTTCATGGTGGGAATAGCCTGAGGCATGAAGTTGCATTGTGGCTTTTTCTTCATCATATTTAATACTTCGAAACAAACAGGGCAAACATGTATTCATTACATAGTAACATGTCAGAAGTTACATTAGAAAAAGGCTCTGTAAAATAATGGTAGGGGTACAATATTGTGTACAGGTTCATACAAAATGTAACTATATTAATGCAATGATTTTATTTTTAATCAGAATTATATGCACAAAACAGAATACAAATTCAAGATTCTTAAATGTATTCTATGAATGCAATTTTTTTAATGATCGCAGACTTTACGTGTGTGGATCTCTATAACAGTAAACTAGCAGCAATATAGTAAGGTCTCTCTCACGCAAACACACACACACACACACACACACACACACACACACACACACACACAGTGCAAGCCTGGAGGCACTCCTCAATTTAAACCATGTCGCTGGAGTGAACCTTGCCCTCGAGTTGATGCAGGATATTTGACTTCAGAGCGGTGTATCTGCAGAGAGAGAGAGAGAAGGACCATGGTGATATGGCCTGTCACTCCTTGTCATGCATACCTACAGTAGTCACTCGCAATACCAGATTTCAAGGTTGCAGAACTGGGATTGATACGACCATGTCGGAAAACCGAAAAACAAACTGACGCTAACTACGATAAACGTTGAATTCAGTTGCCGAAAAGAATATGGTGCATTGTTTGTGGACACCAGGGTTCAGTAACAAGGTGCATTGGGAAGTCACTGCCACCTTCAAACTTACTTCTTGGTCAGTTTTGATATCTCCCGCTCCTCTTCCTCTTTCAGTTTCTCAACAAAGCTGTCTAGAACGGGGATCTCAAACTTGATGTACTGGGCCACCTATGGAGAGGAGCACTGCATTATGGTCTGAACAAGAGAGTGGACATCAGCCTCTAGCATCACACTCGAGATTAGACCAGAGACCAGAGATTATTTATCCTCCCATCTTTGGAATGACATAAACAAGGTCAAAAGTTAAATTCTACATAAGCTGTAATTTTACTGTATCTGTTTACCTTCAATCAGTCAAAACCACAGTGTACAGTACACATTATCATAAAGCATTGCTTTATAAAGCAAGATAAAGCATAGCTTTATCTTCTCCGGACATATGTTACAAGATGTAACAAGTTTAAAGTTTCACATGCAACAATGCTAGGTTTATATTTCTCACAGTCGCCCATCTCGTCCCTATTGTTACATTAGCCTCCAAAACAGGATCTTACCTCAGCGGCCTAAAATTAACTCCAATGTCTATTGTTGGTGTACCATGGACTGTTGTGTGTCTATATTTAGGTGGGATACCAACACAACACACACGAAACGGGAACTCAGGGTGATGAGAGAGACGGAGAGAGAGTGAGTAAGCTAAAGCTAACGAGAGAGGGCGTGAGAGAGAGAGTGAGGAAGAGAGCGCGAGAGAGAGAGCGAGCGAGAGCGCGCGAGAGAGAGAGGACGTGAGGAAGAGAGCTAGAAAGAGAGAGGGCATGAGAGAGAGAGAGGGCGTGAGAGAGAGAGTGAGGAAGAGAGGAAAAGAGCTAGAGATTTAGAGATCTAGAGAGCGAGAGAGCGAGAGAGAGAGAGAGAGAGAGAGATACCCAGGCTCACATCGTAGGTCACTTCTTCTCCCAGGTCGGCCTCCATGATGAATATTTTGGATATTTGTTCACAGGGTCCATAGAGCACACGGGCAACTAGTGGGTACTCCCCATCTCTCAGATGTGTCCTCTCTACACACACTCACACACATACGCATGCACAAACAACCACACACACACACACACACACACATGCATAAACACACACACACACACACACACACACACACACACACACACACACACACTTACACATTCACGCCCATGCACACACACACACAAACACACACACACACACATACACACACACACACAGCCATTAAACACAAATATAATGGAAACACATTTTGTTATTTTGATGTGGCTTGGAGGATATGTGAAGGATTGATTATTTGTAAACTCACCACCGGACTCATGCACCATATAGAGAACAAAGTCTTCAGATTTATTCTCTACCTTTAAAGGAAAGGAAGAAAATACATTGTAGTTATACTTTAGCGTCAGGTATTCCTCTGTATAGTGAGCACTATTTGAAGCTCCTGGATGGGTTTCCTACCCTGAACTTATGGAGCAGCAGGTTCAGGACCTGTAGGGTTGTCATGGAGCTGTTGACACGCACATTGGTGACTGAACCGTAGGCTGGAGTAAACACAGACGTCTGAGGATGCACACACACACACACAACACAACACACACATGCACACACACGCGCACACACACATGCTCACACACATGCATGCACACACACGTGCACACACACATGCACGCACACACACACGCACACATGAGCAAGCACTCACACACACACATGCACGCACACCCATGCACGCGCGCACACACACAAACATGAACACACACACACAGACAAAAAAAGACGGTAAATTTGGCTGCAAGTTGAGAACATTGAACAAAATGTACCTCAAAGTGTCAACCTGAAGTATCTCCATGGTTTATGTAGGAAATCGCTGAAGGAAAGGAAACATCTGGTTGTTCCAAGCACAGCGTTTTGTGTGTGTGTGTCAGATAAGTGTGTGTACTTAACAAGTAGTGTGTGTGTGTTTGTGTGTGTGTGTGTGTGTGTGTGTGTGTGTGTACGAATCCTTGTAGTGTATGAGGAATCACAAGGACAATCAGCACAAGTTGAGGGTAGAATCTTTGTGTAACACCTTCATTCAGGGAACAAACGCATGAAACACTGACCAGCCATTGTCCCTATAATGTCTCCCACTCAGCGGACACACACACACACCCGTACAGGAAACCTCGCTGTGCCCCGCCACCTGCCTCCCTGCCTGGAAGAATGCTTCAACTGCAGGGTGTGTGTGTGTGTGTGTGTGTGTGTGTGTGTAGTTAATGTTTCTAGCTATAAGCCATATAAGCAACGACTCAGAGCCTCCAACCCCTTAAAAACTCAACTTCCTTTTTGTTTAAAATGATTCAGTGAATTTGATCCTCAGATCAATCTCAAAATGGGTTGATATTTAGCTTTTGCGCAACAATTCTGCAAAGATTATCATAGCGGACAATTCCCCCCGGACCCCCCTTACATGTGGCCTGAGCCAAAATGGGTGGGGAATTGGAAGAGGAGCAATTAATAATATATTTTTTTGCTTCATATAAAATGTATATACAAAATACAGAATTAATGAAAATTGAGAAAGGGGTTCGATGAGTCATATGTGGCCGGGAGGGCCCAATGAGTAAGATGTGTTAGGGCGTCTGCACATGGCTAGTTACATAATAACCTTGTGGTTGTAGAAGTGGCCGTTGATGGAGAACCTGTGCGAGCGCAGGCGCTGCAGGTCCCGGGCGTTGCTGTGCGTCTTGGATCTCCTCAGCACCTCCATGAAGGAGGCGTCACTCCGCGTCCGCAGCAGCTGGGGGGCCTTGTCGTCGTCGTCCTCCACCTCTAGAAACAGTGGACAAACACCCAAGGTAAAACCTGTGAGTCCATTCATAATTTTCTAAGTCCGTGTTTTTTTGGTGTGTGTTGTTATTTATTACTGTTTCCACTTTTGATGTATTTTACACAATTTACACAAGTTTTGCACACTCGGATCCAAGACCTGGCTCTTGAGAGTCTTCTATCTATGGAGTATCCACAGCTTACCACCGTTATTACTATTTAGTAATTGAGCAGATAAGTGACTTTCAATGATTCCAGATACATGTCATTAAAGAGAAGGATTGGCCCTTTGCGCAAATATGCTGTTAAGGCTGCAGGCATTGGGAATCAAATCCAGTATTACATCGGGAATCAATCCCAAATGTCCCATCTGGGATGAATAAAGTACACCTTATTTTATCATACATTTTGTCTAAAGCACCCTGACCACTACATCCTGCTTGTGGAATTTAGAAGCCTTGATACATAGTAAAAAAGTTATCATATTTTTTTGACATTTTTCATTGTGAATGGGGTAAGTCATTCTTAAATGGTTCATCATTAATGATCACCTGTCAATGCAATCAGATTAATGGAGCACAAGCACATGCGGATGTCATGTGAAATATGTTTAATCTGATTGATTTTAAGGCATTTTAACGCTAAGCTATTAAGATACGCTAAATTCACATGAGGCAGCTTCCCCATGAAAAAGACAAAGGCGTTGCATTGAGGCTGTGATATCCCAATTCTTGTGTGTATATTGTTGTGTGTGCCAAACATACTGTAGTGTGGGTTTGTTTATGTGTGTGTCTGTGACTCACTGGTTGGGTCTGGTTCAGTCTCTTTGCTTCCTGAGTTGTTGTTAGACTCAGCGGTCAACTGCTTTACAGCTGCATATTTCTCTTTCCTGTAAAAACATAATTATGTTGTTTAGGGTTGAATATTGTGTCCATAATATCTCAATATAGTTACATTTACCTTTTTTTCCCACACAGAAACATAAAAAAAACCGTCCTCTATTGAGAGTGTTTAAGAGTTAAACATGCTTAAGAGTGTCATCTCTATGGCGATGTAATACGTGTTTTGACGTCAACGGAAACTTTCCCACAGACTAATTTGACCAAATGGGGTTAAAAAAACATCACTGTCTCAAGAGTACATGCAACCAGGTTAAAAGGTACAAGCAACAAGATTAGATGTGATAAGGTTAAATGTAGTTGAGAAAATAAATCAAGATAATTGACTATCAGTCCTTCAGGTTATTTTTGTCATCCATCTGACCTGAGCGACCCCCCCCACACACACACACACACGTATGTGACCCGTTAATCCCATACCGGTTGAGTCCAGCAGCGGAAGGGCAGAATCTCTCGTTGTCGTCGTGCATCTGCAGTCGTATGGGCCTCCGCAGACCCCAGTAGATGTTCAGCAAGCCCTCCAGGATGAGCTCTCCCTTCTTCTACACACACACACACACACATACACACACACACACACACACGTGAACACATTCGAACACACAGAGATACACATATGAACACACACACACACAGACAAACACACACAAACACACACCCACACATGCCAACACACACACACACACACATATGAACACAGACACAAACACACACACAAACATATGAACACACACACACACACACACACATGAAAACACATAACCCCCCCCCCCCCCCCCCACACACACACACACATGAATACACACACACACACACACCCACACACACACAAACACATCACATCAGGACTTCTATTGTGAGCAGCTTTCCTGCTGGCAGTGGGCCTGGTCTGGTACTAGGTGTACGTGCTGAACAGACTGCTTGCACTGGACCTTACGTCCCACCCTGCCTGCAAAGGCTGAGGTGGGTCATGCCCCCCCCTCCCTGCAGAGGTACAGGGTGAGCTCACACACGTCACACAGCCATGGCTGCTTCAGGTCACGTATGCACAGATACGTCATATGATTAATATATGCATGAGGTCATTTGGAACTTTTGGATACCTGCTATATCACTGAATAACCTGAGCAAGGACGCATTAGCTCATATTAGAAACCATGTAAGGTAATAAACGCTATCTAAGATGTATATCCACACAGAAATATATATATATATATATATAACCTAATACTTATTTATTGCTGTTATCCAACAGTGAGTGCAAACAAAACCGTTGCAAATCTGTTAGCTTTAGATAAGGTACAGAGACAGTGGGAATCAGACATGTTGGTGCTTCCACCAAAGAATTGCAGGCTCCTCCAGTGAAATGAGAATCGTTGTCCAGTTGCTGTCCCTTGTTTGATCTGCTACGCTGTGTGATTATGATTCATTCAATTCATACCAATTTGCAATTATAATACAATTCTTTTCAAGGGACACGCATGCACGCACGCACGCACGCACGCACACGCACACACACACACACACGCATGCACACACACAAGGGAGGCTGAGGAAGTAATGTGATTGGCTATGTATTAACCACCGCTCTATTCCACTGGTAAGATCCATGGGATGCTAAGGAGCTACGCAGAGCTTATTGAGATAAACTAATTATTCTGGCTGCTTGCTATTTTTCGTCCTTCTCCTCTTCAGAGGCTGGTTGTTGCTTCCTTTGTTGACAATGATTTATGTTTGACATCGTTTATTTTTTTTTTACAATTCAGTGTGGAATCGAATATTATAAAGAGTATGAAGTTGCATGAGTTACCTCAGATCAGAAATTAGGGTTTCTATCAGTTTGTTTTGTCGTCAAACGCAGTTTCACTTAACTGAAGTGTGTGACTTGTATGGAAACACATCAGAAACGTTTTTCAGAATAATGGAGAAAAAGTAAAGTTAAAGATAGAATGTGAAAGAAGCAAGGGGAGGGGGACAGGGGGAGGTAGGGGAGGGAGTGGAGGGGAAGGGAGGGAGGGGAGAGGAGAGTGTGGGGGACATTGTCTTCTTGATTGCTCCCAGGGCTGCATTGTTTCAGGAATATAAACACCAGCTGCGCTGCTCAGCCCCTTACCTCGGTACACCGCCACTCCTGGGCTTCCTGCACACACACACACACACACACACACACACACACACACACACACACACACACACACACACACACACACACACACACACACACACACACACACACACACACACACCTACAACTGCACATGAGCTAACACACCACAAACACACACACACACACACACACACACACACGCTAACACTGTGAATCATGTAAATATGCTAACACACCACCAAGCATTTACATACACACACACACTCACGCACACGCACACGCACACACACACACACACACACACACACACACACACACACACACACACACACACACAGGAGCAAGCTATATTTAGTATCCCGTGCTTATCTCTCCCACACAGGCTGTGGGTATATAAAGGGCTGAGTCCACACACTGGTTTCATACTGACTGACTGAAGCATACTGGACATCGCTTCACACTGTCTCCAAATAAGACCAAACAACTACAGACTCAAAGGTGAGATTACTGTTTACATGGAAAACACTTTGTTGACTTTCACAAAACTAATGTTCGTTTAAAAAAAATGAAAGACTTTACTGCAACGTTTCATGTAAAACTGTAGTTGTTAAGTTTTGTGCTTGGATAGAGTAAAGTACATTGACGCTAAAATGAATGTCCACTTAATTGTTTTGGGAATCATTTTTTTTTTATATCTGCATTCTGAGGTGATTAGTTCATGTAATTTAATACAAGCAGTAACAAAGATTATTTGTTAGCGCTAGTATGTTTCTTAGATGGAGTTTGTCTTGATACATGTTCAAGCACTTTCACCAATCAAAGAACCAGCAGCTTAAGATCCTTGCAATAACATTTGTTATCCGGTTAATCTGAAAATTGCTTTAATTAGCTTGTTACCAGATGCTAACTGACTCCTTGTTGTCCCTACAGTATGAAACATAGATGGTCCCTGCTCCTACCCACCATCACTGAGGCACTGGAGGACCCCGCATCGACCCTACAGCTCCCCACCACCCAGCCCACCCCCGCCTCCCCGACCCCGGACGACTACATGGCCAGCATCCAGGCGCTCGCTCGGCCCCTGGAGGCCATCAACTTCGGACCCTTCAGGCTCCAGAGGTCGACCCGGCCGCGGCTGTTCTCCAAAGCCCAAACTAAGCACTCTGGAGCGGCTCTGCTTCCACGTGGATCCCCTCGCAGTTTAAGGACTGGCGGTGTGAGCCTACCGGCCGCGGAGAGGGTAACTCTCCGGAAAATGGAAGACAGAGACTGCAAAGGCAGGGACCCCGTGGACTGGCTGTACGGACAAGCACAGATGAGGACTTAATCGGGACTGAGTTTGTGATTTGACGTTTTTTTTAAGGCCAGAGACCATGAGGAAACTCACAAACAGTGGCTCTTACAGAGCTGAAGTGAAGAAGTATTTATTTCTATGCACACAAAAGTACTTTGTCTTTGGGTACATGTTTACAACAGCCTTTATTCTTTATTTTTTTTATATTGCTAATAAAACATAATATGGAAAATAAATGTTTTGACTGCTATTTTTTATACGTAATTAACATAAGATGTAATTAAGTAGTCCTAGACAGGAGTTTTTAATTGGATAATTTCTCTTAACAGCGCCAAACTGAACTAAGACCAACTATTATTTTTTAAGAAAAGTTATCAAGGTGTTTCTGCCTACATTAGCAGTCCTCACGTTTCTGTTTTTAGAGTACAGGTGCTTTACCGCCATCTAGTAGTTGCTTTACAGTCGTGCAGCAATTTGTAAAACATAATCTGCACATTTTCCAAACCCAACATATTTTACTCTGCCCAAGCTTAGATTGAATAAATCTGCTAAACAAGTCTAGAAAAGTATAATTTATCTCCGTAAACAACATAAGACAAAACTGTTCATACACCACTCCAATACAGCAATACTTGTCCCAACATGTACTCCATATATGGAACACTGACAATAAATGAGTCATTTCCAATTCCCAGTTCACAGGACCTAACAACACACACCATGTCTATCATACCTCAACACCTGACTTCTTAATCTGAATAATCACATGATATAACGGCATTGATGATATCTTGCAGTGCACTCCCATGACCTCCCACATTGAACGGGTTGGAAGCTATCTTTAAACGCAGAGGTGTTGACACCTGCATAACATACTGGCCTAAAATATACACCAAAAATGATTTTGGTGACCACTTACGACAAGCATTAAATAAATTCTGTCATTCACAAAGGAACTTGATCTCATTCACTCAGACATTGATCTCATTCAGTCATTCACACAGTAGCTAGACATTGATTTCATTCACTCAGACATTGATCTCATTCAGCTACTCACACAGTAACTAGACATTGATCTCATTCAGTCATTCACACAGTAAGTGGACATTGATCTCATTCACTCATTCACACAGTAACTACACATTGATCTCATTCACTTATTCTGACAGTAACTGAACATTGATCTCATTCAGTTATTCGCACAGTAACTACACATTGATCTCATTCACTCATTCTGACAGTAACTGGACATTGATCTCATTCTCAAGCATAGCTAATTACAGATAACTGTGTCCGTCCATCTACAACTATCTGAAATTACAAACTATGAGTTATTGAGCTGTGTGCACAATGTCAGACATTGGATACTTCAGACCTCACAGTATGAAGTACAACCTCATAGAGGACTTCAAGTCTTGGCAGTGTTTCTCCTGACCAACATCTTATAACCACCACTTGAAGGTGCTAACACACAGGGTAGCACTCAAACAGGAAAAGGTACTGAACGGGTAATTATTACAGATCTTATATATATAACTACAACCAGCAAGACATGCAGAGACCCAACTGAGCCCTGTTCAGGATGACCCCCCCCATGCATCTCCACCATCCTGCTCTCCCTCACTCCATCCCTCACTCCATCCCTCCCTCCCTCCCTCCCTCCCTCCCTCCCTCCCTCTTCGCTCCCCTTCATCTCCGTCCCACCAAGAGACAAGACAGGTGAGGTGTAGGTGAGCTGAGGAGGAATGTGCGTGGTGTAACCTCCCTCCCCCCTCCCTCCCTCCCTCGTCTCCCTCCCTCCGAGAGACAGTACAGGTTAAACAGTGGAAAAACACTTGATAATGTGCAGTATTGGTATGTATTGGCATACTACCACATGACGGATTTAGTTGCGGTGGGTTGGGTTGGGTTAGTCAATCATTGTAGTAGTTGTTGGGGAGGGGGGTGAGCAACTGTGATGTGGAGCAAAACCGAAAGTGTTTCACCTTTTCACTTTTTTACACACCTTGCCAAGAGGAAACCGTGGACGAGGGCCTATGGTTTCCTCTTGGCAAAGTGTGTAAAAAAGTGAACAAAATACTTCTCTCCCAGGTCTGGAAAATTATTTTACTTTATTTGTTTCCTCTTGCAACTTCTCCCAAGGTTGAAATGCTGAAGCAATGTTACTGATCTACTGATTACACTATTGGTCAGCATGTCCCCCAAGGGAGTTGTCTATAAAGTTGCCACACAGCACAAACAATGGTGGTTTATAAATGTGGATTCATTCAAAATCTTGGTATGTGAAATTATCTTCAATGGGCACACATGCTGCATACAAATCACTGTGCAACCTGCAGTGTGTGTGTGTGTGTGTGTTTGTGTGTGTGCGTGTTTGTGTGTATGTGTGTTTATTTAGTATGTGTGTTTTTGTTTGAGATGTGTGTGCGTGCGTGCGTGTGTGTGTGCATGTGGATATTTTGGCAAATATGTGGTCATATTCTGTCCGGCCCATATGACCAGTCATGCTTGTCTCTCTCGTCTCTCTGGAAAATCCCAGACATACTTATAAACCCTAATACTGCAGTACATGGCCGAGGAATGCACACACACACACACACACACACACACACACACACACACACACACACACACACACACACACACACACACACACACACACACACACACACACACACACACACACACACACACACACACACACACACACACACACACACACACACACACAGAGGGGACCCTTGATAGGGGGGACCACCACAGAGTCCTGTGGGGGAACTCCCAGCCACCAGACCCACAAAATACCTATCAAACAAACTAGCTCACTACTGTACACACCACTGGTGTTAATCCCACAACAGCAAAACATTTACCGTAGAACTGCTTTGCAAAGCATTCGACCATAGGCCATGTCACTCTTCTTCTATTCCTGTTGACGTAGCGCTAAGGTTTCTGCGGTTTAGGAACCACATTGCATCTTGGGAACTCGAGCCAGAATCGTCAAGTCTGTTCTCAGAGAGCAGCCACATGTGTCAACATGTGTGTGTATGTGTGTGTGTACTTAGTGTGCACACACTTCCACCCTCCAAAGATGTTCTATAGACAAGGCTGTTACGGCTGCCGTCGGCACCCTCATGTGTTCTGAGATGCAAGCCGAGGATTCGTGAGAAAAAGGAAGTCCCGCCCGGTTTCGGGAGGCGGCATGCAACCCTGTCTGGCCAATGGAAGAAGGCTGCCTCCAGTTTAAAAGGCCTAATTGATTGCAGCTGAAGGAGCTGCCAGACCAGATCCATTTTGTACCTGATTTTTGTGAGAGTGAGGAAGTGGGCCAAGGCTAGAGAAAAATCGTGTATAGTTACATTAGGTTCAGGGGTGCTGTGAGTATTGTATTTTTGTTTACCAACTACCTTAGTGAGAGAGGACTTTTGTTTAACCTTTTTGTTTCTTACAAAGTTAGCTACCGTTCCTTTTAAGGATCTTTTTGTTATATTCCGTTTTTTATTTCCACAGCACCCATCGGCCTAATCTTCCTTTGTTAACTTTGTCTTTTTAAAATAAATATCCTTTCAAATACCAATTACACCTGGTTTTATGTTTATGTCCTGATACCCCTAGCTACAGGACGTAACATAAATGGGGGCTCATCCGGGATATCTAAATTGATTCCTGGTGAAAGGATATTTATTGGTAAAGGTTAAGTGAAAACATTAATTGGTTATCTGGTGCAGCTGTCTTGGTGATTAGCTGTCATGGCTTCTGAGCGCTTTGACTTGGAGGCATTCCTAGCCCATCCAACTCTTGATCAAATTAACGCTTGTAGAAAAGATGAGTTAATAATAGTAGCAAGTCACTTCCAGATTCCGGTAACTAAAACTATGTTGAAAAGAGATCTTAAGCCGTTAGTTATTGCTAACTTGGTGCAGAGTGGGTTGATTGTGTTACCTGTGTCACGAGAGTTAACGCTTCCTGTGGCTGTCTCAGCAGAGACAAAGGATGTGCCGATCCTTCAGCCACAAGCAGTCTCCAGCGAGGTAGGTGGAGGCTTAACCACACCCTTCACGCTGCCGCGTTATGATCCATCCCCAGAAAGCAGTGCTCGTTCCAGGGAAGAGGCCCGTGTAAAGGTTCGCCTGGCCCGTCTCCAGATTGAGGCTCAAGAACGGGAACGTAAACAGCACATGCAACTTCAGCTTGAAATGAGGAAGCTGGAAGTAGAGGCTGATATGGCTGTAAAGCTTCGGAAGCTCGAGCTTGAAAGCTCTCAGGGGGCGGCAAGTGTAGCTGCTGCTTCTCAAGGTACATCATTCATCACATCCTCCACTCAAAAGTCTGCCAGTTCAATTTCCACGGCTTTTGATGTTAGCAAAAACATTGCTCTAGTGCCATTGTTCCGTGAATCGGAGGTTGACTCTTACTTTAGCGTGTTTGAGCGCATTGCAATAACGTTAAATTGGCCGACAGAGGTTTGGACTCTGTTGCTCCAGTGTAAACTCCATGGCAAAGCCCAGGAAGCCATGGCAGCGCTCTCTTTAGAAGAGAGTTTAAATTATGAGTCTGTAAAGTCTGCTATTCTGCGCATCTATGAACTAGTCCCTGAGGCATATCGTCAGAAATTTAGGAGTCATAGAAAGGCACAGAATCAGACTTATACTGAGTTTGCCAGAGAGAAGGGTGTGTTATTTGATAAGTGGATTGCTGCCTGCTCTGCTGATAACTTCAATTCTCTGAAGGGATTACTTCTGGTTGAGGATTTTAAAAGGTGTCTGCCAGAACGCATTGTGGTTTACTTAAATGAGCAGAAAGTAACAACTTTAACAGCTGCAGCAACATTAGCTGATGAATATGTGTTGAGTCACAAAACTATGTTTGCGCCTTTTCCTGACCAACCACGTCGAGTTCCTGTGTCGCCTCCCTCTATCCACAAGGCGCCGGGTGCGAAAAATAATGGGACGTGTTATTACTGTCACCTGAGCGGTCATGTCATTTCTGCCTGTCCGGCTTTAGCAAAAAAAGAACAATCTTCAAGGTTTTCCCAGCCTAAGGGCATTGGCCTGATTAAAATAGATCACGGGATAGAAACGGAGATTGCCAAATGCGAGGAGTTGGATGCCTGCTTCAAGCCATTTGTGTTTGACGCACGCGTTTCACTAACTGGCATGCCGGTAGATCAGCGCTCCGTCCGGGGGCTGAGGGACACCGCATGTTCCCAGTCAGTAATTTTGGCGTCAGCACTACCCTTTTCTGGGCAATCAGCTTGCGGATTCGGTTCAGTGCTCCGAGGCATTGAGATGGGCTACGTTCCTCGTCCAATGCACCGCGTTCACATTCAATCGGAGTTAGTAACCGGGTTCTTTCCTGTCGCTGTGTGTGCAGCTCTGCCAATTCAGGGTATCGTACTTTTACTGGGGAATGACATTGCCGGAGGTAAGGTCACTCCTACGCTAGAGGTGCTAGATTCACCTCTGTGCACTACGTCATCCACCGACAATTTGGCCACTTCTCAGGTGTTCCCTGCGTGTGTACTCACACGTGCGCGTGCCCGTTTGCTTCAGGGTGAAGATATTGACACAAATGTTTCAATAATGGATAGCATACTTATGCCGTTGTTCTCAGGTGAGGAGGCGGAGAAGCCAGCCACTGTGCAATCTCTGACTGAGGAGGTTGAGACAGTTGAGCCTCCCAGCTCAGGTTCGCTTCCAAATACACGCGCACGCCTGGCGAATGCACAGAGAGAAGATCCAACCCTGCAACCTTGTTTCAGAAGAGTAGTAGGTGACAATGGGAAAGCAAGTGTAGAGAAAGTAGCTTTCATGCTAAATAATGGCGTTTTAGTACGTAGATGGTGCCCCCTTCCAGATGATGATGCTGATTGGAATGTGGTTTACCAAATTGTAGTGCCTGCTGTTTTTAGAAAACAGGTGCTGTCCGTGGCACACGAAAGCAAATGGTCAGGGCACTTAGGAGTCACGAAAACGTACCATCTGGTCCTAAAACACTTCTTTTGGCCAGGATTAAAACGGGATGTAGCAAAATTCTGCCGTAGTTGCCATGTATGTCAGATAACAGGGAAACCAAACCAAACGATCCCTCCTGCTCCTCTGCATCCTATTCCTATAATAGAAGAACCATTCGATCGGGTGATAATAGACTGTGTGGGCCCGTTACCCCGCACAAAAGGTGGGGGCTGGCGCTGTTCTCCTACAGGAAGATGCGGACGGAATAGTGTTATTTTTCCAGAAAGTTTAACAAGCATCAACTTAACTATTCCACCATCGAAAAAGAGACACTTGCCTTGTTGTTGGCCTTATAGTACTTCGACGTGTATGTTGGATCTACCTCTTTGCCAGTCGTAGTGTACACTGATCATAACCCCCTGGTTTTTCTCTCCCGTATGTACAACCACAATCAGCGCTTAATGCGTTGGGCGCTGATTGTACAAGAGTACAACTTGGATGTCCGCCACAAGAAAGGTTCTGAGAACATAGTGGCTGACACGTTGTCCAGGTTATAGTTAAAATTGTTGTATATTGTGTATTGATGAGATTTGTTTGTTACTCAAACTGAAGAGTTTGTGTTTATGGGGGGGGGGTGTTACGGCTGCCGTCGGCACCCTCATGTGTTCTGAGATGCAAGCCGAGGATTCGTGAGAAAAAGGAAGTCCCGCCCGGTTTCGGGAGGCGGCATGCAACCCTGTCTGGCCAATGGAAGAAGGCTGCCTCCAGTTTAAAAGGCCTAATTGATTGCAGCTGAAGGAGCTGCCAGACCAGATCCATTTTGTACCTGATTTTTGTGAGAGTGAGGAAGTGGGCCAAGGCTAGAGAAAAATCGTGTATAGTTTCATTAGGTTCAGGGGTGCTGTGAGTATTGTATTTTTGTTTACCAACTACCTTAGTGAGAGAGGACTTTTGTTTAACCTTTTTGTTTCTTACAAAGTTAGCTACCGTTCCTTTTAAGGATCTTTTTGTTATATTCTGTTTTTTATTTCCACAGCACCCATCGGCCTAATCTTCCTTTGTTAACTTTGTCTTTTTAAAATAAATATCCTTTCAAATACCAATTACACCTGGTTTTATGTTTATGTCCTGATACCCCTAGCTACAGGACGTAACATAAATGGGGGCTCATCCGGGATATCTAAATTGATTCCTGGTGAAAGGATATTTATTGGTAAAGGTTAAGTGAAAACATTAATTGGTTATCTGGTGCAGCTGTCTTGGTGATTAGGTGTCATGGCTTCTGAGCGCTTTGACTTGGAGGCATTCCTAGCCCATCCAACTCTTGATCAAATTAACGCTTGTAGAAAAGATGAGTTAATAATAGTAGCAAGTCACTTCCAGATTCCGGTAACTAAAACTATGTTGAAAAGAGATCTTAAGCCGTTAGTTATTGCTAACTTGGTGCAGAGTGGGTTGATTGTGTTACCTGTGTCACGAGAGTTAACGCTTCCTGTGGCTGTCTCAGCAGAGACAAAGGATGTGCCGATCCTTCAGCCACAAGCAGTCTCCAGCGAGGTAGGTGGAGGCTTAACCACACCCTTCACGCTGCCGCGTTATGATCCATCCCCAGAAAGCAGTGCTCGTTCCAGGGAAGAGGCCCGTGTAAAGGTTCGCCTGGCCCGTCTCCAGATTGAGGCTCAAGAACGGGAACGTAAACAGCACATGCAACTTCAGCTTGAAATGAGGAAGCTGGAAGTAGAGGCTGATATGGCTGTAAAGCTTCGGAAGCTCGAGCTTGAAAGCTCTCAGGGGGCGGCAAGTGTAGCTGCTGCTTCTCAAGGTACATCATTCATCACATCCTCCACTCAAAAGTCTGCCAGTTCAATTTCCACGGCTTTTGATGTTAGCAAAAACATTGCTCTAGTGCCATTGTTCCGTGAATCGGAGGTTGACTCTTACTTTAGCGTGTTTGAGCGCATTGCAATAACGTTAAATTGGCCGACAGAGGTTTGGACTCTGTTGCTCCAGTGTAAACTCCATGGCAAAGCCCAGGAAGCCATGGCAGCGCTCTCTTTAGAAGAGAGTTTAAATTATGAGTCTGTAAAGTCTGCTATTCTGCGCATCTATGAACTAGTCCCTGAGGCATATCGTCAGAAATTTAGGAGTCATAGAAAGGCACAGAATCAGACTTATACTGAGTTTGCCAGAGAGAAGGGTGTGTTATTTGATAAGTGGATTGCTGCCTGCTCTGCTGATAACTTCAATTCTCTGAAGGGATTACTTCTGGTTGAGGATTTTAAAAGGTGTCTGCCAGAACGCATTGTGGTTTACTTAAATGAGCAGAAAGTAACAACTTTAACAGCTGCAGCAACATTAGCTGATGAATATGTGTTGAGTCACAAAACTACGTTTGCGCCTTTTCCTGACCAACCACGTCGAGTTCCTGTGTCGCCTCCCTCTGTCCACAAGGCGCCGGGTGCGAAAAATAATGGGACGTGTTATTACTGTCACCTGAGCGGTCATGTCATTTCTGCCTGTCCGGCTTTAGCAAAAAAAGAACAATCTTCAAGGTTTTCCCAGCCTAAGGGCATTGGCCTGATTAAAACAGATCACGGGATAGAAACGGAGATTGCCAAATGCGAGGAGTTGGATGCCTGCTTCAAGCCATTTGTGTTTGACGCACGCGTTTCACTAACTGGCATGCCGGTAGATCAGCGCTCCGTCCGGGGGCTGAGGGACACCGCATGTTCCCAGTCAGTAATTTTGGCGTCAGCACTACCCTTTTCTGGGCAATCAGCTTGCGGATTCGGTTCAGTGCTCCGAGGCATTGAGATGGGCTACGTTCCTCGTCCAATGCACCGCGTTCACATTCAATCGGAGTTAGTAACCGGGTTCTTTCCTGTCGCTGTGTGTGCAGCTCTGCCAATTCAGGGTATCGTACTTTTACTGGGGAATGACATTGCCGGAGGTAAGGTCACTCCTACGCTAGAGGTGCTAGATTCACCTCTGTGCACTACGTCATCCACCGACAATTTGGCCACTTCTCAGGTGTTCCCTGCGTGTGTACTCACACGTGCGCGTGCCCGTTTGCTTCAGGGTGAAGATATTGACACAAATGTTTCAATAATGGATAGCATACTTATGCCGTTGTTCTCAGGTGAGGAGGCGGAGAAGCCAGCCACTGTGCAATCTCTGACTGAGGAGGTTGAGACAGTTGAGCCTCCCAGCTCAGGTTCGCTTCCAAATACACGCGCACGCCTGGCGAATGCACAGAGAGAAGATCCAACCCTGCAACCTTGTTTCAGAAGAGTAGTAGGTGACAATGGGAAAGCAAGTGTAGAGAAAGTAGCTTTCATGCTAAATAATGGCGTTTTAGTACGTAGATGGTGCCCCCTTCCAGATGATGATGCTGATTGGAATGTGGTTTACCAAATTGTAGTGCCTGCTGTTTTTAGAAAACAGGTGCTGTCCGTGGCACACGAAAGCAAATGGTCAGGGCACTTAGGAGTCACGAAAACGTACCATCTGGTCCTAAAACACTTCTTTTGGCCAGGATTAAAACGGGATGTAGCAAAATTCTGCCGTAGTTGCCATGTATGTCAGATAACAGGGAAACCAAACCAAACGATCCCTCCTGCTCCTCTGCATCCTATTCCTATAATAGAAGAACCATTCGATCGGGTGATAATAGACTGTGTGGGCCCGTTACCCCGCACAAAAGGTGGGGGCTGGCGCTGTTCTCCTACAGGAAGATGCGGACGGAGTAGATCACCCAGTGTGTTATTTTTCCAGAAAGTTTAACAAGCATCAACTTAACTATTCCACCATCGAAAAAGAGACACTTGCCTTGTTGTTGGCCTTATAGTACTTCGACGTGTATGTTGGATCTACCTCTTTGCCAGTCGTAGTGTACACTGATCATAACCCCCTGGTTTTTCTCTCCCGTATGTACAACCACAATCAGCGCTTAATGCGTTGGGCGCTGATTGTACAAGAGTACAACTTGGATGTCCGCCACAAGAAAGGTTCTGAGAACATAGTGGCTGACACGTTGTCCAGGTTATAGTTAAAATTGTTGTATATTGTGTATTGATGAGATTTGTTTGTTACTCAAACTGAAGAGTTTGTGTTTATGGGGGGGGGTGTTACGGCTGCCGTCGGCACCCTCATGTGTTCTGAGATGCAAGCCGAGGATTCGTGAGAAAAAGGAAGTCCCGCCCGGTTTCGGGAGGCGGCATGCAACCCTGTCTGGCCAATGGAAGAAGGCTGCCTCCAGTTTAAAAGGCCTAATTGATTGCAGCTGAAGGAGCTGCCAGACCAGATCCATTTTGTACCTGATTTTTGTGAGAGTGAGGAAGTGGGCCAAGGCTAGAGAAAAATCGTGTATAGTTACATTAGGTTCAGGGGTGCTGTGAGTATTGTATTTTTGTTTACCAACTACCTTAGTGAGAGAGGACTTTTGTTTAACCTTTTTGTTTCTTACAAAGTTAGCTACCGTTCCTTTTAAGGATCTTTTTGTTATATTCCGTTTTTTATTTCCACAGCACCCATCGGCCTAATCTTCCTTTGTTAACTTTGTCTTTTTAAAATAAATATCCTTTCAAATACCAATTACACCTGGTTTTATGTTTATGTCCTGATACCCCTAGCTACAGGACGTAACAAGGCCGTAAAACTGGTTTTTGCAGATTATTTCTCATATGACGTGTACTGATTGTCCTTAATCCGGTAATTTTGTACACCCACCCATAAACTGTCAATCATCGGTGCTGTGGCACCAGCCAGTCCGATCGACAGCTATGCTTGAAGTCTACTGCAACACCTCCTTTGACCAAATGACTGAATGAATTTGTTTCATCGGATGCCAATGGAACACAAACTGAACTTTAGCTCTCTTTACCTCCTGGGCTCTCAGCTGGAAGTTCTTGCCCTCATGGTAACAGTTGTAGGTTCTGAGCAGCGAGAAGACGTCAGATCTGCAAGGGATAGGAAGGACCTGTTACCATGGAGACATGGGCTCCAAAGGGGGATGAACCCAATGCTATGCGGGTATTGGACATCAGTTGGAAACAAGAATATTGTTAAATAACACTTAATTGTATACAGTTGTGTCAAATTGTAATGACACTATTTATATTGAAATGACTCCAAACCACTCTTAATCTATAGAGATCTAAATCTATACCATACCATGAATTGAGACTCGGTAAGATACTTTAAATTAGAAAACCACAGCTGGCATCAGAAGTGAAACTTTTATTTTATTTGTTATTATAGGCTTACTGCAATACGTATACGTAAATACTCTGAGGAATCCGGTTCCAGTCCATTAAAGCCAACTCATAATTAGCCCGCTTCCCATTGTAACAGAATACTGTGTGGCAGGAACAAGTGCAGCTTTTGTGCACACAGGTGGGGCCGACTAGTGATATAATGAGAGCAGGCCTACCTGGCGATGTGCTTCTCCGCGCTGAGCTTCACGTAGGTCTGTCCCTCGCCCATTCTGATGTGAGCAGAGCTGCAGAACACACCACATGAATAAAACCTACTGGTTAGTTGTGTAGCAGACACCCAAGCAGGTGATTTAGTGATTCAGATACATTCATCACATTCATGAATACACACGGTTCAAAATGTGTAAAGAGACCAACCACTAACATGTTGTAGCATGTTGTCATTCATCCATCAATCACTTATTGATTGAATATCTTATTGTGGCATGGTTGTGACCGGATCATATCTGCGGTTTCAAAGTTGTTTCTAGGTTAAAGATAGACATTTTTGTCTTAAATGCTAATCTTTTATGTTTAGCGTAAGAATTTTGAAAGCATTGTTTACTCTATGTTGACTGCTATCCTTAGCAAAAATTACTAATGACTAATAACCCTAGGTAGGGAGGTGCACTTGTATACGGTAGGCATGGCACTGTACATCCAAATACACGATTATAACACTGAAGCGAAATGGACTGAATATACTTTATTCCTGTTCTTTAGTTTGTATTCACATATTTAATTTTGTTCTAGGTGTGAAGCAGGTATTTATACAGGCTAATTTGAGTTTTCTTTGGGTCTGTTACATTCAACATTTGTCTTTATTATTGACACATCTGAAGTAAAACCTGTGAACTTTTTTCTGAAAAGGCAACAGAGAAGGGGATCTTAAAATTTGTGCTTATAGTATATAATCAATACCCTCAAAAGAGTTCAGCCGGTGGTTTGCAAACGTCAGGGACTACATTGAACAGAGCCTGGAGGATTCAAGTAAATCACATGATCCTGTTGAGAGCCAAGAGGCTGAGACAGAGGCTACATGTTGGGGCATAGCTCCCCTCACAGCTTCAAATGACACTGTGGGAACTATTAACCATCAACCCCTGCAGCAAAAACAGGACGCTAAACACTCATGTTGAACACACTGTCCAATGCATGATGTATGCCAATAAGATTTTCACTGTCGTCTTATGTAATGCAGAATATAATGACGACAGAAGAAAACAAAAACAGATCCAGAAGGAAAACAGAACCATCCGATTCAACCAAGAAAAAATGTAGCCATGTAGTCCCCTAACATTAAAGGGGAAAATTCATGACTAAAAGGAGAGTGCAGCGGCATGGGGTTTTCCTGGCTGCGGAAAGCCCAATGCAGTGTGTCTGTGTGTGTGTGTGTGTGTGTGTGTGTGTGGGAGGAGCCTTACTATATAACAATACCATGTGTCCCAGAGAGAGGGAAAGTGGTGACAACAGCTCCAGCATGAGGTGCTATCTCCAGTCGCTCTGTGGGCTTGCCGTGTTCAGCTTCTGCTGTACACTCATCACCGGTAAGGTGGATTATAACCTTGTTGTTCACTTTGATTTCTTTCAGCTTTATTTCTCCCTTTTCTTTCTTTCTTTTATTTAAATGCAGGATTCTCACTTAAATTACAGGACAATACCGGCCTGTGATCAACCAGCTTCACTTAAACATCCGTTCCAAATTAATACGTCTAATTACTTTGTTTTGAGTAACGCACTTTGATCATAAAATACGAAAGTGCAATATTGCAGCTAGGTTTACATTCGTGGCAGTGCATTCACGCTAATTGCTCTTTGGGAGAATCGGTGCAAGGAAGTTATTTTGATGATTTAGTGAAGCCAGGATAGACGATGAGTTACATTGTTTGATCACAGACCGGTATGTCCTATAACAAAAGAAAAACAATCTCAACAATGTGAATTTAAAGTCGGCATGTGTATCCCTGCACTGGAGTACCCTTTGGTCCTTTTAACTATGGAAAGTGGGCTTTGGAAAATGCAATAATCAATTGAGTTTAGATTAACTGTTTAGATTGACCCTGTCCTGTCCTCCTCTATGTGTGTGTGTGTGTGTGTGTGTGTGTGTGTGTATGTGTGTGTGTGTGTGTGTGTCTGTGTGTGTGTGTGTGTGTGTGTGTGTGTGTGTGTGTGTGTGTGTGTGTGTGTGTGTGTGTGTGTGTGTGTGTGTGCAGTACGAGAGACAGAAAGCACATATGTCCCAGGAAGGTGTCTGTGTCCTGTGACCAAGAATATGGTCAGGGGGATACTGAAAGACCTCACCATCCTCCCCAAAAACCCCAACTGTGACCGAGTGACAGTCATGTAAGTTATGGATCTCAAAAAGAAATACACACATACACACGCACACACACGCACAGGCACACGCGCATGCACAGGACTGAAATATTTCCAAGCTGCTTACTGTTGCGTGCCTAACCAGTGGTTTAAACGGACGTGTGTGTGTGTGTATTTCAGAGTTGACCTGAAGAACGGTCAGAAGGTGTGTGTGAATCCCAACGCTCCCCTGGGGAAGCGCCTGACGCATTGCTGGAAGAGGTGAGACGTTCCATACAACATTTCACTCTTTTGAGATAAGTGTACCACTCTGGACACTTCAAATGAATAAAAAATATAATGATATGGCCTGCTTAGATTCTGGAGCTTGCAGTAAGTGTTCAGTGTGTTGGACGTTTGACCAATGGAAAAACCATGACAGAGACGATCAAGAGCTTATTTGTTGAGGGGGTTTGTGTTTCATCCTAAAGAGAGTGTTGGTTATCTTCTGCGGTAACACTTTACCATAAGGGTACATTCATTAACCATTCATTAACATTAGTTATTGCAGTATTAAGCTTAAACTATCAGTTAATTAACAGTTCACTAATTGTCTAGTAATGAATTACTAATGGTGTTCATGTCTAGTAAGGTAATGATGTTTGTTAACTAAGGTATTTATGTATACATGATTTAATACTACCCCTAACCCCTATGCTAACGCGTTGTAATGCTTATTACTGCATTAACTAATGTTAATTAGCAGTTCATTAATGTACCTTTATTGTAAAGTGTACCGTCTTCTGTTGGTCTGGGATGGGCTGTATCATCATTATCATCCTCCTCATCATCACCTGTTTGCGGCTTTTCTTCCAGGGCTACCAAAATGAATCGCAATGTGAATAACTGTCTGAGGAGGAGGAGGCGAGGGCTTCAGAACCAGCCCTCGCAACAGAGGAAGAGGGGTCACAACAGGGGACCGAGGTCATCTCCAGTCTCATCTTAAAGAGGAGCTAAAGAGCCATGAGAACTGCTAATGACACACAGAGAGACCAGTGTTCCCAGAGTGGACTCATTCCAGGCAGACAGGATGACTCCCCGCTTCAAAACCCTCTTAAGAGAGCCTGACTGACAGACTCCTATTGTCTTGCTGTTCAAGTACTAGTCCATAACAGCTTCACCAGCACCCAACATGAGGTCACACGTTAAGCAACTGATGTTTCCCTATTTCAGGAAGGCTAAATCACAACAGTCTGTGTTCATTTGTTTTAATCATCTTTATGGTTTTATTTCAGAAATGTTTTATCGTTATCACTAAGCCTTGGAGGTGTGTGTTTGAGTTAAGTGTTGTGTTAAGTGATTGTATCGAGGAGATTCTCATTTATTTTATTGAAAACAATGTTACTGTAAATGTTAGAGAAGTATTAGTTTCATGTGCTGTGTACAAGTGAACACCAAATGGAGAGGATATTGTTTGTTATTATTTATTTTTTTATACAAAATTTTATGTATTCTATGTCTTATGTTTTTTTAATATATATAATAAACATTCACTATCATTTATCACAGAGATTGTAAAGAAATAATTTGAATCATAAATTCTTAATCGGGATGCAAGAGAGCAAGCAAGAAACGATACCGAATTGTTGGTTAATCATTCAGAACATTGTCAGTAGTGCTTTCAGGCTGCAGACGTTATCTTTGCTCAACTGTTATCGTTGTTCCACCGTAAGGTAACACACCTTGTGCACTTATTTATTACTTTAGGAAATATCTCCATGCAATATGTGTGTGTGTGTGTGTGTGTGTGTGTGTGTGTGTGTGTGTGTGTGTGTGTGTGTGTGTGTGTTCTAAGAAGACATTTCCAGTAAATCACGTGGAAGACATGTATTCCAGTGGATTAGTAGATATACAGGAAATAGCTCACCATGCCATGGAAACACACACATACACACACACACACACACACACACACACACATGCACACACACGCATGCACACCCACACCCACAACCACGAAGGACCAAGACTCTTCTACACACCTACGCATGCTTTTTTCACTCTTACAATTTGGTGTTTTGATTTCCTATGGTCTGATCCCAAACCTGTTCACACCATGGTTGTGCAATGTCAAATATAATGTGAAAGCAAACTGCCCAACAATGCCCATATTGTTCAGGTGGAACCAGAAAATCACCAAGAAAACACCATCCAAGCAAATAGCATGCTTTGGAATTTCAATAAAACATTTATTAAATTCCTTTTTAAAATTCCACTTAAAAAACGACAAACATTATGTGCTTGCAGAGGTACAATATATCTGTAGCACGTTGAGAAGCAGTTTTTTTTTGCATGCAGACTAATAACATGAATAACAGGAATCATTTGGTTACAATATGAGCAATAATATAATGCATCTGACACCCCTTACCCTGCTAGACAAAACCCAAAGTGGCTTTATAATAGAACCGCCTAACACGTGGTTGTAAGTGCAACTATACTGACATCTAGTGAATAAACCGATAAATACAGCCCTTAGAAGGAGGGTCGAGCCATTTCCAAAGATTGCTTCCCAACTCTCCTTTGCTTCAGTTATAGCTACTGATCAGCGTAAACAGATACTATTTGTAGCTATTTGTGTGATTTTAGCAAATTACTATGCGTATAGTGGCGTCCTCCTTCCTTCAGGTAACAACGAAGATAACGTAGTCGACAATGAATGGAGAATGGGGGCTTATTCAACTGTTTAACGTGGCTACGGAGAAAGAATAGCCGCTACGGTTTTAGGCTTCTTAGGGGCCACGCGAGGCTCCCCAAATGAACAAAGGAGTTGCAGCATTAGAAGGGCCGCTAATTGATTTGATCAGAGACTAGTAGCGCACCCAATTAGCGCGCTGCTCCATAGACAGCCGTCACAAGCCACTCACGGCCGCTCTAATACCGTTAGGTTTGTGTTTTAAAGACAAACGTTTGTTTTAAAGACAAACGTTGTTAGGCTATTTAGGATCCGAACGTGCAATTCTCTCGACTATGTAGTCACACGAGGGAGTAGAGAATAAAAACAAGTTTATAAATGAATTTCATATTCATTAACATAAGAGATTCTCAAGTGCCATCCGCGCAGTGACGAATTGTTTTGACTTTCAGTCAAAAAATAGGCATGATTAACCCGATATGAAACACTCCCAAAGGAAGTATCTAACATACGTGGACGGTCTGAAATACATAGAATTTGTATACTTCATGAAGTAATAAAGTAACTTACCATAGCCAGGCGCTTTACCTTTCCTTGTTTAAATCAACGCACGCCTCCGTTCAGCCGCGCTGTTTCGCGTATATCGACACAGTCTACCTCGATGCCTTATCAAAGAGAAAGATTCAATGACACTAGAATAGGCCAACAGAAAGCTACACTGATAATACAGAGCCAATCCGTGCAGTGTGGGCGGGATATATGTAGCCAGCCAGCAGGGATACATAGCTCAGGTTCATAACGCTGTGCAGGCATATTGTTTTTTTAACCTATCTTTGTGGTCTCCACAACCGAACCAATTATACTTATAGTTTAAATGATCAAAACTGTCATTGAGTCATAAAACAAATTAAAAAAAATATTAGGCCTACTGTTGTCATTTGTAGCTTGAAACATATATATTATTAAACCTTGAAATATTTATTTTGGTCACAAGTCTACTTGCAAGACTAAAATGTCTCAGTTTCTCTCTCAAAAACAGAAGAAATAAACTTGTTATTTCCCCCAGCTTAATGCGGAAAGTCTGGAAAAAGAGGAAGCTCCTTTGACCTATTTTAGGATTTATCTCTCTCGCTTCCTGTTTTTACTTGAATCTGGCATCTAGGCCACTGCTTTAGCAAGTAGTCCCCTATTATCTTCCACCCAGTAGGAGTTTATGATGTAACATATAGCCTTCACAAGAAGTTCCAGCTGTGGAACAACTTCATGCTTCCTCTCCTTTCCTATTCTCTCATCTCCTCTCCCTTCCTCTCCTCTCATTTCCTGTTTTCCTAATTTCTCCTTATCGCTCCTCTCTCATCTCCCCTCTTTCCTCCACTCTAATATCCTATTTCCCCTTTTTCTCATTTTTCTCCTTTTCATCTGCACTCCTCTCCTCTCCTCTCCTCTCCTCTCCTCTCCTCTCCTCTCCTCTCCTCTCCTCTCCTCTCCTCTCCTCTCCTCTCCTCTCCTCTCCTCTCCTCTCCTCTCCTCTCCTCTCCTCTCCTCTCCTCTGTAGTGTGTATAAACTACTCCATTAACAGAGTGGCTAGGTCAAGCGGCTGGCTCTTTGGCCCGGGCTCCCAGAGGGGAAGACAATGGTGCCTAGGGTAACAGAGCAGGGCTGGCTCCTGGGCACTGTGTAAAGAAAGAGAGCCCCTGTTTGCCTCATAAAGCACCAGTACTCTGTCTCCCTCCTGACTGCACTCACATATGTGGACTTTGGGCAAAAAACAAATTGAATATCTACAATGCCCTATACAGTATTATAATAGTATTAAAGTAGTATTTAATTGTATCATATTCTATTATTATTACTCATGGGTGTGTATGTTGAGTTAAATATGTGCTATCTGGATAATAACAGTTGTATGTGTGTGTGTGTTTGTGTGTGTTTATATGTGTGTGTGTGTGTGTGTGTGTGTGTGTGTGTGTGTGTATACAAACAATTTGCACATGCGTTTGTTTGTGTGTATGTGTGTGTGTGTGTGTGTGTGTGTGTGTGTGTGTGTGTGTGTTTTGGCACAAATGCCCCAGTATCATGCTGTTTGATGAATAGGGTTTTCCACACTTATTGATTCTCTGTTTTCCTTTGATACTTTGAAAGAGAGAGAGAGAGAGAAAGAGAGAGAGAGAGAGAGAGGGAGAGAGAGAGAGAGAGAGAGATCATCTCCTAGGGCCACAGCGCTACGATATCATAACTACTCGGCTCAACACTCGAGTGCACAATGAAGATACTGTCTGTGAGTGTTTGACTGGGGTTTTTATGTGTAATAAAAGCAGCAGGACTTGATATCCAGCAGAAAGAGGGAACCTCTTAACAACAGGGAAGGATATCATTGGTAGTGTGTGATGTGTAAATCAAGCAAACCATCCAAGCATCAACATAAATGACAGTTTGATGTTTCACATTGTAAAAATATTGGTCAAACATAGTACAGATGCATACCATTTTGAATGGTATGTGCTCCACTTGTATTGTTAGTCTGTCATTTCCTCCCTCATTCATCCATACATGTTCCTGAATGTGTACACCATACTACGCGTTAAACTGTACTGTACTTTACTATGCTATACCGTACTATACTATACTATACCATATTATACTATAAATACTTTAGTGGACTGTACTGTACAGTACATGTACTGTATTGTACTGTACTACACTATAATGTACTGTACTAAATATTATACTACTATACTATACTGTACTGTTCTATGCTATAGTATACTATATGTTACCATACCATACCATACCATACCATACCATACCATACCATACCACCCATACCATAGTATGATATCCTATCCTATCCTATCCTATCCTATCCTATACTATACTATACTATACTATGCTATAATATACAATACTATACTATACCATTCTATACTGTACTATACTATACTATTCTATTCTATACCATTCTATACTGTACTGTACTATACTATACTATACTATACCATTCGATACTATACTATACCATTCTATACCATTCTAAACTATACTGTTCTATAATGTGCTATACTATACTATACTATACTGTTCTATGCTATAGTATACTATATGTTACCATACCATACCATACCATACCATACCACCCATACCATAGTATGATATTCTATATTATACCATACTATACTATACCATACTATACAATACTATACTATACTATGCTAAACTATACAATACTATTCCATTCTATTTTGTATTATACAAAACTATTCTATACTATACTATACCATTATATACTATACTATACTATACTATACTATACTATACTATACTATACTATACTATACTATACTATACTATACTATACTATACTATACTATACTATACTATACTATACTATGGGTTGAGGAGCGGTGTCTTGCCACACTGATCCTATGGGAGCACTTTGTCATTAACACAACAAAACAGAGCTTGGTCACCATGGGCACCACCACACATCACATGACAAACACAACACTCACACACACATGCACACACACACACACACACACACACACACACACACACACACACACACACACACACACACACACACACACACACACACACACACACACACACACACACTTACACTAACACTAACACCAACACACCGGAAGGCCCTTGAGTGTTGGGAGACACAAGCGGCTGCTCTGTACAGTTCTGTATTTGCTCAGAAGAAACAACACAGTTTGTATGAGTCTCAGTTCAGGCTCCAAAATGTAATGTATTACCTGATTTACTACCTCATGAATTATGGATGTGTGGCTTGGCCATGGTGTCCGGGCTTGGCATTCAGTTTGGGCCATTACAAAACAAGCCATTTCATAAATCCCTACACATGTGGGCCATATGCTGTTTTTCTTTAGTTGTGTTTAATTTTGCAAAATACTTTATTAAAACTACATGTACAAACAAATATTATTTTCAACAAACACATTTTCAAGTAAAAAATAATGAACAATATTATGGAAGTGGCAGTTGTTAAAAACAGGTTGGTATGTTGCTATGTAAATCCAGACACATCCAGACTTCATATGTAATTGCCAGAAGTGCTTTTTATGCTAATTTGTCTTTACCAATCCGGAATCAAATACAAGAAAAACAATCCAGCGTTTCATAGCCATGGTGAGAATATGTGGACATATTTCAATTAGGTCCGGTTGAGAGTCTGGGACTAGACCCCATATTCAGTCTGGGATCATCGGTGCCGTGTCTGACGTGGTCTCTCTCTCTCCGTATTTCTCCATCTCCTCCATCTCTCTCTCCACAGGATCCCCTCTATCTACAAAAAACACCTGTCTCCGTTCCCTCCAGCTGCTCCTCCCCCATCTCCACCCCTTACTCCTCCTCCCTCTGTCTCCCTCTTTTGTGGGCTCTGGATCCAGCATGACCTGTGCTGAGCTCTCCTCTCCCTCCCCCAGAGCAGAGACACTCCCCTCAGCCGCGCAAACCAGACTTCCCCCTTCCTCTCCCCCTCCCCAGCCTTTCCCCATTTGGAAGAAGGAGGAGGAAGAGGAGAAGATGCTCTGGGGTTTCCCCATCTCCGCTATACCCGCCGGCGGGAGGCCCTGCTCATCGTCAGCCTCCTGGAGACCCTTGGAAGACCCCTCTTGGGGCTTCTTGGTGAGTAGGAAGTTGAAACACGCCGTCACCAGCAGCATTGTTCCTGGTGGGCAGAAAATAAACCAGAAGATGAAAAAGTTCTGGGTCACCGTTTCTCACCGTTTCTCTTCAATGTTGCATCTACGTTTCTACTTTTCTCACTGTCTATATAAACATATTTTAAATATATTTATTGTTTTTATTGTTTTAAAATGTAAATGTAGTTTACATTTTATGTTGATTTACATATCAACCTATTTTTTAACAAATGCTATTTCAACAATATTTCTAATTTTTTTGTAACTTGAAAATATGTGTGTTGCAAATAATAGTTGTTTTGTCCAGTGTAAAATAAATGTATTTGTTAATAAAAGATTTTGCAATAAAAAAACAAAGAAAGAAAAACAGTGTGAACAATTTTATGAATTGCTGCTGTTCTGTACCAATAAAGCAGCTTACGATCCTATCTTATCTCATAGCTGAACAACAGTTCTGATCTGGAAAACACCAGTCCATGCCCGACAACATCTGGTGGTCAAGGCGACGGGTCGCTGGCGGCTGTTAGCTGGCAGGGTCATTGTACCTGGGATCACCGCGTGCCAAACCAACATGGGGTGCAGGAAGCAGACCAGAGACATGATGGAGTAGTACAGGAACTTGTGGAAGCCACCTACGTGAGCCATCTTCCCAAACAGCACAAACAGCTGCCAGTCGGGCGGACAGCTACCCAGCAGGGAGGACAAGAAACAAACAAAGAGGGGACCTCAAGGTGTAAGTAGGGCATATGATGGGCAATCCCTTTTGATTGGTTGGCTGATATCGACGTCTTTTTGTTACATCTTTGGACAGCTGTTTGTGTCGGTTATGTGTATGTTTGTGTTTGTCATTTATAATACTCCTGGATTTATTATGTGTGTCTCAGAACTGTATATAGTAGTATCTCTCCTAATGAAGAATAAAGACAGGTTGTATACTCACGGTAAACACATGAACAGCATTGCATCCAGGAAATACGCCCCCTCAAACAGCATCATCCCCACAAATGCCACACTGGTGTGAAGAAATGATACAGATGATGCATCATATGATAATCCCTGGACTGATCCTTCACACATACAACCTCCTTATAAAGTTCCCCCCGTTCTTCCCATTCTGCGCACATAAACACTTACATCTGCTGAACTGGGATGAGTTTACATATTTGAGAATATCTCAAGATGTTTGGATTTTGAAGCTCACATTTTAAAACAGTGATTTAAACTGCATCTTCACAATAAATATGTTTTCTTGGAAAAATCGGGACATGCAACAGTAAGTTTAGTGTCTGTGTATGTGTATTTGTGAGTGTGTGTGTGTGTGTGTGTGTGTGTGTGTGTGTGTCACTGTAGGTGTGTGTGTGTGTGTGTGTGTGTGTGTGTGTGAGAGAGAGAGAAAAAGTTATAAAAGAAGAATAAACATCATGTCATGCACTCCATGGGAAGATGCTCTGCTGGTGCTCTGCAGTGTTTTGGCTGTGCGCCATAGAGATAACAGTACAGAGTGCAGAGTTTAAAGACAAGCCTGTCCTTTCTCCTTCCTCCCTCCACCTCACTCCATCTCTCTTCTGGTCTCCCAATTCTTCAATGTCTAGAGGTTTTAAAGTGGGTCCTTGGACATCATCCAGGTGGTGTGTATGTATGTGCATTTGTGTAAGTGTGTTAGTGTGTGTGTGTGTGTGTGTGTGTGTGTGCGTGTATGTGTGTATGTGTATGTGTGTGCATGTGTGCGTGTGTGTGTTTGTGTGTGTGTGTGTGTCTGCGTGTGAGTGCGACCGTGTGTGTGTATTTTCATGTGATTGTGTGCATGTTGGCGTACGTGTAAAGGTAAGTAGCTAGGTCACAATGTGACGCCCTGGAGTGCAATAAGTGTATTCCAGTAGTCCTTGGGCCACATATTCTTTCCAAAAATGCCAAAATGGTTCATTGGTAATCTCAAACCCTGGAATGCCACCAAACAAAGGCTAGTGTGTGTGGATGGAAAGACTTTCAAAGGTCTTTACTAAGCTTCTGCTGAAGCAAGGGAAGGAGAGTGTGACTCCCTGATGGAAGGTACTATGGCACTGGGCTCCCAGATTTTTTGATATTACCAGTAGGCATGCAAGAACAAGACGCCCTAACCCTAACCTGCTCCTAAACTACCTCTGTCTGAATCAACTATAAGGTGGATAAAAGTATCTGATAAATGACTAATAATGTTAAACGGCCTGAGGTCCTTCTAATCAACAATTAAAGACCACATCAATCAGCGTATCAATACGTTAATCAATATAATATATTTATGAGGAACTTACAGCAGGTAGATAGCCAGGCTGTAGAACGCTCCTTGATGTAGAGTTTCTACTCCCACTGCACACAACACTGGAAAAACACAGTTGTTTTACTTTAGGATTGCAAGTTTTAATAGCTTGACCATTGGTTTACGATATTTATACAATAGGTTTTACATACAGTAGGTCAATTTCATTTTATTCTGTGTGTCAGTGCATATTTTCACCAGCAGGTGTCAGAGTTTGTTCAATATTGTTCACTCCAAGCCTGAAGGGAGCCGGGGTAGGCCTACTTCGTAAAGTATTGAAAATAGCGCGGGACAGCCATGGGACCAGCAGTGAACCCTAAATCTCTCTGCCAAGAAAATCTTAAAACTCGCTCCTGAAACCAATAATACTGTTCTGATTAGTTATATAACTGGAGGGTGAGTGAGTGTGCATGGGTTTGTCTCGCTCTAGGTGAAATACAATCCGCTACTGTAGAGATACATACTCAGAAATAAAGATAGAGAAGATTAATATGTTTATGTAAAAAGGCATGTGGAAGCAATTGTTCAGGACATTCTTTCTTTTTTCAACCACAATACACACACAGAGACGAGAAATGAAAGATAACTGATGAATCGAGGGAATGTGGCTAAATGGTTCATGGAAGTTTCAAAAGTGTAAGAGGAAGTAGTACTAAATATTAGCTTGTATGTTATTATATTTATGTTCTCTTCTGTAGCATAACCACATGCACACACTGGCACACACGCCGACAGACACGCGCACGCACGAACGCACACGCACACGCACACACACACACACAAAGCTTTGATTATATGGAAGGGGGGATTCTATCCTTCTAAAGGAGTTTAAATAGTTATTTGATCCATGGTGGTTTGGTGTGTCTGTGAACGTTGTACTCATTCTCAGTCTGTCTGACTATCTGGATAATCTAGGTAAAAGGGTTTGGCTAGAAAGAGCTGAGAAAGCATTGATGGAGATTGTTTTTGTATCTGTAGTTTATTTTGCATGGGGGTTATCTGTGTAACAGTGTGTGGTGTGGCTGCGGTAGAATAATGAGTTCCCTACCACTAGGCCGATTACTACCGAATGTGATCTTTACATTGGAAACTCAAGGGAGACATCATTATTTAAGATTGCTTTGTGTACTGGTAATCACCAACAACATCATGTACACTCATGAGCAGGTAGTTAAGAAATAACCCATAAAAGGACTGTGGTGTGAAATGAAACTAGCAGGTCCTATTTACGATAAACAATATAAAGTGCTTTATGTCCTACCTGTTGCTGTAGCGATGCCAAGGATCCTGCAGGTGCATTCCACTACAATCCAGCATACTCTCCCTGGGTTTCCCATAGCAGCACAAACACGTTCTCCTCACTTCTTCAAAATGTCCTCTCTTCCTTTACTTTCCTTCCCTTGGTTCTACATCCAAACCCACCGTGAGAAGAAGCTAGCTCCAAACAGGAGTTTGTCAGCAGAATTCTGGCAGCATAGCATTTGATGATGTGCTGAAGAGATACTAGTGTTTACCAAAGCCAGTTGAGGGTAGTGTGTATTGTGGCGTATAATAGTCAGCTAAGGTGTATGTGTGTGTGCCCTGGTTAGGCCAGCTCAAACTAGTTGGTGACTACTTGGGATATCCCTGTTGCCCCAACAACGATAATCAGCCTAACACAGTGTTAGGGAACAAAATGGTAATATGTGAATTACATGCACACACAGAAAGACACATACAGACACACACATGCTTACACACACACACACCCATACAGATTTACATACACGTGTATCCTTACTAATACATGCACACTCACACATGCTTACACACACACACACACACACACACACACACATCCTAACAACACCGTATTCAGTAGCACAAGGTGAAATCCTTCAGCCCAAGGACATGGTGAAGTTGTTCAAATAGGGTTTGGTTAAATATTATCTGAAGTGCAGTAAAGAGGTTAATTGTGCTTAAGAAGTGGAACATAAAAGTGCATGTATGTGCATGAATGTTGTGGATTAGAGGTGATTCGTGTGCACAATACATACACTAGAAAGGATCAGTGACCTTCATGGAAGTAACAGGCAGCACCCCCCCATCACACACACACATATGTGCACGCACACACACACACACATATGTGCACGCACACACACACACAGGCACGCAGGCACACACACAGCACACGTACACGTGTAAGCTATAGATTTCTCATAAATCCACAGCAGAATGGAATTGTGTAAAAGTACTGAATTCTTTCCATCCCACAATTACACTCTAACACGCACAAAACACACTGTTTTGTGTGAGTGTGTGTGTGTGTGTGTGTGTGTGAGTGTGTTGGGGATTCAAAATTAGTTTATTTGGACCCCCTTTCATTGTTACGTGGGTCATAGTCGCGCAACATCCTGCTTCCACTTTGTAAAGCCAAAGGGTTCCAGAAGAGTCACCCTGGGCAAGCCAACCAAAACAACTCATACATCAAAACCATCAATCAACAAACAAGAGGGTCGTTGTTACTGTTGTTGCAGAACTATTTGGCCATTAGATGGAGGCAAGAGCACGCATGTCAAGTTAGCGACCCATACGGCTGCTGTGCACGTGAATGTTCACGGTTGATATTTTGTTTATAGTCCTTTAAAAATGCTCCAATACAATGCCAAGCGTATAGTCAGATAATCACTTTCACGCAGATCCATGTGCTGATGAAGCATGACAACGCTGTGGTGGAAACCAGCTAACCTGAGGCAGGGGTCTGATGTGGCTTCTGTTTCAACAGCACATACTACGGTCTGGAACAGGACCCAATCTCACACACACATACAGTACATAGCATGCGCCACACACATGCCGAATCACACACACAGACACACACACACAGACACAGACACACACACACACACACAAACAACCACATACACACACATGCACACACACAGGAAAACACACACACACGCACGCACACACACACACATGCAATAAGTAATACACACACACTGTCACACAAACACACACAGTACATAACATACACATGCACGCAAGCACACAAAGAAATGCGTGTGCAAACTCATGCAAAACACACAAACACAGTACATAACACACACACAAACATGCACACACACACACACACACACACACACACACACACACACACCATGACTTGCGTCGTGAAAGAAAAATAAAGCCGTGTAAACCTCTTTAGAGTTTAGAGAAATGTTATGGACATCTTTGTTTTCCAGTATGCTGCTGGCTTGTTTTCTAGCTTGTGACCTCAAAGGTGTAAATGCTTTATCTCTGGTATTTATGTTATATATGCGCATAAACAGTTTCACAGCTAATGGGTGTAGTGTTTAATGATGCTGCTGATATGAAGTGTGTTACTGAAGCTAGAATCAGTGTTGAGGCTGCTCACTGCTTCCCATATAGAACCTACAACCATTGGAAACCTAAATACCAGAAGGTCCCACAGGACAATCTAATTAGGAATAAGTTATACAAAAATACACGTTATGTTATTCTTTTGTTTGGTTTTTTGACAAAACTCAGAAATGCAATTGTCAGCCAGTTTTTACACAAAGGGAAGATAATTGCTGATTCGTAAGAACACACAAGAACCTGGCCGGGAAGGAGAGCAGCAGAGCAGCCGAGCAAGCCGAAGCCGTGCAGTGTTTTGTCAGCGCCATCACCTACCGTGGTTGCTTTGTGTTTCCAGAGGAGAGAGAAAGTCGTGGGATAAAGTTGAACAGTTTTACCACTCACTCGATTTGTTTGAATAAGCACGTAGTGAGGAAGAAGAAGAAGAAGAAGAAGAAGAAGAAGAAGAAGAAGAAGAAGAAGAAGAAGAAGAAGAAGAAAACAACACAATCAAATGTTTGCTTATTTAGACTGCAGGCAATAGTGAGCCGGTTACCCACATCTTCACGAGGTAGTGATGTATATACAGTACTGTACATATCAGCAGGGGGGGGCCCACAACCACCACAACGGGCCCCTGGGGGACGTGAGTTCATGCTCTTATGTGATTGTTCACTTCTCCCCGTCGTCATCATTGACAGGAAGATAAATAACCGCGGAACATATTTATGATAGTGAAGCGACTTTGACAATTTGACAGAGAACCATTTGACACCTATTAAAGCTAATTATGGGGCTACTTCACTGGAATAACACTACAAGGTTAGCAAGGCGTGAATCATTTTCCTCTGATTGTCCATCCGTTGAGACGGTGAAGCTTGTGTTACAGTGAAAACACTGTTCCATGTTTGGCCTTTTGTAGAACTCATGAAGTTCTGGCATGCTCCATAGCTCCCACCAACAAGCTTATGTTACTCCACTCCCCTCCTCTCTCCTCCTCACCTTTTCTCAACACTCCTGTCTCCTCCCCTCCTCTCCTCTCCTCCCCTCCATTCCTCTCCTCTCCTTTCCTCTCCACTCCCCTCCTCGCTACTCCTCTCTTCTCCTCACCCCTCTTCTCTTTTCCCCTAATCTCCACTGCTCACCTCTCCCCTCCTCTCTGCTCCCCTTCTCTCCTCTTCAACACTTCTCTCCACTCCTTTCCCCTTCTCTCTCCTTACCCCTTCTCTCTCCTCCTCACTCCTCACCCCTTCTCTGCTCCTATCCTCTGCTCACCTCTCCCCTTGTCTTTCCTCCTCTCTCCTCCTCTCTCCTCAACCTTTCTCCGCTCCTCTCCTCTGCTCTCCGCTCCCCTCCTCTCATTTTCTCTTTCTTTGCACTCTCACACTCTGACTCAAGCTCTCATTATTCCTGATTACAATCCCCCGCTACTCCTTATCTCCTTCATCCTGTCAGCGTAACACTGTACTGTTTCCTTGCCCCCCCCCCCCCCCCCCCCCCCCCCCTCCAAGTCATACCATGGCGTCATTCATTTTGGGTCTGGAGCCCACTTGCAGACCCACCACCCCCACCACCCCCTTGTTCAGCCTACCAGCTCTTCGTCCATGTGTGAAGGGGGGGCACCTAGCGTGTCTGGGGCTTGTCAGGGGTGGTGAAAACAGCTGTAATCCGCATTACACCTCCCGGCTTTATTGCATAGCTCTTTACGCAAATGCCTAGACATTCTTCTCTCTCTCTCTCTCTCTCTCTCTCTCTCTCTCTCTCTCTCTCTCTCTCTCCACATCATCACCTCCTGCAGCATGCGTTATGCTGGCGCTCAGCGAAGCGATCGGAGGCACAGTGCCTCTGCGTTTACATGTGTTTACACTTCACAACACTGTCCAGACGTTGAGGAAAAAGCACCCTGCTTTCCTCCTCTCATCCCGGTCTCGACGATGGAGGGAGCTGGGCAGACTCGGCAGCATCACCCGTAGAGAACAAAGGGGTAGAAAGAGGAGGACGAGGGAAGGGGAATGTGTTGATTTTAAAGGATGAGATGGGCGGACAGATAGTGTATATTCAGTTTAATATGCGTCTGCGGCCGACAGACAGATAAGGCATACCTCATGTGCTACATATCTGTGCAATCTCTCATGTGTACTACGCATAGACAATACACATTGTTTGTTATTACAAGGTCCCGTCTAAGGCTGCGGGTATCTGTGCCAAGCGTTCTTCTTGATACATCGCTGTTCAAAGGAAAGCTGCTGGGGGAAGGAGTAGACTCGATGGAAGGATGGAAGTGGTAAGTAATCTGCAGTATATTTATTGAAGCTAAATGTAAGGTAAAGCCAACAAGCGTTCCCATCGTTTCAGTGTAGGAGAGCATCATGTTTTCATGATTTCAAACGGGGGATTGAATGTGTGTGTGTGTATGCGTGTGTATGTGTGTGTGTGTATGTGCGTGTGTGTGTATGTGTGTGTGTGTCTGTCTGCCTGAGTCTGTGTGCCTGTGTGTGTGTGTGTGTGTGTGTCTGTCTGGGTTTGAAACAGATGGAGAACAAGAGAATCAGAGTCACAGCAAAATATATATTCATTCATGTCAACATATTTTTGGCTTTCAGCGGGTTTAACACAAACCCGGTGTCAAATGACCAATTAATGATCGCAGTGTCCTTGTCCAAACCCAATGTTAGATCAGTGCTGGTTTACTTTTAATAAGGAAAGGGCATTACTTTTGTGCTGATTTATATCACACATTGAAATCAGATTGGAAACACATTTGGGTCTGGTACGAATATTTAACCCCATTGTTCCAATTTATGCATCCATGTGTGTGTCAGAGAGAGAGAGTGAGACAGAGAAAGAAAAAGAGAAAGGGAGAGAGAGAGAGATCGTTTCCCAGGGCCTAGGTCCTACAGTTTATTTTGGTTTCAATTTCATAGAATACATCGCTTTAATTAAACATTTCAGTTTCAATTTCTTACAATATCCAATTCCATCTACAAAATATTCTGTTTTCCATGTTCTGCAGTTCATCTAACAAAGCCTTCCGTTTAAGCTGAAGGAAGCTGAGATCCTCAAACAGCGCAACCTCGTCCGTGTTTCAGCAGTGCAGTTGATGAATCACTGTCAGTGTCAACAGCTCCCCCTGACCCTTACTGTCCATTGTGGTGAAGGTTGAACTGAGTGAAACCTCTCCCTGGACCAGTGGAAGGAGGATCTGAGGTGTCTGCTAAGATCCACAGTGTGTAGCTTGCAGAGGGAGCTGTTATCTTGAGTGGTAACATGAAGGGGGCCACGTTCACACAAGAGGCTGCCACAGGATATGAGTGGGGCAATCACATACACACACACACAGGAGGACACTTGTGCACTCACACTTGCACGCACACGCATGCACGTACGTGTGCACACAAACATACCTACATCCAAATACACAAACATAGAGACAGATAGACAGACAGACAGACACACACACACACATGCCTGCTCACACACACATGAAGACGTACACACGCGGACACACACACACACACAGATATACATACAAATACGCAAACAGAAAGACAGACAGACAGACACACATAAGCACGCACACAAACACGCACACACACACACACATACACACACACTCACACATGCACACACACACTTATAATCCCAAACATTATATAAATGCTGTAATTTATAATACTGAACAGATTTGGATTCATTATTTAAATTGGCTTGAGGTTCATGTGGAAATTCTTCAAATATAGAATTCTTGGCCTGAATTTGCGACCACCAGCCAGTTTGCATTGCAAGATTGACTTCTAATGTCTAATCAACGGGCTGTGACCGCTTTGGTGCATATGCCATCCTCTGGCAAGCTGACATTACCTGACAGTAGGGAGCAATTCTACCGAGGCATCTGTAACCCACAGAGAACGTTCCACTGAAAAATACATAACGCAACATTAATTTAGTCTCCTTCGATTACATCTACTATGGTGCAGTGTTTCACTGTAAACGTTAGGAGGCTTGCTTAATGTGGTTTCTTTAAGGACATCCAAATCTTTGTAATAAAAATATGTCGTTCAATTTTCTCTCTCTTTCTCTTATACAGCCCCTTGACTATAGGAACAGCCTTTATGAAAACCTGGCTCAGCTGTAAAGCGTTTTGAAATAACCCACTCAGGCAACTGTATATTAAAGCAGATGCTAGTTTAGAAAGAGATTGTATCAGAAAGGAAGACAGATAGAAATAATGGGAAACAAAAATAAAGAAAGAGAGAAGGAAAGAAAGAAAGACAGGGAGACAGGAAGACAAGACACGAGGACAGGAGGCGAGAGAGACCACGAGGGGATTAAAGAGAGATGGAGGACAGACGGTAGAAAGAGATGGGTGAGGTGAAGTCATTGTTCACCATAAGAAGGTCATAAAAACGTAAAAGAATCATGACAGCAGACATAGAATAGAATGGAAGAATAGAATACAACTTAACTGTCCAGCCCGGGCCGCAAATTAGCTTTTGGCCTCACCTCAGAGATTTTAAAACAGTACATTACACACAGAAACATATTGCATAAAACAAATACATACACATGTTTTTGGTTGATTGCAGCAGTTTAGCAGGTCTTATTTAACGGAGCAATTGCATTTGGTAACAATGACCTTTTGTCAACATTGCATTTGGCAAGGGGGGTTTTAAGACAGTTTTTAGGAGAACAGGCCTTTCCTTCCGGAGGAACCCATGTCGTATATCAGTGTGTGGTATGTGCGTATGTGAGGGAATACACTGGACAAGCATGCATGTTTTCGTTGAACTCTACATGAATAATTCATGTCGGGTCTGTTTGTCTTCCAATGGTCCTCCAGGATAGGGCTCTATTGTAGAGGTCAACTTGAAGTTAATGCATATCCCAACCACATATGGTGAATACAATTTACAGAAACAGAACATAAGAGCATCGTAAACCATCCTTACTTTAGGAATATTGATCTATGCTTGGATTTATGCCTTTTAGTATATAAATACTGAGGTTGTGACCATAAATATGTAAGCATTGATCAATGTTCAATATGGAAATGCTTTAATTTAAAAGCCTATATCATTCATATTCATAGGTGTGTTCATGCATTTTTGTCTTCTAAGTCTGATTCACTTGAAAAATGTCATTACTTAAATTGAAATTTTAAATATACCTCAATAAAATACCAAAGGTTGTTGGGATACGTTGGTGGGATAGATTAAGTGTAAAAAGTATACAAAAAAAACCTGTACTTGAAATTCTGAATACTAGTATTATCAGAAACCAAAAAGCCCCGCAAAGTAAAATAAAGACAAGGTCAGCAACCCAATAAAAATGATCTTAACCATGACAGTGTTTTGTAGTTAGGAAATAGGGTCAAAGAGAGAGAAATGATGTATTGTTAAAGATACTTCATCATAGATAAATTATCACTGCCCATATCGCCGATGTCAAAAGAGTTGGTCATTGTATATTGACGTAATTCCTTGTCTGTTGTGTTGGACTAGGTGAGGGCTATAGCTGGCTAAGTGTCTCAATGCAGCATGTTTTGCTAACACACAGCTGGTAACATTACAACACAATAACACAAAGGAGCGAGATCAAGGTTAGGACAGAAGAAGCAGTCACTGTGGACTTGAAAGCTTTAGTTCGTAACAGAAACTCCCATGCACGGGATATTACTTATTGGAAGCAGAAAGATATACGCAAAAGATAGATTGTTCTGTTGGTGGATATGTAACTGGGATATTAAATTAATACAATTCAACATATGACTGCAATAATGTATTTTTTTATACAGTTTTCATCTAGTTTCAGTATTCTTTTTGGTATTTTCTTTTTGAGATTCCTATCAAGGATTATGATGAACAAGAAGTGCTCCAATGGTACCCAAAACATTACATATGTTTGTATTTACGGGAACATATGTGCAAGAATCCTTGCATGTCCCATTTGTTTCAACGCGTCCAGATTTCATAAGAGATTCAATGTGCCAAAAGACATACACACATTCACATTCCTGCGTCAGAGAAAGATTCATTCTTTGTTTAGATAAAATGACAAGTGGATGAAGGAGAACATACAGTATTAGTTTATACACTGTCCTGTGGGACTGCAATGGACGCTATAGAAATGGATTCGTTTCACCCAAACTGAAATATTCATTCAATAAGTGCTGTGTGATCCCTGGATGTCATTTTTTTCCTTTAGAACTCCATGGGGGAAGCCGCTATTGACTCATACTTGAATTCCCAGAGCTATGAATTGTCGATTGAAAAATGTACACATCCTAATGAAGGAGGCTTATGAGAAGAGACAGAAATGACGGGAGAAAGACAGGAATAGTTTACCCTTGGATCCACGAACTAAATGGCTTAATATGAGAAAAATAAATGACCGCTGTGTAGAAATAACACAGAGCACATGCCTGCCTGCTTGAGTGTGTGTGTGTGTGTGTGTGTGCGTGTGAGTGTGTGTGTGTGTGTGTGTGTGTGTGTGTGTGTGTGTGTGTGTGTGTGTGTGTGTGTGTGTGTGTGCGTGCGTGTGTGTATATGTGTGCTTGTGTGTCTGCATCTGTGTTAAGCATCTAAGCCAGGGGTGTCAAACTCATTTTCACCCTGGGCCACATCAGCATTATGGTTGCCCTCAAAGGGCCGGTTGTAACTGTAACACTATGTAAATACTCCTTAACATATTATTAAATAACTAATAAAGCACATTGCTCTGTGTTATTATAACATAAATCCCTTTAATTTATCAGGTTAAGAAACCACATTACTCCATCAATCAAAGATCCAACCTTTCAAGTGAATAACAAAGACACATATTATCAAACATGTTATTACATCAACTTCGTTCAAAACTTTTTGGTCACAGATGAGAGGGGTAGAACTATGGTACAACAAATAATTGTGAGCTGCTAAGAACATGTGGGACAGATGTGGCATTTTACATAAACAAATGGCTGCAGACAGAGCCTGGGGGAATACATCCAACTAATGAGATGGTTTTGATTACAGTAAACATTTGGCTGCATGAACACATACACCTGTAAACACACTGAATACATTGATATACATACAATGTAGTATATGTAATTAACTCAAAATAACGGTTGTCTCATTTCACAACTAAATTGGTCAAGTTCTGGGTGAAGTTGATGAGGTGATGCTACTTGGCCTTGAACACACCAAGTAGATCCTTCCTCACCCTAGGACACCATATCACACCATCCTAATCCATTGATTATGTTCTGAAAATAACAACAAACACAAAACAAAATGCAAGCACAATCATTAAATTGCACACATATTACACTGTACTTATTATTGGTTGAAATACATTTAATTATATTTTTGATTCAGGTTTTTAAAAATGCTTACATATTTGTTCTCTGGCCGGATGTCTGACACCGTTTTTTCCGTGGTCAGTCCGTCAATGTCTGGCTTTAGGTCTTGTGCTGTAGCGATCCGTAAAACAGCGTGGAGGTTCTCATCGGTGATGCGTGATCTGTGCTTCGTCTTGTTTAGATTCATTATTGAAAACATCTGTTCGCACAGGTAGGTGCTCCCAAACATGGACAGAACACGGGCAGCATGAAGTCGGAGCTGTGGCATCAAAGCAGGGGGCAGTAGACGGTAAAAGTTCTCGATTGCAGCATCCTGGAACTTTGCTCCCAGGCCACTATTGCTTTGAAGCTCTATTAACTCCATCTGAAGGAGATGGGGCGCACTGCCGACGTCGGCGGTGAAAGGATTGGCAAAGACGGCAAAGCCTGATTGCTGTGTTCTAAAGTCAGAGAAGCGCCGATCAAATTCATTAATTAAGCGGTTCACTTTGGTAGCCAACCGAGCGCATGAAAAAGCACCGGGAACTGAGGCTGAGATGCTCTGACAGACAGGAAAGTGGGCAAGATTGTCCTGTTCCAGTTGGGACTTCCATAGTTGCAGTTTACGCTGGAAAGCTGTGATCATGTCAGACATCTGCGTGATGACTTGTTTGCGTCCCTGCAGCCTCTGATTCAGTTGGGCGAGATGCTCTGTTATGTCACACAACATAGCAAAATCACACAGCCAGTTTGGATCCGACAGTTCAGGCAAGGGTTTTCCTTTACTTTGCATGAAAATAGCAATTTCTTCCCTAAGCTCAAAAAATCGTTTGAGGACCGCGCTCCTACTAAGCCACCTTACTTCTGTATGGTACGGCACATCTCCATGCTCCGAGCCCACGTCCTTCAAAAACAGCTGGAACTGGCGGTGATTCAGGCCACGAGCCCGAATGAAGTTTACTGTTTTCATGACCGTGGTCATTATATCATCCAGTTCCAGAACCTTTCCACACAGAGCTTCTTGGTGGATAATGCAATGATAAGTTATCAGAGGTGTGTGGCAGTTACATTTTTGGATTTTCTCCTTCACTAGGCCAATCAGGCCTGTTTTTTGTCCACACATTGCAGGTGCGCCATCGGTAGTTAGCCCTACTAACGTTTCTACTCATTTCAAGTCCTTCTACTCATTTCAAGTCCCAGACCCAGACCCAGACCCAGACCCGGACCCAGACCCAGACCCAGACACGGACCCGGATCGGACCCTGACCCAGATCCAGACACGGACCCGGACCCAGACACGGACCCGGACCGGACCCTGACCCAGACCCAGACCCAGATCCAGACACGGACCCGGACCGGACCCTGACCCAGACCCGGATCCGGATCCGGACCCAGACCCGGACCCAGACCCAGACCCAGACCCGGAACAGACCCAGACCCAGATCCGGACCCGGATCCGGACCAGACCCAGACCCAGACCCAGACCCAGACCCAGACCCGGACCGGACCCAGATCCGGAACCGGACCCAGATCCGGACCCAGACCCAGACCCGCACCCAGATCCAGACCCAGATCCAGACCCAGACCCAGACCCAGACCCAGACCCAGACCCAGACCCAGACCCAGACCCAGACTGGGTTTTATCAAACCCAGTTCTCCTCGGTCACGCGTCAAACACTGTGACCGCTATACTGTTGTATTACACAAAGCCAACCAGGCGGACCAGACCCAGACCTAGACCCGGACCCGGACCCGGACCCAGATCCAGACCCGGACCCGGACCCAGATCCAGACCCGGACCCGGACCCAGACCCAGATCCAGACCCGGATCCGGATCCAGACCCGGACCCGGACCCGGACCCGGACCGGACCAGACCCGGACCCGGACCCAGATCCAGACCCGGACCGGACCCAGACCCAGACACGGACCCGGACCGGACCCTGACCCAGACCCAGATCCAGACATGGACTCGGACCCAGACACGGACCCGGACCGGACCCTGACTCAGACCCAGATCCAGACACGGACCCGGACCCGGACCCAGACCCAGACCCAGACCCGGACCCAGACCCAGATCTGGACCCGGATCCGGACCAGACCCAGACCCAGACCCAGACCCAGATCCGGACCCAGACCCAGACCCAGACCCGGACCGGACCCAGACCCAGATCCAGACCCGGATCCGGACCATACCCAGACCCAGACCCGGACCCAGATCCGGACCCAGACCCGCACCCAGATCCAGACCCAGACCCAGACCCAGACCCAGACTGGGTTTTATCAAACCCAGTTCTCCTCGGTCACACGTCAAACACTGTGACCGCTATACTGTTGTATTACACAAAGCCAACCAGGTGGACCAGACCCAGACCCGGACCCAGATCAAGACCCGGACCCGGACCCAGATCCAGACCCGGACCCGGACCCAGACCCAGATCCAGACCCGGATCCGGACCAAGATCCGGACCCGGACCAGACCCGGACCCAGACCCGGACAAGGACCCGGACCCAGATCCAGACCCGGATCCGGACCAAGATCCGGACCCGGACCAGACCCGGACCCAGATCCAGAACCGGACCCGGACCCAGACCCGGACCCGGACCAAGACCCAGATCCAGACCCGGATCCGGACCAAGATCCGGACCCAGATCCAGACCCGGATCCGGACCAAGATCCGGACCTGGACCAGACCCGGACCCAGATCCACACCCGGACCCGGACCCAGATCCAGACCCGGACCCGGATCCGGACCCGGACCGGACCCGGAACGGACCCGGACCGGACCCGGACCGGACCCAAACCCAGATCCGGACCCAGACCCAGACCCAGACCCAGACCCGGACCGGACCCAGACCCAGATCCGGACCCGGATCCGGACCAGACCCAGACCCAGACCCAGACCCGGACCCAGATCCGGACCCAGACCCGCACCCAGATCCAGACCCAGACCCAGACCCAGACCCAGACTCAGACTGGGTTTTATCAAACCCAGTTCTCCTCGGTCACGCGTCAAACACTGTGACCGCTATACTGTTGTATTACACAAAGCCAACCAGGCGGACCAGACCCAGACACGGACCCAGATCCAGACCCGGACCCAGATCCAGAGCCGGACCCGGACCCAGATCCAGACCCGGATCCGGACCCGGATCCGGACCCTGACCAGACCCGGACCCAGATCCAGACCCGGACCCAGATCCAGACCTGGACCCGGACCCAGACCCAGATCCAGACCCGGACCCGGACCCGGACCAGATCCGGACCCGGAACGGACCCGGACCGGACCCGGGACGGACCCGGACCGGACCCGGACCGGACCCGGACCGGACCGGACCCGGACCGGACCCGGACCGGACCCGGAACGGACCCTGACCGGACCCGGAACGGTCCCGGACCGGACCCGGACCCGGACCCGGACCGGACCTGGACCCAGATCCAGACCCGGATCCGGACCAGACCCAGACCCAGACCCGGACCCAGATCCGGACCCAGACCCGCACCCATATCCAGACCCAGACCCGGATCCGGACCCGGACCCGGACCAGACTCGGTCACGCGTCAAACACTGTGACCGCTATACTGAACCGGACTGAACCCGGACCCAGACCCAGATCCAGACCCGGATCCGGACCCGGACCCGGACCAGACCCAGACCCAGACCCAGATCCAGATCCGGACCCGGATCCGGACCAGACCCAGACCCAGATCCAGATCCAGATCCAGATCCAGATCCGGACCCAGACCCATACCTGGACCCAGACCCGGACACGGACCCGGACCCAGACCCAGATCCAGATCCGGACCCGGACCCGGACCCGGATCCGGACCAGACCCAGCCCCTCTGGGCGGCGTGACTCTGAGTCCACACCGTGAGTCAAAGGCTTAGATTCTAAGCCTTTGTAACCTAAATCACTGTAGCCCAAGGAGAGGACGTGCAGCCCGTGTTGTTCTCTGATTACATTGTGGTCCAATACGTCCGTCTGACTGTGCTCAACAAAAAGAGCAGTAAGGCCCTAAGTAATGAGGTCCTTAATGTTGCGGGCTCTGACTGAACAGAACGAAAGGTTGTAGATAATATAATCAAATTTCAAACTAATACCCATACTATCATTGAAAAAATGCAGTATTCTTTTTTAAACCAATCATTCACAAATAATTTAGCAAAATGTAGGAAGAGAGACCAAAAAATAAATAAAGAGATTTAGATGCCGTACAACCATAACCCTGACCTGAACCTGGTGGTGGTCTGATAGAGAAAGCAGGTGACCCAGGAGGAAGAGGAGCATAGAGTCCATAGTGATCTCTCTCCACTCAGTGATTGAGTAAAGATGGACGACGGCGCGACCCGTGTCAAGGTGACGGCTTGTGGACGTCTCTGTGGAGATTGATCTCTGTTTGCCTGTATTTCGGGTGCTGGTGAGTCTGCTCTTAACCTCTCACTGCTCTCCTCTGAACCCTCCGTGACCCCCGACCCCTGGCTGACCACACAGAAAGTGCCCGTTCAGCAGGGTCACTGCCGGTCTTTAAACGCACGGCTTCACCATCACACGGAAGAGTGACCTCAACACTCACCACATCCCCCCCCCTCGACCCCCGACCCCCTATACATCAAGGAGGTGGAGCAGGGGGTTAATACTATAATGAGGAGCGGTCGCCACGACAACAAAGTAATCCATATTTTTAGAAAGGCTAAATTGGATGCAAGGCCCTGACTGCGAACGGAAGGTCCGTGGGTGAACACCAGGACAGGAGGAAGATGAAAAGATGGAAAGGAATGGAAAGAATGGGGGGGGGGGGGGGTGGAGGAGAGGAAGAGTGTGAGGTGGAGGAGGTGAGGGTGGAACAGGTCAGCGGGACTATAATATAAAATGAATAAGAGCATTTACAAGGAAAGCGTTGTGGTGTCACGGCAGGGCAGCTAACAGAGTGAGGATGCGATGATAGAGGACTGTGAGCGGAGTCCCACTGTTTGTCTAGTGGGAGAAAGTCACCGCATGGATCAGTCATCAGTGTGTTCACACTAACGAGACACCTACACTGAAAACGCAGCATTCTGTCCGTGCACAGGGCACCCTTCATACAGCGGAATACAACACCAGCCCATTCACAACATCCAACCCTGCTGATTGGAATCTGTTAGTCTGTTAGAAATCGCAAGAATTCCTGAGCGTGGGTGTTACATCGTAAAAGCAACGCTAAACAGACCCCTGCTTAGAGTTGAAGGACAAAAAAACTTTTATTTTTTCCAGTTTGCATCTGATTTATTCAAACTGTATAAATAACACCAGGGGGGTTTGATACATTTCCAGGAGTCCAACAGCATTCCCAGAACAACAGGGGCTAAGACCAGAACTCTTTATGACCTCTTTGTTGGGGAGGGGGGTTGTTTTTGTATTTGTTGACCAGTCATTTCTTAGCGGTGCCTGACACTGCACTATGTCCAGATTTCATGGTCAAATGTGGTGGTCTTAAAGCTGTGTGTTCCTGACCTCTGGTGCTATGACCCCTACGGTGATGAACAAGCACATCTGTGAGTGACCCCTAACACACTAATGCTGTCTTATTGTTATAGAGGGACACCAGCAACCTTCCCTAGCGTCTTCCCAAGTCTATCTAGATGGGTTGTTTGTTGTTGTGGTAGATTGTTGTGGAATATGTTTTCAGTATTCTTACGTCAATTGTTGTGTTATTATTTGGCTTACAAAACAACCAAATACACTCAGACATCTACATATGTATTTTTGTAAAAATAAGCTGGTACACACATTCAAATGTACATATACATGCATACATATGAACTTGATCCCCTGCATAAATGAACACACACAGGCATGCACGCGCACACATGCACACAGACATACGTACGCACACATCTGCACCCACTCGTGCCTAATCTATTATGCTCAGTGACGTAGGGGTCATGGTTTCTTCTGTAAACAAGTGCTAATAGGTACATGCATCATGTAGGGTTCATTTAGCACAACCTCATGAGGGAGAAAGGCAGAGTACAAAATGCCACCATTTGAAAATATTGTTGTTCCACCATAAGGTAACAGGAGACTGTTCTATTGAACCATGACAAGCATAAATGATGAAGAATTTGAATAGGAAATGTAAAGGGCGAGCTGGTTGATTCTCAACCTCATCAAGGGTAAGCACGGTTGTTAACGGGCCAGATTTTAGTATTTTAAACTGGACAAATGGTAAATGGTTTTTCTAGGCGAGTTTGTGTTTATTTTCTACAGGTTTGAATGTCAAAGTCGTTTGGGAAACCAATGGGGGCCTGGCAGTAGTGGCATGGCTGTCGAGGACACGTTAGCGGCCAGACAAGCTAGTGAATGGCTCTTGAACTCACGAGATTGTGATCACAGGGGTATGACTTGTACAAATGGGCCTTCTATAGCTTCAAGCAAGATAATGTGAAGCTCAATCGCAGATTCCAGGCCTTGATTGTAAAGTGTAGGACTGCACAGGCTTGACTGCATGTCATGAGTCTATGACGACATCACCCTTTTCTAAGCACAGCCCGGCCAACACACACCCAGTGGGGTGAACAGCCCTGGGTGTCAAATGAAAAACAGCAGCGTTGCAAGATGTGTTTTTCCACTATAAATTTCCTTGAGGACTTTACGAAGCAGCCTTGACCAGTCAAAACACATGCCACAGACAGATCAGTCCCCCCCCAACATCATCGCTCACTCGCAAACAAACATGTGTAGTGTAGCACATACGCTGACACACACGCTGATGCACACCACATACACACAAACACACAAACTCACATGCACACACACACACACAAACACACTTATGTACGGGCACACACAGACACACACACAAACACACAAGCTCACACACAAGCTCACACACACACACACACATGCATTTGACTTGAAATGCATACCACTATATATTTGTGTAGGGTGTAGTTAAGCTTCATTTCACTGGTGTTGTAGGTTGTTATGTATAAATAAATTGCTGAGGATTGCTGTTGCTTTCTAAACACTCATTCTATGTTTCATCCACATAAGTATTCCATTTCTGAATTACTCCATTATGGTACCATTGATTCCTTGTAGTCTAACTGTTCTCTGGGAACTACTATGACAAAACCTGACATATGTTAGAGCCGGGATAGTTAACACAAACGCATATGCTGCAACACATATGTAGAGAGTCCAACCGCCCAGGGCAATAGGAAAACAGCGGTCAACTAAACTAACAAGCGGTATAAAGTTACTTGCGGGATCTTCTGTATTTCACTCAGGAAATGCCCATAAATCATACTTTCAGAGAATCGTGCGAGAGTGAGAGTGAGAGAGAGAGAGAGAGAGAGAGAGAGAGAGAGAGAGAGAGAGAGAGAGAGAGAGAGAGAGAGAGAGAGAGAGAGTTTAGCCTCCAGCCAGCTTCATAACATGCTTTTAAAGCTGTGGGGGATAGCAGTAGTAGGCAGAGTTGCTGGGATCCCAACAAGCATCACATGCTGCTAAGTCCTGAAGGACACATTGGATTAAGGCAGGAGGAGAAAGGCCTTGAGCCCTCTGTCTGCACATTTACAAATGTTGCTCTAGTGTGGTATTCCTGCAGGTATGTCTGGTGGAGAGAGAGAAAGAGGGAGAGCGAGAGAGAGAGAGAGGGGGGAGAGATAAAGAGGGGGGAGAGGAGTGAGAGATGAGAAGGGGGAGAGGGGGACAGGGTGACAGGGGCAGAGGGGGAGAGAGATAGAGAGAATATTTCAGAGAGACTGAGATAGAAAGGCAGTTGAGTTTTTAAAGGAAGACCGGAGACAGGCAGAGAGACAAAGAGAAAGAGAGAGTGAGAGAGAGAGAGACTACAAGAGAGATATAGAGTAGTGAGAGCAGAGAGAGCAGGAAATACGAATGATCCACCAGGGTCAGTCCATTAAGCTCCAGACAGATTAAATTAAAGCAAAACAAAATAATTACCTGTGCCTCATAACCCAGAGAGAGAGATAACAACGCCGGGCCAGGCACTCAACCAATCAGAGCTTGACATGTGGACAAACATTCCAATATGGCAGACCCCCCCCAAATGAAAGGTCAATTGCTGAGCCTCATCCCACATTTCCTTCAAACCTCTCGCTGCATGCCACTGAGGATTTCACGGATGACATCTTACATCGAAACGCCTCAACCGAAAACAACTGCAGCTCTCCCTGCTTCTTAAGTATTGAGAACGTCTTCCTTAACCCCCTGGAGCCTGAGTATAACGTTAACCATTTCAAATGATCATCGTTCGATTTTTAAATACATCTTAACTGTTCTAGGCCTCCCACCCCATCTTTGACCAGCTGCACAAATATGAGAGGTTTGCCCATGGGTAGTATTTCTACTATTTGATTTCAATGTACCCGGTGGCGGTTAGCGCAGACAAGGCCAATGCAACCATGAATTCAGATGTAAGAAATCAAATATGTAGAGGAGACAACTCCTATATCAAAACAGGGGAAACTGCCAACCAAGGCAATGACCACAAACATGGAACCAGTCAAGGGAGGACTCCTAATGTATTCCAGAGGCAAGCTAGAGCATTTAAATATCAAACCAAATAAAATGTATACGCACACCACACAGACACACGCACAGTAAGTTGGAGTGAGATTAGAGGAAAAATACATATAATGTAATGCAGCCTTTATGCCTGAAAAACTCTGCTCAGATAAAAGCTTGTTGTTTGCTTGGATGTGCAGACAGACTCTCTTCCAGTCACATTCTCTCCCTTTCACTATTAATAAATGTGGCGATGAAAACGCAAATGTTTACTCTTTAAAAATACTTAATTCTTTTACATGATTTTCTTTTTTAAATATGTTCCTTTTCGTTTTTCCAACAAATGTAAACACCACACACCCTTCAGCACTATAGTGCTCATATGTGTTTTAAGGTTTTAAGAGCCAACAGCGAACAGTAAAACCAGCCAACCGTCGAGTTGTCCAGCAAAACCCCAGTGTTGGCTGTATCCTCTCATTACCAGCCTCAGATACAGCCATAGGGACCTCCCCCTACCCTATAACGTCCAACCAAGTCTTGCTCTTCTCCATCAAAGCCTGTTTTGCGACCATTACGAGTGTTAAAATGGAAGGGGAGAATGAAATCATTGATTCTCCTCCTCCCCCGTTTTATTGTTAAATCCCAACATGGCAACCCTGTTATCAGTGCTTATCTTCTTCCCAAATAGCACCTCACTTCCAGCTCAGACCTCAGACACTTTCCAGATGTACCCCCCAGCACACCTTGGGTGACCACCACAAGGAGGGGTCAGGGGGGACAGGCCCATCCACCAGACCCCGGGAACCAGACGTCTGTTATCTACAGCCACGCATATCTGCTAATGCACACCACACCTGATGGAGAACACACACACACACACACACACACACACACACACACAATCTGTCCTAGCACTTCAGTAGAGAGAGGTTAGTGAAGAGACAGGATTGATAGGATATTGGATGTGGCTAAGGTGTTTGACTTCCAGCCTGGGAGGCTGGGGGGTTAATATTCACATGTCCAAAACCTACCTGCAGGCACTCTTGAGTAACATGCCTAACCCCTTCTTACTAATGGCATGTTGATGTTGAATTTACTGGCTGTCCATTATTCAGAATCGCTTTGGATAAAAGTGACTGTTAAATGACTAAATAGTGAAGGGGATTTCAATGGATGTCAAAATCACAAAAGGTGGAGGGGAATCAGAGATTGAGATTAACGGAGAGAATCAATAATACATTATCCTCTTTATTTATTATTTATGAACCTACTTTGCCTAAAGTGACCCACCCATGTCAAACATTGATATAGATTGATAACAAATTTTAAATGGATGAATTTCATCATTCTACCTCATATGGCCCCAATAGCTATTCTTTGCAACATATTGGTCAAATATGGCACATGTGGTACTGCTGGGTTGTTAAGGAGATCTGGCGGGCAGACTCAGACTCAGTGGTTAAGGTGTGTGTGTGTGTGTGTGTGTGTGTGTGTGTGTGTGTGTGTGTGTGCGTCATCAATGGCCCACACAAATACAACCCAGTTAAGATTTACGCAGCGACCTTGTTAGGCTGACCTCTAAGTAGCCCTGCAACGTGTGTGTGCCTGTGTTTCCCTTTGTGTGTGTGTGTATGTGTGCATGTGCCCGCACATGCATTTTTGTATGTTTATTCAAAGCATATGTACCATCAATTCTCTGCTTCCTTGTCCATAATCGTCACTTAATAAAACAGAAATGAGCTTTGGTCCTCATCCGATTTACTGCTGCCCAACAATGTACTATACAGGTCTGAGAGAGAGAGAGAGAGAGAGAGAGAGAGAGAGAGAGAGAGAGAGAGAGAGAGAGAGAGAGAGAGAGAGAGAGAGAGAGAGAGAGAGAGAGAGAGAGAGAGAGAGAGAGAGTGTGTGAGAGAGAGTGAGAATTGTTTTTTATTTATCTAAAATGTTACTATTAATATTTATTATCCTATGTTGTATACTATTTAACTTTGTGCTTTTGCAAAGTAAACTTGCATGATTTCCATGCCAATCAAGCCCTTTGAATCTTGAGCAAGAAAGAAAGAGAAAGAAAGAACAAAAGAAAGAGAACAAACCATCGAAATAATGATAGAATGAAACAAAGAACAAAGACAAAAATCGGACAGACAGCCAAAGACCACAACAATGAAAAAGAATAGGGTGAAAGGAAAACGAGAAAAAAGCCTTCTGCCTTATTCTTGAATGGTGGAGGTGTGTTCAGCTTTTCCCCTCCTCTCCATACGGTGCGCTTTGAAGCAAAACCCTCTCTGTCTGCATTGTATCCGGAATCGGCTGCATTGCAACTTACTAACTCCTCCAGCTCCTACTGGGTGAAAGGTAGCGGAGGTTTTCAATGTCTGAACAGCAGATTACCACAGCTCCTTGAGTGTCAGACACCTCCTGAATGGCTCCTCACTGCCCAATAATGGCAGTCATACATCTGTAGGGCACAGCGGTGAAAGACATGGAGAACACGGTCGGCCTAATTTTACATTCACCTCCAGGGCCCTTTTCTTACTTCCCATGCTGCTCTGCTGCTCCACAAAGATGCTTTTGTGTGGACGGTCCTAGGGTCAACAGAGTGTTGTTAGGGGTCCGAGGACAACGCTTCTGGGACTCTCTCTGTTAACTTCTCGCAGACGCACGTGCACACACATACACGCACACACACACACACACACACACACACACACACACACACAATGCAGGCAGGCACATAGACGCGCACATACACACGCATACACACGTGCATGCATGTGCAAACACACACACACAGGAATGCAGGCACACACACACACATGCAGGCTCACACTCACACACACAAACAAACACACACACAGTTGTGTACTTTCTGAGAGTTTTGTTTAATTTTTATTTGAGTATATTTGCAATGGGAGGCTCATTTTAACAAAGGAGAGGAAAGAGGATGTGAGAGGAGGAAAGAAAATGAGAGGAGAGGAAGGGAGAGAAAATGAGAGGAAAGGAGAGGAGAGGAAAGAAAACAGAATGAAAGTGAAAGAAAGGAAAGGAAAGAAGACAGCTGCCGTGCCAAAGAGAAGGAGAGGAGGGGTTGATTTGTGAATGAGGTGCTAAACCCTGTAAACCCTGATTCCTATTGGTTGTTGCCTCCTCAATGGTCGGGGGAAAGCTCCAGAATGCCTGGCCAATAGTCTGCCAGAGAGAGTGAGAGAGAGAGAGAGGCAGAAGGAGAGAGAGAGATAGGCAGCAGGAGAGCGAGAGAGAGAAGCAGACAGAGAGAGGAAGAGAGAGGGAGTGAGGAGGACCAGAAGGCAGACAGAGAGAGAGAGATAGCGAGAGAGAGAGAGAGTGGCAGAAGGGGAGAGAGAGAGAGACAATGAGAACAATGGAATTAGACGAAGACTATCGACCAAAGAGAGTAGCGATAGCATCAACCCTAAGTGGCTCTCGAGATCTCCTCAAAGGCTCAAACTGTCATTTCCCCCTTTGAAACCATGACTGGACAAAGCCTGTGTCAACACCACTTTACACATATTACATATATCTGCTTATTTGCATTCACCAGTGGTGGTGTGGTGGTGGTGGTGGTGGGGGTGGTGGAGTTTTCCATGAACACTGGAGAAAACAGCGTGTTGTCACGTTTTTCCCCATGAAGAAGAAAAACACACAACAAAAATCGGCGTAGCTTGAAATCAAATTGTAATGGTTTAGGGGTGTCGCTCTTTATGGCGTGATGTTTGGAGACACCTGTTCAGGGAAGGAACGTCACTAGTCGCTGTTACAGCAGATGCAGCAGGAGACTCCTGAGAATGTCTCCTTTTTTTGTGTGTGTGAGTGTCTGTTTGTATGTTAACTGTACGGTGGTTTTATGACCTTAGCAGCAGAGGGTTGATGGTTCCAGCTCCCTGGCCATGTGTGGAACTTTGTCAAAAGACATAGCTTGTTTGCTCTGCCTGTTTGCGACCACTTTTACTTCAAAGGCCCCCCTTCATGAATGTGTTTTGTGTGTGTGTGTGTGTGTGTGTGTGTGTGCACGTGTGCGTGTGTGTATGCACACGTGCGTGTGGGTGCGTATGTGTGTAGTGTATATCCCATTAAATATAATTGTTTTTCTATCCTTCAAATCCTGTATCAAAAGCTTTACTCCACCCTGTTTCCATAATGGACAGAGAAAAAGTCAGGATTTATTAGTCTCTATGGAAGAAGAACTCTCTATTCTAAAACCTCCACTAAAACGCGATGTCACAACCTATAATCCGCACACAGTGTATAAAGTTGAATGGTCTCCAATGCCGCAACATGCTAAAGCGATTAAAGTATTTCAAGTGACACTTAAGGCCTATCCACAGGGGAAACAATGATATTAAGTCTCCTGCTATCGCACATATATACCTTGAGAATGTAGACACGTGCCTTCACTCGTCAGCAGAGATCGCTTCATTCTTCCTCACATGTTCCAGCCCCGGTGAAGGCACCGCAGAAGGTACGGTCCCAGCGTGTGGCTGCCAGCAGGATTAAAGGCATCAGGCTGAATTATGGTAATAGTTTGGTCATAGCATGAGCAAGGAATCTCTGACCCGCCGTAATCCCTTAACAGCCCTGAAACCGAATCAGTGGAAACAGATACACACACGCGCGCGCACACACACATAGAGGTACGCAAATACACACATAAGCGCACACCTACGCACAAATACATACACATACTTTGTCGCGCACACCCGCACATATAGATACACACACACACACTCGTACACACAATGGTACACATACATACACATATATACACACACACACTCGCACACACACTTGCACACTCATACACATACATACACACAAACACACACACACACAGATACACTCTCACACACAGACACACACACATACACATGCACTTACACACACACACATACACACATACACATGCACTTACACACACACACACACACACAAACACACAAATACTAACTAACATGCACACAGGCACATAGTAAACGTGTGCACGTACATGCACATGCATGCTGGTGAGTGACCCTGGAGCTAATGAAGACCAGAGCCCAGCTAGCGTGCACTAATGAAAGCCAGCTCTGGAAACAGACCTTCTAGCTGGACATTCATTTGTCTCCTCTGCCTCTACGTCTCTCTACCAGATCATCTATATCTCCCCCCACTCTCTCTCTCTCTTCTTCTCCCCCCTCTTACCTGTCATTTATTCTTATAACCTCATCCCCCTATTCCTCATCATCATCATCATCATCATCATCACCACCACCTTCATCATCATCATCACCGCCATCTCCAGTCTCCTCCGGTTCTCCTCCCGGCTTTGTGCTCCACGATTGACACTCGGGTGTCGCTGATGACTAATGTGGTTCTGATGACCACCCTGAGGGGGAAACTGGCTGGATCACACGGATCATTAAGAGTAACATACAAACACACACACACACACACACACACACACACAATGACATACACATTCACATACACATACACATAAACACACACTGCCAACATCATGGGTCATGAGCGGTGCGGGTCAGCAAACACAACCGCCTAATACTTCCCTGCATACGTACAGCACAACCACATCGTATACATTCCCTCACCTGCAAACATACACACACACACAAACACACACACACACACACACGCAAACGTAGACACATTTCAGCACCATCAGCAAATTCATTCATTTAAAAGTTCAGTATCCTTCAGTCTTTTTTTTCTACTACTACTATTCAACTATAACTACTATGCCAATTTCCTATTGATCCTGTTGATATATTATTACAGTAGTTGTGCGAACGTGCTTTGTGAACAAAGCACGTGTGCAACATGTGTCCGGGTGCATCATCCTCACAGACCCCCCCCCCCCCCCAACCCTCACCCCCACCCCCCAACCCTCACCCCCACCCCCCAACCCTCACCCCCACTCTTCTCTACATCGGTCTACGGTGTTGGCTTACGACACGGGGTAAAAAAAAATCACCCCTTGTCACCCCCCCCCCCCCCCCCCACACACACACACACTTGTCAGGGAGACACATCAAAGCGGGTGCCCGAGACAAATAGCATGTAACCGTATCTTTTATTTGGGTTGGTATTGAATGAGGACAAGACAGAGCGCTGGTAGCGTTTACTCACTGTGATGGAGAGGCCTCTGATTACAGCTGGATCCCTGGATCCCAAGGACGCACCGTGGCAGGCCGGGCCAGCCTCCCGGGGCTGTCTCTGTTACAAACAGGATAGTCTGAGAGTGTCTGTCTGCGGTCCCGCTGTGCTACAGCGGCCATGGAAAACACTTAGAAACGTCAATTTGATTTTGCATTGCTCTTGTGTGTCTGTACATATACACACATACGCAGATATGCGCATATATGCTAATATGCTAATATGCATACACACTAATTACACACAAATACAAATCTACACTTTCACACACAAATACACCCATATGCATTCATATACACACAAATGTGCACAAATACACATATATACATATATGCACCTATATAGGCACAAATATACACACACACACCTATAAACAGTACACTGACAAGCATCAAATCATACATAATATACAACATACACAATCATAAGAAAGTAACTAAGAATAACACAAGCCACAGAGGGAACAGTGGGCGTGGTGCGCTGACACTATTACTAACCAGAATGATCATTATGTCAGGCCACTGTGATTGACAGCTGTGCTGGTCGTGGTGTGTGTTTAAAGGCTCTTCATTTGTTTTATGCAGTGACTCGGGCAGTAAAGACACAGCAGCTGCGGAGTAACGGCTCAGCGGACGCCTGAGAATAGAACCACCGGTGGGGTCGTCTTCTATGTGAGAGAGAGAGAGAGAGAGAGAGAGAGAGAGAGAGAGAGAGAGAGAGAGAGAGAGAGAGAGAGAGAGAGAGAGAGAGAGAGAGAGAGAACCAGACAGACTTAGAGAGAGAGAGACAGAGAGAGTGTATGGCAGACAGAGACAGGGATACCGAGACTGAGAGAGAGAGAGAGAGAGAGAGAGAGAGAGAGAGAGAGAGAGAGAGAGTGAGAGTGACAGAGTCACTAAATGTGTGCGTGTGTACGTGTGTGTGTGTGTGGTTATGTGTCTGTGTGTCTGTGTGTGTGCATCTGTGTATTTGTGTGTGTGCACGTGCATGTGTGTGTACATCTGTGTGTGTGTGTGTGTGTGTGTGTGTGTGTGTGCGTGTGTGTATGTGTGTTAAATTAGACTTAACTACACTGTTAAGACCTTCTAGGCATGTTATTTCACGTACACACTGCTTCATCCTATCAGCAAATCTATAAGCGCACCAATTAACCACACAGTGGGCCAAAAACAGCCTACAAATCGGAGTCTAGCCAACCCTATTCATAGTTTCCAAAAGAAAGGAAAAGGCTTGGTTTTGTTTCATATCAGTGCATCACATTTTTCTTGAATGATCCATTGATTAGTGTTTGATTCACATCCCAGTTCTCTCCCTGGGAGGCCAACCACAAGCAGGTCAGCCACAGGGAATCATCTTGTATCAGGTATACAAGAAAATATAATCCAGCACAGCACCGGGTGTATTTTTGGACATTTAGTGCTCTCTGGTATTGCCAGGAAAAAGAGCAAAGAGTTTTTTTTTTATTGTGTACACCTGTTGATATTACTTTGTTTGGGATTACTCTGAGAACAAAATGGTGGATTTTATTGGTACCTTTTATAGTTCTGGTTGTTGAATTGCATGTAAATGGTCAGGCAGCTCCTATTTTATGCAAATAAAGTTATTTTAGTCTATATTTTAACAACAGAGAAAGTATTATGTGTTCATAAAGGTGAAAAATAGTATAATGAAGGTTGATTCAATTTTATTCAATTGTTGTATGTTCCTTCCTGAAGATCTAACATGAGTTCATTACTTGTACTGCAATGGGGTACTGTACTAGTACTGTATTAGGGTTAAATTACATTTAGTTAATTACCAACATTTTGGGTAGATTGTATGATCACAGTTCAACAGTATACAGGAACTGTATAGGCCCACATTAAAAGGAATAGTTGGCTACCATTCAAACACCCAAAATCTCATAAAACCCCAGATAAAAGAAGCGATCCATGACACATCATAACCTGATGTTAAAAGTAATCAATCAGTGCTCTACCTCAGAAGACAGGCTCTCGCTCGGCGAAGTTCTCCAGGCTTCAATGGTTATGATTTGTTGTGTACGATACCATTCCTCATCCGGTTCTGATGGTTGGCTCCCTCACCTGTTTCCAGGGTCTTGCGGCGCTTCCATCAGAAGCGCTAACCGGTCATTCATCAACGTGATGACAGGAGGCGGGCACCAACTCGTCCTCCATGGGACGACGGAGAGAAAAAATAAAGAGTAATGAAATATAAACCCAATCCATGTGTTGTGTTTCTAAGCCCTTTTATCAGAGAAATGGATCGGGTTAGGGCGAAGGGCTATAACCCCGGCAACTAGCGATGGCCAGCGATGGCTTGACTAATGGGCGATTCGGAGAAACAGAAGGGCAGAGTGGATAAAGGGTATGGCATGTCAGAGGCTTCGTTGGGGAGTTTAACATGTGGTTCGGTCTCGGAGCCCGGGGCATGTTGTTTGCATTGCGGTTTTCTGTTTCGGTGACAAAATAAACTTGTCTCTCGGAGCCTGAGGCCGTTTGTGCTTTTGACGAAATGTGTTTGTGTGTATATTTGTAAGTGTTTATTTGTTGTTTCAGGTGAACTGCAGTTAGTGTGTGGCTTTGTGAGTTAAGTGTGCTTTTGTTTCTGTGTGTGTGTGTGTGTGTGTGTGTGTGTGAGTGTTATGTGCATGCGTGTGTCCGTGTGTGCGTGAGTGTGTGCATGTGTGTGTGCGCGTGGTGGGGGCTGGTAAATTGACACTGTGTTTGCATGCGTGTTTATGATCTTATGTAGACAAAAGTGAATAAATTAAATCAAACCAAGCACTGGTTATTTCCAGTACTGTGGAATGGAACACAATCTGAAGCAGACCACCATAAACAGCACACCAGAAATATTAATATATGCACCAAGCATGTTTCTTGTCTTTAATACTTTTGTAAGTAATGAAAAGAATGATTTTATGATAAATCTTCAGTGTATTAAATCAGTGAATCAGAATGATATATGTTCTCCAAGACAAGTGTTCCCTAAATAAGGTCTCAGTGTGACAGTGGATTTCAAGCAGCTGATTCAGTGTTCATCTGGTAAGCCTTTGGTGTCCCTCAGAGCTCCTTCCTGGGTGCCCCTCAGACCATCATCTGCGTCCAACATCTGAGGAGCAGCTGAGGATTGGAGGGATTTTTTGGAGGGTTCCCGTGCTCGTCAGAACACCTGGTCAGAACGCCACAAGAACATAACCAGATCACCGGAACACCAGCTGTGTGTATTTCTACTTCTCACCATGGGCAAAAAAAAAACCTCTTCCATGCTGAACCCAGCAAGAAATAATACCAAACACACAGAAACACAGACACACAAAGACACACACACGCGCACACACACACACACATACACACAGATCTGGATATTCTGAATGCAATAGTGTGAGCTCAGGAAACTCAATTGAGCTCTGTATTCTGTAATTGTGTTGGCTATTTGGAATAGTAAATGATGATTATAAGGCAATTGTTCTACTGGGGGCTTTCTCTTTCAGTCATTTTCCATGGCTTAAGAGTTCTTTGATTGCATTGAGGTGGTCCGTACAGGGATGTGAAGGAGCAGGGCTCGTGACTCCCCAGAGAAGGTACACAAAGGCACAGCCAGGAGACCCCTGGCCCCAAAGAGCCACAATGGGGCCCTGGATGAGCCCCCACTGAGGCCAGTTGCCTGAACAGTCCCTAACCAAAGCCTCATCTATGGAAACTAGCTCTCTCACAATAATGTGTTCATCCAGCCTTAGTTCTGCACCCCGGGTCATGTGCACTCTCTTGAAAGATGAATGGTCCTTAGAGAATGTCTAGGGTTCCCTTGGCATCTGGTACATTGCTGTTGTCCACCTTATATCACTAACTATGAGATATGCACGGAAGCAATGGTTGCTAAGTATTTTTTTTAACACAGGGACCATTATAGCTGTAATCAAAGATGTCTGTGCCCGAAAATCCCAGGACACCACACAACTCTCCCAGACATGTGGAGCCTTCAGAGAGGATACCTATGTGTGATTTACTCAAAGGGCCAAAGGAAAAGGCACAGCGTCTCCGGTGAGACGTACAGTAAGACATGACTTACAGTGAATAAAAGGAAGGGCTGGACCCCTGGAGTAAGACCTCCCAGGACAGACAGATGGACTACTGAACAGCCTTAACACCAGCCCTGAATGGGACCATCTTTTCCCAAACCATTGCAACTCCTCGACATGTGTTTAGACGATGACTTCATCAAACCCAACACTGATTGATTGCATACCAATAGAAATGTGACTCGACAGAAGATACAGCACCTTTTGACAATAGAGCTATCTTTAGCCTCCCTATTATCCTCCTAGTTTCTGATTTGGTGCCGGTAACTTCAAACCTACAATGAGGCAGCTGCTCCATCCTGTCTAGCTCGTCACAGACCGCAGACCGCTCTAGTACTCTAATACTGTTGCTCTTTATGAACTGTCCAACACTGTATGATTAGCATCCAGCCTGACTTGATTCCAGTACAAATGTGTGTTTGAGAGTAAAATAAGTCTAGAGTCTAATGGTTTGGTTGGTTAGGGTCTACCTCTAGGTATCCTGTAGAGCAAGATGCTACAACCCCTACCCCTAAATGACATGTATAACATTTCTCTTTGGATCGAAATATCTGCTGAATGAACACTTTGGTATGACTACATCCAGGCCCGCTCCATTCAAATCTTTGGGAGAGCACTCCTTTTGAGCTAACAATGCTGATCAATTTGTGAGAAATAAAACTGGTACTTCATGTTTTGGAAAGTCCAGACCACTAAACAACTACACTGTGAAGAGGGGTGGGCGGTGTGCTTACATAACTGGACAACAGTTCAATCACCTTTTAAACAGTTCATCTTGTTTCGTTCTGAAGGATGTTGCAAGATGGGAATGCTTTGCTGGGAATATTTCACAACATGGCTTGACTTCTCCAGTTCAATAGATTGGGTTAACGACAAATGGAACTCCCAGTTTGTGCTTTTGCAAACCAAACTGGACACAGATGTTTTTTTTTGTTTGTTTTTTACAACACTTTGGATTATGGTTGAATACTGAATGAAAATTTCTTATATATAATATAATATAATTATAAATTGAGAAAAGGAGACAGAAAAATCCTATAATAGTACATGCAGTCACACACACAGACACACACACATACAAGCACGCACCCACACACACAAACACACAAACACACACACACACACACACACACACATCATTATCCGTGTCTGTGAGAGAAGTCAATATGTGTCATTGGGGTGCTGCGGATATTGTCTATTCAGCTGTCAACTTGCTAAGAATCTCCTGGCTGATCTCTCCCTCCCATACATTTCTCTCTGTAACTTCTGTTTTCCTGGCACTGTGAGACTGGCTTTGTGTACTATTATAAAACTTATACAATACTACAAACACCCATTCAGAACACAAACAGGGAGAGTGTTCCAGACATATATTGATTTGTAGTAAAAGTATTCTGTCTAGGTTAATACATTAAATTACAGCGTTAATGTGTATAAACGGCCAACCTTCTGCATTACATGCATGAACACACACACACATGAGCACACACACGCACATGCGCACACACACACACACACACACACACACACATAAGCATAAAAGGATACGGAGTGTTGGGTCTGGAGGATAAAAGACAAACGTCTGGAAATGGGCTTCACATCTGCATCCCGTTAAACACACTGCTAATACTCCAGCCCCCAAACACAACCATTAGGGAGGTGCTCACACACACACCCACACACACCACAGGCGCACAAACAGCGAGAAGTTCCAGCAAGCGGTAGAAACAATTGTTTAGGGATTCACTTGAACTTATAAAAGGCTCCAACTGTAAACTAAAGTTGAAATCCGTAATAAGTTGGAATGTGAATGTTTACTGTTTATGTCCACTGGAACCAGTGATACAACGCCTGGGGATCGTCCGAATTCACTCTATGTTGGGGTAATACAGCTGTTCCTAAATACTGCTGTTCAGAAGGCCCTATATGACTAAAACAAACATACATTTGAGAAAGAATAACAATTCTTAGTAACCAACTGCATATCTTGAACGGCTATTTGGTCAATATTTTTCCGTTTGGCACAAGTTAAATGAATTACATCCTACTCTATGTAGGCCTAAGTCATCACACCTTAATTGCTCATTTTATCACAAAATCCACAAAATGCGCCCTTAACAAAACTCCAAGTTTCTGTATTGAACAGATTATAACACGACATCAGTTTCAGGTGAAATCGCCGGCCAGAAAAAGCAGTCCGTGCTAAATGTCGGGGTGTGTGTGTGTGTGTGTGTGTGTGTGTGTGTGTGTGTGTGTGTGGTGGGGGGGGGGGGGGGGGGGGGGGGATGAGGGGTCGTTAATCATATTACAGTCACTCCTACCTTCTCTCGTCGAGGGGGGAGCCTCCGTGTTTAATAAGATGCGACTACGGTGAGTACAACCACCAGCAACTTCACCCTCCGACGCACTACTCCTCTGTGGACTTTACTCTGAACAGACAGTGACCAAGTGGCACTATAGCGCAGAAATGGATATGAAATTGCTCGCAGTCTTTGCTGTACTGGCCGTTGCGTCGTATGCCCCCCCATCAGAAGGTTTGACTTAACTTATTTTGGTTCTTTGATGTGTGTTTTATTGCAAAAATGCACATCGTTGCAGGTCGGAGGCAGGATGATTTTGGGGTACTTTGAAAGGGGTGCGGGTGTCTTTATGTTTAACTTTTTGCATGTTTTGTAATTGCGACAATGGATTTCATGATGTGCATTTATCTGTTTGACATGTAACTTTTCATGATATTTTTAAAATATAAAATTAAATTCATACATCTGTCCATTTTACGCGTGAAGTTATTGTCAGACTCGCGTTGATTTACATTTTTTTTTTAAAGACAAAAAACATTGAGCAGAAATATAGTTAATCATTATTCTAGAACGGAAATAATACAGCGCGTAAAACCCATCGACACATGGCCACCCATCCAGGTAGTAAACGATCCGTAGCGGATCATTCACGTTTGGTTTTCCTTTTTCACTTCATGGTCCACATGTAACACAATGTGGAGACATCAGTCGAGTGTCCAGCTCATCATCATGGCGAAATGTTTGACTAAGTGTTAATTAATTAGCATTACCATGGGAGGTAATCCAGAGCGTACTTTTCACCATTTAATTGTTTTTCTCTGAAATACCTGCCTTTACAAAGTGTATCCGGTAGAAGGCATAGTAGTAGGCCTACTAATGAAACCAGAACAACACATGATAGAAGATACTCTATGGTAAATAATAGGGTTATTTTCCATACCATCTTATGAGGGTACGATAATATATGCCAGGATCCTCTATCTAAAAATTAAACTCACAAATTGTTTTTTAAATAACCTACATTTCAATATTGCTAAACATTTTAAGATAAAAACAAAATCCTGTATCCTTAAATCCCCGATTTTACCAGGAGTCTAGAACACAATTGAATTGGCATTTATTGAATGTTATTATTTTTGAGTTCATGGTACTATTTCAGATTCTTTTTTGCAAGAAATGTTCAATCCTTCACATCCCTATGATATAGCAGAAGAGCTGCAGTTCACTGAAGTGTGAAGATATCATATACTTTGTTTTTACTGTTGATCTGTAATATATCACAAATGCAACAATGACAAAATAAATGTCTTTTATTTTTGTCCTTAATATCTGTACTTTTTCCATGTTTTGTAGTGGCTATAGAACTGTTAAAGTAACGTTGGTACTCCTCTTTCAGCCAAGCCCATCAGTCTGGTGGAGAGATGCTACTGCAGCTCCACCGTCAACTCTCTTCCCAGAGGATACGTCCGGGAGCTGAGGTTCATCCACACTCCCAACTGCCCCTTCCAAGTCATGTGAGTACTGCGGCTGCACCAGGTCCCCAGTAGTCAGGTCCCTACAACGCATCGAAACAAAACCTAGTAGCCTTCTACACACACACACACACACACACACACACACATGACAGGTCTCCTCCCTTTTGCACATTTCTCACCATCAATCTCCCAGCGGTGACAGGGTTTAGAAAAAGAGCCATTAGAGCGTGTGTTCACACACTTTTACTAGAAACACATGCACACACATATGCATGCACACACACACACACATGCACGCACACACACACATGCATGCACACACAAACACACACGCATGCATGCACGCACATGAACACACACGCATGCAAACACAGACACACGCACACACAGATTCGTTATACACTTGAGACAAGCTTAGCACTGGCACATCCTAAATGGGTTATATGTGCGCGAGTCTCAGTGTGTGTAAGGAAACCAGGAATTAGATGCAGTTTTGTTCCCAACATGAAACAATGATTGTGCGGCGATGTGAATTGGCTTTGCTTCTCAAATTCTTCCCATGCATTGACCCCCGACCCCAACTCGCACCACACAACACACACACCACACAGACCGGATGCGGGCACATGAATGTACCATTTGGTCATGGATTAAATGGAAGGAAGTAAAATAGCCCGAAGCAGTTAATGATACAGTCTTATGCTTTTTTGGGGTACATATAGAGAGGGTAAAATATGATCCTCCCCGAAACACACTCCATCTTGACGTCTCAACGTAAATGGCTGGCAGCATGGTCGCCATCTTGTTCATGGAGTCATACGATCTGGCCCAAACACATTCTTTGAATAGACATTGTGTTATTCTCGACTAAGAAAGTAGCCAAGACGTCTCACTCTATCTCAGTCCTTCTTTGTCATACTGAGTTTTTCAAGAATAAAGAGTTTTGCCATTAACCTTGAGTAATTCAGTCTCAATAAAGTAGATGGTACTATGTAATCTATCATTTTAAATAAATCCGGCAGGAATGTTTAACACAGATAAAACAAACACGATCCACAACTCTTTATTCAATAGTATCACGCGGTGCTTATCAAACCAGGCGGCTTATGCAAATTACCCGGTTTTTCCGCATTGACAAGAGAGTGATAATTCGATCTGACGGCCAAGATAAGGTGTGACGGCCATTTGTGAAAAGCCTTTGAGCATGGATGCTTGTTTGTTTGGGCAATCATGAAAGTAATATTAAGATATAAAAACAACATTAACCCTTTCCCCCCCCCCCACTGATATTCATCCATTTTGTGTTCACACTTTTAGTGGCATAGCGTTTTTACCAATACATTTTCCTCTTCTTATTTCTCCTCCAGTGCCAAGCTAAGGAGCAACAAAGTGGTGTGCATTGACCCAAATATGCCATGGCTGCAGCAGTACCTGAAAAACGCCTTTAAACGGTGAGTAGCAGGGGATGATGTCGGTGTTATTTCAATATAGGCGTTGTTAGTTAGTTACCTCCCGTTCCTTGTTTACAGACACAACCCCTGAGTGGTCTGAAAGGGATTGTATAGCCAGGTCACTTCCTTCAGTCCGAAGAGCTAGGGTAGGGGGAATGCAAATGAAGACAAATGCGCATCTACACATTTGTTCTTATCTTATCAGCATGCCCAATAGGCGATTGACAGCCAGTAATGGGCCAATATCTCATGGATTTAACCAGGATCATGTTGGTACATGCCGAAGCGAGACACTGTCAACTATAGCAAATACTTGTGTTGCTCATGTTTAACAATGGCACATATTGAAATGGATTAACATCCAACCGGTTGATTACGCATCTGCTTTTGATATGGATCAGCTGTTTCAGCTGCCAAACCGTCTCATAGTTAGCATGCGGTTAGCGGATAAGGTTTTTGGGGGAGGGGCGTTGGGGGTTTGGGATATGTTTAGCGTAGCTTGTGGTGCCGGTCTCAGACAGGTCCCACTACTCAATACCCAGACCTCCAGGCCGTCTGTCTCTGGAGGAGTGTGGGGGTCTTTGTCCCAGTGAGCCTGAGGTGTGAGTCCTCTGCATGAGAAAACCGCTTGAGAAAGTGATGACGGGTATTTACAATAGAAAGGATCTGCTCTAGTGTTGCCTCAACGATTCCAATGTCGCCAGTGATGGACAAATGTATTCACTAAGTGCATATTTTATGCTGCTGGTTTGGTATGGTTTGCGGTAACCAAACAAAACCAGCAGCGTATAAATAAAAATAATTTTCAGACTATTTATAATTTATTTTTGTGCTTTCTTTTACTTTAGTATAATACAAAAATATTTATATATGTTTTAATACATATTGGCATATGTTTTTTGTTTTTGTTTTCTGATTCAGTAAAAGGCGATTAGACAACAACAAAAATATAAAAACATAATGGTGGGCAGCAGTGTGTAGCGTATGTTGGGTTTGACGGCTCAGAAATGAACACTATTCTTTATCCAAACTCTGTTTTGCATTCCTTCCCTCACATCCCACGCATGTATTAAATAATCTCACGATAACCATGAAACAAAGACATGGGACAAACAGGCATTCCAGCACGGTACAGACTCACCTTCGAAAGTAGCCATGAGAAACTCAAGATAATCCGATAATCAGACCCAAAATAACCAACTAAGTAATATGTAGATGATAGAGCATCCATATTGGTCTGACCTAGAGACAAAGAACGTGGAACAAAGAGCCTCCAGATTCAAGATTCTACCGGAGAACAAACCGTTTGGTGCAGTCAGTTAGCAGCAGTGGTTCTGATTCCTAGTCGCTTACATTCTTTCCCTCAACTTTGGCGCATCTTAATGTAATATCCTTCGCTGTTGTTTGGATTTTCTCAGCCCCAAAGAAATGCAAAGCATGCTTACTGGTAAGGTTTAATAATCAAAACTTGTTGTTTGTTATGTAGTCACACTGTGTGTGCGCGCGTGTGTATATCTTCGCCAATGTGCCAGTAAGCATAAGCATTATACCTGGCAGGGTATTTCAGTAGTTTTTTGGCTTATTCTTCCCATGTGTTACTCCAGACTTGGAACAAGCAGTTTTAGGAACGTAGAGCCCAGAGCAAACCTTATGCCTCTTGGTTAGCAGCCTTGGCTAATCAGCCCCATTCTTACACCATCTCTCTATAATATGCTGTTGCCATTAACTAACACAAACTCTTTATTCTGTCTTCTAGGATGAAGAAGAACAAAATGTCCACCTAGAGAGAGAAAGAGACAGAGACACAGAGAGAGAGAGAGAAAGAGAGAGAGAGAGCTTGCAGATGAAGAATCAGACAAAAACTGTTGAAGACCATCGGAGCGTCACCGTGGATACGACATCATATTGTAAACATGTGATAATCTGTCACATGCTATGCAGCACTTACCCCTACCCTGCCCCATGGTGCACTCCTGCTGCACTGAACCGTCCAATGACGTGCCACATGCCCCCTCCCCTCTCCCCACCACTGCCCAACTCCTGCCACTATCCCCACTCATAACCACTATTTCACCACAAGTTTGACATAGATACCCTTGTTGCTATGGCGAAAATGTAACATCTGTGTATTTAGTATATGTTTTTTTTGTTTTTATATGAATAATGTGTATATATAAATATATATGTATGCGTTTTGATAATGGAACGTAACAGTAAAGTTCAACTATTTTTAGAGCCTTCCTCGTCCCCGCTGGCCTTGCTTGTCATGTCATGCTTAGGATTTAGGGATTGAAGGGGTCAAGGGTCATGGAGTTGGGAGGGCGGGGGGTAGGGGGTTTGCATGCGCTGCTGCTGAGTGGGAAGACGAGTGCATTAATAACAACACATGTGGCGCACTGTCCAGACTACTAGGGTGGAGTGTGTGTGTGTGTGAGTGTTCTCTTCTAGTTCCACTAAACCAACAGAACATAGTCTGACCATAACAAACACACACAGGCTGTATCGTTGAATCTCCACTCACACCACGAACCATGACACTGGTGCTCTTTGTCTTGTCTTTTTTTCTTTTTTACCCCCGTGAAGAAAGCTAAAACTGGCAGCTCTGGATTTAGACGTACGAGAAGTTAGCGTTAATTGGCACCATGATGTCTGTGTTTCGACAGGACGATGCCAGCGTTACTAAAGGCATGCAAGAGTCTAGTAAAGAGGACAAGTAGAAGCCGGTCATGGAAACTCTCATGGCCTGAGATAAATTTCCTGATCTATTCTGTGAAACGTTATTGCCGGTTGTTGCGGCAGACTCATGTCACCCTGTGGTGTTTTTTGTTTTGTTGTTTGTTTTTTGTTCTCTCATATAATCAACATCATCTGGATCCTAAACAGTGTTAATTGAGCGACCAAAGCACGGGTTACGTTGTTTACCAGAATCCGGAACGTGATTTACTTTCCCAGCGTTGATTAGAGCAAGCCTCTTCACTTTCCCTCCACCCACATTATCCTCTCAGTAAGGACAGTCGATAACTATCCTTACCTAAAACCGTAATATCTGTACCAGTTGAAGTATAAGTAGTAGTAGTGGCAGTAGCAGCGGTTGTATTAGTGGTAGTGGAAGCAGCAGTAGTAGAGATGTAGAGGTATGTGACTAACTATCCTAGTCATACAGATTGCATTGCACTTTACATCACATTCATACGCCATCTAATAACATTGATTAGATAACAGAATTTTATATATATAACTTTTTCATAATGTTACAAAGTACAACTGGTTATTAAAGTCCTTACTATGCTTAATTGCTTTGCTATGTTCTTAATCCTTGGACTTCTAAAAATGTTTAAAAGGAAAAACAGATATTATAGCTTATAAATTTGAGTCTTCTTGTCACGTGTATAATTGATATTAAGGAAAAGTTTTATTTTTATACTCATTGTGCATTTCTATATTGTCTGAAATCCAACAAGTTATATGAAGCAGCTGTATTTGTCACAACTGAGCCATTAAACCCGTTAACATATAACTGTATTAAGTGCTTCAGTGAAAGCTACTCCTTTTGATGTATTCCCATTGAACTTCAAATACTCCAACTTGATACACTGCACACACACACACACACACACAAATGCTACACACTCAGAGTTCTGAGACGATATATCTCTTCAGAGATCTCTGTGTGAACCAGTATCTCTATAGATTACATCGGGGAACCTGCAAACACTGCACTCCACACATCGCAACATCTTCTACCGTTAAAGACAAACCAATGAGCCTTTAAAAAATCTTCTCCTTTTCTTCTCTTCCCTTATTTTCCTTAACCGCCACGCGTGCATGCCGTTACGGCGTCCCAGGGTCACTGCGCGGCCCTGTGTGTTTGTTACTGTATGGGTGAATAGGAGAGGGGCAATTTGAGCCTTTCATCTTGAAACATATGTTTGGCTTTATTCACAAGGGAAAACGACCAGGCGGACAAAAACAGCCCCGCTTGTTATTTGACCATTAGCTCAACAAGTGGCCATTAAGGAAAACATTAGCGCTAAAAGGGATGAACTTTTCACTTTTAACTTTGATGGCAGTGGGGCATGTCACTGAGAGGGGGCGGAGTCAAACGAGTATTGGTGTGTGTGTGTGTGTGTGTGGGGGGGGGGCATCATTGCATGGCAGAGGAGATAATGGACCATCAGTAAGAGTCTATAACTCCTTCTCCTGTGTTGACAGATCAGCTTTGAAGCTCTAATTCCCCAGCTGATAAAGAAGGCAGTGGTAGCGACATACTCTTAAGTACTCTCATGGCTTGTGTTTCTTGGTTTTGTTAACTTGTTTATCTTTCATCTGCAATGATGTTACAGTACGGAAAAACACAATTGGCCCAGATACAGCAGCTACACCTAATAAAAGTGAAACTCTTAACCTTTACTTCAGCGGCCTACAGCTAACAATTGCTTCTGCATTAATGTGATTTATATCAAGCAGTTTGGATATTAAATATCATTCTATATTCACATTGAAATGTAGTCACTTGGCAGCCACATCTGCAATGTAATGTGTCCCCCTATATTTTACGTATAGGAACTACATTTTTTCTTTACAATTTTCTCTTTAAAACATGTATTATCATTTGAGCTCAACACATATATTTTCATTAAAAGATTAATAAAATTGAAATGTCCTTTCCGTTTCTTGTTTAGATTGATTCGTTTTTTTCCCCAGCCACAATCCTAAGTCCTTTCTCTTTCCCTCTCTAACAGTACATATATCCCACAAATACACCAAAAGCCAACTTGGGTCCCTCATACATCGTGTTTGCTGGTGATACTTTGTGCGTCCTGCTGTTCACAGGACCACCGCCAACACACTGTAGTTAAAACCAGGCGTGCAGTCGACCAACTACCAGGTCTTTTGGCTGGAAGCTCAACTGCCATAAAAATGGATGTAAAACGTTTATGTTGAACAGCCTCCATGGCTGCTTGTGCACATTACATATCCTAGTTATAATGTCTCTCTGATGGGAGGTGTTTTCCTCTCTCTCTCTCTAGTTGAATACAGTGGGTATGGATCAAGCAGGCGATGATGTGGGAGGGAAGGGGAGAGAGAGGGAGGACAGAAGGGGACAGAAGGGTTCAACATCAGGGTGTCATGGAAATATAATATAAACACACATCTGTGTGATGGGACTCAGATGCATTGAAATTGTTCTTATGAAAAGGCACGTGTCATCTTTGTACTACAAATGGTAAAAATTATAAATACAAAAGCAAGTAAGTCTAGGTATGAGATCAAATATATAATATGTGGTGAATGAAGTGGTGTAAATTGAGTAACATTTGTGAGCAATGCGGTTCTGCCTTGCCTAACCATCTTGAATTAAAACATACATAAGTAAGACAATAGTGAACACAAATAATAAGACCAATTTCCATCTAGTCCCATATCTGGCACCCTGAGCTTAACAAACGTTGCCACGTCAACGACATGGTGGGCTGACGATAAGTTCCATTCCTGGCACTGAGCCCATGGGTCAAGCTGGTACATATTAGCATGGGTAATCCCCCCTCTTGTCCTACGTTGACCCAGTCACTGATACTTTGCTACTTTGGAGCAATATACTAAGAGTTGATGACTGCATGATCCTATTGTCATACCGTCGCCTGATTTATACATCAGTACCAAGAGAAGGGCTGAGCTCTCTTAAAGCGCGTCAGCTCATTTTGCGTACAACGTGATGGGGCTGAAGCGGCTGGGATCTGCACACTTTACTTGTACACTTGTACACTGGGAATGGAATGTGCAACACAGGGCCAGCCATCGGAAATTTATATTCAGCATTAACTCAGTTGGGACTTTGCATTGTGCCAGCTCTGTCACCTTGACAAGCAAAGTGGATGAGTTCCATCTGAAATGCAAGCATGACCAATGAGACAAAAACAACTTAAGTGTTCATTTGACGTCCCCATATTCCCTTCATTTTTTGCAGTAAAGGGTCCCATATGTGCAGTGCATCTAGCCAACCAATTATCATCTGAGAAATCGTTTTGAATTATTTAAAAGTTTAATTATACGTTTTGGTGTGTGTGGTCATTAGTGTAATTCATCATAGGTGTGTGCATGTGTGTTGGTGTGTGTCAAAGTGCGTGTGTGTGTCAAAGTGCATGCGTGTGTGTGTGTGTGTGTGTGTGTGTGTGTGTGTGTGTGTGTGTGTGTATGTGTGTTCGTATGGGCATGTGTGTGTGTGCGAACTCATGAGTGTGATCATACGCACGTGTTTTGGTATGTGTATGATGTGTTTTTGTGCTGAGGTCACTTCCCAGCTCTTCTCCAAGCACACTTCATCTTCTGTTCCTACAGTATAGTCTGACAGCCTCCTTATATAGTTTACCACTAGAATTCAAGGGACCAGGACAGTTGCCCTCCGAAGATGCTCTCTGCAGCCAGATCACAGACAACTCAGACACAGAAATTCCCTCCTGGATGTGGTTAGACCATGGCAGGGTGGGGGGGAAACTTATGAGGACACAAGAGGTGGTCTAAGACCATTAAATGGCAGATTAAGCAAGCTCTTGAAGTGAAGTGAAACTTTGAGGCCCGTTTGCATGTGCGGAATGGATTTTTAGGTACAGACAACTTTGTCTCTCGTCAGGATCTTGTGGTAGGCGGGATGTCTGATCGTGTCCCTTGAGCACGAGTGAACGTAACAAAAGGCTTTCTTGCTAGTTGAGAAGAATGTATGATGCTGCCGACCACTTTCCTTAGGTCACCATTATTACCGGGCAGGGGGGGAATAACATGAGCATGTATTTCGATGTGTGTGGTTTCAAAATACTAAATACAATTCAATTTAATTACATTTCAAAGCAAAGAATTGCAAATAATGGTATAGAAAATACAATGGATTATATAATATAGTATATAGTATAGTATATACACATTGTCTATTGCAAACTATAGCATAGTGTGCGTAAGTAGTCTCCATATTGTAAACGTGTGATAATCTGTCACATGCTATGCAGCACTTACCCATACCCTGCCCCATGGTGCACTCCTGCTGCACCGAACCGTCCAATGACGTGCCACATGCCTTTTGCACTATAAACTTTGTAAACTATAGCATAGTGTATGTAAGTAGTAGTAGTAGTAGTATGCATGTATGTATGTATGTATGTAGGGGTTTACCTATATATGCCATACAATACAAATTATTTGTACACACTAAAACAAAGGAGAATAAGCAGCTAAGGTGAGAACTTTGAAACATCACAGCAAACATCAAGCTACTTGATACCCCAATTATCTGACTGATCTGAGAACAGCCAGTCAGCCTGAGACAGGACGCCTGACGGCTCATAATGGCCCCATTGAAGCGTTGTTTACTGGGTCTCCTAAAGCCACAGGGCCCTTATGGTAAACAACACCGGACTCCTCATAATGTGTGTCTGTCTGGTTAGAATGTGCTACGTTGACTCTGAACAATCCACTATTAAATCCACAATTGAACTCTGACTGTATGTGAGTGTGTGTGTTTGCACAGGTGTGTGTGAGTGTGTGTGTGTTTCTGTTCAGGAGAGTGTATATGTATATGTATATGTGTATGTGTGTGTGTGTGTGTGTGTGTGTGTGTGTGTGTGTGTGTGTATGTGCATGTGTGTGTGTGTGTGTTTGACAGTGTGTGTGTGCTTGTGTCCAGGATGTGAGTGCACCGCCCCCCACCCCCCTGATGTTTAATGTTGTTGTTAAGAGGGTCCCACAGTCACCCATTGCCCAGGGCAGCATCCTTGACCACTGGCACCACAGCCACCAGCCAAGGGAAACATTAGCATAGCCCGTATCTGTCCCCATATCGCTTGACCCGTTGCACCCACTGGTGATGCAGAACTCCCTCATAATGATGAGTCAAGGACTGCTGCTGATTGTGCATAGTGAGCTGTTGAGTGTTGCTAATCACCTCAACATGGCCAGTGACCCAGCAACACATTCATCACAATTATGATAAAAGTGACTCAGCTGTGCGTCCCTCAAGAGCTTCCCAATGCAGCGGCTGTGGAGAGTGACTGTAGCGCGGTGTGTAATAACAGTGGAGTGTGTGTGTGTGTGTGTGTGTCTGTTGGGGTATGGATGGCGAGCTAATAGAGGGGCCCCCCTGATGAATTATCAGAGCAGCCCTCCTGCAGCCAAGCTACCTTTCATGTGTTAATGGAGTGGAGGTTATGAGACCCAACGCCAGCCCTCACATGCAGCTGTTTTAACAGGATTACACACACACACACACACACACACGTGTAGATACACGCACACACGGGCATAGATGCACACACATACACACACACATAAAACATACACAAACACACACACAGACGCAGTCGCATGGACGCTCAAACACACACACATACACACACATACACACACACAAGCACACACACACATACACACACAAACACACACACACACACACACACACGTGTAGATACACGCACACACGGGCATAGATGCATACACATACACACACACATAAAACATACACAAACACACACACAGACGCAGTCGCATGGACGCTCAAACACACACACATACACACACATACACACACACAAGCACACACACACATACACACACAAACACACACACACACACACTCACATAGATACACACACACACATTTAGGCACTCACACACAGTCATGCATGCATGCACACAATCCTTTGTGGTCATGCACATGCATGTATCACACATGCATGAATGCATACACATACAGACACACACATACTCTCTCTCACTCTTTCACTCTCTCTCTCACCCTCTCTCTCTCTCTCTCTCTCTCTCTCTCTCTTTCTCTCTCATAGACATGCCCCCCCCCCCCCCCCCCCCCCCCAACACACACACACACACACACACACACACACATTCACACACTTGGATAAAATTCCCAGGCCACACAATAGACCCCAACAATGTTCCAGATTCCATTTTGGTGTATTAATATTCAGTTCCCAGCTCCAGCTTCTAAAAACAGGGTCAGGCCCTTCTCCGTAGGTATGGATGAGACACAAAGCACCACAGGGCTGTGGTTTCCTTTTCATCTCCATTCCTCTGGCAATCACACACTCCGATTGGCCGGGTCTTTGGGGGGGGTCAACCTTAAAAGAAGAGTTGGTGTGTGTCATATGTTGTTCTGAGCACCATATGACACCCAGAAGAGAGAGAGAGAGACAGAGAGAGAGAGAGAGAGAGAGAGAGAGAGAGAGAGAGAGAGAGAGAGAGAGAGAGAAAGATGGAGGGGGAAAGAGAGAGAGAGAGAGGGAGAGAGAGAGATGGAGACGGAGGGAGAGTGAGAGACAATGCGGGGGTGTAAGACTGTGACAAATCATAAGAAGAAAGGAAACTAGTCCTACTAGGCTATTATCCGAAGATGAATCTAGCATGTTGTATGTATGTGCGACAGTCCCGATACCGCACTATGATTTTTTTCTCTTCCCCGCCTTTTAGGGTCGTCGGCCATGAGAGAGCTCTCTGTATGCTGGCAGTGTGACTAAGTGCTGTGGCACGTCAGCCAGAGGAAGACAGAAACGTCTGGAGCGTAATACCATTAATCTCTATCTCACACACTCACATGCGGTATGTGTGATGTATAGCATGCCTTCAGGGTTATTTTACCCGCAAAACATCTGAAAAGTGGGATTTTGTTTTGCCCTTAGCCTGGACCCAACTGAAATACATGCCTGATTGTATTTATATCCTCCAGCGAGATGATCTGATGTGTGAGGTGGGGGCACCCTTGGACCATTGCGATCAAGCTGTGTCTATATTCAGTGTGTAAGCTGTGTCTATATTCAGTGTGTAAGCTGTGTCTATATTCAGGGGCAACCAAATTCCAATAACAAACGCAGGACCAGAGGAAAAAAAAAAAGATCCAATGAGAACCTGGTCCAAGTTTCAGCAATTCACAAATAAATGCTGAAAAGTATGAAATAGGCTGTGGTGAGATCGCAAACACCCATTCGGTTCATTGTTTTCATCCTCGGAGAAAGCGTAAGTGAATCCAGTACCTCGCCTCAGCCTGGGAAGTAGAAGTGAGTAGAGCAGGCCAAACATTAGCTCACATCCCACAGCAACCATCTCCAGACCCAGATATTTCACAACCTGTTCCAATCCTATGGGAGCCATACACAGACAAGAGCCTGTGAAAGCGGATCAGGGGCTATGGGGAGAAGTTCATCTCATCGTGGTTTCACGATGAACCCAGCACGGGAAATAAATGTCCACCACCTTACATGCTACATGCTGTGTTTTCTTGTCGTCGTGTTGCCGATGAAAGATGGCCTTCTTGGAATGTGCTCTATTGGTAAATAATGGGAATCTATGTACATCATCCCAGCAACAGATAAAGCGAGCTGTCTGTTGGAGGCGTACGTCATCAAACACATAAAAGAATATGCGAGCGTGTTTATTACCAAGGCATCGTAATAAATGGGGCAGAATTAAACAGACCCTGCAAACAGCTGTGAAGAAATAATGGAATAGGAATCTTGTTTGTCAAGGTTTTGTTTTGGACTTGATACAGAGAGCAAATAAACAAATATGATGTTCTGCATGTGACTTTCTGCAGCACACACACAAAAGCCAAGAACAAATGTCATCACAACAGACCCTGGAGAAAGTGGATTTCAGTTTCGCTCGAATGGAACAATTATTCAGTTTGACTTTAAAGAGAAGGACTTGGCTTCTCATTCACCGAGGTCCAAGGAGGGAGAGAGCTTTAGCCTTTGGCTTTTCTATGTAAGCGCATGAATCACGGTTTCGCTTTTCACGGTTAATGAGGGTCAACTTGGTTGACTGACCGTGAACACAGTGTACAAAAATCCCAAGAAACTGGAAATACTTCATTTGAACATTTAATGAAAAAAGGATTATACCGTATTTACAATGGCACACAGTGCACAAGAGCAGTCCGTCGTGTAAATAAGTAGACTCCATCAGAGCTTTTGTGTATAATTTCACATCTCAACTACAATGTTAGCTTTCGTCGTCAAACGCCTACATGAACTGGAAATCCAAATCCAAGATTAGTAATGAAGCCAAGCAATGGGATAAAGAAAAGGACCATACAAAGACATATATAAGATACTACACTCTTAAGACTATACAATTGTGGCATTTTGGCAACACTTATATAGACTTCAAAAGGTCTGATGATTGTCTGTGTACTTGCTGTTTGTGTTCCTCCCATTCCCATGGTTTACATTTATGTGGTCAGCGCTGGCTTTCCTCAAGTTTTTCACCTTATTAGTACTGTCAAGTATGTCGAAAAAGGACGTAAATGCAGAAATCGGGTAGGGAAGCACAAAATAGGTATTTACAGGTCCAACATAATGGAACCTAACCTAGCAAAAGAAACTATCGATGAAAATTGTACATGTGACAAATGTCTAAATATTGACCTCCATATTGGAGCAGCTGGATCCTAATAAAATGAGCCTGTGATTGAACTAACGGTTGATTATATCCAAGTCTTTCCTAGGTTCAGGTTCAATGGTAGCTATTGACCCACATCCAGAAATATTGAGGCAGATTTGCGTGGGAAAGGAAAGTACAGCACATTCAAAGGGATTTGTGTTAATGCCTCAAAGATGTTTAAGGAAAAAAATATGATGATCAAATTCATCATAATGAAGGATAATGCTGACTTGGTTTAATGAGCGTTTGGACTGCAAGGGAAGAATAGAGCGGTGTAGAGGTAGAAAAACAACCATGGTCTATGTCATTCTCTGGATAGATGATGCATCTTAATTGGGAATGAAAAACCTAAAATAACACCTGCCTTGTCCTTTAAACCTCATACATGTACCTAAACCACAACACAATGCCTCGCTATGTGTCTGCAAATTGGTGAATTTTTCTCCTTCAGTTTCTTCTCCTTCAAAAAACAAACTGTTTGTGAACTTGCATGAGTACATTAAGTTGAAAGCAGGAGGACTGGCTTCGGTGCGGGAGTCTAGACAGCCAAAGATATTCTGGGTGATATCACGACTCAAGTAACACAAAAGAAGCGCCGCTCTGGACCCAAGGGCCCAATAATTGCAAACAGAGGATGTTCCTGAAGCCTGGAGATGTTTCGGTAGGACTGAAAGACCTATAATGGCTCTAATAGGACAGTGTGTCTTGTACCCACCACACCTACATTGCATCACATCCTGTATCAAGGACATGGGTGAAACGTTTCTGTTGTCACAACAGGTTTTTACGAGACTTACTGACTTTTTATTTGAATGGACAGCGTGGAGACAGATTTGTGGCATTTTCCAGATGTTAGTGTTGTCCATCAAACTACCAATGCTCTAGTCTGCCAGGTTTCCTACACACTTAAAGACTAATTTCATCATACCTATATTCTCCTAGATGCTCCAGCCTATACAGCCCCCCACCACTACCATTGGAGAGGCGATAACCTTCACTGTTGCATCCAATATGGCGGCCCTTTCATGGTATTGGCACCAACATGATGAACATGAACTTAACACTGATGGAGGTTTTGCGTCATATGTTGACGTTTGACTGTTGCTAAATAAGAGAAATGTTGATGTGAGGTGATTTGAGTTCCCACCAGCTGCTATTCCATTTTTATGAGGACACAGTCTAAACATGTTGAACAGAACATTTAAACATTTATTTTCTAAACAAAAACACCACTGATCTGTTTATTGCTCAGACAGAAAGTGAAACTGGAAAAACACAACAAATACATAAATAAAGAGTTGTTTCTGAATACCCCACAATAAAAACGACAGTGATTTCCTAACACATTAATCATCTTGTTAGTTGTATAAAGCAATGCATCAAGCATGGTGGATCATGAAGAAGACTTAGACAATATGTTGTAGCACAAGTGCTGTAGGTTGTGTAAGGAAGTGAATCACACTCATAGCATGCCATGCCCCATTATTTATTAGACAGTAAAGCAATAGGGGTTTTACAGTTAAACACATTTGCTGTGAGGTTAAAGGGGTAATGGGATTGTGTAAGCTTCCGCAATGTAGCATTTACATCTTGAGCCAAATGTGAGAGGATGATGATGAACAGAAGACAGGAAGTGATGAAGGAGTGAGTTCTTTCTCTGGAGAATGTAGAGAGAAGAGCAGAGGTATTCCCACATTGCGACGTGAAGTATTATAAAAAGAGACAAGTGTGGTTACAAAAAACTATGAGAAAATAAGAGTGTCATTTAAAATAGGAAGGTAGAGACTGGAAATTCATGAATGTGGTTGTTAGTCTTGTTAGTGAGTCTTACTAAGTACAAACACGTGTGTGTGTGTGTGTGTGTGTGTGTGTGTGTGTGTGTGTGCATGTGTTTGTGTGTCTATGTGTGTGTGTGTGTGTGTGTGTGTGTGTGTGTGCCTGCATGTGTGTGTAAGTGTGTGTGTTTTAGAGTGCAAGTCTGACAGTGTGTATATTTCTACCCTGAAACAACAACAAAAAAAGAAATAAAACAAAGCAACTAGAGGGAGGATTCACAGTGCAGGAGTGGGGTGTTTGTAGTGTTGCGGTCTTCAAATATCCACTAGGGTTGGAAGATCATCTCACACCTATTCTATGGCTCCAATTACTTTCCAGGGAGTGGAGCAGTTATTGCTGTCGTGTCCAGTAATTACATTTTGGATACAAGAACACCATAAGGTCACCTCCGTGTAACACTGAACGCTAAACCCCTGGGAACGAGCGGAAAATTGCTCTCTGTGCCATTGCGAGGATCGCCGTCATTGTGGTGGACGGCAGCATACCTTTTTAATTATGGAGCCAAATTCGAATAAGAGGAATATGGATCAGCACAGGAATGCAGCCGTTCTAAGCAAACATGATGATATCTCATCAGGGACCGAAGGAACAAAAACAGGGATTGTTTCCCACTCATCGCCACATTGACTGTATTTTGTTCATATTTTTTGCTGAAATTTCACAAATTCGTGAGAAAGCAAGCAGATTACCTTTTTAGGCAAAGTGGTTAAGTACCAAAAGGTTATGTTTTTTTAGGATTTCCCAGCACTTAATGTGGAGTTAAGCATTGTAATCCCCACACATCTCTGCGAAGGTCACTGATCCCTCCCACATTGGTAATTGAAAAGCTCTTTCGTTGTTGACCTAGAAACGAGATATGTAAAATGTTAGATGAATAACACAAAAACTCATGTTACATTACAGGTTAAGGAAAAAAAAACATGTAGAGCCACAACTTTTCCAACAGAAATTACAACTACATCAGGCCTGGCCTTTTTTTTTTTTATGACTTAAACAGTACCGTGTGGGTTGGGAAAGCAAAATAAGGTGTGGCAAAGAAGACAAAATCTGTGACTGGCTCTAGTCAAGGTAGCCCTATTCAAGGTGGACTATAACTAAACATACACGCTAATACACACATGCACACATTCGAAACACAACACAATCACTCATAACTATACATCACTGTACTGATAATGACCTGTCTGACTTCAAAGTGCAACATGTGGCACCTCATTAGAAGCACATTAAGGAGGTCATGTGGTCATACGTTTCGTGTCAAATGTTATCTCTCTGTAGTCTCTTTACAAGTTGTGTCATTGCCGTCGCAGCAACACGGAAACTCCATGCTCCTTCTCTCTACACCCTTCATCATACAGCTAAAGCCTGGGATGTTGGGTGATACTTTGTTTTGAGGGCTGTTGTTGTGGCAGAAGAGACAGCAGAGACTGCAGAGACTGCCATGTGGTCACATGTAGCCACAGGGGCTGGTTTGTGTATTTGTCTTGCTCCTTGACATCAGTCACTGCTGACATCACACCTCTGATGGGTGGGCAGCAGCGAGCTCCATGGTCTACTGACAACACCACATCTGGTGAAATTATATAGCAATAATGTCACCTACAAATTGTGATCACTAATATTAAGAGGCTCATATGAAGTTATTTAGCAGAAACTTTCATCCACAGCAAAGTGAGGCTGACAACAATCTCATCATGCAAATCAAAATTGGAGGAACTACAAAAGGTTGAAGTCCTAAGTAACAAGGAAAACAACCAAAACCCTAACCAACAATAACACTATTCCAATATGGAAGCCTGTTTGTTTACATAACATTGGATTGAGCCGTGTCACCTTATCGACCTCTTGTTACATCTGAAAGAAGTCTTCAAGCAAATTATGGTATTAAAGCATGATGTGAAAGACTGTAATGTCCTTCACACACACGCACACACACACACACACACACACACACACACACACACACACACACACACACAAACACACACACAGACCCACACACAGAAACACACACACACACACACTGACACACAAGCAGACACACACTGACATACAAGCAGACACACAAACACAAACACACAAACACACACACTGACATACAAGCACACACACACACAAACACCCACACACCCACACACACTGGCACACACGCAGACACACACACACACACACACACACACACACACACACACACACACACACTGGCTGGAGACCTCCCCAGGACCTCCAGGCTGAAGCAGAGAGGATGTTTAGACGCCGTCCCCAGATCCTCACGCCTTCGGGGAAAGGGGTCGGGGGTGCGGGAGGTATGAGACCCTGGAGGCTTGCTGACCTCTGACCTCCCACAGAGGGGCTCTAAAAACACGGCCGCCCCGGGATTTCATGCCTCTGAAGCATTAGGAAGGTTGATGGACGGAGGGGCAGAACATGAGAGGAGAAAGAGAAACAGAGATGCAGATCCACAGGAACTGATGCAGCAGAGATAGTTGGGGGAAGACAGAGAGAGAGAGACAGAGAGACAGAGAGATTCAGAGAAAAAGAGAATGAGATGGAAGAAGAGAGAGAGAGGATGGTAGAAGAGAGAAAGAAAGTGAGAAATAACTGTCCATAAGTGTTAAGATAATAAGGTGAGGCTTGAGAAGGTTTTGAGAGAAGGAAGAGGAGGAGAGGGGGGGAGTTAACAACAAGACAAATGAGGGGTTGTTACTGACATCATCATCGCCACCAGGTCGTCCCCAGCTGAGTAAACAACCACACCCCAGGAACCCCCAGCAACCCCCAGGGAGGCCTGCATACCTAGGAGGGTGGAGCCCCCAGAACTGGTAGTCATAGTGATGGTGGATGCTGTTAAAGTGTTAGAGAAATTTCGAAAAATGTCCCCGCCTCTTCCTGTAAACATCATGTTTATTTACATCATATGCAAGTTATTTTACAGGTTTCACTACCAATTAGGACCTAGCCACCACTGCAACGTCCAGGGGAGACACATTTAACGAGAACAAATTCTCACCAACGTAGCAACTATCTTTATCTGTAATGGTCATGCATTAATCTCATTAAGTGCTGAATTTTGGAGCTAGATTTCCTCCATGAGGGATTCTGTAGCCATCCTCCAACCATATATACTGTATATAGTGTATAAACTGTATATAATAAATATCCTAAAAACGCCCGTTCTGATATATGTTTTCCATTAAGGGGCATTCCTATTCTGA